>CM054063.1:155786980-156410475 GCA_028641055.1 Alopecurus myosuroides
TCTAAGTCATGAGTAGGGTAATTCAAATCATGTGGTCTCAATTGGCGTGAGATAAATGAGGTTACTTTCCCTTCTTGCATGAGAAAACTTCCAAGAGCAAGCTTAGAAGCATCACAATACACATCGAAACTCTTGGTGACATCCGGCATAATGGGTACCCGGGCTGACACCAGTCAATTCTTCAACTCCTGAAAACTCTCAGCACATTTGTTCGTCCATACGAAGTTACTATCCTTCTTGAGAAATTGAGTGAGTGGTCTGGCGATGCTCGAGAATCCTTGAACAAACTTGCGGTAATATCCAGATAATCCCAGAAATGATCTGACTTCAGTATGATTAGTCGGGGCATCCCGATTTGCTACAGACTGAACCAGAGCAGGGTCAACAGAGATTCCTCCTCCAGATACTACATGTCCAAGAAATCCGACTTCTTTCAACCAGAATTGGCACATACTGAACTAAGCATACAGTTCATGCTGACGAAGTTATCTGAGGACAGTTCTCAGATGTTCTTCGTGTTCTTCCTCACTCTTGGAATAAATAAGAATGTCATCAATGAAAACCACGACAAACTTGTCCAGGCATTCCATGAAAACCTTATTCATAAGAATCATGAAGTAGGCGGGGATATTGGTCAGACCAAATGACATCATGGTGTACTCATACAATCCGTAACGTGTGGTGAATGCGGTCTTGGGAATATCGGTCTCACGAACCTTCAACTTATGATAACCAGTTTGAAGATTGATTGAGAAAATTCTTGCCCCATTTATCTGGTCAAACAGGTCTTCAATTTTGGGTAACGGGTATTTGTTCTTGATGGTCACATGATTCAACTTACGGTAATCCACACATAGACGCGAGGAACCGTCATGTTTGTCCACAAAAATGACAGGTGATCCCCATGGTGATGCATTAGGGCGAATCAAACCTTTCCTCAACATGTCATCCATCTGCTTCTTCAACTCATCTAACTCCTTCGGGATTCATCCGGTAAGGCTTCCGTGCTATTGGTCCAGTGCCGGGTATTAACTCAATGACAAACTTGATATCTCGATCAGGCGGCATACCGGGTAACTCCTCAGGAAACACATCCGGTTATTCACATACTACCAGAACTTCCTCAGGTGTGGGTGTGGCTATACTATTGTGGCAGTGGGTCTGTGACTTTGACCTAGTTGCAGCGAAAATAACCTTCTCCCCATCACTAGAGGTCATAGAAATGGACTTCTTGGTGCAATCAATAACACCGTTATACTTTTCCATCCAATTCATACCCAGTACTACTTCTATCCCTTTAGATCCCAGTACTATCAGGTCGGCATGAAAAGTTTTCTCTTGTATTTCCACGCGTACTGTGTTGCAAACAAGATTGGCTTGGGTACTAGCTCCCGGTATTTGTACTAGCATAGGGTTGTGCATACATGTATGTTTCATACCACTCTTCAGCAAATGGCTTTGTAACAAAGGAATGCGATGCACCAAAATCAAACAGTACTTTAGCAGGTACAGAGTTGATAGGAAACATACCCATCACCATATCAGGTGCCTCCTGTACTTCTTCAGCAGTGACATGATTCAGGTAGCCTTTCATCCCATTGGGCTTCTTGTTTACTGGTCCCTGTGTCATCTTGGTTGCATTGTTCTAAGCTGGGGCAGGATTCTTGGTCGGGTAGTCACGAGCAAAATGTCCTTCCTTGCCACAGGTAAAGCAATCTCCATTGGGTTTTGAGTTCTGGTTTGGCCTGGCAGCATGGTTGGACTTGTTTCCATTTTCATTACCATTTCCACTGCCTCCCGGCTTGGGTGCATAGGATGCACGGTTGTTGTTGTGGCTATGGTGGTGGTTGTGGTTGTTATGGTTGGGTCTTGGCGGATAAGCAGGCACCCTGTGTGGTGGTGGTGGCCTTGCATAAGGAGTAGGGCGATTTCTGGGTGCACTAGGTCCACCTTGGTACTGCATCTTCCTCTTTCTGTTATCAAAGGCATTCTGTCTCTTGTGCTCCATCATCATCGCGGCATCCGCGAGTGACTCCAAATCCAGGAATGGTATGACAACTAGTCTGCACTACAACTCATCATGCAGCCCATTCAAGAATCTCTCCTTCTTCTTAGCTTCTGTGTTAACCTCATCAGGTGCATACCGGGATAACAGAGTGAACTCATCCCAGTATTTTGATACATACATTCCTCCCTGCCGCAGTTTCAGGAACTTGTCACTTATGATGTTTATCACACCCTGAGGGATGTGATACTTGCGAAACCTAGCAGAGAAGTCCTCCCAAGTGAAAATGTGGCCAGCGGCGACAGTGGCGCGGGTAGTTTCCCACCAAGTCCTTGCTGGCCTAGCAAGAAAGTGGGTGGCGAACAAAACCTTGTCATTATCTTCCACTGATGCCACTTCCAGATTATTGGCGATTGTGCAAAGTCAGTCATCTGCATCAAGTGGCTCCACAATCCTCGAGAAGACTAGAGGATTAGTCTGCTGAAACACCTTCAGCTTCGAGTGCCCACCATTATCGTTGCCATCTCCATTGTTGTTATTGGCGCTGGCAGCGGCCAACTGCTGCAGGGCAGCAACTGCAGCAACACTCTCGGCTCGTGTGTCCTGGCGATCCTCCATCATAAGTGCCAATAATGCCTCCATCGACGGAGTGGGTGGTGGTGGCTCCCGTCGAGGCGGCATGCTGTTTAGTGAAACATGTGTAAGACTATGCAGCAATACTTCTTTGTTTTTGAAAGCAAAAACTAGGCAACTAAAATGGGTGTCTAAGAACAACGAAAAGACAAGTGATAAATCACAAGTAAAAATTACGGGTTGAGACAAATTTCCAAACATAGATATCACTCAACAAGCATCACATTCATAGCATCAAGTCATACATAGCACAAACACAAACAACAGTCATCTAACACAACTATGCTCCTCAGAGCTACATAGGGGGATTCGCCTCATAGGGTCGGCGTACATCTCACTGGCACAACTCCAAAAGCTAAGAGGTACTACGACTAGTCCTCCTCGCTGTCTCCATCGAAAAGGATCTCCTCGGGATCCTCCTCCTCCTCAGCTAAGTCGTCATCCTCCTGCTCGCACTGCTCGCTCATATCCATTCCATCAACATCTGATGGAATGTCATCGTCGACTAGGAGATCCTCGTCCTCCCTGCGGAGCTCGGTGTTCTCCTCTTCTAGCTCCTCGAGTGTGGAGTCCCGAGTAGCTAGGTCCTCTCTCGTGGTCTTCAGTCGCCCACGTAGAATCGCGTTGGCACCCTGAAGTGCCTCCACCTTGTGGGTGAGATGGGTACGGGCCAAACGAGTGGCTTGTAGCTGTTCCGCCAAGGCTCTGCTTCAGGCGGTCTCTGTCTCGAGGTCGGTCATCAACTTACCCAGATGGGTAACCAGAAGACGATACTCCGCAACGGTATTGTGCTGCTGAATGCTCATGTCATCCAGTCGGTGCTAGGTGCGGTGCAGTAAGATCTCCATGTCCTCAAGGTGAGGACCATACCATCGAGATTCTGCGGCACAATAACAGGTGTGCCAGTCTCGTCTCTCCTCCCGAGAAACTCAAAGCGAGTACCCAGGTACTGGAAGTCCCTCAGATGAGCCAGGCGTGCAATAGCCTCCTGGATCACCCTAACTACGCCCTCCTGGCAAGAGCGCTCAACGACGATGAAGACGAAAGTCTCTACTGAAGGAGTGATCAGTGGAGGACGAATAGTACACTCCACAAACCAGTCTCCCTCAATAGGAGAACTGAAGATCAGCCCTCCCCACAACTCAGGAATCGGGCGATCGATAAGCTCTGTCATCTCTACGAGCCCCTGCTCGAAAAGAAACGCCACATCTCTCGCCAGCCCCAACTGTCAAGCCTCGGCGAACACAAATTCCATCTACACAAAATTTTAAGTAAGATTAAGTTAGCCCCAAGTGTGCAAAATTTTAGATTGAACAAGACATAACTTAATTTAAGTAGGTTTTTGTAAAATATGGAAGATAGATATAAGAATATTTTGAAACTTAGTCACGTAAGTATACTATAGATTTTTAGAGTACTAGCTTACGTCCATGCTAACTAAGGGCTCCTATGGTCAGGATAGCTCTGATACCAACTTTGTAGAGGCCCCAGACCGGATGGTCCAGAACCCCTCATATGCATACATTCACGATCTTAGAAATTCAGTCATGAACAACATACGAAGTTGGTACACAGATACATTATCCATTACACGAATAAATAGAGTCTTACAAGCAATGGTCACATGATCAAGTCTTAACAACTGTCACGCAGGACAAGCAAATGTCTCACAAACACACATCGGAAACTTAACATAACATAGATAGCCCATGTCACGCCTTGAACAACAGGCTGCTGACCGGGAGCCATGCCTAATTCACATAGTCGTCGGAATAGTACTCCTCCTCTGGTGGCATCTCCTCAAAGTCTGGCCAAGTAAATAGCCAGTGACGAAACCAATATGAATACATTTGAATGTACTCTGCAAGACATCATTTATAAATTTACAAATGCAAGTATTCTTATATAGTGGGTGGGTAGGCTATAAATAGGGCTCACTACCCATGGTGTATGTAAGATAACATCATGGTTGCTTTAACATCTCTATATCTTTGTTGAAGAAGATACTTCAAAAGAAAATATTATAATTTTCTTTCTCTTGTAGATATCGCATGTACCAGAGGTTTTATAAAACTTGTTTTTATAAATGAGAGTTTTTCTTTGCAAAACTTCTTGTAATCAAATCCAGCTTTCTTCATCGGTACCTCTCCGGTACAAGTCTTTTCTTTCAAAAACATCCTTTTTGAAAACTGACACAATGCCAACTGCCCACATCCGAGGTCTCGGCTATTCAGAATAGTTTTACTCTGCAGAGGTGTACACAATCCACAAGATCCAATCATCTGCCATGAACTACCCATGGATCAACATAGCGATAGGCAAGCATCAGATAAATGATCCGAAGTGTCCACTCTGATCAAGCTAGTATATGCTTATCCCTTCAGTTGGGTGTGATCTCCCCGGCACCAGGTCCCACCCCGCCACGGCAGGAGACCCAACTATCGCATCCGGAGGGAAAATTAATCCCACACTATGTATGTCCCGTTTCTCCCTCCTGGCGACACTTCGGTTCAGAGAATCATCCTCTCTATAGAATTTTGGGATAAAACACACACTAACGAGAACAAGTATCTAGATAGGCTCCGTACCCATGTTGATGTAGAGTGGCAATACTTCTTGGTTGTCCAGCGAAGACTAGGTTATGTGTCTTTTGTAAACCTTTTTGAAAGCAACACCCTTTACCTCCTCCGGTGAACAAGGTCCCGCCTTTCCACCGTGGACTTTTAATAAGGCATTTGTTTGCAAAAGCACATTTTTAAAGTTTCCACTTAGGAACTTAAGATTACTATCTTGGGTGGTATTTATATGCCTTATGGTGGCTAAAGGCTTGGTAACACCAAGTTGACTAATGGCAATGTGATAAATAACTATATAGTATGAATAGTAATAATAACCACTCAAAAATAGTTTTGGTAATCAAGTTTTTTGTAAAACTTCAGAAGTAAAGACATGCATGATAGATAATGATAAGTAGTATAACATAAAGCTTTAGGATGTCTTGCCTTGGTGGAGGTGAGGGTCTTGCTCGTGGTAGCAACATGAGTGATAGTAATATCCTCCAGCACCAACTATCTCTTCCTCGTTTTCTATTGTCGCAAAATAAAATGATGACACACAATCAGAACCAAACTAAACAAGATATGAAACTAAGGCAAACATACAGCAAGCAATGCACAAAACAAAATAACACTCAAGTTTGCAAAACAACATTCCACAAGCATACACAAAAATAACAATATTTAGTATTACTACTACTATGGTTGAGAAATGCCATTTCTCACCAAAATGAGATGGAACCAGTGGGTGTTCCACTAGGTTTTCCATGACATTTAAGAGGTCCTAAGCCTCTGGTCCAACTTGTGGAAAACAAGTTTTCCACCAAACAAAAATAATACTATTGATACTAGTGATAACAACACGCTATTAATACATAAACACTCAATGCTACTCATGCTTCTCTAAGAAATTAAGTGCAACCTAAAAGAGGTGAAAACAACTCCTAACCAGTACCAAAATGGTACTGGACCCAACAAAATATCACTAAAAACTTAGGTAATAAATCTATCTACACTTGCTCACAAAATCTATTTAAAAATAAGACTAGAAAAACAATACTATGCGTATTCTATTTCCATATCTTTTCCAAACATGCACACACTTTCTAACATGCTAGATCTGTAAATAAACAACATTTTAACATCAAGAAAAACTTCTAAACATGCTAGAAAACAACAAAACAACTAGCAAGCAATTATTCTAAACTATTTACACAAAATCTATTTCTAACATAACATGTGTTGTATCTAAAAGTGCATGCCAAAAATAATCTATAGCTCTAAAAGTCACACAAATCTAGGATAACATATATCTATGCATACTCTAACAGATCCAGTTGGATTCACATCAAAAAGTATTTTTAAACTGCCTTTAAAAATCCTAGAATATGCTACTGGACATATACCAAAATGGATGGTATTTCCAAATGGTAGCTCACCTTGTTGTGAGGTCAAGATCTATTGATAGATATACTAATAAGCTACTCGGAGAATTTTAGTTTGATCATTTTGAACACACATACAAAAAGTTATACAACAATTACTCTAACAAACAGTGTGTAGCACAAAAATTACTACAGGCAAAATATAGCCCCAAATCTAGATCTACCAGTTGCATACGTTCAAGAAAAAGTAAATCTAGTGCTAGGAATTTTTGTAGATTTTATTTCTTAGCTTTCCTATTTTTAACAAGATTAAAGAAAACGTGCACATTTATGTTATTTTCTAAAAGGAAAAAAGAAACAAACACACGAGCTGGGGTTCTACGCGGTGCGCGGCCCGCTAAGCCGCGCACAACTGTCCTCTTTCTCCCTTCTCTTTTCTCTCTTTCTCTCTCTCACGCGAACGGAGCGGCCGAACGACGGCAAGGTCGTCGATTTCTCACCTAGGGGGCATGCAGGGTAGAGGCGAGGGGTCGGTGACGTCGCACGGTGTCGAGGCAGTGCAGGGGTGGCATCGCAGCGAGTCGGGACAATTCCAATCGGCGGCGCTCGACTACGGGTCCGCGGCGGCTCCGGCGAGCTCAACGGGCTTCCTGCAAGCGAAAGGCCAAACGGCGGTGTCAGGGTGGGTCTACGGGAGGTGGAGAACACAGTGCATGCAAAGGCAAGGGGTGGGAGTGATCAGGGCGTGATCCACCTCTTCTCTCCATCCGCGGTGGCCGACGGCAAGATCGAGCTCACTGAACTGGATGGGGGTCATGGGCGTGCGTGGTTTGCGACAATGGAGTGGAGTGGGATGGTGTGCGTGTGCTGGCGCTGTGCGTGCGTGCCCTTAGCTTTATAGCCACGGCGCCACGGTCATACGCACGGGGGCGAGCTCGGGGCGGTCAAAGTGAGCACGGGGGCGAGCTAAGAGCGCCCATGTCGCGCCCCTTGGCTCTTGGACGTGGCTGGGGGTCGTGTGCATGTGTGGTCGTGTCCATGGAAGTGTGTGGGAGGTGAAAACGGCGTGGGCACCGCGACAGTGCGCACACACAATGGCACGGTGTCAGCTAGCCCATGTCACCCTCCCCTCTTTTCTTCTCTGAACCCACGACCCTCCTCTCCTCTTTGGTCAACACAGCAAGGATCCAAACCTAGGATTTTGTTTAGAAAGGTCAGGGCTTCTAGAAGAACCAAGTGGCACTGGCTAATTCAAATCCAATCAAAATATATGAGCATCCAAAGTTTGGCACACTTCACTGTTTTCAGCAAATTCAGTTTTTTAGAAACAGAGACTTACCCATTTTGGCTAAGTGCCGAAACAGATAAAATCAACCAAAAGTTTGCCCTGTTTTCAAGGCTCAAAACATTTTCAAAATTTGTTTTCCAAGTATGGTTTTGTTAAACAAGTTTTTAATTTCAGAATCAATAATTGAAGACAAATTTGGAATTTTAAAACGCACTAAAAACAAGGTGAGAAAACAGATACTTTCTGTTTTTCTCTGTTTTTTAAAAACCACTTTTCTGCCTTAATTTTCTGTCACAAAAATCATCAAGCATTTGATTGTTTTCTTATTCCAATTTTCAAACCAAGCTCATACATTTGTAGTCCATATGTTAGAGAACACATTCATTCCAAGAAAACACAAAATGTGATTTCCTAGCATATTGAAAACAAGTCTTAAGTACTGCTACTTGGCTAGTTTTTCATAAACAAGTTTTTATAGAAAACTTAAAAGAAAACATCTAAATATTCTTTTGCCATTTTTTTTCTTGATTCAAACAAAGAAAAATATTATTATTAGGTTGAAAGAAACATTGATTCCATACTTGGGATAAAAATAATTCAAACCATCATATTGAAACATCACAGAAAACAATCAGAAACATCATGAAAAATTGATAAATGATTTTAATCAAAGGCTTGCTTGCATTTCATAGATACTCATAGTTCATTACACAATGTTGGATTACACAAGTGCATTAAAAAGTTTTTGTTGGTTCACAAATATGTCTTTTCTCACTCTGTTACATGTGACCCAAAAACTTGGGTGTGACATTCTCCCCCAGGGCTGAGGGCTCTATCGATAGCTATGTGTTTCATCTCTCTCTCCCATGGTGTGATCTTTATGTGATCATGAACTTTGTAATCTAGTCAAATAAGTAGATGTTACTCTTCATCTATCATGCTACTCGAGTGGTTTTCTTATGAGATCTCCGTAAACACTTTGATCGCGGTGTAAAGGTGACAGTGTGTGCACCGTGTGGTTTAGCATTATATTTATATCTTGTGTTGGACGACCCTATGAAATTGTGGCGTTTTTAGTACTAATTTGGGGCGCTCATAGTGACAGCGTGGGGTGTCCTAGAGAGGAAATACATACTTGAGGAGTGCTATTACAGCCCTACGCATGGATTGTTGTTCGTTATCCGACCGGAGAGTGGTTCGAAGTAGCATAGTGAAGAGAGGATATTTATGCATTCAATTATGTTCTTATTGTTAGAGTGTTCACTAGTGAAAGTAGGATCCCTAGGCCTTGTTTATAAGCATTGAAATACCGTTTACATTCAGTTCTGCTACATGTTTGCTTGCTGCCATTTTTATTTCAGATTGCTACTATCGCTTATAACCATCCATATTACTTGTAATTCACTACCTCTTCGACGAACTAGTGCACCTATACAACTGACAATTGTATTAGGTGTGTTGGGGACACAAGCGACTTCTTGTATCGTAATTGCAGGGTTGCTTGAGAGGGATACATTTGACCTCTTCCTCCCTAAGTTCGATAAACCTTTGGTGATCCACTTAAGGGAAACTTGTTGCTGTTCTATAAACCTCTGCACTTGGAGGTCCAACACTATCTACAAGAATAGAAGCGTGCGTAGACATCACTCGCCACCAGTACCATCATCCTCACCATCCACCTCCGTCCCGCTGTAACAATTAGGGTTCTATATTGTTGTTTTCCACTCGATCTCTCTCCCGGTGTGGATTACTTGTTTGTAGTTGATGCTTACGAGATTTATCGGTGTATTCACTATATGACCATATTGTTATTCATCATTATATCACCTCTAATTATGATCCATATGATGTCTTGTGAGTAGTTCGTTTAGTTCTCAAGGACATGGGAGAAGTCAAGATGTTAGTAGTGGAATTATGTTGAAATAATATCTAATGGTTTGATATTTAAGTTGTGGTCCTATTCTTCTAGTGGTGTCATGTGAACGTAGACTACATGACACTTCACCTTTATGGGCGTAGAGGGATTCATTGTGTATTTGGCTACTAATTGTGGGGTTTCCGGAGTGATAGAAACCTAAACCCCCATTAGGAAATCGATGCACGAGGGAGTGCAGGATCGTAGAGTTTAAGGCCGTGGTTAGATTTATCTTAATTAATTCTTGTAGTTGCGGATGCTTGCAAGGGGTTTAATTACAAGTATGTATTAGTCCTTGTTAGGCGGTGCATTAGCATAGGTTCACCCACACAACACCAATCAAAACAATAAATATTAATCAGCCGTATGAAACAAAAGCGCTTGACGAAGTTCCCATGTGTCCTCGAGAACGTTTAGTCATCATAAGTAAACCAACCGGCTTGTCCTTTGCTCGAAAAAGGATTGGGCCACTCGCTGCAATTATTGTTACTGTCTTTTATTTAATCGATTTATGTGCTATATCAAAAACCACCAAAAACATGTTTGCTAGTGTTTACAGTGAATCCTCTATCCAACTTGCTTGTCAACACCTTCTGCTCCTCGTTGGGTTTGACACTCTTATTTATCAAAAGTACTACGATACACCCCCTATACTTGTGGGCCATCAGGCACCGTCACCTCGAAAGTCCAATCTAGGGCTTCTAGAGTCCTGCTCCTGCACCGTGCTGGAGAGGGGGATCGTCACCGAGGCCTCTACATTGCCATGATCGTCTCCGAACAGATGTGTGAGTAGTTAATATCGGAATTAGAGGTTCATAACAGTAGCTAGATGGTTGTTCTCTCCCCATATGCCTCCATGTTTAGAGTCTCGTGAGCTGCCTCACATGATCAAGACCACCATTATGCAATTCTTCATGTTGTGTTTCATGGGATCCAATGAACCATGAGATTATGATTATTTTGTTCATGTCAATCTGAGATGCTTCACATATATTTGTAAAGAGTTTTAATCTTGTCTTGCAATGCTCTCTGGTGTTTATGATTACCTTGGCCACGTAGTTGTTTTCACCTCCAAGAGAGGGTTTATATGCTAGACAGTGGGCTCATGCCTCCTTGTTGCCTGATCTCGAGTGACAGAAACGTGCGGGGGGAGAATGTGATGTTGCCACTAGGGAGAAAACAGCGATGCTCTTGTCTACGGATAAGAACGAATGCTTACATTACATACTGATCTTAATGCATTTGTCTGTTGCACACATAGAAATCACTTCGTTGCTGCAACTTAATACCAAGGGATTTGCTCGATAGCTTTCTTGAGGTGGATATTTAGATATGGATGATTGCTCGATAGTGGACCATATGCCTTGACGTAATGCCTACCATGTTAGAACCTGTGAACTTTATCTTTTCATAATAGTATTGTTATACGTTCATGATTTTTCAATTTCCAGCTATAATTTGTTCACCCAGCATGTTTGATTTCTTTGGAGAGACACCACTAGTGAACCTATGGCCCCCGGTCCTATTTTCCTCATATTGAAAACCTTATTTTAAGCACTTTAATAATTGTTTCCTTGCCGTCCCGCTTTTACTTTTATTGTTTTCCAAGACTCTATACGTTTAATTCTCTTGTTTTCAGCAAGACCGGAAGATTGACAACCTTCCGCAAAGTTGGGGCAAGAGAGAGAGTTTGTGCTTGTGTGGAGGTTCCACAATTGTTCAACGTCGATAAACAACGTTGTTGATTCAAGTAACCTTCTTTAAGAGTACAAATTCCTACTGGTTCGATCAACTCTTGTTCTATACTAGGGGAAAACTTACTTTAGACTACATCATACCTTCCGCTTGGGGTCTCCCAATGACTGTGTGATCACATCCTCATCGGCTAGCCATGTTTTGCGAAAGGCAAGGTGGGGGAGAGTGCCAACCTTAATAAAGTGGTAATGGAAACCTCTCTCAAAAGTCTAAACACTTTGCTAGTTTTTCACTACCATTCGTTGACATAGGCGTATGCACCTGTCAAAATTATATTTTCAATACCTGTGTTTTATTTAAATAAAAAGTTCTAGCACAAGAGTAATCCTTGCTTCCCTATGCGAAGGGTCTTTTTTACTAATTGAGTCAGTTTCACCTATTCACTCTATTTTTAACTAACAAACTTATGATGTTGAACTGACATGCATTCTTTTATATGTCCACGATGATATTTAACCATGTTTTATGGTAGTTGACATTACCGTCATGGTAAACAAGTTGAACGTTAAGCTTTGCTAACTAGAATCTTCCTTTGTGTCAGTTGTTTTCACCTCCTTTATAAGAACATAATCCCTGAAAGTTTTCTATTCATGAAAAGACTTTGTGATAATTGAAGCATATGTTATTTGCTTGATAGCTCTGGCATAGACTCTTCCAGAAAGATAAGATTTATATGATAGTTGTTCTATGACCAAGAACACAGTTTTCCATAGCTTAATGAACTTGCACTCACTGTACCTCTATATGATTGAGTCATTACTTCTCCTTGAAAAGCATTATGGGAAATATTGTTGTATAAAATTGTTAGTGTTTATTGAGTAATTGCTGATGCTTCATGTTCGTATTCTTTATTACAGACACCTCACATCATAAAACATGTGGTCATGGTTTCTGAGATCAGTTTTCGCTTGGGACAAGCGGAGTCAAAGCTTGGGGGAGTCGATATGTCCATTTTGCATCACTATTTTATATGTTAATTTTACCTTATCCATTTATATTTTCCATAATAGAGCACCATACTTATGTTATGTCGTTGATGTATTTGTGTTTTACAGTTTTACGGAATTATTTATAAAAGTCAGAATTCAGCTGGAAAAATCACCTATCAGAGGGGATATCTTCCAGACGTCAGAAAAATTGGAAAAAAAATCAGAAAACAGAGTTTTGTCAGAAATCACCGGGCAGCCCGAAGGGCTGCCTAAGGGGAGCCAGGGGCAGTCAAGTGACCCCCAGGCGCGACCCCCGCTTGGTCGCGCCTCGTGGGCCCATGGCCCCCCTCCAGCTCTCCTCCGGGGTACTTAACCCCCATGACCTGATTTATCGAGGAGGCACTTTGTAGAATTTTTGCGCCGCCACTACGGGGCGGAAACGATAGAGAGAAGAAACACCTTCCTGGCGGGGACATTTGGCCGGGGAAATCCCCCCTCCCACCCCGGAGGGGGAATCGTCACCACTGTCACCGTCATCGCACCGGGCATCATCAAAATCATCATCGTCATCGTCATCGCCATCAGCACCATCATACTCACCATCCACCTTTGTCTCGCTGAAACAATTAGGGTTCTATATCGTTGTTTTCCTCTAGATCTCTCTACCGGTGTGAATTACTCCTCTGTAGTTGATGTGTGAGAATTGTATGTGTTTGCACTTTATGACAATATTGTTATTAATACATATATCACCTTTGATCATGATCCATATGATGCATTGTGAGTAGATCGTTTAGTTCTTGAGGACATGGGAGAAGTCTAGTTGTTAGTAGTCATGTTTCGTTGAGTAATATTTACCGGTTTGATATTTAAATTATATTGTTATTTCTCTAGTTGTATTATGTGAACGTCGACTACATAACACTTGACCTTTATGGGCCTAGAGGAATGCATTGTGTGTTTGATTTCTTATGGTGGGTTGCCGGAGTGACATATACCTAAACCCCAGTTTGCAATAATTCACATCCGGGAGTAGTAGATACCACGAGTTTATTGCTAAGGTTAGATTTATATCTTAATTACTTTCTTTTATTTTCATATGCTTCCAAGTAGTGTAATCGTAAGTGTACGTTAGTCTTGGATAGGATGGTGCACTAGCATAGGTCTACCCATATAACACTTACCAAAACTATAAAGATTAATCAACGGAATGTAATGAAAGTAACTAGACGAAACATCCCGTGTGTACTCAGGAATGTTTTAGCCATTGTAAGAAACACCACCGGCGTTTCTTTTGTGCTAAAAAGGATTGATTCACTTGCAGTAACTATTTACTTTCATCATTATTTACTAGTTATCGCTTAATTTACTATTACAAAAATCTCTAAACATTTTCTCTCTAGTGTTTACGGTGAAAACTTGCTCAAAACTATTTATCAATACCTTATGCTTCTCGTTGGGTTCGACACTCTTAGTTATCGAAAAAGCTACGATCGATCACCTACATTTGTGTGTCGACCCCGTTTCCACCCGAGGAAGAACGACGTGTGGACGTTGTTCTTCACCCGAGCGGCGCAACCAGCAGCTTGAAGCCTACCACGGCCCTCCTTTAGCACTGGCAACTACGAGGGCCGCCACCGCTTGTGTGGCGCCTCTAGGCGCACTCTGGTCGCCGTTCTCAAGCACACCAAGAATGGTAACAGCCCACCGCGCGTTTTGAGCCTCTCCCGGCGCCGCTGGTGCGCGTGGACGCCAAGGACGATGGCAGCCACGCCGTTCTCCTTGTCGTCGCACTTGCAATCGTCCGGCCCCGCTCTGATGTCTATGCCCTGCGCCCTGTCAAGGCCGAGCCGGATTCCGCTCCGCCAACACGCACGCATGCCCTTGGCATCATCATCGGGGAGTGGTACACGGCCTCGCCGCCCAGGGGCCACCTTTGCCTCACCAGGTCCAAGAAGGTGAAGGAGGAGGACGCCGGCCTGGAGGTGGACATGGCGAAGTCGCTTGCCTGGTCGTGGAAGGATTATGTCACGGAGGTGCTGAAGAAACAATGCCAAGCAAACCGTGGAGCGGTGGCGACTACAGCCAGGGTTGCAGCTACGCCGCCTTCAAGGAGGAGCCTCCGAGCGACTCCTACTCCAACAACGATGGCTGCGACTCTACCGGCTTCTACCGCGGCCTCGGCATAGACTAGGCGTAGATTTAGTTTTTTGTTTCATGGTTTTTTTATTTCGAATCGACGATATATATGCAATGAATCCTCCTATATTTGGCCATATATAATGAAATCGCGTAGGTTTTGTTAAAATTCGTCTAAATTTGCCAGTTTTTGTTAAATTTTATCTTGTTCAATTGGGGGCACGGATGGAAATCGGCGCCCCCATGCCAAAAATAGCGCCGAAAAACATTGCATCCCGCAAGAAAAAATCACACCTTTGCGTTGTACATGTCCAAGGGGCTAGCAAACGGTAGAGACAATCCTACCAGATCTATCACGTCATTTGCACCAGCAATAAACCTAACATAAAATATATTGTCTTACAAGTCAATCAAGGAGGAAGTTTTAGGTTTTCTGCGATAACCGCACAAGTATGGGGAGGAGCCGTGCCCCAGGCGTACACATGGCCATTTTTTCTATAAAGAGAATATATTAATATCACGAAGATATCAATAACACCCAGTCTCAGCAACAACTCAATACGCTAATGACATTAAGGATGCACAAGTCATAAAAAAGAATTAAAAAAAGCCTCACTACAGAGTGTCAGTCCTTTCAGCAGCACCATAACCAGCACCGAGACAATACCTAAGTACAAGTTCTTCAAAAGAGAGGCCTCCAAGAAGGAAAATAGTGCACATGCATCGTCGTCGCCTGACCGTAGATCTTCGGTTTTCACCCTGTAGGTAGTCCCCACTTCCAAAACAATGCCTTCAATGAGCCCATTGGCAGGCACAACCAATTAAGGGCAGATCTTGGATTTTCACTCTAAAAGGTAAGACTTAGAACTCCATGTGTGTTGTCGCCCCCACTTACATACCGCTATTACGAAATGTGAAACTCCGAACAAGTTCCACATCACCACAAAGACTTCAATCACCATTACTAGTGTTCCGAAATCGTCTTCCATGACATTCTCCGTCTCTGACTTCATCATGGGACTAACATATCTCAGGATTGCAACGTATAACAGAGCTTCGCGCCACTCCCTCCTTTGCGGAGAACCATTGGGCACGACAAAATCCCACCTGATCCGGCAATCTCCAGGCATAACACGCATATGGGAGTTCGCCGGCGGAATATTCCAGAACCAGACACTCCGGCTAGATCAAGAAGGACATGCGTCAGGCAGATCATTTTCTTGGCGCCAGAGGAACCCTGGGACCGCAGCCTTTATTGGGATCATCGGCAGGCCTCCATGCCACTACCCGCCTCTCGACCCCCTCCGGCGGAAGAGGGGGCACAACGCCGAAGAACCACGAGCACGCACCGTCCCGTTGATAGCCGTCCCGAACAGAACATATGTCCAAGACGCCGCAGCAAGGCCAACGCACCTCCGGGTGACCGACGGCCGCACTGACGACACGTCTAGGCGGGAGCGTAGGACCTACAGCCGCCCCACACCTCACGCGCGGAACGTCAGGACCGCCTTTATATACCTCGTATAAGCCGCCGTTTGGGATAAGCCACATATTGTAAATCCCGGCGCGTTTGTAACCTCGTCCGAAATAGTGAAGTATTGCCTGGTTGGTCCCCATGGTTTTTTATCTTCCTTGTTGGAAGGGTTTTCCACGTTAAAATCTCGTGTCCCCGTTGTTTCTATCATTGTTTTCCTATCGTGTGTAACACCTTTGGCACTGGGCCCGCCGCCACCACGGCCATCCCCGGCCGCAGGAGAGGTCACCAGCCATGATTTTTTTGGTAGCTATAGGGTTTCGCCCCGATGCCGTCTACACGGACGGCACACGAGCAGCAACGTAAGGCAAGCTAATGGATAAGATCACACACATACAAGGCCATGGCCCGGGGCTTGGAAATTCTTCGTTCCCCTTGTACAAGGACGTAAGGTCTTTAAGTCCTGTACTCACCGAACACGAAGTTCACACACCCTGCTGGTTAGCCTCCATGTCAAGTTTCTTCGGTCCAGGTGATAGAGTTCTTTCTTTACTCTTTCCTTGATAAGAAAATATCCCTAGCTAGGTCGGCACGAAGCACCTCCTGGTCAAAAGTCTCACTTCACCCCCTCGTGCTCACCCAGTCTCACTAGCGCGTTCCTAGCGCGTTGCACTCACGCCATGAAACGGACTCCTCACTCGTTCTTTAAACTCGAGGGTCACATCACTCTATACATTCCACTGGCGTATCTCTCTGATATATATAACTGGCACGAGCTTGCGAGCAGTGTGACCCCTAGGTTAAGAAAGCAGAATCGCAAAGCATATACTATGGATCATAACAAGAACTACGGCCATGGTGCTGAGATCGAGGTTCTGCTGCAGCGGCAGCAGGAGCTCGTGACTCAGCTCCGGGCGCTCATCCTTCCACAACTCCACGACGTCCATAGTGGGTCGGCAGAGCTCGCCCTCCAGCTCTTCGACGACGTGATCCGCTGCAACACCAGCGTCGTATCAAAGCTCTTCAGTGCTGGAGGTGGAGCGGCCGTCGAGCCTGTCGATGACAAGTCCTTGGTGAGGAAGAGCGGTACTAATACTTCTACTGCTTCTGATGGTGATGATATCGGTAATAGATTGGAGGAACAGGCGATGCCTAGTAGCAGCGTTGGCCGAAAGAGAAGGTACTGTGGGTATAGGGACTTTCAGCATACATCATTTCCAATCGATCCTATAAGCATAACAACATTTTCAATAAGCTAACTAATTCCAAGTTCATTTGTGAATATTATCTTCTATTTACATGATCAAGATCACTTCTAACAAATACATGACATCTTGTAGGAGAAACAATGGTAAGCGATCAAGATCGATCGTGACAAATGTTCCAGATTATGATGGTCACCAGTGGAGAAAATATGGGCAGAAGAACATCAACGGAAGCCAACATGCTAGGTAACAAATTACTACTAATCAAAGCACAGCTGCACATGCACATTTAGATGATTATTGATAATTAATCATGTACTACGCATGCATATGCTTGTGATTAAGCAGGAACTACTACAGATGCACCTACACAGAACGGAACTGCCCGGCAACCAAGACAGTTCAGCAACAGGATAAAGTTGGCGCCAATTATTCCACGGATGCTGATGAGGATCAAGTTGCAAAATACACTGTGGTGTACTACAATGATCACACATGCAAGGACAGCAACGGCATGAGCAACAACGTTATCGACTGTCTGCCCAATCTTGTCGATACGGATCATCGGAGCGGAGAAACAACACATGTAACTGCAGAAATTTCAGAGTTTGAGACAGAACTGGATGTGCCGGCTCTGCTGGAGGTGTTCAGCAATTCTCAGCTTAATTGGGAGATCGTATACTAGCTAGCAGTAATATATGTCTAGCGCATGCATGTCTATGGGAGTGCCTGGTGAATTTTAAATCGTAATTTAATTGTTAGGTCTTACTACATGAATGTAGATGCAAGTTTGCAATGCTAGCAGATTTTTCATGCATATATACCTTAAGGGCCTTGTTCGATTTGCTAGGGATATATGTGGATTGAAGGGGATTAAATCCCCTCTAAGTCAAAATACTCCCAAATCCTCTAAAATCCACTTGGGAAGTTGATTAACCGAAGAAGCCCCAAGTGAAGATTCATTAATACTCCCTTTGTCCAAATATGAAATATACAAGAACTCCATGTATCTCTGGACCCTATATGCTATCACATTTTAATGTTATTGTCAAGGTATTTTCTAACAATTTATTTACGTGCAGAGGGGTCATGCTTGTAGATCGGGATAGAAGCACACGGGAGACAACAATGTATGCATGTTCGGGCCCTGGTGCACAGCCCTCAACGAAATGCGATACCTGGTGTGAATTGCAGAATCCCGCGAACAATCGAACCTTTGAACCCAAGTTGCGCCCGAGGCCACTTTGCCGAGGGCACGCCTGCCTGGACGTCACACCAAATACGCTCCCACACCCTCATTAGGCACTGGGATGCGGCATGTGGCTCCCCGTCACGAAAGAGGCGGTGGGCCAAAGTTGTGGCCGCCGGCTTATCGTGTCGGATACAGCGCGTGGTGGGCGACCTCGCTTTACTTACTGCAATGCAATCGACATGTAGTCGGCGTAATGACCTTTGAATGACCCTATAAACGGAGCGCATGACGCTTCGACCGCGACCCCGGGTCAGGCGGGACTAACCGCTAAGTTTAAACATATAAATAATCGGAGGAGAAGAAACTTACAAGGATTCCCCTAGTAACGGCGAGCGAACCGGGAGCAGCCCAGCTTGAGAATCGGGCGGCCGTGCCGTCCGAATTGTAGTCTCGAGAGGCGTCAGCCCAAGTCCCCTGGAAAGGGGCGCCTGGGAGGGTGAGAGCCCCGTCCGGCCCGAACCCTATCGCATCACGAGGTGCTATCAACGAGTCGGGTTGTTTGGGAATGCAGCCCAAATTGGGCGGTAGACTCCGTCCAAGGCTAAATACAGGCGTGAGACCGATAGCGAACAAGTACCGCGAGGGAAACATCAAAAAGACTTTGAAAAGAGAGTCAAAGAGTGCTTCAAATTGCCGGGAGGGAAGCGGATGGGGGCCGGCGATGCGCCCCGGCCGTATGCGGAACGGCTTTTGGTGGTC
Source organism: Alopecurus myosuroides (assembly GCA_028641055.1). NCBI lineage: Eukaryota > Viridiplantae > Streptophyta > Magnoliopsida > Poales > Poaceae > Alopecurus > Alopecurus myosuroides. The sequence goes on from CM054063.1 coordinate 155,806,215, forward strand.
CGCCGCTCGGCTTGGGGTGTGGACTGTTGTCGGCTGCGCTGGCGGCCAAATCCCGGTGGCCTTAGGCGCCCCTGGTGGCCGTCGTCGGCAGGGCCGGTACCCGCGCGCCGAAAGGCGTGTCCCTCGGGACACTCCGCCGCAATGGCTTGTGGGCTCCCCATCCGACCCGTCTTGAAACACGGACCAAGGTGTCTGACATGCGTGCGAGTCAACGGGTTCTAAAATCTGGGATGCGCAAGGAAGCTGACGAGCAGGAGACCATCACGGGCCGCACCGCTGGCCGACCCTGATCTTCTTTGAAGGGTTCGAATTGGAGCACGCCTATCGGGACCCGAAAGATGGTGAACTATGCCTGGATAAATACCCCAATCATGTTGTACGCCAGATTCTATTATCTGTCATATGCTCAGTGATCTCGAGCGAAATCTCGATCTTGCCTATGGTGGGTGGATGAAGTTGAGAGATGATGTGCCGTGGGAACTTGTGTGTGGTGTACGTGACCCGCGTTCGGAGGCCCGCCAACCCCTTATATATATGACCGTTGTTAGGGTTACAGAGTGCTGAACGGGTCTAGAGATAGTTGTACCTGCGCTAAACCTTAAAAAATACAAGAGATGTGACCTAAGTCGGTTTATAATAAGTATCCCGCATAGTCCGGCGTTCAATGATGTTGTGTTACTTATACTCTAAGCCGTTGCGTCAGGGCCCCGCCTAGGGCCCGTAAAGTGGTCATCCTTCCTTCATTGTGGGCCCACATGGGACCCATGACCTCACCAGTTAGGTTTGACCTCTAAATATGTTCTATATGCCAAAAAGAAATTATATACCACTGGAACCATATACGAAAAACATTTCTAGTAGCACTTTTGTGGTATATAACTCATATTTTTTTATTCAAATGGAAGACCTATAAATGCATGGGAGACACTTTTATATATTTGGATGCAGGGGGTATAGCTACATATTACCTCGCCATTGATGGGTCAAAATGTCCCTCACAGGCGACTTAGGTAACCGTCGGCCACGGATGTAGTTTTTTTGTGTGCCATATATGACCCTTTAATGAAATTAATGCCTCAAGTGGCGCCTCAGGAAAGCTATTTCAAGTATGGAACCCTAGTTCGATGCTAATATAGTAAGGATGGGACCAAAATTGTGAAGGACGACAACAAGACAATTCAAAACCATAACACTCCAAGGGCTCGACACCAAGGAGAGCGCCGACCTGCATAACCTTGGCTCCTTCTATATTGGTGCCATGCCTAGGGGTGAAATTCCAAAATAGTTTTCTAGTGGTGTTAAACAAGGGATTAGTATCCTCAAAGGGCTACATTTGGCAAAAAAAAATGGAATATTTTTTTTTGAAACGGAAAACCTAGCCTCTGCATCCAGTGGATGCACACAGCTTTTTTATTAAGAAATCATTCAGTATCAAAATATCATCCTAAGTATTACATCACCAACGTAATGCAACTCAACGACAGTGCACTGTGGCTACAAGCACGAACCACCAAGACATACGGAGACTACACATACTGTATCCTCCTAGTGTGCAGCCACCCACCCTGGCTGAAGATAGCCCGCACGACCGTCATCAAGCGTGCACATCCTGTATCCAAACTTCCACGTAGCTCTTCCGGCGAAAGGAGCGACCACATGTGGATCCAGTGGGTAGCCCTGTGTACCACCTGCAAAAAATGACCAGCTTCCATCTTGTTAAAAATAACATCATTTCTGCAATTCCAGATTGCCCAAAGAAAAGCACAAATAGCTTTAGTCTTTTTATCTACCCCATCTAACCAACCCCCAAATAGATTGTCAATTGTTGATGGTGGAGAAATACTAAAGGTGAAATAAATCAATCTCCAAATCTTTTTTGCAAAATCACAAGAAATAAATAAATGTTCAATAGTCTCTTGATTACCACAAAAAACACACTTTGAGCATCCCGTCCAACTCCGTTTAGCCAGATTATCTTTTGTTAATAGCTCCTTTCGATAAAGGAACCACATAAATATCTTGATCTTAAGTGGTACTTTTATTTTCCAAATATACCTCCGCAAGCATTTAGTACCCTCATTCATTAAGTCCTCATAATAGGATTTAACAGTAAAAATGCCCGAAGTAGTCAATTTCCACTTAACAGAGTCTGGTGTATTAGAGTTTTGAAGGTTCATCAAGTGTTCAACTAAATGCAACCATGCGTTCCATTTATCTCCAGTTAATGCTCTTCTGAACTGTAAGTTAGGGTGATCATTCCATAATACATGTGAGACAAAAACATTTTTATGTCGCACCACATTATATAGATTCGGATATTGGGTAGCTAGAGCAGTATCTCCTAACCAAATGTCCTCCCAAAAACGAATAGTTTCCCCATTCCCCAACTTAAACTGAATTCGCTGAAAAAAATCTTCTTTGACTCTCATCAATCCCTTCCAAAAAGGTGAGTCTGAGTTTTTTGCTTCCACCTGCTGAAGTGGTACATCCCTAATATATTTATTATGTAGTATCTCACTCCATACTCCTTCTTCATTAAGAAGTTTGTAGAGCCACTTGCTTAAGAGACACTTATTTTTAATCTCTAAAACTTCGATCCCCAGACCTTCTTGATCTTTCGGTCTACAAATTATATTCCACCGCGTTAACCTAATATGGAGGGATTATAGATGGTAGTAATACCCTCTTCTAATGGCAGTGGTAAATTTAAAAAAATTTGGCTCTACCCCGCTGGCAAGTTCATGCTAGGTCGGCATTACTCCGAAAGAAAGTGTTTGTGGTCCCACAACTCAAAAAGCCTTTACCACCAACACCCAAGACACCGTCATCTCCTTCGTGCCACCTACCTTTGGGAAGGCGGGAGAGAGGGGGAGCGATGGAGGGAGGGAGAGAGAGAGAGAGATGTAAAATCTATCACTGGTGGGTGCATGACTCTGCTGTGTAGCCTTGTACATATGTGTAGCAATTATGAAATAAAAAGGCTACTTATATCGATGGAAGCATAGATTGGCGTCTTTCCCCTTTTCGAAAAACTGGTATCAAAACACCCATCACAAACAGCTATCTAGCTACCACAAAAGGGTACCCGCTAGTGATAACAAACTTAGAACTGAAACTGATGGGCGTAAAAGTGATTTGTGAGTGTTTTCTACTTAACAATGACGATTGAGGCAAAACTATTCATTTGAGATGGAAAGCACCTACGATTCTCGCTTTAACTAACGGATGAGAGGATGAACATGTTTGTAACATGAGAAGTCCGTTGTAGATAGACCATTGGGTACCCCCAAAAAAAAAATCTAGGCAATGTTTCGAGCCGAGATGAAAAAACATGCCCACACCTTGTTGCTACTGCTACAACGTTAGTGCCAAAGTCGTTCTGTCATTACCATGTATGGTCAATTACCGTAGCAAGTAAAGTTGGACCGGTCACGAAACCTTCTTGAGTGACGTTTTCATATCATATGTGTGTGCAATTGAGAATTTTTGTAGTAGTGACCCGAAGCCCCTTTTTTTCCTTTTAGGTGGGGCGCTGGTGGAGAGAGAGAGTTGTTCTGTAGGTGCTGTTGATCTTATCAGCGGGCTTGCTAAATATGGCTTATTTAGCTATCATGATACTTTGTACGTTTAACACATAATTAAGGGAAATGGGAAATACAATATGAAGCATATTTCGGCTTGTCTTATATCTATTGTATGGGTGCTACAATTGATCAGACTGCATGTGCGGCTCCTTTATATTTAGGATGCAGGTTCCTTGCCGGAAGCTAGAGCCAAAAACATAAAGAGTTGACTATTGCCGATACGTGGTTTATATGCTTAAGCCTGCTGGAATGGCGTGTAGTGCATTTTGTCACTGCATGGGCAGCATGCAGCGTCTACTAAGCACATGAATCTATACATCATGTATCTACTGAAGCATATGCTAAGCCTCGATAAATATCATTATCCACCGCAATATAGACAACATTGTGGCGGCCAGTCGGGCCCACTTGAATAGAAATTCCCGTGCATTATGGTATCTTCTGAACTTGACCACCTTGGCTAACCGTTTCTAAACTTAGACCAATAACTATGTAACTATGATTTCGTAAATGGTGATATTGTATTTTTTTCGCCAATCTTAAGATATATTGACTTAGTCTTTTGGAAGTGCTCATAGAGGTAGGTCCTGTGTAGGCTCATGATGAGTGTGTAGTATTTGTGAGTGTGCCTTCGTGTTTTTCAAAAAAGAAACATTAGTCATTTGTTAGCGATGAAACTTTAGATTAGTATGTTGCTATGTACACGCAACAGCACCACAACCTATGGAAAATAAAAACCCACATGGCAAAATTAATTTTTAAAAATCCATTACAAGCTATGTTAGCACATTGTGCTTTTTTGTTTTCACAAAACATGCAAAGTTTCATGTTCTAATCAAAATACTTTACATATTAGATTTTGTTAAACAAACCTTGACGAACAAATAATTTATAACATCAAACACCATGTTTACATAGGGTATTACATAGGTTTGTCGGAAAGTGGATGGCTTTAGCTATGGATGAGATCATGATGGAGGTGTTGCTGAAGGAGGCATCATGGCGGAGAAGATTGAGAGGGGACAACACCTGAGGTGTAAGGCAGCGCGGGGGAACCTCCGACGTTGGCTGACTATCAAGGGGTGCACCTCCCCTTAGCCCACCCACCCGGTCCTTCATGGCTTCTTGGTGCTATAGATGAGCCTCCCCCTTTGTAGATGAGATCCAAGCGGGAGGAAAATTCATGACTTTTGGTGGCTATCCGGAAAACTAGGGTTTATTCTCTTCATATAGTTGGAGACAATGCTTCTGGGACTTTCCATCAATGGCCCTTTGATCCAAGGGTTTTTGGGAACCTCTAGAACCTTCCTAGGGACCCCTCTCATCCATGCCCAAAGTCATGGCTTGGACGAACCTATCAAGTGTTGTAAGAGTTAGAGTCAATCACATCACAAACTTTCAGATTCCCATAATCAGATATTTTTCCTTAGTAAAACGGTCACGTCCGAACTCTGATTTGTACGCATTTTAAGTCTAGAAACTATACAAGAAAATTTCCCACATTTTTGTAGCATCAACTTTTTTCGGTTGACGTCATCTTCAGTGGTAAAACATAAGATCTCTGAAATATGTTGTGGTGGACAAATTTCAGAAAAGTCAGAGTGTAAAACAAAATTCCACGAAGGCCCCCTTTGCATTTTTTTGGTCTATTTCAAAGTAATTTTTACACATCAAGGTGTAAAATAAGAAGTTGTGAACTTTCGAAACTCCTAATAGGTTATAAACTTAACATAAAATCAAGCGACAAATGCATAAATAAGCAAGAAACAATTAAAAAAATATACGTTTTGGACGTACCAGCAGTCGCGGCGCCGGGAGTCGGTGGCCATGGAAACGACATGATGAATCTTGACCAGATATGAGTCTAGAGGGTTGTGGCTGTTGCATATGGCCTTAGTTCATCCCGGCGTGTGTGGAGTAAGCGATGCGGACATCCTCGTTGGCTCATCCGGGCTGGGGGTGTGTTGACTTCGGTTAGCGGCGTCGATGTGTCCAATCTACGTTTAGATAGTATTGACAGGGTTCTTTGGTACCAACAAAGAAGTAAAGTAATTTGCTTTTTCTCGTGCGAAGATGTTGTTCTGCTTGCTCCTTGCCCTCATCGATTTGGTTGGTGACGTGTTCTAGAAGGCTCCGCCAACGATTTCCATTGGGCGCCTGATGCCCGTGGATTCCTGGATCGGATGGGATTCGGCCGTGTGCACGTTTTTTCTGTCCGTGTGGCTTTAGGAGGAAGTAACGCAAAACTTCTTTATATTTTTCCATCATGGATACTGTCGGTTTTCAATTTTCATGGTGAAACTGGTGGCGAAGGATGCACGGTCATATGTCCAAAACATATCTATATTTTTTTATGGTTCCATGCTTGTTTTATACCATTGCTATATGTTTCTACTATCTTTTTACATCATTTTACAACACTTCCCTATAATAGCCTATTGACAATATGCCCAGTGACAAATTCTATTTTTTGCTATTTTTAAGTTTCGGAAAAAATGTTAAAGAAATATTCCCGGAAAATTCCATGAAAAATCGAGGGCATGTTTCAACACTATACGATTACAGAGTACAAAGGGGAGCAGGAGGCAAACACCAGGGGGAGGCCCCCCAGGTGCGGCATGGGGGTGGGTTGCACCCTCCCGACGCCTGGGACCTCCAAGCATCCTCAGAGGACCCCTCTTTGCCTATAAATAGCCCCTTGAACTAAAACCTTTGAAAATGGTATTATTTTCGATGAAACTTACAGAGAGCCGTTGCCATCTTGAAACCCTAATTTAGGTGTTTTGGAGTCCTGTTACGGCACCCTGCTTGTCGGATATATACCGATTAGGGGTATATCCGGCATTATCCTAAAGAGCCAGATTACCCGGGTGACCTGATTGGTAATGGATCATAGTCCATTAGGCGGCCCAGTAAGCTGATGCGCAGGAGCCGGATTCTAGAAGAACCGGACCACGGCCCACGTGGTGCGGCTTGGAGTAGAAGGCGGATTCCTGCCTTCCAAGATAGAACGTACCGTATTATTCTAGGTTTCCTTTCTGTAAGCCCTAACCCGGCTATTTATATAAAGCCGTACGGGAGAGAAGAGAGATAGACAACAAGCTAGAAACCAACTCGCCAGGAAGTTGATCCTCGTCGAGTTAGCAAACCCTAACTCACATTGTACTTTGTATACTTCAGGCTTCAACCCTGATTTAGTGAGATTGCAAGAGTAGGAACGCCGCCTAATAGCGACGTACCGAACCTGGGTAAACTTTGGTGTCCCTGGTTGTCATACTACCACGTACCCCCGTCTATGAACCCTACTACGATGTCTCGACAGTTGGCGCCCACCGTGAGGCCAGCGACGTCAGGCGTTATGTTTGGATCGGGGATACTCGGCGGAATTGGCAGTACCATAATTGTCGGAAGTTTGGAATTCGACAACGACGTCGGGCGTTTTCTCGACAATGGATCGTACATGCCAGCACGGAATCATCTGGTAAGTGTCTGCGTTTTACCGATTGGATCTGCAAACATCTTTATCGGATTAACCGCAGAAGCGATGGGATTTTGTGGTGGAAGTAGATTTATCCCACCCGCCCTATACCCAGTTGAAGAAAACTATGATGCCGGATTTTGGTTAGATCGCCAATATCCTGCTCAAATCGATGTCTCTTCGGAGATGCCCGCGATGAGATCGCACTTTATTGGTATGCTGCAATCCGAGATCGCTGAAAACACGGACGAAAACAATCCCGTGGAAAAGGCAGAAGAAAACAATCCCACAGAAGAGGTGGAAGATCCGACATCCGTCGATACGACGACGAACTCGGAAGCCGATTTTGTACTAGCCGCCATTGAGGCGAGATTGGAAACGGAACCCGGATCTGACGAACTTGATTCCGAAGACGAAGATGAAGATGCTTTCGAAAGAAAGGTCAAATCTTTTCAATAGGGCTTCCAAGAAGTACTCATGGAAAAACCGACCAATAACTCGGATGCCGAAAGTCAGAAAGACCCTCAAACACCTCCACCAGATGAGGAAAGAGAGGACGGTGAAACCAGTCCTATTTACCCTTATGTCAAGGAATTGACAGAAGAGGAACCTAGTAAAAACCCTCCATCTTCCAAGAAAAAACACAAGGCTGCCAAGAAACTCCAATAAAAACTCCGGACATAAAAATCTGGTGGATCCCGCCAACGAAAACCTAGAAGTAGGAGGAAGAAGCAGAGTCAAGTCTGTGGAGAAGAAAACGAAGGAAATCCCTGTTCAACCTATGTCAGCACAGGACGAACAGGATTTACTTCAAACACCAGTGGGGCCCCACGAACCCCCTGAAGTGCTGGAAGCTAGGAGACAAGCTCTCCAAAGGCAACAGCAACATCTATTTAGAACTCGGGAAAAACTCCTACAAACCCAGGCTGACATTAAGTTGAAGTAGGAAGAAATCGAGGAGTACGAGAGAAGGAATAGATCTGGCATAAAACATACACGGTTACCCGGAATCGTAAGACCGGAAGTACTGCAGCCGAAGGATCGGGTCCAAAACCCTGCCTGGCAAAAGCAGGTAAACGACATCGATACTAGGGGCGAACCTATATACAAAACCGCAGCAGAAAACGCGAAAGCCGCATTCGCCATCCTCAATGATGATCTGTACTCCAACGACGAAAACCTCCAAGGGGTGTATGCTTTCTTAGGAAAAGCATTGCAACAACAGCAGCGAGGGCAGGCAAAATCAGGGAAGTTGCATGACGACTCAGCCCTATGCAAAACAGCCACATGCGCCGCTGGAGCACCTGGACCTGGAGAACGTAGAGATTCAGGCAATTCAAAAGAGAAGAAAGGAGATCCAAAAAAGGACAAGAAAATTCCCGATAACAAGGATGCAGCGTCCAAAACAGGATCCCATCCGCCGAAAGGTGGATTCAACCCTCGTGATCGGGAAGAACAGAACCGGAAGGACGGAAAAGCAATGCCGCCTCCGAGACGCCCTGCTGAAAAAGCTAGAAGACACGATATTCCTTACAGGCGTGAGAGATCCCGTATCCCTCCTAGGAATAAGGAAAGACACATGAGTAGAACTCCACCTTACTCCAAAGGACACAATAACAGAGGAAATAGGGATAATCCCGGAAAAGCGCACTCGCGCAACAATGGAAAAGAAAGGAGTAGATCCCCTTCTATCGATTCAGCCGGTAGATATTCCGTACACGCCGATAGAGCGGAAAGAGATGATCTATACTTCGTACCTAAGTGTTTCACTGATAGGATCCGAAGAATAACTCTACATTCTGGCTTTGCCAAAGTTGGTCCAACATATCAAAAATATACCGGTAGCACAAACCCGAATACCTGGCTCTCAGACTATTGTACAGCCGTCCAGATCAACAAAGGGACAGATTTAGAGGCGGTAAAATTCCTCCCCCTAATGTTGCTGGATGGAGCCAGAGATTGGATTAACGGGCTTCCGTCAAGAACCGTAGACAGCTGGGATGATATGGCTAGAGTTTTTACTCAGCATTTTCGGGGAACTTACAAACGCCCCAACAGCATCAACCAGCTCAACCGCTACACCCAATTTGAAGATGAGCCATAGGTGGATTTCATATCAAGATGGACTCCAATGAAGAACAGCTGCTCTGGAGTAAGTGACGTACAACCAATGCATGCTTTCGTCAATGGCTTAAAACCCGGCCTCGTACCGTTCATGGTCGGTTCAAAATAGCACAAAGATCTCGAATCTATGCTTACAACCGCAAATGAGCATGCATCGGCCGAAGATGAAATCAGAGCGAGAAGTGGAAATATCGACGCTTTGGCCAGGCCAAAAAGATGCCTCATTCTGAGATAAAAGCTACTCCAGAAACACAGCCAAAGTCCAAAGAAGTTAACCTAGCCTTTGGAAAGGATAATGGGAGCAAATGGAAAGGAAGAAACACAGAACCTATCTCCTACACAAAGGAAGAGTGGGAAAAGATTAAGTCGGAGAACTGTGTCCACCATTCGCAATTTGGGAAACCCACCCATACTAACGCACAATGCCGGCTTAATAAGTATATGAAAGGCAGTGCAGGATCCGGGAACCAGGGGAACAACTCCAAGAGGAAATTCTCTAAGCAAAAGCCAGAAGCTGAAAAAGAAGACAGTGAATCGGACACTGACGAAAAAATCCAGGAACAGGAGCGAAAAGGCGAACCAAAGTTCCTGAGAGTCGATGGAGAATGCAATTTAACTTTCCTCGCAACTCCCTCGGAAAAGGTGGCAAAGAGAACACTTCGAGAAATAAACGCGGTTGTTCCACCAACCCCCAAATTCTTGAAGTACTCGAATACACCAATTACCTGGGATCAGCCTGATCATCCCGGAAATATCCCAGAACCCGGCACACAAGGTCTAATTGTAAGCCCTATTGTTCAAAACACAAGGCTAAAAAGAGTTCTGATGGATGGAGGATCCAACATCAACATAATGTACCTGGATACACTGAAGCATCTACGAATCTCCGAGACCCAGCTCAATCATAGCAACATACGTTTCCACGGCATCGTTCCTGGCAGACAAGCACAATCCATAGGAGAAATTTCCCTAGACATAACCTTTGGAGAAAAAGAGCACTTCCGACAGGAAAAAATCTATTTCGAGATCGTGCCGTTCGAGAGTGTATACCACGCAATTCTCGGACGTCCAGCTTTCGCCAAATTTATGGCAGATTATGTTATATCTATATCAGGAGACTTCAGATTGGCCAACGAGCTAGAAAAAGGAAACGCCCTTTGCGAAGAAAAGGTGATAGCAAAGGAGGAATTGAAAGAGCTGGCAAAAGAAGTATCGCCGGTAGAAATGCCGACAGGAAAAGAAAGCCGGAAGCCCGCAGATAGTTTCAAAGCTTCCGACAATGGAAGACAGGTTATCCTAGACCCCAAAGATCCGAATTTTTTTGTCGTAGTGGGAACTGGGATGACTGACAAATAGGAAAGTGAGCTCATCAAGTTCCTCCGTGAGAACTGGGATATTTTTCCCTGGTGTCCTGCGGACATGCCAGGTGGACCCAGGGAACTTGCTGAGCATCAACTCAAGGTGATTCCAGGATCTAAACCCATCAAACAAGGTCTCCGTCGATTTGACGGAAGAAGACAGAAGGCTATTGGCAAGGAAATTATCCGGCTATTGGCAGCTGATTTTATCCGGGAAGTTATACATACTGAATGGTCTGCGAACTCAGTATTAGTCCCGAAGAAAGATAGTACTGTTCTTAGAATGTGTATAGTTTACACCGGCCTGAACAAGTTGTGTCCAAAAGATAGGTTCGCATTACCGCGAATCGATCAAATAATAGATGCCACTGCTGGCTCTGAGCTTTTATGCTTTTTGGATGCTTATTTCGGGTACCATCAAATACGTATGAGGAAAGAAGATCAAATCAAAACTTCCTTCATAACCCCGTATGGAACATACTATTACATAACCATGCCTTTTGGCCTGAAGAACACAGGTGCAACTTACCAGCGTTGCATGCAACGATGTTTGCATAGTCAGATTGGCAAAAATGTTCACGTTTACGTGGACGACATTGCCGTCATTTCCAAGGAAAAAGACACACTCCTTGAAGATTTGCGAGAAACCTTTGAAAAATTGCGCACTTACAAAATGAAGTTAAATCCATTAAAGTGCGTATTCGGGGTTCCCTCGGGAAAACTTCTGGGTTTTATCGTTTCTCACAGAGGAATAGAAGTAAACCCGGAAAAGATCAAGGCAGTCTTAAACATCACAAAGCCTACATGCTTAAAAGATGTACAAAGATTGACGGGTTCTGCAGCTGCCGTCAGCAGGTTTATAAGCCGGCTAGGAGACAAAGCTCTGCCATTATACAAATTGTTGAAGAAATACGACAAATTTGAGTGGACAGAAGAGGCTGACAAAGCATTAACCCAGTTAAAAGAAACCTTGCTGAAAGCTCCGATTTTGGCATCACCAAAAGACGAAGAACCCATGTTACTGTATCTCACAGCAACAAACAGGGTTATTAGCGATGTGATAGTTGTGGAAAGGCGAAAGAAGAGCAAAGTATACCAGATCAACATCCGGTATATTATATAAGAGAAGTTTTTTCCGAGTCCAAACAAAGGTACCCACACTATCAAAAGTTGTCATATGGCGTATTTTTCGCATCTCGAAAACTCCGCCATTATTTCGAAGGACATTCCATAACAGTGGTATTTAAAGCACCGCTAGGGGATATAATTAACAATGCGGATGCAACAGGCCGAGTAGCCAAATGGGGCATCGAGCTGGCTGCGTTCGACATTAAGTACCAACCCCGGACGGCAATTAAATTCCAAGCGTTGGCAGATTTCGTCGCTGATTAGACAGAAGCAATGGAAAACACACCAATACCAGAGTCGGAATACTGGGTTATGCACTTTGATGGATCCAAGATGAAGGAAGGCGCTGAAGCTGGTGTAGTGCTAAAATCCCGAAAGGGAGATACTATGGAGTATGTATTACAAATACACTTCAACGCCAGCAATAATGTGGCAGAATACGAAGCTTTGCTTCATGGCTTGCAAATTGCAAAAGAAATAGGCGTCAAATGCATATTATGTTATGGCGATTCAGATTTGGTACAGCATCAGCTCAACCAAACATGGGATGCCAAAAGCCCCATCATGGCCGAATATCGGAGAACGGTGGACGAGTTTGCTATTTGCTTCCTGGTATTTGAAGTACTTCACGTCAAAAGGGAAGAAAATTGGAACGCGGATGCATTAGCCCGCATGGGATCGGAAAGAGTGAAAACCCTACCACCAGGTGTGTTTGTCCAACATTTGCATAAACCATCGATAAAAGGTGGAGATGTTGATTACCCTCTTGATGGAGGGATAATAACCCGGTAGGCCAACTCCAAGGTATAACCCGGCCCAAAGGACGCTGCGCAAGATCCGGCTAAGGATAAAGAAACTTCTGGAAGGCCCAAGTTTGTAGGCCTCGTAACCCGGATTGTGGGTTATGGTAAAGGAAAGTTAGGGTTTGAATGTGGTGTCCGGGTAGGATTCAGGGTGCGCCTTGGAGAGTAAGCCAGGGGGTACGGGTGCTTTATAAACCGACCCCTAGGTTTAGTTGAGAGAGATCTAAGAGCCCTAGCAATATCGCTTGGTATCGAGCATCCAGTGTAACACGAGAGTTGAGTTAATATCTTAAGATCGGAGACTCGGCGACTTGATTGCCGGCTACCAGATCGAATTCCATCATGTTTTCCTCTGAGCTAAACCCTCTCCCAAACGCCTGTGTCGTCTTGCCCCAAGATCAGTTACCCCCGGCAACGTCTGCCGTGATTATCCCACGACACCTCTTGTGTCTGAGTCAATTGAAGTCCTGCTCGTTAACCCGGATTGGACAATTCCATATTTAAACTTCTTAGTAGATCAGAAGTACCCGGATGGAGCAACCGAAGTCTTGCAAAGACAAATAAAACGTCGATGTGAAGGATACACGCTAATCAATGGTTGCCTGTATAAACGCAGCACTACCAGAATTTTTCAGCGATGTATTTCGCCAGAAGAAGGCCGAGAAATACTGCAAGAAATCCATGCAGGGGATTGTGGACATCATGCTCAATCAAAAAGTATAGTTAAGAAAGCATTCCGTGCAGGGTTTTTCTGGCTAACAGCCAAGACAAACGCTGACACATAGTAAACACATGTGCCGAATGTCAGTATTACGCCAAGCAGACAAATATGCTAGCACAAGCACTCAAAACTATCCCTATCACATGGCCATTTGCGGCCTGGGGGCTAGATATGATGGGACCATTCCAAACTGCAAGAGGCGGACTCACACATCTACTCGTTGCAGTAGATAAGTATACCAAGTGGGTGGAGGAAAAACCCATAAAAAAACTTGATGGTGTGACCGCCAGAAACTTCATCATTGACGTAGTCATAAGATATGGTGTTCCACACAGTATAATCACCGACAACGGGACAAATTTCTCTATTGGAGAGTTGGAAAAATATTGCCGACAAACAGGAATATGCCTAGACCTTGCGTCTGTGGCTCACCCACAATCCAATGGGCAGGTTGAAAGAATGAATAACTCAATCCTGCAAGGAATACGCCCAAGACTCGAATCTCCTCTTCATAGAGCAGCTGGAGCATGGATAGAAGAATTACCTTCCGTGCTTTAGATTATTCAAACGACGCCAAATAGATCAACATGGAAAACCCCGTTTTTCTTAGTTTATGGCGCAGAAGTAGTGCTTCCAACGGACATGCTCCATGATAGCCCAAGAGTGCAGGCTTACAATGACTCGGATGCCGAATGTACTCGACAGGATGCCGTCGATCTTTTAGAAGATGAACGAGACATAGTGCTTTAAAGATCCGTCATTTATCAGCAAGGATTGCGACGTTACCATAGTCGGAAAATCAGGCATCGATCATTCAAAGAAGGTGGCCTAGTGCTAAGATTGGTGCAAGAAAGGAAGCACAAGTTAGCCCCAGTCTGGGAGGGACCATTTGTCATTAGCAAGGCTATGAAAAATGGATCTTATTATCTTGTAGATATTCGAGGAACGGAAGATGATCCCAAGCGTCCGAATCACAAAAGAAAGAGAAAGATAGATGTTAAGCTAGGAGAGGCAAAAAGGCCCTGGAGCATCCAACAGTTACGTCCCTTCTACACTTAGTTTAATTTCTATGTAAACATCTTTAAGATCATGAAATAAAGTTGTCGGAATTCATGCATTACTGTTTATCTGTTTTCATACAAAGCATAAGTCCGTCTTATCTATTTCCCAATGATCTTTCAGAATAGTCAATGTTAACCCGAATTGTGCCTGCGTGCTCGGAGTTAAAAAAAATTGAATGATTTTTAGCCTAAGGAGGCTTAAGGAAACTCAGATTGTGCCTGCGTGCCTGAGTTTCATACAAAATTCCTTACTATTTCTCTAAGTATTATCTGATTGTTTTTATGTTGGGTCACTGGAGCTAGTAAGTAAAAATGCCTTTAGTATGATCCATGTCTCCGAGTTTCGACTGATTGGTTGTACCCAGTCACTTGGCATGAAGATTACGTACTATCGAGCCATTTCAAACACTAAGGACAGTTAAGACATATAAACCAGAGAACTTAGAAGATAAAGGAATCAAAACCCGGAAAACTTGTAAAGACTTAATAATTAACTGCAAAAGCGGAGTACTTGTTTATACAAAGGAATAGAAAGCATTACAATAAGGTTTACATTGTAAGAACAATAATGCTTCTATTTTTTCCATCTCCTACACAGGACCAGGCAGCTTCTTCAGGCATCAGACTCTTCCTCGCTGCTGGATTCCTCTGGAGTTGTCGGGATTGCTTCTTCGGGGTAGAAGGTGGAGATGTTCACCATGGTCGCAATCTTGGTGGCGTGACCTTTGATTTCATCAAAGATGCTAGCCCGTTGAGCTTCCATGTATCCTTGGGGGATGCCGGACGCCACACGCCAAGATTTGGCAGTAGGGTAGTGCATGCGCATGAGCCCAAGGGCCGTGCGTGCATTACCGCGAGCCGCAGAACGGAGCAGGGACTCCTTGCGATTCGCCAGTTCCACAATAGCTTCCGGAAGTTTTTCGACTTCCGAGAGCTCCCCACATTTCTCGGGAACGTACTTGTTGATAGTAGCATTCCCGCGGCCTTGATTGCGGTGAAGACCTTCCCGAAAGCCCGGATTCTCTCAATCCGGGTAAGCTGGGGGCTACCTTCTGTTACAATCAACACACAAGTGTTAGAAAAAACAGAAGAAGAGAAAACAAGGAAAATCCGGTAAAAGCCAAAGTAACTTACCAAGAATCCGGTCCATCTCGGTGCCTTCTTCAAGGCGCTGGTTCAAGGCATTCTCCAGATCCCAGATGGTGACCTTATCCTTCTCGGCCTGGTTGGAGGCCTTAGACTCGGCAATGCCAACAACTAGTTGGCTGGCCTCCAGGTCCTGCTGCAACTTCACATTGAGCTTGTGAAGATCCAGGTTCTCACAGAGCAGGTTCTCGGCGTTGCCGGCATCTTCAGCAATTTGCTTGGCTTTCACCAAAGAAGCTGAAAAGCAAGTAAAGGAAGAGTTAGAAACTCGGAAAACTACTTAGAAAAAATCACAACTGAAAGCAGAGAAAAATTTTACCTGCTGAATCGCTCAGCTGTTGCTGAGTGGATGCCAGTTCTGTCTCCTTATCCTCAAGAATTGAAAGAAGGGTTTTCACCTCCTTGTTCTTGATGGTAAGTTTGTTGAAAGTCTCCATGTTGATGTTCTCAGCAGTTTGCTGAAACACAGAAAGGAGACAAAAATGCTTAAGTTAAAAACAAGCATAGCAATGAAAAAATCATTAAGACAAAAGTATACATTTGACTTATTGCTTGGGGGCTAGAGATATTACCTGGCTCATCCGCTGCAAACCCGACAAGTTTTTGTTGAACTCTTTTGCATTCTCTGCAAAAAGAGTTCCGACGTGACTGCAGCCATCCTGGATGACCTTGAAATCCTTATCGAAAGTCGGAATGGGCTCCTCCTCAGCTGTATGAGAAGGATCACCCATTTCCGGGACCGCCTTTTCCCTCGTGTCCGTTTCCGGCACAACAGGTTGGTTGGTCTGCTGGGTTCTTTGTCCCTGGTAGCAGTATTTCCTTCTGGGGCCGTGACCGGAGTGTCCGGGGTAGTAGCAGGAGAAGGATGTGGCCCTCTTTTGGCCACAGACTTGAGTTTCTTCCGGCCTTTTGTCTTCAACGTTGTCGGAGCCAGGCTAGAAATATAAAATCTGAGATGTTAGAATTCCGAGAAAATAATAAGAAGTCCTGCGACAAAAAGCAGAGAAAAAAGTAACCCAGATGATTTACCTGGAAGTAGCTACGGGAACCCTCCCCGGGCATGGAATTTCTAATCCTGGAGATCCTATCACTTACTTCGCCCGGCTGATCCCCCTTCTTCACTCACGCGATATTGCTGGATCGGGCTTTCGCCCATTGTCCAAGATTCCCCACTGCTGCCCCCCGTGGGAGTCTGGGCCGGGCCTATCATATAAATAGGGTTGTAGAAAGACCACTTTCATTCGACGTTCCGGGGCGCCCGATTCGATCGGCGGGCTCTTTCTTCTTGTTCTTGCGTGACATCTCGGTAAGGCTTTAGATATATAGGAACTACGCCGGGTGGAAAGGTTATTCTTTGCCAGTAGTGCCCGTCAAGGTCCATTATCTCCTGGGTAGCGGAAGGCTTCTTGCGTTTTCTTCCTCCAGCAAAGTTGGCGCGCATTGCGTCCAACTCGGCATCAGTCGCAAGATCTGCCTCAGGAAGATCGAATATCTGTCAAAAAAGACAAAGTCCGGGTTAAGACAATTATCGGAGAAAGAAGTAATGCAAAGCCCAAAATGTAAAAGATGTACCTTTGGAGCCAGGTTTATCGCCGTGTACATCGGCCGACTTTCCTCATATTGGTCACGTGCTGCGACCAACTGGTTTACACGCTTCCGCAAATCTTTCACGGTCAAAGATTTGTTCGTTGTCCGCATGGCGTCCGGGTTCCCGTGTATTCGCATAAGAGCCGGGGACCGTGATCAGCCAGAGGTTGAATTCGCCTCTCTAACCAGTATAGAACTGTATCCATACCGGTGAGAGATGGATCGGAGGTGACGAGTTTGGTGATGCGCCGCTTAATCCTAAGAAAATCCGGCGACAGAGTTTGAACTGCCTCCACTGCCCAGTTGTCCTAGGGAGTGGCAGCGCAGTTGGTGAAAGGTGGAATCCCCGTTTCTTTTCCAGGAAATGAGATGTCTTGGTGGTAGAAAAAGGAACCCGTCCAGAATTTGACGGATTCCGAAGTTTTTATCTTTGGGAACCAATCTTCCCTGAATCTACGCAGGGTAAAAGATATGGTCCCGCAAGTCGGGAGTGCGCCCACGGAGGCGTTTCGCTTAACCCCGAAGCAATACTGCTAGAAATCTAACCTAGGGGCTAAACCTAGATACCCTTCGAAGAGGGCCTGGAACCCGGCTAAGTATAGAATAGAGTTTGGTGGCAGGTTGTGGGGTTAGATGTTATAGTGGTTGAGTACCTCGAGGAAGAAGGCGGAAGGCGGAATTCCCATACCTCGAGAGATGTGTGAGGTTAGGAGAACCCGTTCCCCGGCTCTGGGCGAGGGCTCGGAGTCGTCGTCCTCATGCCGCAATTTTTCCTTCACAATCAACCCCTCCTTCTCCATTGTCGGAAGAAGGGAGGGGGTGATATTGCACTGGCTTCAATTGCCGAAGATCTTGCCCTCGTCTTCGGCTCCGGCGGCGGCTGCCGCGGCGAAGAGCTCCTCCCCGACGAGGAGGATTTTCTCTTCCGCTGTTTCGGGGACGAGTGGCGGAGGTGGCGCAGAGGAAGAGGCGGCCAGGTTCTCAGCCGCGAGAGGTGGCTCCTCGCGGGCCTGGTCACCGAAAATGTTCTCCGGTGCGTTGGCGGCGGCGTAGCTTGGAGAATCGAGCTGCGGGTCCATCGTGTTGATTATTTCGTCGATATCGGCGACCGATTGCTCCTCTGTGGCGCGCGGTGATCCACCAGTGTCCATTTGCGGGTGGCGCGGTGAGGATCTTGAGCTCCCGACGGAGAAGTTCTGGGAACGGTGCTGGACGTGCACGGGCTCTGCTCTCGCTGGAAGAACTTTGGCTCGGGGGCTATAGCGCTTGGGAGTTGGAAGGTGGAGTAAGAGCAGAAGAATCGCCGGAGGGCACGAAGGAGGCTATTTATAGCCGCAAAACCTTTGCGATGCACGCTAACGGCTCTTTGGACCGTTGGATCTTCAACATGTGTCACTCGCCGGAAAATCCGGGAAATGAGGTGGCAAGTGATTACTGCTATCTCCTCGTTTCCGGCGAGAATCTGTCAGAGATATGTTTCAGGGTTTCACATTTGGAACCCAAACGTCCCTGACGTCAGCATGATTTTACTGCTGACGTAGGAAGTTCCTTCTCTACGAAGGCTCGTGGAAGAGAAAGCCGGATTTTCTCAAAATCCGAGTTTCGCGTTAAAGCATGATTTAAGGAAAAGAAGAATCGAGACGAAGAGCCAGCATTTCTCGGAAATAATTCTAATTGACGAAAGACGGAGAAGGCAAGTCTCAATCCTTCTTGGGGGCTACTGTCGGATATATACCGATTAGGGCTATATCCGGCATTGTCTTAAAGAGCCGGATTACTCGGGTGGCCTGATTTGTAATGGATCACAGTCCATTAGGCGGCCCAGTAAGCTGATGCGCAGGAGCCGGATTCTAGAAGAACCCGGACCACGGCCCACATGGTGCGGCTTGGAGTAGAAGGCGGATTCCTGCCTTCCAAGATAGAACGTATCATAGTCTTCTAGGTTTCCTTTTTGTAAGCCCTAACCCGGCTATTTATATAAAGCCGGACGGGAGAGAAGAGAGATAGACAACAAGCTAGAAGCCAACTCGCCGGGAAGTTGATCCTCATTGAGTTAGCAAACCCTAAATCACATTGTACTTTGTATACTTCAGGCTTCAGCGCTGATTTAGTGAGATTGCAGGAGTAGGAACGCCGCCTAATAGAGACGTACCGAACCTGGGTAAACTTTGGTATCCCTGGTTGTCATACTACCACGTTCCCCCCACGTCCTTAACCGTAGGCCTCATGGCACCCCCGTCTATGAACCCTATTACGATGTCTCGACACTGCTGGAGGGGGGAATCATTACCGGAGGCTTCTTCATCGCCATCTTTGCTTCCAGAGTTATGCATGAGTAGTTTATCCTTGGACTACATGTACATATCAATAGCTAGATGGTTTTATCTTATTCTTGTCCTAACATGTTTAGATCTTTTGAGCTTCCTAACATGATCAAGATCACCATTATATAATTAATGCATGTTGTGTTTGTTGAGATTTGATGAGTTGTTAAGTTATAATCAGATTGTTCATGTTTCTTATATGATCTTGTTTCTATTATCATGTCCATGATTATTTAAGTTCTTGCATGCTCTATGATGTGCGGTAGTTACTTTGGCCAACTAATTAAATGCATCTCTAAGAGAGGGTTTGTGCTAGATAGTAGGTTCATGCTTCCTTCGTGTATGGACTCGAGTGACAGCAACGACTAAGACCGAATATATGATATTTCTACTAAGGGTAAAACAAAGATGTTTATGTCTTTTATGATTATGAATGGTTCTTATATTATCTATGGTGCTTAATGCAATTATCTGTTGATTTACAACTTATTCCTAGCTAGTGGCATGAATAGAAGTACACTCAAGGTGGATTATTAGTCATAGCTGTAGTTAGATAACAGTCTATATATGCCTACATGAATATTAAGTTGAACTTTGCTTGTCATAATTAGTTGTTGACTCCGATTCTATCAATTTTCTAGTTGTCATTTGTTCATCCAATATGTTTGCTTGTTATCTTTTGGAGAGACACCACAAGTGAAATTATGCCATCGTTCCATTCTTTTACATTGATTACAACCTCATTTACTTTCTTTTCATTACTATTTTCTTTCTGTTCCTTTTCAATTTCATCATTATTTTCCATACCATACATTTAATCTATTTGTTTTCCGCAAGACGGAAAGATTGACAATCTTCGTGAAAATTTGGGGGAAAATAAGTGTGTGTGTTGTGTGCAAGACCATGCTCGTCAACTAAGCATCTTGTTGATTGACGCCATGTTGTGGATCTCTAAGTCCTACAAGTTCTATTAAAAACTTGGTCTCATCACTGAACGGAAAAGTTCCTGCTACTCTACATCACCCTCCTCTTGGGAAAGTCAACGGGTGGTGACAATACACCGTATCAAGGCCATTTTATGGCGTTCTTGCTGGGGACTCTTGAGCTACAGCAAGGGCAGTTACACACTTCCATTTTATTTACTTTTTCCTGTATTTCTTAGTGAATTTTTTAGTCTTGTTTGTCTTGCTTATTTTCTGTAAAAATAAGAACACAAATAAATTAGAAGTTCAGTTTTCATTCTTTTACTTGTTTCGTTAGCTTGTCTTTATCTTTGTTTTGTTACTATGTCTTGTTCTACTCCTTTCATTATGTAACACTGAAGCTGAGATTTTCACCTTCAAAGTAAGAGGTGGAGAAAGTTTGAAAGATACTTGGGATAGAAGTTCTAAGGCACATAAAAAGATACAACATGTGTTTCCTATAAGTGTGTTTCTTATATGTTTCTACTTTGGTATTTTGCTTGATGTAAGCACGCTTTGGATATTATAGTAGGAGGAAACTTTTTGGAATATGAGGAAACAAAGTATCTCAATGTTGTAAAAGGATTGGTTTATTTTCTTGTAAATGATAATAATAAAGTGGGTGGGATAACTGATATATCGGATAAAATAGAAAAAACTTTAAGCATCCTAAATCTAAATGAAGTGGAAAATGTTGGATGTATGCCCAAGAGAAAATAAAATACATTAGTTTCATGATTAATGTATTGTGTTTTTATTCTACAGCTGATGTGGTCACATAATATGAGAGTCAGAGGAAAATCCATATGCACGTGTAGAAACATAAACACACCGTATAACCCTTTGTCATGTATCATAGACAAACTCGTTAATATTAGATGACCACATTTTCCTAATCATGGAATTTGTTATGTCAATATTAATGGGAGCACATTGTTGTTTTAACAATGTGGCTGGGTAGACCCAAGTAATTGAGATACTACGAGATTTATTTTGCTAAATAGTATTGTCATAAGATGGTTATTTGGTTTGCTTCCTTAGACCATGAGAATATACGATGATGTTCACCAGAGAGATCATTTTGGTATAGTGAAGTATCATACCGTAAATTGGGTGATCGAAAAGTTTATCACTGCGTGTTATCAAAAGTATTCATTCCATCATGATAGTTCAAGACAAAGAATTACTTCTCTAGATAAGAAAGAGATACATCGAGGATCCACTCGGTGAAATAGTATCGGTTAATAAGTCTGTGTAGACAAATACATGTCATTAGTCATGGTGATACTATAACACGGTAACGAGTAAAAGGAATCATACTGGGCATCGAGAATAATGATATGGTTATTAAAGATTTTAATCACGGTCATATCATTCATCTCGTCTCGAGGTATTGATTGGTATCTAATTGCTAAGGATGGCGTGTTGGAAACCCCAAGATGAGGGTGTGATGAGTAAGCGGAAAGAATTTCCCTCAGTTAAGAACCAAGGTTATCAATTCAGTAGGAGTAAGAGGATCTCAGGAAGGTTGATGCCACTGATGGTGGTGCTGATGCTTCACCGGTGTCAGCAACAACGTGGAACCTGCACACAACACAACCAAAATACTTTGTCCAAACGTTACAGTGAGGTTGTCAATCTCACCGGTCTTGCTGAAAACAAAGATTAGACGTATAGTGTGGAAAATGATGTATGCTTGCAGTAAGTAAAGAAAGCAGTAAATAGTTGTGGTTTGTTTAACAGTGTGGAAAATGGACCGGGGTTCATAGGTTCACTAGTGGTGTCTATCCATTAAAGATAGCATGATGTGTGAACAAATTACAGCTGGGCAATTGACAAATAGAGGTTACACCGTAGTGCACAATATAACATGATGATTACTATGATATTTAGTGCGGTCATTACAACAATATACATAGACCGAAATCCATCTGCATCTATGACTAATAATCCACCCTCAGGTTATCATCCGAACCCCCTTAGGTATTAAGTTTCAAGCAACAGATAACTGCATTAAACAAAGTGTGTAATGTAACAATGATTATGCATGCAGGCACTCTCACCGATGTTTTCTCCCTTATGGCAACAGCACATCCTCCCCCTTCACGTTTCTGTCACTCGAGCAAGGTGGTGAGGAGGCATGAACCCACTATCAAGCATAAATACTCCCTCTTGGAGTCACTAGCAACTACTTGGCCAGAGCAACCACTAGCACCGGAAAACATGCAAGATCACAAATAGCATATGCAAATAAAGACTATAATCAACTTGGCATAAGTTCAATATTCATCGGATCCCAACAAACACAACATATAGAATTACATAAGATCCATCTCGATCATGATAGGCAGCTCACGAGATCTAAACATGGAGGCATATGAAGAGAAGACAACCATCTAGCTATAGCTACGAACCCGTAGTCCCAGGATGAACTACTCACGCATCACTTCGGAGGCAGCCATGGTGATGTAGAAGCCTCCGGTGATGATCTCCTTTCTGGCAGGGTGTCGGAAACAGCTTCAGAACCCCCCTGATCAAGGGTTGACGGTGACGGCTGCTGTGGAACTTTTCGGGGATTTTTGATCAGGTGTTTAGGGTTTTTCCATCCGGGGGGATTAAATAGGCGAAAGGGCAAAGGCACTGGAGCTCCAGGGGACCCACACCCATAGCTGGCGCGGCCAGGGGGGCCGCGCCACCCTATGGTGTGGCCCCCCGGTGCCCGTCTTCGACTCCTCTTCGGTGTTTTGTATGCTTCCGGGGAAAATAGGCACTTCGGGCTTTGTGGGGTCCAATTCTGAGAATGTTTCCAAAACAACTTTTCTGAAACCAAAAACAGCAGAAAACAGGGAACTGGCACTTGGCATCTTGTTAATAGGTTAGTCCCGGAAAACGTATAAAAACGCTATAAATAAGGGAGAAAACAAGTGTAATCACTTCTTGGGTCGTAATTACTATCTTGTTAGGTTCAGTTGTCATAGCTGTTCGGAATCCACAAACTGTCCCGACGGACGGTCAGAATTTCTTTGAATATGTCCTTGAATTTATTCGAGACTTGAGCAAAACTCAGATTGAAGAAGAATATGGTCCATGGGTTCCTTTTATTGGAACTATGTTCCTTTTTATTTTTGTTTCGAATTGATCGGGTGCTCTTTTACCTTGGAAAATTATAGAGTTGCCCCATGGGGAATTAGTATCAATTGACATAATATGATCATGGAGCATCAGAAATTATAGATACGTTAGAGACGTATCAGTATCGCAGTAATAGGAACTTACTTAATAAACCATCAGGTTTAGAAGAGTTCCATTGTATTCCTGGTCTATGCTGCAGAATTTTAAAAAAATCCCTACGTAGTCCGTCAAGATCACTATGCAGATACCAACGCTTGTCCATACATGCATTGATCAAGATCACGACCCGCCGAGCAGCGGATTCTATATAGTCGTAGAAGAGTTCTGAACAATCATAGATCCTTACAACTAGGCCTAGTTGTAAAGATGTTGTTAACCTTCCATCGTTAAGTATTACAAGTGTAATTCCTCTTATGATGTGCACGCGTACGCTCGTGTCAACCCGTTAGCGCTCTTCCGTCCAGGACTCGGCATCGACGAAGATAGATAGCCTTTCGGCATTGCTAATTGGTAGCACTAATCAACTGCGATTAGAGCTATATGATTCTGAAAATTTCTCAACACATGAGAGAGAATAGTAACTAGAGTTAGGTCTAATCAGGATAAAACAACTCAAAACCCAATAAGAAGAAGCTCTAATCCAATTAGAGGTGCTCTAGTTATAAGCTCTAATTAGACCATCTAATTCTACTAGAGAGAGAGAGAGAGAGAGAGAGAGTCTTGAGAGACAATTGTTCTCAATATTGTGTTTTGCCTCAAGACTTGGGGTTCTTTTTATATTTTGAGGGAATGGGGAACATACCAAAGGAGGGAGGAGTCCTAGTTGTGCTAGGAGGAGGGGCTAGCCGCACCCCCTCTCCTAGCCCAACTCGGATTGGATTCCCCTTTGGGGAGTCCAACTCCACCTCTTCCCCACTTTTTTCCTTTTCCCTTTCTTTCTCCTTTTTCCCTTCCAATAAATTTAGGAAAACAGCGAAAGGATCTAAGTGCCATGGTTGGAGACCCTACGGCCCACCTGCTAGGCCCACCAAGTGTTATTCATAACACTATGACAATAAGGTCTCGTGGTATATCAATAAGTTGGGTATGTCCAGTCCCACTGATCCGCCAACAATGTTCTCTCACTTTTGCTGGCAATACTTATGCCCATGACCAAGAAAACATGGTAATCATGCAACCAACGAGTTAGTCTTAAAAGCAAGATTAATACTATTATGTTTGCTTATATTTTCATATGTGCTAATGGGGTTTCCTTTGAATCCGTATTCAAGAACCACAAGAGTTATAGCGTGGAAGATATATATTAATTATGAAAAAGGTATTAATAATAACAATAATTATTTCCTCTAGGGTATTATCTCCGACGAGGCATATTTTGGGTTAACTTGTTCGACATAGTTGTTTGGCTTTATCCATATTTTTTAGTAATGAATAATATATGGTTATGTGCTCCAACGGATGCATAGGCTTTGCTTTTTGAAAAAAAAAAGTTTCCTTAAATGCATGCTTATCAAAAAAAATATAGTACCGACGTTTTTCCTTGGTACCCATATGTTTCAGGCATTAACCCTTCCTTATTTCGCTCTGCAATTGTATTGACGTTTTTCAATATAGGAGTCTTGTAAACCCGAAATGGAGAAAGATATGATCTGTGTAAAACTCAAACATCAAAATGTGGTTATTTCTTTAAAGAAATAAAAGTTACAAATATGGAGTATAATATTACAATTAATAACTAGCGAATTTTTTATCTCCCTACAGGAAAAAAACGAATCTTTTCCATCTACCGCTCGAATCATAATGACATTTGCTTAGTAGTATGATCCTCTTTTTTCTTTGAAATTTTTCATTTGTTAATGCTTGAATCATGATTGTCTCGTGGGACTCCGCTCAATTATTTTTCAATCCTATTGCAAACTTTTTTTTGAGAAACACGGTACAAACGCAAGCGCTTATATACACACGTATACACTCACCCCTACGAACGCACACACGCACACCTTACCCCTATAAAAACCTCCGAGAGACTAGGCCGGCGGGTCTTGAGATTGACGAAGTCACCACAGTCACCTCGCTGTCGATGTGACATAGCTGTCAAACCCGAGTTTTGAACTCTGATGGGCTTGACGTATAACCACCCTACTAACCATCCAACCACGCGTTGGTTCGCAATCCTATTGCAAACCATGAACAATAGATCATGAAATGTGGCTAAACTCTCCCACGACCATCCAGACTCTATTGGGAGCGAGGTGGTCTTTTCCAACCAGGATTGCTAGTTCGATTTTCGTCAACTTTTTAGATAGTTCGATTTTCGTCCTAAAACTTCTGTATGGTCCAAAATGAACCCTGAACTCCTGAAAAAGTCCATGTCACATCTAACTGAAATAAAAATCATGCATGGGAAACATGTAACAGAAAAAGAGAAAACAGCGGGCTGAATTGATACCGGATCTTCATCATGTGTTCCACCGAGTAAAACCCTTACTCGTTTTGTAAATCCCCAAACCTCCAAAACACCGCCGGCTGCACTCTGATGTCCTTCAGCTAATCCATGTTGACCTGCTCTTGCAAGACCGCATCCGGCACGTTTGCACATAAAAACCTCTCTATTCAGATGGATTGATGTCAAGCTCGGTTTTATCGTCACACTGATCGGGGGCATCCTTTCTCCGCCACGCTCGATGATGGGATGTTGTGTTTTATTCATGATGACATACTTGTTCCCTCAAGCGGGGCGACACAATTAGTCGATCAACTTCAAGAGGATGAAACGACGGGGAAGCACAGTCACTATTTTCCGTTTGTCAGACGTGATGTGAACTTTTTCAAGAGTTCAAGGTTTGTTTTAGACCAAACAAAAGTTTTAGGATCAAAAGTGAACTTTCTCAAGAGTTTAGGGACGAAAATTGGTCTTTCTTCTAATATAAACAATCATTGGATTAGAAAGTCCATGCACTTGGGTTAGTCCTTGATGACAAAAAAAGGTACCAGTCCACTTAGCTCATGCTCTCAGTTTAATCGACCATCGATCAATCGGAAGGAACAAAGAACGAGCAGATAAACGTGTTTGTTACATTACACTCCAAAATACAGTTCCAATTAGCTCACACACGCTTGCAGACTAAGCTCAGGAATGACAGCGATATGCATTTCCAGTCCATCAAGGGAGTCATAATTTACCGTTTATCCCAACCGTACCTGCAGCATGGCCACTTATGGAGGTGACGAAGTTGTGGTGACATGAGCTTGCTTCTCACAGCCTGACGCGATAAGCGGTTCGTTTGTACATGGCCGGGCGGGCCCCGGGCAGAAGTATACAAGCTAGTTAGCCTGACTTGAACAGCATGTGTTTCTTCATTGCAAATGACGTACTACGATATATACACAATTAACTCTTGATCAAGAAACCAAAAAAAATAAATCTTGATCAAGCACGATGAGTTACTGGCCCGACTTGTTTAATTTGAGCATGGGGTAACTGGTAAACACAAACGACATTGACCTCGCATTCATGCAGACGATACAAAAATCATGCTACCGATGTGCAATTTAGGTATCATCTGAATTATCCCACGTGCTTGATCGATCCCCTCCTGCCTACACATGCATCGAACCGATTGTATATTATCAGGGAACAATTTTTATGTGCAAGTTGGAAGAGCCCATTACAGTTCACGCGGTTCCATCACCATATATATACACTAAACCGCGGACACACAATTCGCTTCCTAATCTGACTCCTAGATCCAGGTGAGAACAATTAGTTGTTGAGACTTGAGAGAGAGAGAGATGAGGCACAGCAAGAACAGCAGCAGTAGCTGCTCGTCGACGCTTGTCTGCGACAACGACGAGCGGTCCGCGGCGGTGCTGAGGGAGATGGCTAGGCAGCAGTCCCTGGTGACGCAGCTGCGCGCCGTCGCGCTGCCGGCGCTCCGACTTGCCGGCGGCGAGCGAGCCGAGGTGGTCGCCCAGATGTTCGATAGCATACTGGACTGCTCAGCCAAGGCTGTAGCCGAGCTGAAGCTCCTTCGGCTTGATCGTTCTCGAGGCGACGGTGCGCCACCGACGCCGGTGGTGGTGGACGACAAGAGGCGAGTCAGGAAGGTCTTCTCTGGCGACGGCGACAATGCCAAGCCTAATCGCCAGCAGCGCAAGAGAAGGTGAGGAGTGCAGAGTATATTGATTAATCGAGAAAAACGAATTGACGGATCCATTACGATCATTGCCTGCTTAATTGATGATTTATTGGTTTAATTAAGCAGGAGATTAGCCGATGACTCTGTGACGCTTGAAACGCCCGTTCCTCACTACGACGGACACCAGTGGAGGAAGTATGGGCAGAAGCTCATCAACAACGCAAAGCACCCAAGGTACATGTTGTTTTAATCGCGTTCATCAGTTAATCGAGAACCGCAAAACTTGACTTTTGTAGTTTGCACGATGAATAATATGAATTGGATTAAGCAGGAGTTACTACAAATGCACCTACAAACAAGAACAGGACTGCCGAGCAACAAAGACAGTGCAGCAGTACCAAGAGGACGGCGGCACCGATGAGCCCGACATGTACACCGTCGTCTACTACGGCCAACACACCTGCAAGCCGGCCGGTAGCGATCCTGATGCAGCCGTCGTCGAGACGAAGAGCACATGCCGTAGCAGTAGCGGCGACGCCGACGACCTCTCGCGGAGCGACAGCCACTGCAGCAACATTTCCGTAACTTGCACTTCGGTTGTAGTTGACCGCCAACAACGGACGGCGTCCATCGAGAGCAACTGCAAGCTGCTGGACATGGCGCCAGACTGCCTGGCAGATGCGGAGGTCAAGACATATGCTCAGATCTATGACATGGCTGCATTTTCACCCTTGGATTTGGACACGGATTGGGCAATAGATACGCATGTGCTTGACCTCCTAAAGTGTGGAGATTGGTAAGAATAAAACTCGAATCGGGCATGTGGAGGGATGAGGTTTAACCTTCGACACGAGAGGAACAAAGGTTATGGAATTATCATAAATTGTATGCAAGAGTAATGGTTGATTGTGATAGTATGATGGATCGAAAACTTTGTTCCATGGACATTATTATATGGAAAAAAATATTTTGCACATTTGATATTTGGTGTGTAACCATGTTGAATTATGAATTTCATGCATTGGTGAACTCGCTCAAAAGTATGAACGAACGGAAAAGTGTAGATTATGCAGATCCATATAGGCCGCACCTATTTTTATTGAAAATCCTACAAATCATTCGGCCCATCGGATCACTCGATCAAGATTAAGTGTAAATAGTGAGCACTAAAAATACATTTTGACACTAGTTTTTTTCTTTAATGGGATCATAGCCCCAGCCTTTGCATTGTGGTGATGCACACAGCTGTTGTTTTTCATATTAAAAATAGAAAAATACGAATCAAAAGTATTACAATTCAAGCATCATCCAAGTTGCACACTAAGATCAACCGAAGAAACAAAGACATCAAACTAAGACTGCTCATTGGATCATTCTAGTATGCAGCCAGCCACTCTGGTTGTAGACAACCCGAACGACCGCCATCAAGCAAGCACATCCAGAATCCATAAGAGCCAGCTGCTCCACCGACAGAAGGAACGACCACATATGTATCCAATATGTGGCTTGGTGAAAGACCTGCAAAAAGTGAGCATCTTTTGATTTGTTAAAAACAACATCATTTCTATAATTTCAAAGAGCCCACATAAAAGCACAAATTCCAATTTGAATGCGTGCTTTAGATTTCTTATCTACCCCTTGCTGCCAATTACCAAACATATGATCGATACTAGAAGGTTGGGCTATGCTAAACGTAAAATGAAGCAATCTCCAAATATGTCTAGCAAAATTACACGAAATAAACAGGTGATCAACCGACTCACCATCGTCGCAAAACATGCATTTTTTACAACCAGTCCAACGCCTCTTTACCAAATTATTTTTTGTAAGAACCACTTTGCGCTGCAAGAACAACATAACTATTTTAATTTCAAAAGAAATTTAAACTTCCAAAGGTATTTATACATAAAAGGAGTATGTCCATGCATGTAGTCAGAATACATGGATTTTACTGAGAACACACCCGTATCAGTAAGACCCCAAACAAAATTATCATCTTCCGAGCTTAGATGAATCCACATAAGTCTACTAACTAAGCGCAACCATACTTCCCATCTCTCCCTGGTCGGATTCCTTCTAAACTAAATATACACTAAAACATTTTTACTACTCACAACATTATATAAAGAAGGATATTGAGCAATTAAAGGAGTAGTTCCTAACGAAGTATCTTCCCAAAACCGAGTACATAGGCCATTGCCTATCTTAAAGTAACCTCGTCGGAAGAAATCCTTTTTCACTGTCATGATTCCCTTCTAGAAAGCAGAATTAGTAGGTTTTACTTCCACTTGAGACAGAGTTTTATCATACAAATATTTGTTAGACAACAGTTCATGTCAAACCCCCTTTTCATGCAATAGCTTAAAGAGCTATTTTGACAATAAGCATTTGTTTTTAACCTCTAGTATCTCAATTCCTAATCCTTCTTGATCCTCGGCCTACAGATAATATTCCATTTAGACAAACGATATTTTCTCTTGTGCAGGTCACTTTGCCAAAAGAAGCTACTACGGAAGAAATCTAACCTCTTTCTTACCCCAACTGGTACTGAAAAAAAAGGAAAGTAAAAACATAGGCAAACTAGTGAGGACCGAATTAATGAGAACAAGCTTGTCACTGTAAGACAAAATTTTCTGATCATATCTTTGTTATTTGTTTTAATATTCTACTGATCCTTTGTCTATAAATATGTGCCCCTTCATTTAAACTAATGGTGCATATTCAATTTTATCATTATAAGTTTTGACATCAATTTAACGGATACTATGAGTTATGTGCCATAAAATAATAACGCTGTAAAGTTTTTTTTAATACGAAATCAGTGTATAACTTTACGGGCAAACAAGAAGTGTTTTTTTTTAAAGGGGAAAAATCGCCCTATGCATCATTGATGCGCACACCCAAATGTATTGCAAAGTTTGGTAGCGGATATTTACATGGCAAAAGAAGCTGATACAAAGCTCAGCCAGACGCCAAAACAACTACATCACACACTTATATACAACATAAATCATATTGCCGGTCCATTCCAATGACACTTATTTTGAGACGGTGATCTACTAGGATATATAAATTCTATCCTTTTGTGTCATTCGTTATGTTACTAACAAATTATAGGATAATTTGCCCTATGAGAAATATCTAACATGATGGATCTAGTAATCTATACTCTCCATGTAGCCAAGCTATGGAACTGGTATGAATAAACTAGTGATGATTTCTCTCCGATCATGTCAAGAGTGCTTTTTTTTTTTTGCGGGGAAGAGTGCATTATTAGATGCCCCTTTAAGTATCTTCTGTCCGGCACTCACGTTTTTCCCCAATTCAGGACTCCATGTAGCTTGCTCTCTGGATCATATCCATTTTTTAGTAGTATAGTATATTGTTATATGCAATAGCAAGCAACTAGCTAATTATTTAATTACTACCAGTGGCATATTACAATGTGATGTGATGACAGCAACTAGCTGAATTAGGGAGATGCAGCTAGTGGTCCCACCCACAGCCGCCACAAGTTTGTCGTACATGCTCTACGTACAGCATACATCCCATACTATATTAGGACATAATTGGATAACCGATGTTTGCAACCATACACAAGTGCCTGCTGCCTAGGGACGTGCATGCACCTATCCGCTTACGTACTATAGTAAGTATATATATCAAAATGTAGCTATCTAGGGCGGTGTCATATGATGTATCTAGCACATTAGTACTAGATGCGATCGAGGCTTAAATTAGTGTTCATATGAACGTCTGTCATTTTGACCAACTACCAACCGGCCCATTAGTTAAGTGTTATTTGGCATTTTAGGTAATGATCAGTTACTCTTCACCCATCATGTTCCTTTATAATGGTGCTTGATTTTTACATCACGTAAATTTTATCGTACGTCGGAAGTCAAGAAGAATCTAAGAAAATATAGACATACAACGTAACTTTTTTTTTATTTACATGACCTTATAAAAACACGAGGTAAACTATAAATTTTATATTGATTTTGTGAGTTTTACATAGCTATGACATATACTTTTCGTTTCTTATGCCGATTTTTTCATTATGGCTCAATATAAACATAACCATTTGTGTACCTAACATGATTGTCCGCTGGAACACCAACAGAAATTTTGGGTGCAAAATATTTTTTTTTCTGCACCCTGTGTGCTGAATAGCATGTCGCACACTATATATATATCCAACAATATGTTAAGGAGTATGACAGCCAGAAAAGACCCACAAAACAAACAAAATATAGAGGGAAGAACATGATCTTGGACACCACATTCACCGATGCTAAAGGTAAAGTGATGCCGACCACACCCCTTGATCTCATGTAGGTTTTGGTGCTGGACTACCGCTTCACTACCTGCAAGTTTACCATGGCGAAAAAATTGCTAAAAGCATCGTAGTAGAAGCCTGTTGTTGAAGGCAGAGCAAAGCCATTAGGGAAAGCACATCGGGCGAGTCCCCAAGGAAAACTCGTTGCAAATCCACCAATGAAAAACTAGAGAAGTGGGCGGACTTTAGCCTAATCCCCGACAAGAGTGGGAGAAGGAATCATCGCGTCCTCCACGTATCATGGCAAACCTCCCGATTTGGAACCCTAAATAGGAGGGCAAAACCTCCATGGGCTAAGATTGTATTGGGGTCAACATGGCGGAAAAACGGGAACATTGCGAAGAGGACTTATTCCAAAGAGAGAGCATCGTTGCCACCTCACTGCCCTTACCAAGAACCCTGACCTATGAATGGGAACCACTCCCTTCCCACTGGCGAGGAGTCGTAGTCCACCAAGCCCACGAAGTTGATGAAGGCCCTCAGAGCCATGGTAGAACGGCGGGCACGACGACAAGAAGGCACGAACTCGGAAATTCCTCCGGCTCGCCTTTAAGTGTGCTTGCAGAGAGAAAAGAAAAATATCGAGGGTAAAGTCGTGGGATACTTATGAAGATTCTCCATAAACCACTACAGGAATCCACCCGAACGCCGACGGCCAAAGCTATACCGACGGCCATTTGTTGGGGCCGTCGGCATAGCTCTGAGATGCCCACGGCGAGAAAACAAACCGTCGGCACAGTTCGGCCGTCGGCGTAGCTAGAGCTATGCCGACGGCCACCCTCGGCATATCTCGGCCGTCGGCATAGGTAACAGACACGTGGCGTTCGAGACACTAGTAACGGGGGGGTTTGACGGTACGAAGCTATGCCGACGGTATTGCCGTCGGCATAGCTCAAAATAGCTATGCCGACGGTAATGCCGTCGGCATAGCTCTTTTCCTATTTATCACATTAATGTTTTTAATCCCGAAAATTGGTTTCGCTCAATTTAAAAAATAAATTTCAAAATATTTAGAAAATAAATTTTGGTATAGTCAGTAGTATATCCCTCAAACATGTAGAATTTTAATTTTAAATACAAATTAGTATAGGCTACACAAAAATGACAAAATATTAAAATCTATACATTTTAAAATATTCATTACCTAGATCCCAATTTTGTCATTTTTATATAGTTTGGAATACAAATTATTTTAAGTTAATTTTTTGGCACGCTTCTAGTATATACTAATAGCTACGTATGGATTTGTTTTTCAATTATTTTGCAACGCGTAACTATTTTTCCGAATTTTCAAATTGGCAGGAGAGCACTCGTGCCTAGGTGCACCGAATCTTCACCCTTTTATATTGGGCCAAATGACGGGTGTTATGGTCACATTCATGGCATAGTTTGTTGAAATGTGCCCATATTCATACAAACATGCATCTTAGAAGCACAGACAATGTTGACGAAGAAAGTTTTTCTTTTCATTGAATAACAAAAACTATTTTCCATTTTCCGAGTGCCAAAAATGGATTTTTTTAAGGATCTACCACAAATATGTTACAAAACTTGAGAGCTGGATTTTTTTAAAATACTATATCATATTATATGTACAAATAAAAAATTTGTTTCCCATGAAAACGTTTCTATCCAACTCTGTTGAAAAACACAAGTTTCTGCCGATTCACCTAGAAACGGGTCAAGTTGGAACTACATGTGCCACGTAGTTTGCCTCGTGATTTTTGGAAAAAATAAATTTTAGTTACACAACTACCTATTTCATTATAGGTACACCAAGAGTTTTTCAATATTCAACCCTAGCTTCGAACGGTCATACCCGCCGTCTTGACTTTTCCCTAAAACCGGTTTAGAAAATTCCAGAAAATTCAAAAATACTCGAAACGATGCAATACCTTCGCGTGGTGTTATTATATATGTCCTAGTATCTACCAAAAATAATAAACTTGGAATACGACAATTTGGTTGAAAATGTGTTCACAGAAATGAGCTATCTCCTACGAAGATTCATGGCTTTCGGGCGAAATGACGGATGTTATGGCCACATCCATGGCATAGTTTGTTTAAATGTGACCATATTCCACACAAAGATGAATATTGGTACAAATAACAATGTTCACGAAGATAGTTTTATTTTTCGTTGAATAAAAATACCATTTTCCATTTCCGGAGTATAAAAACTGGGTTTTTTTGTGAAGCACATACACAAAATATGTTGCAAAAATGTACAAAGTAAAATTCTAAATATATTATGTCATATTTGATATATAAATAGAAAATTTAATACCTCTCAATAGCTCAAAATACACCTCTTTCGAAAAAGACAAATTTCAGCCGATTCCGCTGAAACCGGGCCAAATTTGAACTACAGGTGGCTCGTAGTTTTCTCTTTATTTTTTGAAAAAATCGTTTTTAGGTACCCAAGTACCTATTTAAACATAGATACATCAAGAGTTCATCAAAATTCAACCCCTAGGTACTAACGGTCATGTCCCCCGTTTTGATCATTTTCCGAAACCGGCTTAGAAAATTCCAGAAAATTCAAAAATACTCGAAACGATGCACGACCTTCGCGTGGTGTTATTATATATGACCTAGTATCTACCAAAAAATAATAAACTTGGCATACGACAATTTGTTTGAAAATGTGTTCACAGAAATGAGCTATCTCCTACGAAGATTCATGGCTTTCGGGCGAAATGACGGATGTTATGGCTACATCCATGGCATAATTTGTTGAAATGTGACCATATTCCACACAAATATGCTTATTGGTACAACTAACAATGTTCACGAAGAAAGTTTTATTTTTCGTTGAATAAAAATACCATTTTCCATTTCCGGAGTATCAAAACTAGGTTTTTTTGTGAAGCACATACACAAAATATGTTGTAAAAATGTACAAAATAAAATTCTAAATATATTATGTCATATTTGATATACAAATAATAAATTTAATACCTCTCAATAGCTCAAAATACACCTCTTTCGAAAAAGACAAATTTCAGCCGATTCCGCTGAAACCGGGCCAAATTTGAACTACAGGTGGCTCGTAGTTTTCTCTTTATTTTTTGAAAAAATCGTTTTTAGGTACCCAAGTACCTATTTAAACATAGATAAGTCAATAGTTCATCAAAATTCAACCCCTAGGTACTAACGGTCATGTCCCCCGTTTTGATCGTTTTCCGAAACCGGCTTAGAAAATTCCAGAAAATTCAAAAAAACTCGAAACGATGCACGACCTTCGCATGGTGTTATTATATATGACCTAGTATCTACCAAAAAATAATAAACTTGGCATACGACAATTTGGTTGAAAATGTGTTCACAGAAATGAGCTATCTCCTACGAAGATTCATGGCTTTCGGGCGAAATGACGGATGTTATGGCTACATCCATGGCATAATTTGTTGAAATGTGACCATATTCCACACAAATATGCTTATTGGTACAACTAACAATGTTCACGAAGAAAGTTTTATTTTTCGTTGAATAAAAATACCATTTTCCATTTCCGGAGTGTCAAAACTTGGTTTTTTTGTGAAGCACATACACAAAATATGTTGCAAAAATGTACAAAGTAAAATTCTAAATGTATTATGTCATATTTTATCTACAAATAAAAAATTTCCTACCTCTCAATAGCTCAAAATACACCTCTTTTGAAAAAGACAAATTTCAGCCGATTCCGCTGAAACCGGGCCAAATTTGAACTACAGGCGCCTCGCAGTTTGCTCATGATTTTTTGTAAATATCATTTTTAGATACCAAGTACCTATTTCAACAAAGATACACCAAGAGTTCATCAAAATTCAACACCTAGGTACCAACGGCCATGTCCCCCGTTTTGACTGTTTTCTGAAACCGGCTTAGAAAATTTCAGAAAATTCAAAAAAACTCGAAACGATGCAAGACCTTCGCGTGGTGTTATTATATATGTCCTAGTATCCACCAAAAATAATAAACTTGGAATACGACAATTGGGTTGAAAAGGTGTTTACATAAATGAGCTATCTCCTACGGAGATTCATGGCTTTCGGGCCAAATGACGGATGTTATGGCCACATCCATGGCATAGTTTGTTTAAATGTGACCATATTCCACACAAAGATGCATATTGGTACAACTAACAATGTTACCGGTTTCACCGGAATCAGCTTCACTCTGGTGAGTTTCTGGACTTTACGACTTGAAGCTCACTCTTTAGACAAACCGGAGGGAATCTTGCAAAGAGTTCAATTAGATCTTTATTTTGGTATTTTAGGGCCTGCCCTAACACAATGAAAGCAAATATTTTCACTTGTCTACCTTCTTTCGACTCTGGTGATGGTGGTAAACGGTACTTTTGACTGTCGATGAGAGAGACTTCGCTGCTGGCTTGCTTGCTAGCATGTGCGTGCCTCGATGTGCGACGGTGCGTGAAGCTATCGAACATCGTCGCATGCGTTGGCCTAGGATTTTTGGTGCTTAGGGGGCGCTAGACACAATGATGGAGACAATACCGTGCACACACATGTAGCTAAAGTGTCAAACAAATTTTGTCACGCCAAATAGAAACCCGTCGAGGAAACTCGATTTTGGAGCCTAAATATAGAGCAAGCGGGGGATTTTGGAGTTGAACCCGCGCGAACCAAGCACGCGCTTGAAAAAACATCCGACAACTAAGATGCGAGAAAGCCGCCTCTGCGGATCAGCCATCTAAATCAAATCTGAACCATCCGTATGCCATTCATCCAACAATCCAATCCAACAAGAAGACTTGCGCGGGACATGAAATTTGTAGAGCCCAAAATACTGTATCCGACTGGCGGGATATTTGGGCTAAAATTACACGAAACCAAAATTTGGAGCGAGCAAGTCAACTTTTTTGGAGCGAGCGACACCAAACCTTCCACCGATCCCCAATCCCCTACCCCTCACACCTCTCTCTCTCCCATCTTGTTCTCGCTCTCTCTCGCCGATCCAAATCCAAGCCGCCACCTCCCCTGCGCCCCCCGCCGGCCGCCTCCCTCGGCCCCCACCGCCTCCTCCTTGAGCGCCGACCACTCCTCCCTCCGACCCAGGCGCTCCCTTAGCCCCGTATCAGATCGAAGCCGTTGCCCCAGCATCGCCGATGATGGAGGTCCGCCGCAAAAGAGCCACGATGACGCGGCCGGCTGGCTCGCGGGCGTGCGCGTGAAGCGTTGCACGACGCTCCGTGAAGTTGGCGGGACCGCGGCGGCTCGTGCGGCCTAGGGTTTCGGTGAAGGCGCTACAGGCCTGCGACGATGTCTCCGACCTCCAGGACGGCGGCGACGGT
The DNA here is from genome assembly GCA_028641055.1 of Alopecurus myosuroides. Taxonomy (NCBI): domain Eukaryota; kingdom Viridiplantae; phylum Streptophyta; class Magnoliopsida; order Poales; family Poaceae; genus Alopecurus; species Alopecurus myosuroides. The sequence goes on from CM054063.1 coordinate 155,843,400, forward strand.
GCCGATGGGAAAGATGTACGCCATCCACCTCGCGTTGCAGGTTCGCCTCGCTTCCTTGGAGGAGGGGCAACGGTGCTCGGTTGTTCCCCGCCGTGGACCTCGATCCCGGCTGCTGCTGCTTCATCCGCCGTCTTCGCGAGGCGCTCAAGACCATGCGTGCCGCCGCTGCTACTGCCGGCCGTCTTCCCCGAGCATCCCCCGACCTGTATCATGTTTGTCCTCCCACATTCCGTCCTCAACTCCACTAGTTGCCGCAGGTGACACCAAAATCCACCGAGCTGCATCTTTTCCTTCATGTGACCGCCATACTTGCTGTTGCAGTGACTGCCTGCTGAAAAGAGCTCGTCTTGATCCGTAGTTTCGGTGTTGTTAATTGCATATACTGTATTGATGCTTGTATGGGTGCCTGCTAGTGTTAAGAGATCTTCGTGTAGCTTGGACAGTACTAGTGCTAGAATTTTTTTCAACCATCATATTGTAAGATGTTGTTTTGAGGTGAAATTTGAACTGTTGTAGGATCTCAATCTTCAGACTGCGCGCTCGTGGCCGAGGGAACTAGGAGTGTGCTTGACGACGGCGAGGCAGCGCCAGCCATCTTCACCACGAGCAGCTCGAGGACGAGGCCATGAGATCTGGTGGTGCCCTCCTCCATCGCAGCAGCCCGACACAACGCTGCTGCTCTGTCCTGGTGGTCTCTTTTGTCGGGAACAAGGTCGCGCCCGTCGCAGCTGGTGAGACACCTCCTATCTCCCCTCTCCCCTAGGAGATGCCGATTTTTGTTCCACATAGTTGTGGATGTGATGATAAGATTATGGATGAACACACCTTTGATATTATTTGTTTGGTTATGCTGTGTAGTCGATTGGATGTTACATTATTACAACCCTATTTTGTGTGATCTGCTTGTGTTGAGGCCGTCCTAGTTGTTGGATGTGTTCTGCATGACTCATACTGTATCCTCTGCTAATTGATTGTGAGTTACTTGGTTGCTGCCATATAATTTGACTAAATAGACTAGTGTTATGTATTTAGCATTTTGTTGTTTTGCTTCCCACAAGTTAGGAATGTTCCAGGAACTTGATAATATCACGTGCATGTCCAACTTAAGATGGGAAGAATGAAGCGTTCGTAGCTGATTAACAAGGTTGAGTAGTACTTTGTAGTAGTGTATTCTTTACGTCAAGAAGAGAAAATGCAACGATATATCCAGGAAAAGAAATCAATGAATGGCATGGTCATCGAGACCTTGGTTTTGTTTGTTTTGGAACGAGTACATGGTCATTTAAACATGTGCATATGTATCTATTAGAGTTTTCTAGCATATTATAGTATTGTAGCAGCCATATTTTCTTAGTTATTGAATGACTACAGCTGCTAAATTGACATTAATTGGAAAGAGTTACCTTATTGCAGGCGTAGTGTTAGCATATTTTTATGTATGTTATTGTATTATATATATGGAGAATTTTCATTACAAAATTTGATTATTTGTATTTCCGATGAAATTGGATCTTGCTTAGGCCCCACCACTTTTTGCTCAACTTCATTTATGCATTGCATCTGTTTGTTGAAACAGGAACCAACTCTGTTGATCTCCCTCTGCTGTCTTTCTTCTTCATGTGCATGGTGTAGGTAAGTCCCTGGTTCCTCTCCCTCTTCTCCTCTACTTGATCTATGAGACAATGGAAGCCATGCCAATAATATGTTTTGGCAAATTGATGTGATGATCAAACTCTTGTAGTTGTGTTTTAACATGGATTTATATGGATGGATTCATGGATTTTTCTGAAATTGCATGAGGTGGATGGATTCAGGGATTTGTAATCATGTATGTAATTGTATTCTGAGCTGTTTGAAATGTTGCTTATCTACCTCCCAGACTATGTATTGAGGACTGTTGAAATCCACCTAGTTGATTTTTTTTTGTTCTGGTAATTATCTATGCCGACGGCAATGCCGTCGGCGTCTCTCTTCTCAGGTGTGCTCCCAGCTGAAGCCACGTGTCAAGCTACGCCGACGGCATTGCCGTCGGCCTAGCTCATGCGCCGTCAAACGGCTGTCCGTCAGTTTGCCGTGCCGACGGCCAGAAGATGCCGACGGGGGCGCAAAACCGTCGGCATAAGTCTGCTACGCTGACGGCCGAGCTATGCCGACGGTAATCCAGCAGCGCCGACGAGGGCCTAAGCCGACGGTGAGGAGCCGACGGTGGCCGTCGGCGTATGGCTGAGCCGACGGCTCCAGGGGCTATGCCGACGGTTATTACCGTCAGCATAGAGCCTAAGTCCTGTAGTGAACTTCGGTGACCGGTTAGTAATAGTTAATAATGCATTGTATTTGTATATTTTTATAGGCTGGGGATATTCCCATTTCAAAAAAAAAAAGTTACAGATAGAACTGTGCGTATAATTTTTTTTTAGGGGAGGATGACAATAAGCATGTGGAGATAGGACTGAATGGGCCGAACATTCAGATGTATGGATGAGTGGGTCAGTGTAGGTGTAGTTAGATCACCTCATTCAGAGCCCAATTGGGAAAACTTCGTCAAAGTAATTTGACCTCCGTGAGCCTCCAGGCTTCAGGTCTGATGGGGGAAATAAATGGTCTCTACATGGGTTCCGTTGATGGAAACAGAAAGCCGTGTTTCCTATTTGACGCTTCACGCCTCAGTCGGCCTAGCGGACGCTTCACGCCTCAGTCAATTTGGCAATGGGGCCCCGTTCTCCGATAACCGGTGGTTAATTCACCTATTAGGGGATGGTTTTGGTTGCATATTACTCCCCGTGGGGCTCTTATTAGTATCAAAACACTCCCCAGCGGTTATTGCAGTGACGGTGATGGTATAGCAGTATCCATACCCGAGATACCCGGTACCCGCTAGATCACATGACATGTGGGACCAAAATAGCACATAGAATCGGTGCTATGTATTTATACCCCAAAAAACCCTAAATCCCTGCGTTTTCCCCCTCCCCCTCGTCCATTCCAAACCCTAGCCGCCGAACACGAACTCCCGCACACTCAGCCCTCTCCCGCACACATCACACTCGCCCGGTCGCCCCTAACCTAGCGTCCCGCCCCGCCGCCGCCGCCCCTCTCCGCCCGCCCCGCCGCCCCTCTCCGGCCTAAACCTAGCCGCTCGCCCCGCCGACCCTCTCCGCCCGTCTGCCCTAGCCGCCCCTCTCCGCCCGTCTGCCCTAGCCGCCCGCCGGCCGCCCCTCTCCGCCCGCCCGCCGTCCCTCTTCGGCCGCCCCTCTCCGCCCGCCCGCCGTCCCTGCATGCCCGCAGCAACGACGACGGCCTCCAGCGAGCTCGTCGTCTTCAACCCGGAGCTCGCCGTCGACCCATGTGCAGCCGTCGACCCTGGACCAGCCGTCGACCCAGGCCCGGCCGCCGGAATCCCTGTCAGCCCTGGGGTTCAGTACACCACCTTCTCCATTGTGAACCGGCTTCGCCATCCAGAGAGCGTGCGGTCTCCCGGTCGCAAGCCAGGTGACCAGCGTCCTCCACGCCGGAAAATTTCTTCTCCAATGGCCAGCTCGAGCTTACCTTTCTACCCCGAGTCCAAACCGGTGAGGAAATTTCCACCGATGATGCATCTATGCCTATGAATGCTTGCTGGTTGTTTAATGAAGGATGTTGAATGTTTGCAGTTGGCATGTGCTTGCTGGTTGTATAGAAATAAATAGATTTAATGTGAATGGTTGATGGTTGCTGGTTGTTTAGAAGTTGCTTGCTGGTTGTATAGAAATAAATGTATGCTTGCTGGTTGTTTAGAAGTTGCCAATTTTAATAACTTGATGGTTATATATGAAGTTTTTATGACATGTGCTTGCTGGTTGTATAGGAAGTGAGGGTTATATGAAGTGATATGTTTTTATGAATGCTTGCCGGTTGCTGGTTGTATATGAAGATGAATGTATATGAATGCTTGCTGGTTGTATATGAATGCTTGCTGGTTGCTGGTTGTATATGAAGATGAATGTTTGCTGGTTGTATATGAAGTGATGTGTTTTAATGATATATCCTTGCTGGCTGTATATTAAGTGATGTGTATTTCTCTCTAAATTAACACATTTATGTTTGTTGATGTATAGCGAGATCACCTCTAGTCCTCGGGCTGGGAGCAGCAGCCCGAGAGAATCATCTTCACAACCGGTTGGAGGGCCAATTATTGTGGACATTGAGAAGGAGGAGATAGAAATATCTGATGATGAAGAGGAGTTGAATGAAGATGGCTCTGTTCGTTCGAAGAGGAAGCTGACTTCAAAGGCTTGGCTTTCCTACAAGCGTGTGAGAATCGAAGGTCGAATCAAGGCAAAGTGTCTTAAATGTGGTGCACTTCTTGGAGGAGAAACAAGGAATGGCACATCACATCTGATAGCCCATAATGAGTCATGCGCATATAGCAAGGCGGAGCTGAATGGCAAAAAGATGGCTCAATCTTCATTGAGGTTTGCTGCTAAGGATGGATGCAAGGTTTCAGTGGAGAGTTATCTGTTTGATCAGGAGTTTGCTAGGAAAGCTCTTGTTGACATGATAATTCTCCACGAATATCCATTGTGTATGGTGGATCATGTTGGCTTCCGAAGGTTTGTTAGTGCGCTGCAGCCTAAATTCAAGCTGGTGCATAGGAACACTATTAGGTACTTGTTTTACCCTCTTTTATTTTCATGTACTGTTGTATGGTAGATAGCTTTGCAATATCTGATTATGAAGTGTTGTTTGTTTAATAGGAGTGATATCATGAAGTTTTACAAAGAAGAATAAAAAAAGGCTATCAAATACATGGCCTCCTGCAATTCAAGAGTGGCCATCACCACGGATATGTGGACTTCGGATAATCAAAAGAAGGGTTATATGGTGATAACAGCTCATTTCGTTGATGATAGCTGGAAGCTAAGAAGTGTTGTGATGAGGTGCAATTGGAGCTGCTGTTTGCTAGTTAGAGCTGCTGTTTTTTTAAATATGACTTGTTTTAGAGCTGCTGTTTTTTTATATTAGAGCTGCTACTTGGTACTAGAGCTGCTGTTTTTTTATATGCTTGCTGTTTGGTACTTAGAACCTGCTGTTTTTTTATATATGCTTGCTGTTTTTTATATATGCTTGCTGTTTTTTTATATGCTTGCTGTTTGGTACTAAGAACCTGCTGTTTTTTGATTATATGCTTGCTGTTTTTTATATATGCTTGCTGTTTTTTTATATGCTTGCTGTTTGGTACTTAGAACCTGCTGTTTTTTGATTATATGCTTGCTGTTTTTTATATATGCTTGCTGTTTTTTTATATGCTTGCTGTTTGGTACTTAGAACCTGCTGTTTTTTGATATGCTTGCTGTTTGATACTTAGAACTATAGTTTTTCTCATATTTGACTTGATGTCTTGTAATGTTTGTAGGTTCATTTATGTACCAGCACCACATACGGCAGAGGTTATAGCTGAACAACTAGCTGAGGCTTTGGTTGAATGGAATCTCGACGAGAAGCTCTCTACTGTCACGGTTGATAACTGCACATCAAATGACAAGGCTATTGAACTGCTAGTGAGGAAGCTGGGAGCAGATAAGCTCATGCTCCAAGGTACCTTGCTTCACATGCGTTGTTGTGCACAAATTCTGAACTTGATTGTTAAGGATGGATTAGATGTTATGAAGACTGCTATAGAAAACATACGTGAAAGTGTAGCATACTGGACTGCCACCCCAAAGAGAGCTGAAAAATTCTTGGAGATAGCAAAGTTTGTTAAAGTGCCTATGCCCAAAAAATTACAACTTGATTGTAAAACTAGATGGAACTCAATCTACAAAATGCTTAGTATTGCCTGTCACTACAGAGTCGTGTTTGAGCGTGCTAAGAAGGTGGATAGGCAATATGATTGTGTCCCTAGTGATATTGAGTGGGAGTTTGCATTTGATGTGGTAGAGAGGCTGAGGCTATTCTTCCAAATAACTGAACTCTTTTCTGGAACAAACTATGTCACTGCCAACATTTTCTTTCCAAAAATATGTGAAATCAAATCAAACATGAGGAAATGGTCTACCTCTAGCAATGAAATCATAAGGAACATGACAGAAGCTATGACTCTAAAATTTGATAAATATTGGACTGACATACAAGGTCTCATGGGAATTGCTACTCTCCTAGATCCTAGATACAAGCATGACATGTTGAACACTTGTTTTGCAATGCTTCATGGTGTTAGTGAGGATGAGAGTGAGGTCTATGTTAGAGATGTGATAGACCTATTAACCAATCTGCTAGTGGAGTACCATGTGGATCAAGATGTTCCAGAATCGTCAAAATCTGTAGAAGAGGTTCCAGCTGAACTAATGTCGATGTTCAGTGCTCGTGTGGCTAAAAGAAGGCCAGCAACACGGAGGTTCTTTTCTGAGTTGGATAAGTATTTGGAGGATGATTATGTTCCACTAGATACAAAGAATTTTAATGTGTTGGACTGGTGGAAGGTTGCTGGAACAAGATATCCAACACTGAGATTGCTAGCACGAGATATATATGCCATTCCAATCAGTACAGTCGCATCAGAATCAGCTTTCTCCGCAAGTGGTAGAGTACTAAGTGAACATCGTAGCCGACTTACCTCTGATTTGCTTGAAGCTCTAATGTGTTCGCAGGACTGGATTAGGAACAGATACAAAGGTAAATGCATAGAAAGCATATACTTTAGTTATATTACCTATTATCTTTCAGTTCTGAATGTTCTCATTGTTTTTTGTTTATAGATGATGATGATGGGCAGGAAGCTAGCTTTTGGAGTGTTCTTGGAGATGTTGAAGAGGGACTCGAGGTTACCATCTATATCTAATGTTTGCATGTTTTATTGATTTTCAGAATTTGCTTGATGTCATCTTTATATCCGTTTGCTTGATGTCTAATCATTTAATCTTGTGTAGGCCCTGAAACTGTAATGCCAAGTCGCATTTTGCACTTCAATGATGAAGCTTTGGTTGCAGCATGCACTTCATTCCTGAAGCTAGAGTGTGGAATTCTGCGTTTCATCTTCTGTTCATTTGGATATTGTCTGTTATTGCCACTGTTATTGGCCTGTGGTGCCATTTATGTCATGTAATGCCTGAATTTATGTCTGTTGAACATCTGAACCTGTTATATTGGTGGCTGTGTGCCAATTTGATGCTATGTGTGAACTTCCATCATTTTATTGTGCCTTTTGTCTCTATATGTATTGCTGTCATTTTTTTCTCGATTTTCTGGGGAAGTGCTGTCAAAATTTTATGAGACATTGTTATTCGCTACATTGAAGGTTCTTGGATATGGTTATCCGATGGTTATCCGATAACCCGATGGGGACGGGGATGGGAGTATAGTTGTCCCCGTCGCAGTTAATGGGGATGGGGATGGAGAAGAATTTCTTGCATGGGGATGGTTATGGTTAGCCAATAACCGGTGGTTAGTGTCCCCGTTGCCAAATTGACGCCTCAGTCGGCCTAGCGACGCCAAGCTGCGTGCACTAAAGGTTTTAAGTGCGACGGCCCATATAGCTTTCTCTACTCCAATTTTGGGAAGATTCACGAAGCTTGGAGGACATTTTTTTTATGTTTTTATTTTTGCCGGTTTTGTGTGTTCCATTTCTATTGGTTTTTGTTTAGTTCTTTTCATGTTTATGTTTTTTGAAAAATGATCAAATTTTTAAAAAATTGGATTTTTCAAAATTTGAACCATTTAAAAGATGAAATTATTTTCAAATATAATATGAATAATTTTTTTAAATGAACAATTTTGGAAAACAAATATTTTTTGAATATGAACAACTTTTTAAAATGAACATTTTTTGTAAATTTTTTTATATTTTTAAAATATTGATATAAGGTTTAGATGAGAAAATGTCCAAATTTAATTTTAAAAATGTCCAGATTTAAAAAATATTTATTTTTTTAAAATCTTTAAGATATTTCGTTTTTTTAGATTTCAAAACTGTTCAAAATAAAGAAACGCAATTAAAATTTATTAGAATAAAAAACCAAAAAAATAGGAGAAAAATAATAGAAATTCTACCTCAGTCGGCCCTCGAGTAGCCCATTGAAGCAGTATAGGAGCTCTCCCACAAAGTTGTTTAAAAAAGCACTATTTTTCTTTGATAAACTCATTGTTGGAGTATATGTATTGGTACGTATACAATAAGGAGTAGTACTCCTATTGTATACGAACTCCTTCGTACGGGGGCTTTTCCCGCACCCCTATAACACGTACCGATCGCCCCAGCCAGGGGACTACGATCGTTTCCTCCAAAAATCACATGGTATCACGAGCCCTTCTTCCTCCCTTCATCTAGCTGTAGCCGCCGCCACTGCTGGTCACCATAATCGCTGCCACACTTCGGCTCTCTCCTCCTATCTTTGTTCCCTCCTCCAAAGAACCAACAACCACACCCCAAAAACCCTAGCAATCCCGAGGAACCTACAAACCTAAATCCGTTACATCCAAAAACCTAGAAACCAAAACCCTACCCTCCCTCCCATGGCGTCCTCCTCCAACTCGACTACCATCGGTGCTCCTCCCGCCACGAAGCTCACGTGGGAGAACTTCCTGTCCTGGAAGGCCCAAGTGTTTCTGTCGTGGGATAATCACGGCAGACGTTACCGGGGGTAACTTATCTTGGGGCAAGACGACACTGGTGTTTGGGAGAGGGTTTAGCTCAGAGGAAAACATGATGATATGCGATCTGGTAGCCGGCAAGCAAGTCGCCGAGTCTCCGATCTCAATATATTAATCTCAACTCTCGTGTTACACTGGATACTCGATACCTAGCGATATTGCTCGAACTCTTGGATCTCTCTAAACTAGACCTAGGGGCCGGCTTATAAAGCACCCGGACCCCCTGGCTTGCCCTCCAAGGCGCACCCTGAATCCTACCCGGACACCGCATACAGAACCCTAACTTTCCTTACCGTAACCCACAATCCGGGTTACCAGGCCTACAAACTTGGGCCTTCTAAAAGTTCCTTTGTCCTTAGCCGGATCTCACGCAGTGTCCTTTGAGCCGAGTTACACCTTGGCGTTGGCCTACCGGGTTATCATCCCTCCATCAGTAGTCCCCAGAATAGCCGGGGCTTCACGGGATCCTCCTTGAAGCGCTTGCTATTCCCTGTAAAAATATCAGACGTACAACTCCAAAGAGGCCGGGTTAAGGTGCTTTGATAAAAAGCTAGGCCTAACTCCAAGGTGGCCATATAGTAACCCGGCTTTCTCTAGGTCCTTCTTTACTCTTTCCGGGTCAACGCTCTGATAAGAATGTCAAAGATCCGGCTTACTTTACTCGATAACTGATCCTGATATTGCGGAGAAGATCTCCTCCTTATCTCTGTCCGAATATTTCGTCCAGCACTTAAAGCATATCTCATCAAATCCAGGCAGGTATCCGTTATTCCGAAATTTCCGGTTCCCGTCCGTTGGACTAGGTTTATCCGCCCGCACCTTATAAATAGGTACCCAGGAGATAACCTAACCCCCAACGGTTCATTCCAGCTCCTCCTCTTTCCTCATTTCTCGTGCTTGCGCAACACCACCACGGGAACCTCAAGCTCACCGCCGGAGCAAAACCACTACCGGCTACGTTCATCTTCGAACCGCTCCGCGCCGCCGCCAAGCTCCGCCGCCACACCCTCGTCTGGCCCGCCGGGAGTTGCGAAGGGACATTCAGACTGCGCTATTTGCTGCCGCCGTGTGCTACTCCAATCTCCTTCAGTAAGTTCCTTGTATCCATCAATTCAACCTCGCAATTTTTCGATTTACTCTAGATTGGATCTAGGTCAACCCGCGGGCCATTTTTCTTGCCGCGCCGGATTAGGTCGCTTAGATGCTTGCTAATTCCTCCAACAGCTTGATTGATGGTCACACACCACTCTCCTATCATCACTAATCATCAAATTCTCCGTAGAATCGTCCGCAACTTTTTCAATCTAGATCCATTTCGCCAAAATTTTCCGCGCCTGTCATTGACACCCGGAAAATCCTCTTCTTCCGGTTCTTTTGCTTGCAGTAGATACATGGGCAATCATCCGTCTTCCTCAAACACCTTTCAATACGTAAGTACCCCATAGTTTTTATAATGATGCTTGATACCCGGATAACTTGTAACCTTGCTTTGTAGAGTGATACCCGGATAATTCTTAACTTCCATGCTTTCTCGATACCACTCGCAAATACTCGAATAGCTCATGGTTTCCGAGTCTTACTTCTTGTACCTTTTTGCCTTGTGTCTTGCAGGATGATCCCATGGCTCCCAAGAAGCAAGGGAAGCAGCCAGCCAAGGCCAAGACCTCCAACTCCATATCCGCCAACTGGGCGTGATCCACGGTCACGAAGGCCAAGCTAGAAGAGCTGGCCGAGTTAGGGGTTCTCCCTTCTCAAAAAGATATCCATTGGAGGGTGCCGGGTGACGAAACCCGGCCCACGCCTGCCGCCGACGAGGTAATTTGCTTCGTCGAACACGTGACTCGGGGATTCCGTCCCCCGGGTCACCCTTTCTTTCGTGAAGTCCTGAGCCATTACGGCCTCCGGGTATTCGACATAGGGCCTAACTCTATGTTGAATATAACCCATTTCATTGTTCTTTCCGAGTCATACTTGTGCACTCCGCCAAGTTTGGCTCTCTTTATTGAACTCTTCCAGTGCAAGCCGTGCCGCGAAAGCGGTGACGGAGCACTTCTCGCTTGCGGCGGGGTATCCATCCAGTGCCGTAAGAACTCACCAATGCCAACCCTTAATCTGAATTCCCACGTTAAACACTGGCAATTATCCTTCTTTTACTGCCACGACACCTCCCCACCCGGCGAAAAGAAACTGCCGGGTTACTCGGAGGGCCTCCTCGACATTTCCGAGAATTTCAACGCTTTCGCCCCTGACTCGGACAGGGAGGCAATCCAGCCCCTTCTCTCGAAAGTATCTGTCTTATCCGCCCAAGGTCTCCTTGGGCTCAATCTGGTCAAGACATGGGTGGATTTCCGGATCCAGCCCAACTCTATTCGCACTAAGCTGATGTGCGATTACTCGGGGCACACCACGGACGCGCTCCGATACTCCACCAAGAACTACGCAGCCTGCGACACCAACAAGACCATCAAGGGATTCTTGACGGAGAAGTTGGAGGTGATCAAGAACATCGCCGGGTTACCGCCGTTCACCCGGGAGAATCCGGCTCCATCGGTGAGACCCAATACTTGTAGGCCTATTCTCACGCTCAACTTGACTCAGCCACTAATTCTTGCGTCCATGCTTTTATCTCAGGCTGACGACCCTTTCTGGAGCGTCGAGACCTCTCCTACTACCGGAGACCCGGAAGAAGAAGACGAGCCGGCTGACAATGACGAGGGTATTTATCCGAATCTTGTGTCACCTTCACTTGCATAATTTTCCTCACTCATTTAACTTTTTCCATCGATACATACTCGGCTTGCAGGGCTGGAGGACGAAGACAAGAAGGATGAGGATGACCCGGAGGCCACCGAATCTGATCAAGAAGTAACAGTTGGGGCCAAGAGGAAGGCCAGAGGGGTGGTATCCAAGGTTCCCTTCTCTTCTATGTCCTCTGAACCTTACTCCTTCGATAACATGCGTAAACTTAACCAACAGTTGTCACACTCGTCACACTTGAAGGATCCTCTTCCGGCCAAGCGTAGGGTGACCCAGAGTTCTCCGGGCGACGATCCCCTAAACCCGGGTATCTCCACCTCACCAAACCGCCGGGCCGGTACTCCTCCTCCTCGCCCCTCCAAATCTCCTCGGCGTCACCCCTCCCCCAACCATCCTTTGGCCGGGCAGCTCAGGGTTCCGCTATCAGCTCCTATGACAATCTCATCGGCTTCCAGCAGTGAACTCCCGCCGGATTACGCTGTGAACACCGGGTAAGTCTCCGCTGTATGATATCCTCGCGCACTTGATTATTTTCATCCGCTGTTGTTTGACTATTCCTCTCTTTTCCTTAGCGCCCAAGTCACAATTAGTGACCCGGAGAACATGGAGACGGATAACCGGGAGACGGAGGGGCCGACTGATAACATGGACGCCGCGACTGGCGGTGACGCTGAGAACAACCAGGAACAAGGCCCCTTGGGCGATCCAGTTCACCAGGCCGCCGGGTCTCCAGAGTCATCCGAAGTAGTGGACGAGGAGATCGAGGTCCTGGACACGAGGATGGGTTCTCCAAACCCGGATACCCAGACAGTCCGGGTCTCGACCCCAAAGTCGGGGAAAGTTCGCCGACCAAGCGACCAAGCTGCCGGCTCTTCTGGTGTCCTACCCGAAGACATGACGTTTTCCCAGATGCTCGATGCCCTGCACACCTTGAGGGCTGATGAAGAAAATATCTTGGAAGCTTTAATAGGCAAACACGAGGTAAACCCGAATAATATTGCTTGTGTCCTTATCTAGTCCCCAAGTTCCGAGTGAATTGATTGATAATTTGCTTGGAACTTTACGGTATAACCGACTGATAGCTTGCTTTTTACCCGGCTAATCCTTCCTTGCGTCCGTGCAGTCCTTCGTGACCCAATCTGAGAAGAAATTGGCAAAGGCCACCAAGCTCATTGAGAAGGAGGTGGCTCTGCATGAGGCGGCTGAAGCTGAGGCCAGGAGGAGTGGGAAGATCACGAGGAAGTACAGGAGGAGGGCTCATGCAGCAGAAGATAATCTAACGAACCTTTCTGTTCAGATTGCTGATACGTATCGCGCTTTGCTCGGTATGATTCTTAGCATAATATTCATAATCTGGGTTATCCTTCTGATAAATAGCCGGGGTTTCCTTACTCGTGTTTTCATTTCTTTCTGCAGGTCCGGATGAAGTAATGCCGGACGAAGATGATATTGCCAGGCTGAAAACCATCAAGAGCGTTATCCGGCAGCTATGTGCCGGAACCAAATGGATCCTTCAAGAACTACGGTGGCCGGGTGTTGGGCATGTCGACCTGAAGAGAATGCTGGACGCCTGCTCCACTATTCCCGAGTGGATTTGGCATTGGAAGCGCTCGTCCTGCCGGGTTGGAGTAACCCGGGGGCTTGCGCTGGCTAAAGCTTATTTTCCTAAGCTCGAGCCAGCCAAGCTTATGGGCGGGTTTCCGGAATTCAACCGTGATGGGTCCAAGTTTTCCGCGAAGGATTTCAAGGCCATCCAGAAGGAAGTCCGTTACCCGGCCAGCGTGATTGCTGACGGCTTGGATGTCAGTTCCATTGTCCCTGCATATGATGCTGATGGTGAAGCGGTTAAGTCGGATCTTCCCAAGCCGTACGATATGCTAGCCCGATGGAAGGAGGAAGCTGCCAAGTTGAGGGAGGAAGCTGCAAAGAAGAAGGCTGAAGCCGATTCTACGCCTGCTACCTCCACACCAGTCGTCCCTCCTCCTTCGCGAGCCGGCACTGCTGCTGATCCGGGTGCTGCTGCTACCAAGGGTAATAGTAAGGGCAAGGAGAAGATGGACGCCGCAGCCCAGAATGCCGAGTGATACCTGCTACCTGATGCCGTTTCGTATGCGTCAATCGGCCAATGGGCCGTTTAAACAATCATTTTTTTGATGATGCGCCTGTGCACCTTTGATACTAGTACCGAAATTTTTAATGCACTTTAAGTTCTTGATACACCTTGTGCCTCTTCTGAACGTTTGGATGATTTTAAATTTATCTACTTTTGAGCCCACTTGTTCTTGATATCCGACTTTCTTTATGGTTCCTTTTGTGAGACTCGGTTTCCGAGTTTCATGGGTTTTGACAAGCGGACTTTTCTCCAAGTCCCCAAGACTCGGATGTTTGGGTTTTTTGAGTTTTAGCAACTGAGCAACTTTTTCTTTTTCAAAATCCTCAGTCCCCAAGACCCGAAATTCCGAGTCTGGGATGTGTGGCCTTTCCAAGATAACAAGTTGTTTGCTGCTAAGCCCAAACCCAGAGCCGTTTCACATAGGTATTGAAGTTATGCTTGATAAACGTTGAGTTTCCGGCTATTAGCCCTATACTCTGCATAACTTGTGGTTTGGATGACCCTTTTGACTATCTTGTACTATAAGCTGGCTGTCGCGTGGATATCATGTTGTTACGTCTATACGAAAACAGGGTCAGGCAAGTCCCATTGGGCTTCATGGCTGATTCTAATCGTAAGCGAGCAAATCATGCCACTTTAGTGCGAGTCACATCGAGCTTAAGTAAGAAAAGTCAAGAAAATTTGGCTCCTTTGTCCGGTTATAAGATTGCAGCCGTACTCGTTTGCGAGTAATCGGCCCTTATAACTCATAGGCATCAAGGCCGGGTCATTGAGTTTGTAACTGTGCTATTCGAGCAATCAGCCCCCAAGACCTAAATATATGCAGCATACTAAGAGTGAAGATCATACAAATAACCACCTCTTTATTTGATATGAGAAAGTTAGGTCAGCAAGCCGCCTCATTAAAAACCCATCCAGTCCCCAAGGGTACCCTAGATAGGAAAAGAGTGCGTCTGAAACCTGCTGCCTGTTACATCGTGCAATTCCACTTGCCAATATAGTCTATACTAAGTATAGTAGGGACGTAGCTGAGCCACATTCCATGGTCTGTCTCTTTTTTGCATAGATGAAGTGGTATGAGCGGTGTCGTTAACTGTAGCCAACTCTTCCCTTGCGTCTATCAAGTAATATGATCCGTTGTGCAGATTCCGACTTATGATAAATGGTCCTTCCCATGGTGGTGATAACTTGTGTTTTCCTTCGTTTGACTGTACCAGGCGTAGAACCAGGTCTCCTTCCTGAAAGACCCGGGTTTTCACGCGCCGGCTATGATACCTCTGTAAATCTTGCTGATATATGGCTGATCTTTCCAGTGCTTGTTCCCTTTGTTCTTCTAACATATCTACGGCGTGCCGGGTCTTCTCGTTCTCCACCTCGACGTAAGCTGATACTCGAGGTGAATCATGAATAATATCACTCGGCAACACCGCTTCCGCACCATAAACCATGAAGAACGGTGTCATCTGAGTAGATCTGTTAGGTGTAGTGTTGATTCCCCAAACCACGGAAGGTAGTTCTTCAACCCATGCACCAGCAGCTCTGATGCACGGGACTCGCAGTCGTGGCTTTAGTCCACGAAGCAACTCCTGATTTGCCCTCTCCACTTGTCCATTGGCCTGTGGATGAGCCACTGATGCTATGTCAAGCCGGATTCCATTGTTGCCACAGAACTTCCCCATCTCACCAAGGGACATGTTGGTTCCATTGTCGGTAATTATGCTGTGGGGATACCCGAACCGATAGATAATTCTTTTCAGGAACTTAACTGCTGTAACTGCTTCACAATTGGTAACTGGCATAACCTCAACCCACTTGGTAAACTTATCAATAGCCACCAAAAGATGTGTCTTCTTGCAAGGTGACATGTGAAAGGGGCCAACCATATCCATACCCCAAACAGCGAACGGCCAAGTTAACGGAATAGTCCGTAATTCCATAGCCGGTACGTGGGTTTGGCGAGCGTACCTTTGACATCCGTCACACCTTGCCACCAAACGCTCCGCATCTGCTAGGGCCGTGAGCCAGAAGAATCCATGTCGATAAGCTTTGGCCACAAGGGATCTTGTGGATGCATGATGCCCACAATCGCCTTCGTGAATCTCCTTGAGAATCTGTCGGCCTTCTTCTGGTGCTACACAGCGCAAAAACACTCATGTTGCACTTCTCTTGTATAACTCCCCATTGATGATAGAATAACCTTTTGCTCGCCTCAAAACTTGTCTTGCTAATACCTCCTGCTGTGGTAACTCGCCCCGTGATAGGTAGGCCAAGAACGGCTCTGTCCACTCGGGAACAGCGTGCACTGTGGCCACGAGCTCCAAAATCGGGTCTTGATTTGCCAGTTCTTCCTCAGACTCGGTTTTAACTGATGGTCACCATAGTTCATCCAGGAAAACATTGGGTGGAACCGGCTCTCTGCGCGAGCCGAGTCTGGCGAGTGCATCTGCTGCCTCATTTTTTCTTCTGTCTATGTGCTCCACCTCATACCCGGAAAAACATCCGGCAACTCTATCAACTTCTCTGCGGTATGCTGCCATAGTTGCATCTTTTCTATCCCATGTTCCTGAGACCTGCTGTACCACAAGGTCCGAATCTCCGAAGCATCGTATCCTCTTAATGTTCATCTCCTTGGCTACCTTTAAGCCATGCAATAGGGCCTCATATTCGGCCACGTTGTTGGAACAATCAAAGTGAATCTATAGCACGTAACTCAATTTGTCTCCTTTGGGTGATGTTAGCACCACTCCAGCTCCTGATCCCTCGTATTGCTTGGATCCATCGAAGTGCATGATCCAAGACTCGGAGTTTGGAGCCATGGTGGGCATGCCTGTGTGCGTCCAATCGTTAACAAAATCGACCAGAGCCTGAGATTTGATTGCTGACCTGGGCTCGTAGTTGATGTGATAATCCCCCGTCTCTATCGCCCATTTGGCTATTCTTCCTGTTGCATCCGAGTTTCTGATGATATCCGACATCGGTATCGAACTAACCACTGTTATGGGGTGTTCCTGGAAATACGGCTTCAGTTTCCGGCTGGCCATAAAGATCCCGAAAACCAGCTTTTGCCAATGCGGATAGCGCTGCTTTGCCTCTGATAATACCTCGCTGACGTAATAGACCGGTCTCTGAACCGGGTAACCTTTCCCATCCTCTTTACGTTCCACAACAACTACCGCGCTAACGGCTCGGGGTCCAGCTGCTACATATAGCAACATAGGCTCTTTAAGACCCGGGGCCGCTAGGACTGGTGCTTCAGATAACTGCTTCTTTAGTGCCTCGAACGCCTCATCCGCCTCCTGATCCCACACGAATTTATCGGACTTCTTCAAGAGCCGGTACAAGGGTATTGCTTTTTCTCCGAGTCTGGATATAAATCGGCTCAAGGCTGCTACACAGCACGTGAGCTTTTGAACATGCTTCAAATTTTCCGCCTTTTTCAGACTTTGGATAGCTTTGATTTTATCCGGGTTTGCCTCAATTCCTCTCTCGGAAACGATAAAGCCGAGTAATTTCCCAGCTGGAACTCCGAACACGCACTTTGTCGGGTTAAGCTTCATCTGATACCTCCTCAAGTTCTTGAACGTTTCCTTTAGATCATTGATAAATGTCTCCGCCTTCCTGGTCTTGATAACCACATCATCCACATAAGCGTGGACGTTGCGTCCAATTTGGTCCTCGAAGCACTTCTGAATACACCGTTGATAAGTTGCGCCAGCGTTCTTCAACCCAAATGTCATGGTTTTGTAACAGAAGGCCCCAAAAGGGGTTATAAATGATGTTTTCTCCCAATCCTCCCTCTTGAGCTTGATCTGATGATACCTGGAATATGCGTCCAGAAAGCATAATATGTCACTTCCAGCCACTGCGTCTATGATCTGATCTATCCTCGGTAGCGCGAACGGATCCTTTGAGCAATGCTTGTTAAGACTCGTGTAATCAATGCACATCCTCCACTCATTGGTCTTTTTCATTACGAGAACCGGATTCGCTAACCAGTCCGGGTGAAATACTTCCATGATAAAGCCGGCTGTTAGCAAACGAGCAATTTCTTCTCCTATTGCTTTCCTTCTTTCCTCATTCATCTTCCTCAAGCCCTGCTCCACAGGCCTGGACTTGGGATCTACGTGCAAACTGTGCTCTGCCAATTCTGTGGGGATACCCGGCATGTCGCTAGGCGTCCAGGCGAACACATCCGCATTTGAACGGATAAACTCCACAAGTGCCTTCTCCTGCTTGCTATCCAAGTTAGACCCTATAGCAAACTTCTTAGAGGGATCACCTTCAACAAAAGCTATCATCTTGGTGTCCTGCGCTGCTTTGAATTTTGCTCTCTCATCTTCGGTATTCGGCCTTTTCAATGCTGTTCTGTCATCCGGGTCTACTTGAGACCGGTAATACTTGAGTTCCTCTTTACTGCAAGCCTGCTCATCCATTACTGAATCTCCTTCATCGCACTCAGCCGCTATATCCCGGCTTCCATGTATGGTGATGGTGTGCTTAGGACCCGGGATTTTTAGCTGTAGATACACATAACACGGCCTAGTCATGAATTTAGCATAAGCCGGCCTTCCGAACAGCGCGTGATAAGGACTGCGCAACTTGACCACCTCGAAAGTGAGCCACTCAACTCGATAATTGTCCTTTGACTCTCCAAAAGCTACCTCCAATGCGATTTTTCCCTCGGGGCACGCTGAGTGACCCGGCACTATCCCATGAAAAATTGTTGAGCTTTTCTGTAGTTGAGACTCCTTGAGACCCATGCGTAAAAAGGTTTCCCAGTATAAGATATTGATGCTACTTCCACCGTCCATTAGGACCTTTTTCAACTCATAACCATTAACTTGTGGTGCGACTACCAACGCCAAGACTCCCGGGTGTTCTATCCTTTCCGGGTGATCTCTTCTGCTCCATGTTACATCCTGTTCTGACCATCTCAGGTATCCCGGAACAGCCGAGGAAACCGAGTTTATCGCTCGTTTCAGTACCTTTTTATCCCTGTTAGAAGTTCCTGTAGTATGCACATGATATTGTCCTCTTGAATCGTAAGTACGTACCATGCCGATGAAAACGCTGATCCGGCCGATTGTCACGATAGATCCGGATTCGAGGTGATCCGACTCTGGCCCCCAGCCGGAATCGTCCACCATCTTCTCTCCTTCGCGGTCGGTGTAGATCTCGCCGATGACAAGATTCTCCATGTTCTTCCGAGCTTCTCCCGTGATGTAAACACCTTTGGACGCATGCCCCACGGTGGGCGCCAACTGTCGTGGGATAATCACGGCAGACGTTACCGGGGGTAACTTATCTTGGGGCAAGACGACACTGGTGTTTGGGAGAGGGTTTAGCTCAGAGGAAAACATGATGATATGCGATCTGGTAGCCGGCAAGCAAGTCGCCGAGTCTCCGATCTCAATATATTAATCTCAACTCTCGTGTTACACTGGATACTCGATACCTAGCGATATTGCTCGAACTCTTGGATCTCTCTAAACTAGACCTAGGGGCCGGCTTATAAAGCACCCGGACCCCCTGGCTTGCCCTCCAAGGCGCACCCTGAATCCTACCCGGACACCGCATACAGAACCCTAACTTTCCTTACCGTAACCCACAATCCGGGTTACCAGGCCTACAAACTTGGGCCTTCTAAAAGTTCCTTTGTCCTTAGCCGGATCTCACGCAGTGTCCTTTGAGCCGAGTTACACCTTGGCGTTGGCCTACCGGGTTATCATCCCTCCATCAGTTTCCCTCCCTCCGCGGCGCTCGGGTTATGTCCTTGCTCGAAGGCACGGATGCTGCCCCGGTCGAATTTATGGATGTCATTGATGAAAATAAGAAAAATATCACCGTCCCTAATCCAGCGTACGATACCTGGATTGTGAAGGACCAACATGTCGTTAGCTTCCTCGTCAATCCCCTCTCCGAGGATGTTCTCCCACACACGTATGGCCTTGAGCATGCATCTGAGGTTTGGGCTTCCATCAACAACTTGTTCTCGACACAGTCCAAGGCTAGGGTCTCCTCGCTTTGTGGTGCGCTCACCAACACCAAGAAGGTTGATATGAAAGTGCATCAGTTTTATCTCCAAGATGAAAGGATTTGCCTCCGAACTTGCTGTCGCGGGTAAACGCGTTGATGATGATGAGCTAAAGGACTATATTCTTAATGGTCTTGATGGTACTTTCAATCCTCTTGTTGCTTCAATCAATGCAGTTCCTTCTACTACGCTCAATGATCTTTGCTCCCAGCTGCTTTCCTATGAGTATCGTGAGAACATGCTTGTAGCTTCTGGTCAAGGCACGAGTACGTTCACCTTTTCTGTCAATGCAGCACCTCGACGTCCCAATCCTAACTATGGTGTTGCACAACCCAAACCCCCCTACTACCACTCCCTACACCACATCAGCCACAAACCTATAACCCAACCATGTCGCCACCCTACCCTACGCCCTAGCATACCCATCAACCCCCATACCTGCCTACCCTACACCCCACATACCCATCACCATACTATCCCCCACCGCCCACATACCAACCCCATCATCCATACCCCTACTACCCGCCACCACCTACCTTTTAACCGCCACCACGTCCTCCACCACAACAACTCTTCCAACCACGTCCTCCTCAAAACCGACCGCAACAAGGCAAGCAAGACTAGCCCCATCATCCTAAAGGGGGGGGGTCAGATCATTCCTCCGGATCTTCTATGACCATGCCAGGAGAGATTTCGAGCAAGATTCTTCCTCTGTTTCCTGTCCAAGAGACAGATCCTTCCTCCAGATCTTCTATGACCATGCCAGCTGCACCACCTCCTGTTGCTAAACAAAAAACTCATCTATAGAAAGGTATTCATCAGCCCAGGAAATATACTATTGGTATAGTTCCGTACAAAAAGAATTTTGTGCTTTTTTATTTCCACGAGAGAACCTAAAAATCTTAAAGAGGCTCTCAATGACGACAATTGGAGGCATGCCATGCAAGATGAATATAATACTTTGCTAGCTAATAATACTTGGAATTTGGTTCCTCCCAACTCCCACAAAAATATTATAGACTGCAAGTGGGTGTACAGGATCAAGAAACATGCCGATGGTTCTATTGACATGTATAAAGCTCGGTTGGTTGCAAAGGGTTTCAAGCAAATATATGGTATTGGTTATGAGGACATCTTTAGCCCTGTTGTCAAAGCAGCCACCACCAGACTTGTTCTCTCTATTTCTGTTTCCATGGCTGAAGTTTAAGGCAGCTAGATGTAAAGAACGCGTTCTTACATGGTGTTCTGGAATAAGCAGTGTACATGAAACAACCACCTGGTTTTGACTCTTCCGCTACTCCAAATTACATATGCCGACTTGATAAGGCTATCTATGGGTTGATATAGGCACCTCGAGCATGGTATTCTCGTCTTAGCTATAAGTTGCACACTCTTGGTTTTGTTCCTTCCAAAGCTGATACGTCCTTGTTTCTCTTTACATCTAGCTTTTCTATGAATTTATTGTGGCAACCTCTTCAGATGATGCTATTTCAGCTTTTCTACGCAACTTAAGTACTAACTTCGCTATCAAGGATCTTGGACCTCTTTATTTTTTCTTGTGTCTTGAGGTGCATAGACGATCTAATGGCTTGTTACTTACTCAAGAAAAGTATGTTAATGACATCCCGAAGCATGTTGGCATGACTGATTGTGCGTCTTGTCCTACACCTCTATCCACTAGTAATACATTATCCCTTTGTGAGGGTACTTCTCTTGGTTGTGAAGATAGCTCTAGCTACAGGAGTGTTGTTGGTGCTCTTCGGTACTTAACCTTGACAAGGTCTGATTTGTCCTTTTCTGTTAACAAGGTTTGCCAGTTCCTTCATGCCCCTACTACAACACAATGGAAAACACTAAAAAAGGATTTTACGATATATTAATGGTATAAGGACTGGACTTGCGTTTCAGAAGTCTCCTTCTACATTACTTAGTGCATATTCAGATGCAGATTGGGCAGGTGATATGGATGATCGACGATCTATGAGAGGATTTGTTGTTTTCTTTGGACCCAACCTTGTCTCTTGGAGTGCTAGAAAACAGCCCGTCGTGTCACATTCTAGTACAGAAGCAGAATACAAGACTTTAGAAAATGCAACTGCTGAGTTGATATGGGTCGAAGCACTTGTGCGAGAGCTTGGGGTTACTCTTCGTGAGAAGTCTTGTTTATGGTGTGACAATCTTGGAGCTATGTACAGTTTTTCATGCTCGCACTAAACACATAAAGATTGACTTCTATTTTGTTCGTGAAAGATTTGATATCAAACAAACTAGATGTTCGGTTTATCAGTAGTAAGGATCAAATAGCCGATGGTTTCACCAAAACCTTATGTACTAAGAAACTAGAGGAATTTCAGCGTAATCTCGACCTTTGCAAGGTTTAGATTAAGGAGGTGTGTTGGAGTATATGTATTGGTACGTGTACAATAAGGAGTAGGACTCCTATTGTATACGGACTCCTTCTGTATTATCACGTACGGGGGCTTTTCCCGTACCCCTATAACACGTACCGATCGCCCCAGCCCGGGGACTACGATCGTTTCCTCCAAAAATCACACCCATAACTTTATTAATCAATTTTCATGGACATAGGCCTGAAAATTACATCATGGTGATGGCCCAGCCAGATGTGGCGTCCCAGGTCTAAAGATAAGGAGAACTTCGCAAGGTTATGAGATCCAAAATTCGATGCTCGGCCTTCAAACACAACACTGCAGATCCCAAAATTCACCTTCGTAGCATTTACCTCCTTGATAATCTGACTATCATCAGCGAGAGATGTGGTCACCCGGATCATGGAGGAGGTTGGTCTGCTAAGAGTTACTCTTTCATTATCTTGAGCTGGGTTGAGGGTTGCTAGATGAGTTAGAACCACCGGGAGTTGTCCCATGTTGTTTTTCATTTTTTGGTTATGCTAGTCACTTGGCTATTTTAACGATTTTCCACCTACGTAATGAAAAAGTAGAGCACATGCTATCGTTCCTCAAAAATAAATCTGACTATAGGGTTCTCCAGTACCTTTTTGGATGTCATCTACAATCTGTCTAGCATCAGATGCAATATGAATTTGCTGAAGCAACAAGTCCTCTGCTAGAGCTAATCCCTCCCGTATAGCTATTGCCTCCAAATATGCTGGATCTGATAGACCCCATACAACAAGGGTCGAAGATCCCAGAAATATTAACTAAAGCTTTAATCTTGGTAGGCTGTGGTTGTTCTGATGCCATCTGTTGCGATGTGTGTGGCTGTTTGTGGGGCTTTCATGCCGTGTGCGCTGCATGTGGGCCTTCTTCTGTGGCGTACTTCTTTCTTGCGTGTGCGCTTGATGGCTAGGTTGAGACTCCAAGTGCAGAGTGTGTAGCTAGTGGCAAGCCTTCTTCCCCACGAGGGTGACTCGAGGGTTTATATCGAACTCTTGGCGAGCCAGTATTTCAGCAGTTGTCTTCCAAGCTTCCTCCAGGAACCTGCAAAAAAGTAGAGAATTTTGTGCCTCAACCTCACCAAGTGGTTGTCAAGCACAAGGTGTGAGACTTCTAAATTGCAATGCAAAACTGAAAGTAAATGTGCAATAATTAAATCTACTACTAAATGCAAATGAGAAAATAAATATGCAATGGATTGTTTTTGTATTTTTGTGATGCAAGTGGTGATGGAGATAATGTAAATTCGAATTGGAGATGCAAGTAAAGTAAAGTGCAAGTAAAGTAAATTGCAGCAAAGTAACTAGAGTGTTTTCTTATATTTAAAATAGGACCGGGGTTCATGGTTTCACACTTGCATTCTCTCAAATAAAGTAGTAGACGGTGGACATAAAGAAATACATGTGAGATTACAATAACATGTTTAACATTGAGTACTTTCATATGGGCATCACGTCCTAGCATAGAGATCTCTACGGTCATATTGATCCCTCTTATACTCCACCAAGATGCGATATAAATCATAACACCTCGATAATTAAGGAAAACCAGAGTATAGCTTTAAACAATGTGACATGAAGTTGAAGTAAGAACTTGCTAGATCTAGTCATGGAGATTGATTAGTGTCACTTCAAATCCCCGGTAACAAGGTACTCCTTTTTATCCCTAGTGAGGTAACTAAGAAAGGTTTAACAAAACCTAAGTGGATCGCTGAACTTCTGTCACTTTCACAGCACTAGCCACCCCCCGTTACTCCAACTAATGCACCCATCACCCCACACACGCTCTCAAGAACTAGATTGATCAAAGCTAGCAAATAAGAACGGGGTACATAAGATACATCTACTCAAATAAATCAAGAGAAACAATTGCAATCTCAGATTCAATAACTCATAGAAAAGATCCACCACATAGGAATTACAACGGTGCCCGTAATCATGTGAGGCAACTCATACGGATCTAATTAGTGAAGCACATAGAGAGAGAAAGAGATACAAGTGCTACTTCCACAAACCCATAGCCCTGGGGTGGACTACTCCCTCTTCATGGAGACGTCGATGGAGATGACGTTGGAGGGGTAGGAGATCACACCGGCGGCGCCCCGCCGGAGTTTTCCCCCTCCAATCTGGAACTTCTGGTCTCTGTTTCGGTGTTTCGGCGGCGCTCTTCTCCGTAAGGGTACAGGGGACCCTTTTTATAGTCGGTTTTAGGTCAAGACGGAGTCGGTAAGTCGAAGATGGAAGGAATTGGAGCCACAGGGGCCAAAAGGGGGCCTCTCACGCGGCCAAGGAATCTGGCCGCGTGGAGGGTCCTCTTTTGGGCCTCCTTGCCCAATTCTCGTGGATCCTTCGCCCGCAAGTATTCTCCTTCCAAGAAAATGACCCCCGCAGATTTTCAGGTGATTTCGCGGAAGTTTGCCCCCTGAAACGTCAAAAATATAGAAAACGGGGTTTCTGACAGGTAGGGTTAATTCCATAAAAGTTGGGGGACTTTGTAATTTAACCCCAAAATACTATAAAACATTGAATTATACCCTTATATGATGCAATATGTAATATAAAACCATGTGAAAATATGCAAAATTCATCTATGCATTTTACACGCATCAGCGCTGCAGCTGGCTCAGCGAGGTATCCTATCCAGTCCGTGTGCGACTTATCTCTTACCTCTCTACCCCCGATGTGGTCGAGGTATCCCTATCCCGTTATCTCTTGGATGGCGGCGGCCGTAGAGGAGCATCAGGAAGAGGCGGCCGCGATGACGGTTAGGTGACGGGGAACAGGGGACCGACAATGAAGGCCAAGCATCCTCTCCTTTGTCTCCGCCGATATCTCCTATCTTTCCTCTATCAGACTCTCCTTCCCTTTCTTTATCACTAGTTGCACGGAACATCGAGAAGATGGCGGTGCAAAATGGTGGCCGCAGGAACCCATCATCTCTATCCCAAGGATCCCCTCTCTCTTATAATCCATGGCGGCGTCAATTCCATCCGGCCGGCCATCATTCCCAGTATTTCTATCCCGCTCGATAAATAGCCAGCGTTGTCTGGTCTCCCGCCTTTCTTGCCGGCTGGCCCTGCCTCCTTTATCGCCGACGGATCACCTTCTCTTCCCTCTGGCTAGGTTTGTTGCAGCTAGGGCGTAGAGTATCCAGATCTACAGGGAAGAACATGGCTCGAGTAATGTTTAGGAGCGGGAGAAGGAGAAAAGCAAGCTGAATCAACAACAATCCACCTAAAATTGCAGATGCCATGCTTTTCTCCTCATTTTCCTCATGAGGTTCACGACACCACCACAGAACTAAGTGTGGCTTTCCTATCATGGGCTCTAAAATTCCTAGAAGAGTGCAAGTTTCAATATTTGTTCTTCAAGATTGCTACTTGTCAATACCATGAAGTAGGTCATGTTAACATAGTCTGTTCAATGTTGGGGTTAACTTGGTGTGATGATGTTATGTAAATGCAGGCTGGATTCATCTATCTGAGTAAACAGACCGGTTCAAGATTTTGGATTCAGGAGAATATGAAGATTTCAGTTTGAAGTGATAATCAATTCGGGTTGCACAAAAATTGGTATATGTAACTACTAATATATGTATTATTTTCTTCCCCATTCCTGCTCATTTAAAGGTGATCTTTGGTGTGCTTTGGGTATCGAGTTTTTTTGTTTGACATCAAAGTCATATTCTAGGAATGGCTTGCACATTAAATTGCTGAAGAACATTGTTGGTGTGTTTGTAGAACTGCAAAGCTTAAAATATCCGGTTTTGCCGCTCCATGTTCTCACTGTCGGTCCTAAGTCCAGCCCGCGCTCTCAAGTTCCGTCCTCTCCAGCAATGCCAGAGTGTAGCTTCGCGTAAAGGGTGTTGGCGGCACGCGGCGACGTTGGCCCATGATCTCCATGTTTGCTTCTCCAATACTACTTTAATATTCAGTGCGGAAGAACAAGGATGTATTTCTGTGTGGTATGTGCATACATCGTTATCATCCGTAATATATCTTGGCAAACTTTATCCTGGTTTAATTATATTTTTCTTGGTAATTTAGAGTAGTGTACAAGATAACCACACTCGTATTTTGTTGAGTTAGCATCCGATAAATGTGTATGATTAATGAAAAGTTGATAACATGCCGCTATAATTTTTAATGCGTTTGGCATAAGAAATCCCTATAAGATTAGAAAGGTTACATGCCTTTTTTGTTATCTGTTCAAACACCGTACATGATTGGATTCATGACAATTAGACAATAGTCTTGTGTACACATTCTCAAGCAGACTCATAGGTTGATTTGGTTTCAAAACATTTTTTTGCTTAGTGGCATGCCATATTTTTAAGCCTGTTATTGGTGATATTTCTACTGAAATCATTCATGTTTGGAACCCGCTAGAGATAACATGGTTGTGTTGGCTACACCATTTATGATTTGAATGTTAAAGGTTCTGTTGGTTCATTGCAAGGGGTACATTTTTATATTTCATAGATCGATTTTGCAGTACCTTTTTTTTGTAGTATGTATATGATATATTTTTTTCCAGATTTATGCATTTCCCCAATTGATATGGATTGTATATGAAGTGTAACTCCAATCCATAACTTTTTTTGCTACATGTATTATTTGCATCTTAAAAACTATGTCCATTCTGATGTGTGGTAATCATGGCGTGATTTTTTTTGAGCTCTTCCTATCCTATCAGGCTATCATCTCCCATTTCTTTTACAGTATGATATTGTGTCAAGGTTGCTTAGTGAGTCACCGTGCACCATATCGATCCGAGGAATGTGATTTGGCCAATGCCGAGAAGTCCGACATGCAATGATTTAGTGTCTTACGGGTGTTTGTATTGCTAGATGTAGGGGTTCTTCCCTCTTGGGCCTTGGTGTACCATTCACTGGATGTCCTTTCATCAATATTGTTTCATCCACTATTTTATCCCCTGTCCTAGTATTATCTAACCTTTTGATTGTGTAGTACAATGCCCATGTTCCCGTGCATTCTGATATTGTAATATGGTAGTTTGTAGTATTTTTTTGCGCATTCTATTTCTATCTATATCCATTTGATCTTGTTAAAAGACAAATGCTTGCATGTCTCCTTCCATGTTTATTGATTGGTTTGTCTGTAAACTGATTTGTTGTCTTTGGTGACAAGATTCAATGATTCTACGAATGACTCTTGCAGGTATTACTTATTACCTGTCGTAAAAACCTCACCATCTTTTGTTTTTCTAGGATTAATAGGTCTTCCAAGTTTGGTCTATATTTGTATATTATTCTTATCCACACCTCATTGATTTTACTTTACAGACTGGATTTTAAGTTTTAACATTTATGTGTTGATCGTTGCGTGAAGTTAAGTGTCATGTGGGTGGATGACACTGATGCTATAGTAGTCACTCAAACCGTTTTTATAATTGATAGTTTTTTGTCCTTTCGTTGATAGTGCAATGCAATATATTTTAATCCTCAGCTAAAATTTAATCAAACAAACTTATATATTCTTAAATATAAATAAAATAGTCAAACTTCTAAATTTCTTATGTTCATATGAGAAATTGAGTATGAAAATTACTAGCAGTTCTCTGATGGTTACAAGTTCTAAAAATAAATTCTACTTTTGTATCCATGTTATCTTTCACATCCTTAAGGTTGTATGCTCTTGTACTCCTCCAGATGGAAAATAGGTTTTTATACAGCTGTATTTTGTTCATCCAGACACTCAACCGTGTTTCCTGTTACCTACTATTGGTAGCGCATACTTAAGTTTGTTGAATAATATAGGTATAATGTTGACATATGTACATGTGTGGTGCAGAAAAGGGCGCCGCCTAACCCGGTGCAAGTACGCTAAGCAACATTAGTAGATGTCTTTTGGGTATTTCATTTTGACGCCGGAAGGTGCTTCCTGTTATTAGAGGTTAGCCACCGCCAACTTCGCCGGTATTCGCCTTGAGTGGTATTTCCTTTACTCTTAGAAATGTGTATAAGATGTTTAGATCGGACACAATTACAATGATTCAGCAGTGCTAATGTGCTAATAGTGCAACTATGTCATTCTCTTACCATAATAAGTTGTGTGCAACTTAGTTTATTGTGTTTTCTTGGATTTGAGATTACTCCGCCAATCACTATGCATAACACATTGTTACCTTCAAATTTCGTATATTAATATTGTTGCTTACATGTTCATGTGACATACCAGTTACCAAAAAGGCCATTTTTCTATTTGGTGTACCCTGTGGTCCGACAACTGGATTACTATATATGACAATCTCATGTTACAACAAGATCATTATGTTTATCCTGCTCAAGTCAACGATCGGTGGCTTACCAATCGAAAATCTTGAAACACTCGCCTCACTACTATGCTCTTCCAACACCCAATGATAAATATTATAAATTAAACACCAATTATTTGCTCGCATGAAAATGATAGTCCTTGCTAGAAACTAACGACATGAGGTAAATGCAGTGCTTACCATGCTTGTCTTCAACAGATGCACACACTAGGGGAACCAATGCCGAGGCAAATGCACCCTGTTACTATCCAACTCCTTAAAAATATTTGGAAGACTAAACAAATCACCCCACAAGTAAAAACTTTTGGATGGAGATTTCTCAGAAGGTCTATGCCAACAGGTGAAAGGGCGAGTAAATGTTTCACTCGTATTACCACCATTTGTTCAAGATGTGGCCTACTTGAAAATGAGATTCACATGTTATTTAATTGCCACTTTGCAAAAGCAGCTTGGTTTTCTGACCGTTGGTAGTTGGTACATCAGATCAAAATTTCTTGCCTTTGATTTTCACTTTTTTTCACAAGTCCTTCTGAATTTCTTAGGCATAAACCATATACATTCTACTTTAGCAAATATTATCGCTTTTATATGGTGCTTGTGGAAACCCATAAACGACAAACTTATTTAACAGGAAAGTCGGGCGAATCACCAGATTCATCTGCAGGCTCGTGCAATACAACACAATGTAGAGGCCCCAAACCGGAAGGTTCAGAACCCCTCATATGCATTCATTCACAATCCCAGAATAACCAGTTGTGAACAACATACGTAGTTGGCATACAGAATACATCATCCATTACACGAATAATAGAGTCTTACATAAATGGTCACATGACCAAGTTCTTGATAACTGTCACACAGGACAGACATTCAAAATAAACACAGCGGAAGACGATAAGCATAGCGTAGTAGAACCCGAGTCACGCCTCATCCTACAGGCTGCTGACTGGGAGACGATCCTAACTCGCAGGGCCATCAGCGTAGCACTCCTCCTCATAGAACTCCTCCTGGGGTGGCTCCTCATAGTCTGATAAGTAGATACCAGGGGCGAAACCAAATGAGTACATTTGAATGTACTCAACAAGACATCCTTTATGAGCTTACAATAATGCATACATGCTTATTTGGTGGAGTGGGTAGGCCATACATATGGTTCAGCTACCCATGACAGATAAAAGATTTATCATGGTTGATTGTTCAAGTTTTAGTCCTTCATGGATAAATCAGGTAAAATACTGTAGTTTTTCTCTCGTAGATATCACCTATCTTGGAGGTTTTATAAGTCTTTTGGAAAAGAAAGTTTTCTTTTCAGAAACTTGTAGTAATAGTTTCCTCCTCATCAGTATCTCGCAGATACCAAGGCATTCCTCCATAGTACCTCGCAGGTACAAAGCCGTCCTTCAAAAACCTCTTTTTGAAAAGTTGACACAATACTAGCTACATGGCCATTCAACCGTCCATATCCGAGGACGCGGCTATCTCGAAATAGTTTTACTCTGCAGAGGTGTACACACTTCCACTAGATCCAGAATCCGCCATGAAACAACCATAGACTATTCCCAACCTATGGGAACATCAGATAACGGATCTTGACTATCCACTATGTACAAGCTAGAACATGACTATCTCTTCAATTGGGGTTACCCCTCCCCGGCAAGCCGTGTCACACACCGCCCAGACAGGAGACCCAACTGCTGCATCCGGAGGGAAAATTAATCCCACACTTTAGGTGTCCCGTCTGCTCACTCCTAGCGACACTTCGGTTCGGAGGATCCAATCCTCTATAGCACTTTGAGATAGCTCACACACTAACCATAACAAGTTTTTAATCAAGCCCCTACCCATATTGGGGTAAAGTGGCAGTACGATAATGGTTGTCCAGCGAAGACTAGGTTATGTGTCTTTTGTAAACATTTCTCAAAAATTTCCCTTCATGGCACTCTTCCGGTAGACAGGGTCTCACCCTTCTTCCGGGGTTTTTCCTTCATAAGGCATTTGTTTACAAAAACACATTTTATTTAGTTCATTTAAGAACCCAAGTTTTAATTTGGTGGATGGTATGTATATACCATTTAGTGGCTAAGGGCTTGGCAAATGCCAAGTTGACTACTATTATGATTCCTTCTTCTAATAATATTAATAGTAGTAGTATTCACAACAAAAATAGTTTTGGGAGTATAGTTTTGTGAAAACTTCAGAAGTGAAAAGCATGCATGATAGATAATGATAAGTATTTATACAGCAAGCATTAGGATGGCTTGCCTTGGTACAAGTGATGGTCCTGGTCCTGAAAGTAACAGGAGTTGCAATACCCCTCTTCAGCAAATCCTTCCTCCTCGTTTTCTAACGTCGTAAAAAGAAATAAAGGCATACTTTCAGAGCCAACCAAGACAAACAATGCTACAAGTGATACATACAGCAAGCAATTAAAATGTAACACTCAAAACACTCAATTATCCCTTAGGAAAATTGACATGAAAAACACAGTGGGAAAATCTGCTTTTTCCTAGTGTTTAGGTGTGGTGAAGCTCAATGATTTTAAGTCAAGAGCATCATGGACCAGTGGGGTACATCACATGTTAATAGACAGTAGGGTGTCACATAAAACACAATTTGATGTCTAAAAACTCCCCCAATACTCTCTATGGCAAACACAAAATATAAGCTAAAATATGCAAGTGGTGAAAAAGGCTTATGACAATAAGTCAAGCTCCTGTTCCACCATGAAACAAAAATACCAGTGGGTGTTCCACTAGCATAATGATCATAGAGAGGTTATTAAGCCTCTGGTCACATTTCTAAAAATGCTCTAAACAAACAAACTAGTCCCACAAACTCCTACTCATACTAGTAGAAACTTGGGAAAAATACTAGACTAGTTTATACTTCACTTGTTAATTTTAGGCACAAGTGTGCAAACTAACAGAGGTAAAATACTCCTATAATCAGTACCAAAATGCTACTGGATCCCACAAAATAACATGAAAAGTTTAGCTATGAAACAAGGAAAAACTAGACTAAAATTGCCACACATGTGAGGGAATTAAATCTAGGCACCCAAATGATACTCAAGCAATTTCTAATACTTGAGGGAAAATTAACAGAGGTGAAAACACAAGGATAACAATGCCACAAGGACATTTCATCCTCTGTTTTCAACCACAAAGAATCATATTTTTCCTTAGTGGAAAACAAAACAAAAGGCATGCATGTATAATCTAGTAGGAAATCTAGACCTTAAGCAATGCTATTTTAAATCTATTCTAAACTCAAAACACCAAGTAACCAGAGGTGTTGCAACTAAAATAACAGTACCAAAATGGTACTGGTTCTATGAAAATAATCTAGCACAAGGCTTGATACATAACTAAAAATCTACTCACAAATTTAGATAGAAAACAAGCTATGAGCAAGATTTATGCATGGAAATTAATTCTAAAAATTCTACCACTCAAGCCATTTATTCTAACATGTTCATACAACTTGTAAACATCAATACTACAATATATAACAACATTACAAGCAAGAACACAATAGGTGCACATCACAAAAAGATCATATAAAACAAGATCTAGGAATTAAAAATTAGGCAGAAAAGTGCTAAAACTTGTTCTGTCTCCCTAATTTTTTCTGTGGCTCCAAA
The DNA here is from genome assembly GCA_028641055.1 of Alopecurus myosuroides. Taxonomy (NCBI): domain Eukaryota; kingdom Viridiplantae; phylum Streptophyta; class Magnoliopsida; order Poales; family Poaceae; genus Alopecurus; species Alopecurus myosuroides. Next base: position 155,875,285 of record CM054063.1, read on the forward strand.
AATTAAATCCTTCTAGGATGTGATAGTCATTAACAATACAAAGCCTCTCCAATTGGTCCCACTCAAAAATAATGTCTCAAACTCCCCCTAAAATTCTTGGAAAAGCTCACTGATGTTTTACCAAAATGGATGGCATTTCCAAATGGTAACTCTCCTGGATGCAAACTAAAATTCCAATGGTAGGTATTGATAAGGTCTTTCCAAAACAGTTGAGTTTGCTCAAAAATGTTTTGTATTTTTGAAGTTCTAATCATTTCCATTTTAATGGTACTGTCTGGCAAAAAGGCTATAGAAAAATAAATAAAGGTCAAAACACTATTCTGCAAAAGGGAGGTGGTTGTGATTTTGTTTGGCTACATGTACAAAAATTGGCAAAGCCAAATAAAATTGTTTGCTATTTTTCCCAGGCCAAAAGCTAACAGGTACGAATCTGTAAAAACAAAATTGATTTTAATTAACAGGGACAAGCCCCGATGGGCCCGATTCGCCTGCGCGTGGCCCAGCTAGCACCTAGGCCAGCCCAGGCGCGCGCGCGGGGGCGGGGGACGCGGGAAACGGTCGTTCAAGCGCGGCCGTTGATCTCGCGATCAACGGTCCGCTCCTTTCTTCCTCCTCTGGCTAAAACGCGACGGGACCGGTGTCGAGCACCTCACGGGCACGCACGGTACGGGCAGGGCGCTCACCTAGGGGGCCCGTGGAGCGGCTCGTGGTGGCGGTGGTGCAGTGGGAGGCCGGTGGCGCGGTGGTGGCGGCGTTCGCTTCCTCGACGGCGGGTTCCTCTCCGCGAGGGCGCGGCGGACACGGCGGCGACGGCTCGGGCTCCCCTGCAAGCGAATGATCCGCGGAGAAGGTCAGGGAGGTGGCAAGGGCTACGGTGAACTCGTGCATGCAAGAATGCCGAGCTCTTACGCACGGGTTTGCTCGAATTCCTTCGGTGGATCGTGCGGTGGCCGGCGGGAAGAAAATGCTCATGCCACTCGCACACGGCGAGGCACGGCCTGAATTTTCGGGTGTGGAGGCGTGGATGGGTGTGGTGTGCGGTGGCGAAACGGCCAAGCCGTTGGAGCTTTGTAGGCACGGGGCCCTCGTGGGTGCTCTCGGTGCTCAAGCGTGTGTGCGTGTGTGGCAAGCAGAGGGGTGGGGGGGCCGTTTTCTCGTTGCATCTCGAGCCAGGGGCGGTGCCTAACATCACTGGTCACCACAGTGGGGCTAGGGTGGAGAGACATGGGAGTTTAGGCCATGCCATCTGCCCACCCCCCCTCCTACCCGAGCCTACTCCCTCTCCTCTTTCCTTCTTGTCTAAGGCACCACTCGGGCATGTGAGCACAAGGAAAATACAGAGGGATCCTAGGTGAGTAATTAGAACCAAAAACCACACAAAAAGATCAAGTGTAGCTCAAGAAAAACATCTCCAAAGTTCTGTTCAAAAACAGTTTCAGAAAATTCAGAAAAAGGCTTAGTGAAAATTTCACTAAGTGTTGAAAAAAACAGGGGTTTGAAGCAAAAGTTTGCTTCTGTTTGATTGGGCAAATGAACTTGGATTTTAAAAATTCAAGTTGCCAATTGTTATATGTACTTTCTAGTTTGAGAAAACAACAGGTTCACAAGAAAAAGAGTTGGTTAACCTTCTGAACACATCTGCCCAAAAGGCTATGTTTCTGTTTTCCAAATAGAAATGGTTTTTCAATATTTTTATACTAGAAAAACAATCATGGATTTGATTGTTTTCCAAGTGCTAAATTCAAACCAGTGGCATATAGTTGTACTACACAACATGTTCAACCATAATACCACAAGAAAACAACAAATCAAATATGTTTGATTCTTGAAAACAAGTGTGGAAAACAGCTAGTCAAGTTGTTTTTCTGCTAAAAGTTTAAATAGGAAATAAATTCCCAAAGCTATTTAAATCCCAACCAAAGTGTTTTCTTGGTCAAGACATGACTAAATAATGTTGTCATGAGTGAATCAAGTATCCCCCAAGCTTTGAAAAGGAATTTCTTAGGGTTTCCAGTTGAAAAACATCAGGCAGACAATAATCAATCATCAGGAAAAATCCTCAAATGAGTGAAAAGAAACACACCACTTATATTGCATAGATACACATGACTACACAAACATGTTGTCCACTTAAATGTCTTACAAAAGTCTTAAGAGGCTTGCTAATTTAATATTAAACAAGGGCTTAAAAACAGGGGTGTTACAAATCTCCCCCCCTTAAAAGAATCTCGTCCCGAGATTAGCGGGTCTGGTCTTTAAGAAAATCAGGGAACTCCTTCCTGATATCCTCTTCACGCTCCCAGGTAGCTTCTTCCTCAGAATGATTCGTCCACTGAATCTTAAGGAATTTTATAGCACGCCTCCTGGTAGCGCGCACAATCTCCTCGAGAACCCGCAGGGGTCTATCACGATAAGTCAAATCATCATTGATATCAATGGTCCTGAAATCTATGTCTTGATACGAGAGATCCTTCTCCGGTACTTGCAGACATTTCCGGAGCAATGACACATGGAACACATTGTGAAACGCAGATAGCTCCTCAGGTAATTCTAACTGATAAGAAACTTCGCCTCGACGTGCCAAGATCTTAAAAGGTCCAATATACCTGGGTGCCAGCTTTCCCTTAACATGGAAACGCTGCATCCCTTTGAGTGGCGTAACACGAAGGTACACGAAATCTCCAATGCTGAAAGAGACATCACGACGCTTCGTGTCAGCATAACTCTTCTGACGAGATTGAGCTGCCTTTAAACGTTCCCGAATAAGCTGAACCTGCTCTTCTGCAGCTTTCAAGGTGTCCACACCAAAAACCTGACTGTCTCCAGTCTCAGTCCAATTTAGGGGTGTGCGGCATTTACGTCCATACAGTGCTTCAAAAGGGGCCATTTGCAAGCTAGACTGATAACTGTTGTTGTAAGAAAACTCTGCGAAAGGCAGACAGTCTTCCCATTTAACTCCATAGGACAACACACAAGCACGGAGCATGTCTTCCAGAATTTGGTTCACACGCTCTGTCTGTCCATCAGTCTGTGGGTGATAGGCTGTGCTAAAAGCTAATTTGGTTCCCAAACTCTCGTGCAACTTCTTCCAAAATCTGGATGTGAACTGTGTACCTCGATCAGACACAATCCTGCTCGGGACTCCGTGCAGGCTGACAATCCGAGAAATGTAAAGATCAGCTAGCTGATCTCCACGATAGGTGGTCCGGACAGGAATAAAGTGAGCAACTTTCGTGAGCCTGTCCAGGACAACCCATATAGAATCATTTCCTCGGCTGGACCTAGGAAGTCCTGTGATGAAGTCCATCCCTACTTCATCCCATTTCCAAACAGGTACTTGCAACGGCTGGAGCAAGCCAGCGGGACGCTGGTGCCCAGCTTTTACTTGCTGGCAGACATGGCACTTGGCTACAAATGAAGCAATATCTCGCTTCATTCCATGCCACCAGAATCTCTCCTTCAGGTCTTGATACATCTTTGTTCCTCCAGGATGGATAGAATACATGGTCTCATGAGCTTCGACCATGATGGTCTGCTTGAGATCAGACTCAGAGGGAACACAAATACGGCCTTCATACCATAATCCCCCATCAGCATCGATAGTAAACCCAGCAACCTTCTCCTTCTCCATGCGGGCCTTAATACCATCAATACTTTTCTGGCCTTTCTGTGCCTCTTTGATTTGGTCAACCAGAGTTGGTTTAAGTTCTATGGCGTCCAACATACCATAGATGACCACTTCAATGCCAAGTTGGTCAAGCTCTTTCCATAACTCGGGCTGCCTTACTAAAATCATAGCATTTAGAGAGGCCGGCTCTCGACTAAGAGCATCCGCCACTACATTTGCCTTCCCAGGGTGATAATGAATACTCAGATCATAATCTTTAATGAGCTCAATCCAGCGGCGCTGCCTCATGTTGAGCTCACGTTGAGTAAAGATATACTTTAGACTCTTATGATCCGTGTAAATTTCCACTCTTCTTCCCATAAGAAAGTGTCGCCATGTTTTGAGGGCATGCACGACAGCAGCAAGCTCTAAGTCATGAGTGGGGTAATTCAACTCGTGGGGTCTCAACTGGCGGGATATGAAAGATATCACTTTCCCTTCTTGCATAAGTACGCTTCCAAGACCAAGCTTAGAAGCGTCACAATATACGTCGAAATTCTTGGTGATATCCGGCATAATAAGGATTGGAGCGGTCACAAGTCGATGTTTCAACTCATTGAAACTCTCTTCACACTTGTCCGTCCATAGGAACTTGCTATCCTTCTTGAGCAACTGGGTGAGGGGTCTGGCTATACTCGAGAATCCCTGAACAAACTTGCGGTAATATCCTGCCAAACCCAGAAAGGATCTGACTTCAGTCTGGTTGGTTGGAGCAGCACGCTTCTCCACAGACTGAACTAGAGTAGGGTCAACAGATATTCCTCCCGCAGATACTACATGTCCAAGAAACCCGACTTCCGTCAACCAGAATTGACATTTACTGAACTTAGCATACAATTGATGCTCACGAAGTGTTCCGAGCACAATTCTCAGATGTTCTTCGTGTTCTTCCTCACTCCGAGAATATATGAGAATGTCGTCAATAAACACCACGACAAACTTGTCTAGAAAATCCATGAATACCTTATTCATGAGATTCATGAAATAGGCAGGGGCATTGGTTAGACCAAAGGACATCACGGTGTATTCATACAGCCCGTAACGAGTGGTGAAAGCAGTCTTGGGAATATCAGTATCACGGACTTTCAATTGGTGATAACCAGTCCGAAGGTCGATCTTCGAGAAGATTACGGCCCCATTCAGCTGGTCAAACAGGTCTTCAATTTTGGGCAACGGGTATTTGTTCTTGATGGTAACATCATTCAACTTGCGGTAGTCCACACATAAACGAGTGGTACCGTCCCGTTTTTCCACAAAAATGATCGGAGACCCCCATGGCGATGCACTAGGGCGAATCAAACCTTTTCTCAACATATCATCCAGCTGGGTCTTCAACTCATCTAATTCCTTTGGGTTCATCCGATAAGGCTTCTGTGCTATGGGTCCAGTTCCGGGCACTAACTCGATCACAAACTCGATATCCCGATCAGGGGGCATACCGGGTAACTCTTCAGGAAAAACATCCGGGTATTCGCAAACGACCGGGACTTCCTCAAGGTCAGGGTGGGCTATACCAGTGTGGCAGTGAATTTGTGACGAGGGTTTAGTTGCAGTGTACGCAACCCTTTCCCCATCCTCAGAGATCATATCAATAGATTTCTTAGTGCAGTCAATAACCCCCTTATACTTGGCCATCCAGTTCATACCGAGTACCACTTCTATCCCCTTGGATCCCAGCACTATAAGATCAGCATGAAAAGTTTTCCCTTGTATTTCTACTGGCACTTCATTGCAAATTAAGTTGGCTTTAGTACTATCCCCAGGTATTTGTACTAACATAGGGTTGTGCATACGGGAATGCTTCATACCACTTTTCTCAGCAAACGGTTTTGTGACAAAAGAATGTGATGCACCAGAATCAAACAGTACTGCGGCTGGCACCGAGTTGACAGGAAACGTACCCATCACCATGTCTGGTGCCTCCTGAGCTTCTGCAGCAGTGAAATGGTTCAGGTGTCCCTTCATCCTATTCTGCCGTCCAGTGGAAGGACCATGGTTCATCTTGGTTGCAGTTGGCTGGGCTGTGGCAGTAGCTTTGGTAGGGCACTCACGAGCAAAGTGACCTTCCTTTCCGCAGGCAAAACAACCTCCAGAAGGCCTTGGGCTTGGGTTAGGTTTGGGAGCATTGTTGGAGTTGTTCCCATTTCCACTGTTGTTGCCTCCATAGCGGTTTCCATGATTATTCCCAGAATGATTACCATGGTTACCACCATAGCTATTTCCTCCGTACTTTGGTGCATAGTTGGGGTTGTAGTTGTTGGGCCTTGGTGCATAGTTGTGGTTGGGGCGGGGTGCATAAGCAGGCGCCTTGTGGGATGGTGGCCTCGCATACGGAGTGTTGCGAGTCCTTTGAGCACTAGGTCCTCCATGCACGGTCATCTTCCTCTTGCGGTTATCATCAGCAGATTTCCGCTTGTGCTCCAGTACCATAGCGGCATTTGCAAGGGTCTCCAAGTCCTGGAATGGAACCACCACTAGAGCGCACTGGAGCTCATCATCCAGCCCATTTAAGAACCTCTCCCTCTTCTTAGCATCAGTATTGATATCATCCTGTGCATACCTGGACAGAGTAGTGAAATTCTCCCAGTATTCAGACACAGGCATACTTCCCTGCCTCAGCTTCAGAAATTTCTCACGCATAAGTGTCATCATTCCTTGGGGAATGTGATACTTGCGGAATCTTGCAGAGAAATCCTCCCAGTTGAACACGTGACCAGCAGCAACAGTCTCACGTGTAGTCTCCCACCAAGTCCTGGCAGGACCAGCAAGAAAATGGGAGGCAAACAGGACCTTATCATTTTCCTCAACTGATGCAACCTCCAGTTTGTTTGCAATGGTGCGGAGCCAGTCGTCAGCATCGAGAGGCTCCACAATCCTAGTGAAGACTGGGGGGTTGGTGTGCTGAAAGTCTCTCAGTCTCGAGCGAGCACCATTGCCATTGCCATTGCCATTGCCATTATTGTTGGCGGCAGCAGCTAGTTGTTGCAGAGCGGTAATGGTAGCTGCACTCTCATCTCGGCTGGCCTGGCGATCTTCCATCAGCAGGGCCAACAGCGCCTCCACTGTGGGTGGTGGTGGCGGTGGGGGTTCGCGACGAGGTGCCATTCTGAAGTGAAAACATGTGTAAGTTTTAGAAGTATATTCTTGTTTTTGAAAACCCAGTACCTTTAACATAAGAAAAAGGAATACGAGTGATATGTTTCAAAAACAAGAGCGGGGCAGTCGCAAACATGGATGAAAAGAACGCCAAATAGTGACAATCATCAAGGAAACAAGTAGAACATTCCATTCATCACACAACTTAAATAGAGTCTTTGACATTACACACACACATTACAAGCCATATCTTACAAGGAAGGCTTCATCGAGCTACAAGGGGTACGATTGGTGGGGTCATCGCAAGGCTACTACTAGCAAAACGATCTAGCATACTTATCTAGCATCTAGACTAGCATCAAGTGCTAAGGGTGAGGAGGCTGTGACTACACAGAGTCGTCACTGTCCCCAACCTCGAAGATACGCTCCTCAGGGTCCTCCTCCTCCTCCTCGCCAAGCAGGTCATCATCATCCTGCTCGCTAGCCTCACTCATATCCATCCCCTCCAAGTCAGACGGAACATCCTCTACTGGCAGGAGCTCCTCAATCTCCCTGCTGAGCTCTGCGCCCTCCTCCTCAAGCTCCTCTATGGCAGAGTCTCTCGCGGCTATGTCGTCACGAGCTATGTGAAGCCTAGTGTGCAGAACTGAGTTAGCCCCCTCCAGAGCCGTCACCCTGCTGGTGAGACGAGCACGGCTCAGTCGGGTGGCCCGCAGCTGTCTCTCCAAGGCACGACTCCTCGCGGTGGCTGCCTCCAACTCCTCCCTCAACTGAGACAACTGCTGTGCTAGTGCTCCACTCTCCTCCTGGCTGTCCTGAAGCTCAGCCCTCAGCTCGTCAGTCTCGGCTATCAGTGTGTGGTGCACCAATGTGCCAAGGTGGTGAGCGAGTCGCTGATCGTCCAACCTGTGCTGAGTGCGGTACAACAGAATCTCCATCTCGTCCAAGTGAGGACCAACAGTGGTAGTGTCTGGCTCAACAGGAAGTGGTATGCCCTCCTCATCGCGCCTCCCAATCAACTCGAACCGGGAACCGATGAACATGTACTCCCCAATGTGTGCCAGTCGTGCCACTGACTCCTGAATCACCCGCACGGCTGCCTCGGTCCAAGAACGATCAACAGCTCGAAAGACGTAGGCCTCCACTGTCGGGCTAGCCAGAGGTGCACGGATAGTGACCTCCGCGTACCAGTCTCCCTCCAGAGGTGCACCGTCAACTAGACCTCCTCGCAGCTCCGGAAGTGGGCGTCCCAACACAGTAGCCATAGCTACTAGCCTCTCCTCGAAAAGGAAAGTCTCGCCACGTGGACGTCCCAACTGGAAAGCCTCGGTGATGACCACGTCCATCTACACAAAATTTTAAGTATAGTTTAAGTGAGACCACAGTGTGCAAAGTTTTAAGTTTATGCAAAGAACAATCTTAATGCAAGTAGAGTTTCACACAGAGAGGTGGTGGGATATAGGGAATATTTTTATACCTAGTCATATATCCAATCTTTTTGTATTTATAACTTATATTTTTGGAGTATACACTAACGTCCATGCTAACTAAGGTCTCCTAGAGTCAGGATGGCTCTGATACCAACTTTGTAGAGGCCCCAAACCGGAAGGTTCAGAACCCCTCATATGCATTCATTCACAATCCCAGAATAACCAGTTGTGAACAACATACGTAGTTGGCATACAGAATACATCATCCATTACACAAATAATAGAGTCTTACATAAATGGTCACATGACCAAGTTCTTGATAACTGTCACACAGGACAGACATTCAAAATAAACACAGCGGAAGACGATAAGCATAGCGTAGTAGAACCCGAGTCACGCCTCATCCTACAGGCTGCTGACTGGGAGACGATCCTAACTCGCAGGGCCATCAGCGTAGCACTCCTCCTCATAGAACTCCTCCTGGGGTGGCTCCTCATAGTCTGATAAGTAGATACCAGGGGCGAAACCAAATGAGTACATTTGAATGTACTCAACAAGACATCCTTTATGAGCTTACAATAATGCATACATGCTTATTTGGTGGAGTGGGTAGGCCATACATATGGTTCAGCTACCCATGACGGATAAAAGATTTATCATGGTTGATTGTTCAAGTTTTAGTCCTTCATGGATAAATCAGGTAAAATACTGTAGTTTTTCTCTCGTAGATATCACCTATCTTGGAGGTTTTATAAGTCTTTTGGAAAAGAAAGTTTTCTTTTCAGAAACTTGTAGTAATAGTTTCCTCCTCATCAGTATCTCGCAGATACCAAGGCATTCCTCCATAGTACCTCGCAGGTACAAAGCCGTCCTTCAAAAACCTCTTTTTGAAAAGTTGACACAATACTAGCTACATGGCCATTCAACCGTCCATATCCGAGGACGCGGCTATCTCGAAATAGTTTTACTCTGCAGAGGTGTACACACTTCCACTAGATCCAGAATCCGCCATGAAACAACCATAGACTATTCCCAACCTATGGGAACATCAGATAACGGATCTTGACTATCCACTATGTACAAGCTAGAACATGACTATCTCTTCAATTGGGGTTACCCCTCCCCGGCAAGCCGTGTCACACACCGCCCAGACAGGAGACCCAACTGCTGCATCCGGAGGGAAAATTAATCCCACACTTTAGGTGTCCCGTCTGCTCACTCCTAGCGACACTTCGGTTCGGAGGATCCAATCCTCTATAGCACTTTGAGATAGCTCACACACTAACCATAATAAGTTTTTAATCAAGCACCTACCCATATTGGGGTAAAGTGGCAGTACGATAATGGTTGTCCAGCGAAGACTAGGTTATGTGTCTTTTGTAAACATTTCTCAAAAATTTCCCTTCATGGCACTCTTCCGGTAGACAGGGTCTCACCCTTCTTCCGGGGTTTTTCCTTCATAAGGCATTTGTTTACAAAAACACATTTTATTTAGTTCATTTAAGAACCCAAGTTTTAATTTGGTGGATGGTATGTATATACCATTTAGTGGCTAAGGGCTTGGCAAATGCCAAGTTGACTACTATTATGATTCCTTCTTCTAATAATATTAATAGTAGTAGTATTCACAACAAAAATAGTTTTGGGAGTATAGTTTTGTGAAAACTTCAGAAGTGAAAAGCATGCATGATAGATAATGATAAGTATTTATACAGCAAGCATTAGGATGGCTTGCCTTGGTACAAGTGATGGTCCTGGTCCTGAAAGTAACAGGAGTTGCAATACCCCTCTTCAGCAAATCCTTCCTCCTCGTTTTCTAACGTCGTAAAAAGAAATAAAGGCATACTTTCAGAGCCAACCAAGACAAACAATGCTACAAGTGATACATACAGCAAGCAATTAAAATGTAACACTCAAAACACTCAATTATCCCTTAGGAAAATTGACATGAAAAACACAGTGGGAAAATCTGCTTTTTCCTAGTGTTTAGGTGTGGTGAAGCTCAATGATTTTAAGTCAAGAGCATCATGGACCAGTGGGGTACATAACATGTTAATAGACAGTAGGGTGTCACATAAAACACAATTTGATGTCTAAAAACTCCCCCAATACTCTCTATGGCAAACACAAAATATAAGCTAAAATATGCAAGTGGTGAAAAAGGCTTATGACAATAAGTCAAGCTCCTGTTCCACCATGAAACAAAAATACCAGTGGGTGTTCCACTAGCATAATGATCATAGAGAGGTTATTAAGCCTCTGGTCACATTTCTAAAAATGCTCAAAACAAACAAACTAGTCCCACAAACTCCTACTCATACTAGTAGAAACTTGGGAAAAATACTAGACTAGTTTATACTTCACTTGTTAATTTTAGGCACAAGTGTGCAAACTAACAGAGGTAAAATACTCCTATAATCAGTACCAAAATGCTACTGGATCCCACAAAATAACATGAAAAGTTTAGCTATGAAACAAGGAAAAACTAGACTAAAATTGCCACACATGTGAGGGAATTAAATCTAGGCACCCAAATGATACTCAAGCAATTTCTAATACTTGAGGGAAAATTAACAGAGGTGAAAACACAAGGATAACAATGCCACAAGGACATTTCATCCTCTGTTTTCAACCACAAAGAATCATATTTTTCCTTAGTGGAAAACAAAACAAAAGGCATGCATGTATAATCTAGTAGGAAATCTAGACCTTAAGCAATGCTATTTTAAATCTATTCTAAACTCAAAACACCAAGTAACCAGAGGTGTTGCAACTAAAATAACAGTACCAAAATGGTACTGGTTCTATGAAAATAATCTAGCACAAGGCTTGATACATAACTAAAAATCTACTCACAAATTTAGATAGAAAACAAGCTATGAGCAAGATTTATGCATGGAAATTAATTCTAAAAATTCTACCACTCAAGCCATTTATTCTAACATGTTCATACAACTTGTAAACATCAATACTACAATATATAACAACATTACAAGCAAGAACACAATAGGTGCACATCACAAAAAGATCATATAAAACAAGATCTAGGAATTAAAAATTAGGCAGAAAAGTGCTAAAACTTGTTCTGTCTCCCTAATTTTTTCTGTGGCTCCAAAAATTAAATCCTTCTAGGATGTGATAGTCATTAACAATACAAAGCCTCTCCAATTGGTCCCACTCAAAAATAATGTCTCAAACTCCCCCTAAAATTCTTGGAAAAGCTCACTGATGTTTTACCAAAATGGATGGCATTTCCAAATGGTAACTCTCCTGGATGCAAACTAAAATTCTAATGGTAGGTATTGATAAGGGCTTTCCAAAACAGTTGAGTTTGCTCAAAAATGTTTTGTATTTTTGAAGTTCTAATCATTTCCATTTTAATGGTACTGTCTGGCAAAAAGGCTATAGAAAAATAAATAAAGGTCAAAACACTATTCTGCAAAAGGGAGGTGGTTGTGATTTTGTTTGGCTACATGTACAAAAATTGGCAAAGCCAAATAAAATTGTTTGCTATTTTTCCCAGGCCAAAAGCTAACAGGTACGAATCTGTAAAAAAAAAATTGATTTTAATTAACAGGGACAAGCCCCGATGGGCCCGATTCGCCTGCGCGTGGCCCAGCTAGCACCTAGGCCAGCCCAGGCGCGCGCGCGGGGGCGGGGGACGCGGGAAACGGCCGTTCAAGCGCGGCCGTTGATCTCGCGATCAACGGTCCGCTCCTTTCTTCCTCCTCTGGCTAAAACGCGACGGGACCGGTGTCGAGCACCTCACTGGCACGCACGGTACGGGCAGGGCGCTCACCTAGGGGGCCCGTGGAGCGGCTCGTGGTGGGGGTGGTGCAGTGGGAGGCCGGTGGCGCGGTGGTGGCGGCGTTCGCTTCCTCGACGGCGGGTTCCTCTCCGCGAGGGCGCGGCGGACACGGCGGCGACGGCTCGGGCTCCCCTGCAAGCGAATGATCCGCGGAGAAGGTCAGGGAGGTGGCAAGGGCTACGGTGAACTCGTGCATGCAAGAATGCCGAGCTCTTACGCACGGGTTTGCTCGAATTCCTTCGGTGGATCGTGCGGTGGCCGGCGGGAAGAAAATGCTCGTGCCACTCGCACACGGCGAGGCACGGCCTGAATTTTCGGGTGTGGAGGCGTGGATGGGTGTGGTGTGCGGTGGCGAAACGGCCAAGCCGTTGGAGCTTTGTAGGCACGGGGCCCTCGTGGGTGCTCTCGGTGCTCAAGCGTGTGTGCGTGTGTGGCAAGCAGAGGGGTGGGGGGCCGTTTTCTCGTTGCATCTCGAGCCAGGGGCGGTGCCTAACATCACTGGTCACCACAGTGGGGCTAGGGTGGAGAGACATGGGAGTTTAGGCCATGCCATCTGCCCACCCCCCCCTCCTACCCGAGCCTACTCCCTCTCCTCTTTCCTTCTTGTCTAAGGCACCACTCGGGCATGTGAGCACAAGGAAAATACAGAGGGATCCTAGGTGAGTAATTAGAACCAAAAACCACACAAAAAGATCAAGTGTAGCTCAAGAAAAACATCTCCAAAGTTCTGTTCAAAAACAGTTTCAGAAAATTCAGAAAAAGGCTTAGTGAAAATTTCACTAAGTGTTGAAAAAAACAGGGGTTTGAAGCAAAAGTTTGCTTCTGTTTGATTGGGCAAATGAACTTGGATTTTAAAAATTCAAGTTGCCAATTGTTATATGTACTTTCTAGTTTGAGAAAACAACAGGTTCACAAGAAAAAGAGTTGGTTAACCTTCTGAACACATCTGCCCAAAAGGCTATGTTTCTGTTTTCCAAATAGAAATGGTTTTTCAATATTTTTATACTAGAAAAACAATCATGGATTTGATTGTTTTCCAAGTGCTAAATTCAAACCAGTGGCATATAGTTGTACTACACAACATGTTCAACCATAATACCACAAGAAAACAACAAATCAAATATGTTTGATTCTTGAAAACAAGTGTGGAAAACAGCTAGTCAAGTTGTTTTTCTGCTAAAAGTTTAAATAGGAAATAAATTCCCAAAGCTATTTAAATCCCAACCAAAGTGTTTTCTTGGTCAAGACATGACTAAATAATGTTGTCATGAGTGAATCAAGTATCCCCCAAGCTTTGAAAAGGAATTTCTTAGGGTTTCCAGTTGAAAAACATCAGGCAGACAATAATCAATCATCAGGAAAAATCCTCAAATGAGTGAAAAGAAACACACCACTTATATTGCATAGATACACATGACTACACAAACATGTTGTCCACTTAAATGTCTTACAAAAGTCTTAAGAGGCTTGCTAATTTAATATTAAACAAGGGCTTAAAAACAGGGGTGTTACACACAACTTGGAGATGGTTGATGCTTTTCATATTTATTTGCACGATGGGAGCCAACCAGCACCCAAAACCAAGGTATGAACTTATAATCAGCCATGCTAATTGCTGATGGTATCATAGCATAAAAAACAAAAAAAAAACCTATGCGAAGAACAACCGATGGGCCAAGATCTAATCTAGAGGATAAGTAACCGGTAGTATGAGTCTTAGAAGAGCATATCCTCGAAGGCACAAAGCGTTACGAGATCAAATCTCGTGTGTGATGTAGTCAAACACTCGTCGATCTCAAGATCCTGGAGATGTGCGCTGCAATCCGGCAGCGCTTCCACAATCGCTCACACATACGGCTTGATGACGACCTCTGTTCGCTCGATCCAGCTGGGAAACGGAAGTAGAGGATCCAACCGGAACTCCAGCAGCACAACGACGTGGTGTGGTAGAGAAACTAAATTGTCAGAGCTTCGCCAAGTGGATGACCATGGAGGTGGAGCAGCGAGAGGAGGGAGAAGAGATGACACAAGTGTGTGTGGAGGCGGGGGGGGGGGGGAGGGGAGGAGGGAGCTTCCACCCCTCTTTGGAGTCTCCACTCAACCAACTCATTCTCTCATCAATTCTCACTCAAAATTTTAAGAGTTTTCTTTAATAAAAAATAAAACAATTTTATTTCTTTATTTTAATATTGGCTAATCCTATAAATAAACATTAACACTCACCACCTTGAACTATTTGTTAATCAAATATTAACATTTACCACCTTTAACTATTTTAGTATTATCCGAAACAATTTCGGTGTTGTCCAAAACTTTCTCCAATATCATGTATCCTCTAAAATGCGTCGTCAAACCTTAAGTGTGTCACGCTACGATTCGCGAATAATATAGACATGATCAAGAATCCTCTCCGATCAATAATCAACAGCAGGACCTGAAGATCCATAATGACTCCTATATATTCAACGATGAATCTTATGATCATCTAAACCATCAACGTCGACGTAACCAATTCCCTTTGTCTCGCGGTATTTCACTTGTGTGAGATCCGGTCATTGGTATCAACCATACCTAGTTCAATCTCGTTACGACAAGTACTCTTTTACTCGTTATGTGATATGACATCCCCGTGACATAGTCACGTGCTTGCAAGCGGTGTCAATGTCATATCATCGAGAGGGCCTAGAGTATATCTCTCCGTCATTTGGATGGATAAATCACACTCTTGATCCATGAGGCTCAACTAACACTTTCCAAATACACAACGCCACCTTTATTATGCAACCTGTTATTGTGTGACGTTTGATGTCATCAAAGCACCCTTCCAGTATTAGTGATTGACATGATCTCATGGTCTAAGGAATATGTTCATTTCGTATGTAAGATATAACAATATAAACTTAATGACTTGATTGTATTGTTATACTTAATCTGGGTCTATGTTCATTATATCATTCTTCCAATGACATGACCCCGTTATTAACAACATCCAATGTTCATGATCAGAAAACCTTAATCATCAATTAATCAACGAGCTAGTTAAACAAGAGGCGTTACTAGAAACTCTTGTTTGTTTATTAAATATACATGTATCAATGTTTCCGGTTAATACAATTCTAGCATGAGAAATAAACATTTAAACATGAAATAAGATAATAACCATATTATTATTGCCTCTTGGGCATATCCCTTCAATTGCAACCTCAAAATTCTTCTCTGACGCACCTTGGAAAACAAAGAAAGCAACCGGTTTGCCAGCAGCAACGGTTACACGACTAGGTGTATACTATCAAATATTATATTAACGCAACAATGCTATTGTTTTTGTTTAGTCATCCATTCCTACAACACCATCTATTTCTTCAGGCTGAAGCGGAAGCCTTCCTTGTGACAAAAATTGCTGGCATTCTCGAGCTGCAGCAAGTTACGTTCGTGGCAAACAACATCACCCTTGCAACAGCTGTTAAGTAGTTCCATTTTAATGTTCACATATCATTCCTATGTAATTCCATTTTAATGTTAAGTAGTAAATATTCTCCCTCCATTATTTTTGCATAACATGTGAGATGAACCCAAGAAATCCACATAAACAATATTAAAAGAAACACTGCACCGCGCACCAGCTACCATCCAAAAAAGAAAACAATAGAATATATTCACGCTTGTAATTTCTGGTCTGATAGGGGCAGAGGCTTCGCCATGGCGACTCTGCATGCTCGAGTTCGACAAGTTCAAGAATTTTTCGAGTCCTGCCGTGAGGCTCTTTCTTCCGTCTACAGGACCATGTACCCGTTGGATGCCAATCTGGAAGGTTTGGGTGCCCTCTTGCGGAAGTTTTTTCGTGTTGAAGATGTCAAGGAGTGCGTGCGCCAGCAGTTGATCAGCGGTGCCCACGTTGCTTTGCGTTCGTGCGAGCTTGATATCCATCTTTGGATTTCAATGTTGTTGCTCGACTGCCGCCTTCATAGGGGGACTCGGTGCAATTCGGCCCTCACTATGATGCGGTTAGAGCTGCCGCTGAGTGCATAGTCTTGTTGACTGAAGCCGAGACTGACCGGCTTTTTAGAAGGCGCGAGTCGCCAGTAATTGTAATTTTGTAAATCTTGTTTCGTGAGCGTAGTGCTCGAGAGAATAACTTTTTATTAGTTGTATTTTGTATTAGTTGTATGGTAAGCTGTAATATGTATTGAGAGATTTTAATCTTGTTAAGGCATGAGTGTGTTTTGGATGCACCGTTGTTATGAGTAAATAGTTGCAACATGTTAATGATGTAGTTAGCTGAGTATCGAGTGAGATCATGGTGAGAATATAGTTATCAAGGTATAGACTATATATTTTTTTTTTGTACAAGAGGTGGCACCGAAGTGCCGATGCTGCATTAACACGTGGGGAGTACAAATTGCACTGAGACCCTTATCAACACTTGCCCTAAAGACCTAAATTCGAAGATAAGGCCTCAACATTTACATAACACACCCTGGACGAAAAATAAAAACGCAATCCGGTCCTTGGGCGTCTCCACCACAGATCGCCGGCGATCTCCAGGCGCCAGAAGCGCCGAAATCGGAGCCCCGTGTCGAACCCGAACTCTCCCTTCCGGCGATGCACTCGACGGCGGCTAGCGCCCACCCACCGGGGACAAACCACTTGGTGGAAGTGCGTAGTCGAGCTCCGACGCCGAGCGCAGAGGGCCTCCTTCGCGGAGGTTGATGTCGATTTGCCATCCATATGGCTTTGACTGGCGGCGGTGAGGATCACCTTCGCTTGATTTGCGCAGAACTGCAGCCGAAGCCGCTCGAACCATGTCGAGGAAGAACGGCGACTCGCCCTCCACCCCTCACCTCCGTGGTGAAGCAGAGGAGAAAGAGCTCCCTCCTTCTTCAAATCGCTGGAGCAGCCGGTAGGGCAGACGAATTTATTGAAGTAGCCTTGATCACCTTCTCCCTCAAGGGCGGCCCGCCATGAACCAGACCTGCAGAAGGAAGGGGATCCGGTCTCCGCGTCTCTGCGAGTCGCGGAGCACCAGCCGGAGAGGAAGGGGAAAGCCAGAGCGGCAACCACTAGCACTAAGACTAACGACGACCTACTTCTACTATGCACAAGCCAGGCTACGTCCATGAGTCCTCGCCGAACGACATCGCCGTCGGGGGAAGACGGGGAGCGCACCAGCGGAGAAGACGGGGTACTGTAGACGACTCTCAAACCGCTCGGGTGTTTATGCCCACCAACTTACCAACATAGGTATGGACTATATAGTTGCCTATATGGCGATGGTTTAGTTATCCATGTGTTCAGTAAGTGGTTACTACGTGAAGATTGATATACTTAGCAAGGTGGCAAGTAAATAGTCGTAGTGGTATAATATAGTTACCAAAGTGTATAAATAGTTACTACCGGCGATGATGTGGTTACCAATATGTGGAGTGTCACCAATATGGGAGTGGGTATGATATAGTTTATAGTTAATAATTGCTGCTAGCTGGCAAAACATCCCAGCGAGATCTAGTTTTCTCGAACTATCCAATAGCTCACATATTTCTGGTTTGGTGATTGGAGCTCCAAAAGATCACCAAGACACCAAACATAGATTAGTTTTTTTTCAATCCCATAACAATGTGTGAATAATGCGGTAATTTACACATTATCGAATGACATTATAAGTACGGAAAAAATCGTCAAAACATTCCAAATGACATATCTTTCGAATCTCGTAACTACTTAAAGTTAGCCGAATAACTCAAGTAGCCCAATGACTCAAGTAGTGTAGCTTGGTAAGTTCAGATTTCCTCTACACTCAACTGAGATAAGTTTTTTTTTAAGATAATAACAACGTGTGAATTGTACACATTACCAAATGATAACTTATGAGCCCAAAAAATAGCAACGCATTTAAAATGACATACATGATGCTCATACCTAAGATTAGGCCGATAATTAAGTAGTATAGCTTGATAATTTTAATCCAAAAGTTATGTGTTGAAACAACCGAATATAGGTCTAGTTTTTAACTTCTCGTCGCGATGTTTTAGTGGTGAAAACAAATCTTGAATCAAGTTTGTTATCTGAGATATAAACTTCAAAAATTTACGATGAAATTAGATCCTTAATTTAAAGAAGTTTAGCCGTATATTTTTATGGCACATAATTCATATTTTGTCGGCAGATCACCTAAATTGAAGATAAAATATATATTTCTAAATATTTATTTAAAAGAATTTTCCTCAGTAAGTACTGTATATTTTTATAGCCCATAATTCATATTTTATCGCTGAATTTAAGGACCCATCTGGAGGGGTCGGGAGCCGTGCTTCGTCGTACCACACGGTACCCTCCAGAAGAAGCAAACAGAAACCGTGGCACGTTGCTCATCTGCCGCCTTTTGGTTGCAAAAAGGAAAAAAACTAGGCTTCCGTATCCTTCTCCTTCCCCGCAACCATCTCCTCCCCAAAATCTGTCCCACTCCAACTCCAACTCCTGCGCCGGCCCACCCAGATACCATAAACCACACTCCAACAACCACCTCCGCTGCCCGAAATCCGATCTCTCCGCTGCTATATCCTGCCGCTTCCCCTCGATCCTTCCTCGAGGTTTAATCGCCGGATTGGAGCATGGAGCTCCGATCCACGACGCCGCCGCTGCTGCTCCTGGCGTGGGCGGTTCTCCTGTGCAGCAGCTGCTGCGAGGGGAGGTTCGTCGTCGAGAAGAACAGCCTCAAGGTCACGGCGCCGGACATGCTTAAAGGCACCTACGAGTGCGCCATTGGCAACTTCGGCGTGCCGCAGTACGGCGGCACCATGGTCGGCGTCGTCGCCTACCCCAAGGCCAACCGGAAGGCCTGCAAGAGCTTCGACGACTTCGACATCTCCTACAAGGCCAAGCCCGGCTCCTTCCCCACCTTTTTGCTCGTCGACAGGGGAGGTGAGTAGAATTGATTCTTATTCTTCTTTTGCCTGGAACAACACAACTGCCTTTCTATAACATAGATTGGTTCAGTTTTGGATAGATTGCAATTCAAACAATGACTAGAAGTGAGATAGCTATTGGTTTTACCGGGTGGTCTTCCATGCACATTGAAAATTAGATCTTGTCACGTGAGGATAGTGATTGGGCTGAATGTTAGTTGACCCGATTTAGTACAACGACCAAATCACCGTTAAGAACCCCTTGCTCAAAGGCACGTAGGTCACTGTCTTGCTGTTTTGACCGCTCTATGATGTCCCACTGATTTTGTTTTCAGCCGATTATTAGACATTCTTATGTGCCGGCCCAGTCATGTTGCATTCCACCCGGTTAATTAAAATATGCTCAGTCATGTTGCACTCTACTCGGTTAATAAAAATATGCTCAGTCATGTTGCACCCTCCTCTGATAATTAAAATATGCTGTGCATGACATAACATGGTTTTTCTTGTTCTATGTAGATTGCTTCTTCACAAAGAAGGCATGGAATGCACAGAACGCAGGAGTGGCAGCTATCCTTGTCGCTGATGACAAGGATGAGCCGCTTATTACAATGGACACGCCTGAAGAGAGCGGGAGGGACGATTATCTGGAGAACATCACTATTCCGTCAGCGCTGATAACAAAAAGCTTCGGGGACAGGCTCAGGAAAGCAGTTGAGAACGGCGACATGGTTAATGTGAATTTGGATTGGAGAGAGTCCCTGCCTCACCCTGATGAGCGTGTTGAGTATGAATTCTGGACTAACAGCAACGATGAGTGTGGACCGAAATGCGACAGCCAGATTGATTTTGTCAAGAGCTTCAAAGGACCGGCACAGATACTTGAGAAGAAAGGTTACACACAGTTCACTCCTCATTACATTACCTGGTATTGCCCGGACTCCTTCACCTTAAGCAAGCAGTGCAAGTCCCAGTGTATCAACCATGGGAGGTACTGTGCACCTGACCCTGAACAGGATTTCAGCAAAGGCTATGATGGGAAAGATGTCGTGGTTCAAAATTTACGGCAAGTTTGTGTGTATAAAGTTGCTAAGGAAAATGAGAAACCCTGGCTGTGGTGGGACTATGTGACTGATTTTGCAATTCGCTGCCCCATGAAGGAAAATAAGTACACTAAGGAATGTGCTGATGGAGTGATCAAGTCACTTGGTAAGTACATGTTTGCATATGCCTCTTTATCTTTTAATTGGAGGTGTAGAAGTAAGCTCTATTGAACAGATTTATGATTTCCAGGACTTGATCACAAAGCGATAGATAAATGTATTGGTGATCCAGATGCGGATAAAGAAAATCCTGTGCTGAAAGCTGAACAGGATGCTCAGGTTAGTACTTAGTACTTCAGTGTGATCTTCTCTCTTCTATTCATCCCATTTGTGACATATTGTACCATTTTGGACCGACTTACATAGATTGGCAAAGGTGATCGTGGTGACGTCACAATCTTACCGACGCTAGTCATCAATAATAGACAATACAGAGGTGTGTGCTCCGTCGAACCATTATACTCGTTAACAGCAAAGGCAGCAGGATGTGAGGTTTCGGCTTTGCTTTATGCTAACATTTGTATTTCTCAGGAAAACTTGACAAAGGAGCAGTTCTTAAAGCACTTTGTGCAGGTTTCAAAGAAACTACTGAGCCTGCCGTTTGCTTGAGTGAAGGTTAGTGTATCGATTGCCTTATGTCCTTAACATTTCCCTCAGTGCCGCTTTGGGATGAATACTTACCGCAACATTACCTGTTTGGTACCTTTCTCTTGAACTTCTTTGATTTTTTTAATCAAATTGTAGATATACAAACAAATGAGTGCTTGGAGAACTATGGTGGCTGTTGGCACGATAAGGCTGCTAACATATCTGCATGCAAGGTACTTTTCGTGGTCTTATATTTTCTGCTAAATTTTCTAGTTCATGGGACAACACTTTTCTCTGTTTGACAGATGCATATGATGATAATTGTTTGTAATATATGCAGGATACTTTTCGTGGAAGAGTTTGTGAATGTCCGATTGTGAAAGGTGTAAAATTTGTTGGTGATGGCTACACTCACTGTGAAGGTACCTTTACTGCAGCAACTTGGGATAAATTTTTATTTGCGTCTTCGTTTATTTTCCAGTATTGAAATAATATCATGTACAGCACTTTGCCTTTGATGTCTGATTACTTTTTAGCACTCTGAATCTTTTTACTGAAGATAGTAGTTAGCGACTGTCCTCTGCGCAACAAATACCTTTTTCTAGCCTATTGCATCTTTTTGTTAAACTACCTTGTTACCTTAGCTTCAGGCTCTCGGCGTTGTGAGATTAACAATGGAGGATGTTGGAAAGAGACCAGGAATGGTCTGACACACTCTGCCTGCACTGTATGTTATCCGTTCGTATTTTTGCTAACCTTAATGCTGCCACATGTGTATACTATCTGAAATCTAAAGGCATATTTTTGTTATTTATAACCTGCAGGATGGTGGCTGTAAATGCCCAGATGGGTTCAAAGGTGACGGTATCCACAAATGTGAAGGTAAGAGTTGGTTCCCAAACTCCATTGTGCTGTCAGAAGTCCCTGCTTGTCCTGCAGAATATGTAGCTTTCAATGGGCAAATGTGAATATCCACCAAAGAATTTGTTTCCACATTTGAAACATTTCTTTTGACTAACTCGTAGATTGTAGTTTTTTTTACTGCACAAATGTGAACTTAGAACTAGAATTTGCTCCGACAGTCAAAGCATACTACACATTATTGGTCACATTACTGGTAAACCTTTATTGTTGTGCTGATGTGAAAAATTTCGTTTCAGATGTTGATGAGTGCAAGGAAAAGACTGCATGCCAGTGCAAGGAATGCAAATGCAAGAACACATGGGGAAGCCATGAGTGCGGCTGCGGTGGTGGCCTTCTGTACATGAAGGAGCATGATACGTGCATAAGTATGTGCATATTTTCTATAACTAGCTTATCATTGCCTCCATAGTTTGGCCTATATGCTTGAGCTAACATGTATTGCTTCGACGCCATAAGGTCCCATTTATGACAGCTGGCTCATCGTATTTGTGAATTTTTTCATTAAATTAGCTATTAAAATCTGAGTTAGGGGATACTGAATCTGACACATTTTATTCAGGCAAAGATTCAGCAGCACAGGTGGGCTGGAACTTCCTATGGGTTATCTTCTTTGGCCTAGCGGTGGCAGGAATTGCAGGATATGCGGTGTACAAGTACAGAATCCGGGTAAGATACTACAACTATTTTTCATGAATAAATCTAGGCTGGCATCTAATCCTGTTACCCACTGCTTTCCTCTACACAGAGCTACATGGATTCGGAGATCCGGGCCATCATGGCGCAGTACATGCCCCTGGACAACCAGGGAGAGATCTCCAGTCATTCTCACCATATTGAGATGTGAGGCAGGTTCTTCTAGGATTACGGAGAAGACGGTGAGAGGACCAGAAGAACACTTGTGATGCACGCGTGATGAAACAATCTTTAGCGTACTCTGTAAAACCTTCCTGTAAATTCGTAGATCAGCGTCGAAAAGAAATGCTTAGAGATGAATGATGTGACGACCTCTTTCTTTCAATTTTTTAATCAGGAAAGAGATGGTAAACTCATGTCATTTGTGTTCCTTTTCTTCCTTTATTTTTTATGTGCTCCTCCTCGATCCTTACTTGTACTAAGTTAAGAGAATAACTAAAATGGTTTTGAGAATACTTCTGAGTGTTATTTGGTGTAAAAATAGATGGGATATGTATGTGTCATCGTCTTCTCTGTGATGTGAAATAGTTGAGCGAAAGCTGAACTGAACCCGCCTCCCTCTCTGAGGCGACATGGGGTAACACTAGTTTCCGCTTCTGCTGGGTGAAGCTTTTGCTGCTGATGGAGGCAGGTCTTTTCTCTGGTGTGTAGGTGTTTCTCGCCGTGGAGGGCGCCATCCTGTTTTTGGCGGTGATGGTGCTTGGTCGGCGCCATCATGTTTTTGGCGGTGATGGTGCTTGGCTGTGGATGGTGCGAGGGCACTTGCTTCCGGCGATCGTGGCGGTCATGTGGGGCATATCCCCGATGTGGCAATTGGAGATGTTGGCGAGGGCACCATCCTGTTTTTGGCGGTGATGGTGCTTGGTCGCGGATGGTGTTGAGGGCACTTGCTTCCGGCGACCGTGTGGTGGTCATGTGGCTCGGCACCGATGTGGCAATTGGAGATGTTGATGTCTTCGTCATCTCCCCGATGTGGCATTAGAGATGTTGGCCAGTTGATAGGCTTCGTCAAGTCTCGCCGGATCCTTCTATCCACTCGCCGACTCCTAGGTGTTGGGGGCTGCCTCCTGGCCATTCATGGTTGGAGGCTGCACAAAAGCGGGTATTTGTTTCCGAGTAGTTGTGGGAGTGTGTTGTGTTGTTTTTGGGAGTGTGGAGTTGTGGCCATTCTATGGCGTTGCATCTGTCGTCTTGCGATTTCTTTTTCTATGAAAATGATAGTTTGATCTAAGAAAATATCTAAAATAGTTGCAGGCCATAACTAAAGCAATAGTGGTTGCAGGGAATGAGCGCTGCATCATGTTAGGTAAAGCCAGAGGCCACGTCCGTCTTGATTGCATTAAGAGGGGACGTTCTACCAAATTTGAGAATGCATTGCAAGGGTGTGTCTCTGTACTCACTTACCCTCTCCACCCGATTCTGTCCTCTCATTTTGTACCCGCTCCGTTCCATAATATAATTCTTTTTAGCAAACTAGTTTAGTTTGCTAAAAAGGCTTACATTTTGGAATGGAGGGAGTACTGTGCTAAAAAAACAAACATACAGGTTCAGGTTTCGTATCTACAGAAATCCGGAAAGAATGAACGGAACAAGTCTCTGATATAGCTCAATTAAAAATACTCCCTCCGTTCCTAAATGTAACATGTTTTAGCTCTTTTCCATATTCACACATTTTTACATGTATCTAGACAACTTTTAGTGCATATGTTCACTTGTATTAGTTTGTATTTAGACACCATAAGAAATAGCTAGAACATCTTATATTTAGGAACGGAGAGGGTAGAACAGAGCAATTTTTCATTTCACGGAATATCTTCTTCTAGTACTCTAGTTAACGGGAGCATTTGCGTGGACACTTGTTTTCTTGTTGACCACAAGATGCACCTACCTCCCCCTCTCTAAATCCGTCTACGTTAGTTTGGACCACAAGATGCACGCATCCCGCAGTCTCAGTACAGCCACATGTCCGCTCCCACCTAACCCCCTGCTCCGACGGCAGCACGATAAAACACCCACGCTCTTTTGCTCTTCCTCCATCTCTGCCATTAACAAATACGCAGCTGCTTCTGCATAATCTTCGACTCAGTTTTGTTCCTCTGTTGACCACTGCCTCCGCAGAGAACAAGTAAGCTGGTTCATTCTGTTCTTCTTGTTTCAAACATTCTTTCTTTAGCGCTGCTATAGTGTCATCTGTTCTTCATGTGAGGTAAACAAGCAAAAATTAGGGAAAGTAAAGCCGGCTTTTGATTGTGTTCTGCGTGCATGTGCAGTGGGATCGGAACACGAGAAGACCGTGGACGTGGAAGGCATTCCATTCCCGCAGGAGATAGCCGGCGCCAAGGCGCTCTCGCTCGTCGGCCATGGCAAGTCCAGTCTTCGACCTCGGGAAACATGCGGGATTAATGGTCGGATCATCTATGTTTCTTTTTCGTGACACGGTCGACTTCAATGTATGTGCAGGCGTCACGGACATAGAGATCCATTTCCTTCAGATCAAGTTCAACGCCGTCGGGGTCTACCTCGACACGGAGGGCGTCATGGAGCATCTGCAGAGCTGGAAGGGGAAGGACCAGCTGGTGGACGACCATGCTTTCTTCGACGCCCTGGTCTCCGGTGAGATGATGGTTGATGCATGATGGTCGACGAGTGTACTGCCAGGGGTACAGAGGCAAAAGTTTCTGAATTCTGATACGATGCCGTGCATGCATGCAGCTCCGGTGGAGAAGGTGCTGAGGGTGGTGGTGATCAAGGAGATCAAGGGGTCGCAGTACGGCGTGCAGCTGGAGAGCTCCGTTAGGGACCGGCTGGTGGCGGTGGAGAAGTACGACGACGACGAGGAGGAGGCGCTGGAGAAGGTCGCGGAGTTCTTCCAGTCCAAGTACTTCAGGCCTGGCTCCGTCGTCACCTTCCACTTCCCCGCCACCGCCACGGCCGCGGCGGAGATATCGTTCGCGACGGAGGGCAAGGAGGACGCCAAGGTGGCGGTGGAGAACGCTGCCGTCGCGGAGATGATCCAGAGGTGGTACCTCGGCGGCGAGTCGGCGGTATCGCAGAGCACCGTCAGGAGTCTCGCCGATCATTTCGCTGCCATCCTCTCCTCGCCATGATTCTTTAAAAGTGCTGCTTATGCTTCTGTAATAAAAACGCTGCGTCATGATGACATATTTTTCAGATATTTGAATGAAAAGAATGCTACTCTGTTTTTTACTGCATATGAATTGAACAATGTATACTATACAGTCACGATGATGAAGAGAGACTACACTGTCTAGTGGTTGGTGTCCAACTTTTTTTTTGCTTTGCTTGCTTGCCTCTGATCCTCTGTCATAAGGAACTACTAGATAGTAATGGTTTTGAACATCTGAAATGCAATAATCTGCTCTGATTTCCAACTATCACTACAAAACAAATGCTAAGGTTCATACCAAGTGATCGATTTGCACTTCAAAATCCCCTGGCTTGAGCTGTGTCAACTGGTGAGTACTATTGAATTAACCGATGAAGATGATGAACCCATCTGGATGTTTCATTCTTCTGGGGTGTATGGTGTGAGGTCTTTCTATGCCATAGTTAATGATCATGGGCCTGTGCCTGTTCATACTCAGGTTGTTTGGAGTCTGAAAGGCCCTCATCTCGATAACTTGGCTAAGAGGAGGCGTGCCTGATGCATCATGCTTGGTCTGCTCTGATGCTGAATCATGTCATCACCTGTTTTTTGGGTGTTTTGTCGCTAAGATTGGTTGGTCTGTGATTTCAACCTTGTTACATGTTGATGTGGGAGAGATTCTGAATCTATTGCTAGATGGTGGATCAGTGAAAACAAAAAATCTCATACCAACTTGGTTTGCAATGCTGTTTTGTGGTCCTTATGGAAACTTTGAAATGATATGTGTTTTCAGGGAAAGAGCTGGCCTGGGGTGTAGGAGATCTGGAGGAGGATCCAGCAAGAACTAGAGAAGTGGAAGATCCTAGCAGACATGTCCATCTCAGTGCTCATCGACAAGAATGTTCAACAACTGAACAAGATGTGCGGAGAATTTTTGCGAATCGCCTGGCATTGATCCCCTGCTCAGGTGATAGTGAAGTTCTCTTTCCTAGCTTCGAAGATGCCCAGGAATCAACCTGCAAGCGGTTATTGTCCAAGTTCTTGGCCAAATCAGTTGAATAGGTTGTTGCTTTGTAGGGTGTTCTAGCTGGGCTTTGTTCCATTGTTGTGAGCTTATCCTTCAACCTGTTTTGAGTTTTTTTGAAAACTCTGGCCTTTTTGTTTGTCTAGCAACACATTCTGTGGTTGCTCAAATGTTATATAAAACTACTTTGTGGCCTGATTTCAATGAAATGGAGGGGAGGGGGGGGGGGGGGGGGGGTGTCCCCTTTAGTCTAAAAAAACATTGCACTTCAAAATAAGATTTGAAGAAAAAGGATGATACCAAAGACTACTAATTGATTCTGCCGTCGCGTCAATTGTTGAATGAATTCCCAATTTGTTTTTTTATAAACGATCCGCAATACAGACGATCAACACAACAAAAGGAAGATCATGACACGGGACATGAGGTTTTAATATGGAAAACCCTAAGGAGGAAGAAAAAAAAAACGAATGCTTTACAACTTGTGACTTGTCCAAACCGACGACTTACATGAGCTATATAAAGGGGTGGAAACCCTAATCAGTAAGAACCATAATCCGTATGGCAGGGTGCAGCCCAAAACAGATGCACTAAAATCAAACCGGAAATTTAAACAACATTGTTCGTGCGAGATATTTAACAATATCAACATGAACGAACAAATAGAACTAGAATTGAAACCAGACAACTCAAATTAAACCTAATCTAGTGCTGGATTCCAAGGATTTCTTGCTTAAATAGCTTCTCCAGCGTCCATGCGAGCTTGAACTCATCAGCCGCCGCCTGGAGCCGCTCCGCAACACCTGTGGAGCTGGCGTCGAAGGCGACACCGATGATGAAGAGCTCGTCCTCGGCGTTGCCGGTGCGCTTGAACGCCGGCATAACGTGGTACAAGAGGTCGTCGATGCTGCACCCGCCGGAGCCCCTGCAGCTGCCCAGAGTGACGACAACCTCCCCCTGCGGCAACAACGGCAACACGAAGTCGTCGTGGTCCTCCAGTGTTGCCGGCGGTGGAATCCTAGATCCCTGCGAGCGACAGTGGGCGTGGTTGGACGTGGCCACGCGCAGACATGGCGCAGGCGCTAGTCCGTCATGCCTGGCATTTCGCGGTGAAATTGCTCGCCAGAGGAGGATGGGGCGGAGGTTTCTAACCTACGAGCGGAGGGGGCGGATTGCGGCGGCGCGTATACTAAATGTGCGCGCCTCCACACCCTACATATAGCGCCGCCAAGGCTATCCAGATATTTTTATCCGGTTTCCCCGATAATTTTATCTGGCCCGGCCCCGATATGGGGGGTTTGTTCCAACGAGGTTTTAGTGGATCTGTTAGAGTTCATCTAACCCCTCCGGTAGAACTAGATGGACCGATGGAGACGTGAGAGCGGACTAGTAGGGGCGCGGCCCGCTCTCGCTGTGCACGCGGCGCGACCAACGCAATGGTGTGCATGCACTATACATCGCTCTTAGTTAGGGTCGTCTCGCCGCAGCGATCACACTCCATAGGCGGTCCAATAGGTCTTCGTTTTTTTTTCTCTTGTTAGTTTTTTGTAATTTTTTATTCATTTTTTCTGTAGCTTGGTTCCTTCAAAAGGTTTTAAAAATCTGAACATATTTAAAATATGAACATTTTTCAGTTCTGACCAATGTTCAAATCTGAATATTTTTTGAAATATGAAAGTTTTAAAAATATGAAAAATTTAAAATTTAAACAATTATTAAATCTGAATATTTTTCAAATCTGAATAATTTTCTCATCTAAACATTTTTGAAATATGTGTTTTTTCATAATCTTTGTAATATGAACTATTTTCAATTATATTTTTTTAACTGTATTTTTTTTTGAAATCTGAACATTTTTTCAAAATCTTAAAGTTTTAAAATTCTAAACATTTGTCATATCTAATCAAAGCTGAATTTTTTCTAAATCTCAACATTTTCCATGTTTCCTAATTTTGTTCATGATTTTGAAAATAAATAAACAACAAAAAAACATAAAAGGAAAAACAAGATGGGCCGGCCCAAGTGGTGGAGGTGTGCGAGCCATCTAGCAGCAACGACCTATGCGAGTCGAGCCTACAACTCGCTAAAAGCGATACATAGGGGCTCTTCAATGGTGGGCATCGTCGGACTTGCAGCTCAACTCACATTCAACTCGCTCATACAACAAACGAACACGGAGGTTTCACGCCTTGTGCAAATTATAGCTTTTTTCATTTTGACCTTATTTATTGTCTGTTACAGATTATAAACTACGCTAAAATTCTGGGGCCTAGCTAAGAACTATGACCATGCCATCCCACGATCACATAGTGGCCACCAACGAGAGATGTCGTGATTGTGCGTAGGCCCGTGTCATCCCACAGCACAATATGCACAAGTGATACGCTGCAAACGTATTTATAATTTTTGATGCTTCATGCTTGTTTTCTATCCAATACCTTTTGTTTTTCACATGATTTATATCATTTTCCTTTGTTTTCCGGATGTTTTCATAGACTAACCTATTAACAAGATGCCCCATGCCAGTTGTTGTTTTCTGCTGTTTTTCTATTTCAGAAAAGTTCTTAAAGAAATATTCTCGGAAAGGGCTGAAATCCACGAAGATCATTTTTCACCCGGAACGAAGACAGTGTCCAAAGAAAAGCCGGAGGGGAGCCAGGGCCCCCCCATGGGGGTGCCAGGCGTGACCCCACCCTAGGCCGCGCCTAGTGGGCCCCTAGGCGCCCTGGCCACCGCCTCTCGATGCCTCTCTGCCAATAAATTGCCTTTAACCCTAAAAACATCACGGACGGTGTTATTTTCCACGAAACATGCATAGAGGCGATGTCACCTTGAAAGT
Organism: Alopecurus myosuroides; assembly: GCA_028641055.1. Lineage (NCBI taxonomy): Eukaryota > Viridiplantae > Streptophyta > Magnoliopsida > Poales > Poaceae > Alopecurus > Alopecurus myosuroides. Next base: position 155,904,465 of record CM054063.1, read on the forward strand.
TCAATCTAGGGCTTCTGGAGTTCTGCTCTGGCACCTTGCCAGAGAGGGGAATCGTCATTGGAGGCCTCTACATCACCATGATCGCCTTCGAAAAGATGCGTGAGTAGTCCATCTCGGGACTACGGGTCTATAGCAGTAGCTAGATGGTTGTTCTCTCCCGTATGCCTCCATGTTTAGAGTATCGTGAGACGCCTCACATGATCGAGACCACCGTTATGTAATTGTGCATGTTTTGTTTGCTGGGATCCAATGAACCATGAGATTATGATTATTTTGTTCATGTCAATCTGAGATGCTTCACTTTTATTCGTAGAGAGTTTTAATCATGTCTTGCAATTCTCTCCGGTGTTTATGATTACCTTGGCCACGTAGTTGTTTTGACCTCCAAGAGAGGGTTTATATGCTAGATGGTATGTTCATGCCTCCCTTACATCTGGGATCGAGTGACAGAAACAAGATGGATGAGGGATGTGCTGTTGCTATTAGAGAGAAAACAAGGGTTCTCTTGTCTACGGATGAGGACCACTGCTTATATTACGTACTTGTTCTTAATGAATTTGTGTGTTGCACAGAAAGCAATTCTTCGTTGCTGCAACTTAATACCAGAGAGATTTTCTGGATAGCTTTCTTGAGGTTGAGTTTTAGATATGGATGCATGCTAGATAGTGGTACATATGTCTTAACGCAATGCCTACAATGTTAGAACCCGTGAACTATATCTTGTCATAATAATATTGCTATACGTTCATGATTTGTCAATTGCCCAGTTGTAGTTTGTTCACCCAGCATGTTTGTATTCTTTGGAGAGACACCACTAGTGAACTTATGGCTCCTGGTCCTATTTTCCTCATATTTGCAACCTTCTTTTAAGAACTTTCATAATTAGTTCCTTGCTGTTCTGTTCTTATGTTTATTACTTTTCAAGACTATATACGTTTAATTCTCTAGTTTTCAACAAGACCGAAAGATTGACAACCTTCCGGAAAGTGGGGGCAAGAGAGAGTTTGTGTTTGTGTGCAGGTTCCTTGCTTGTTGATGCTCCAGACAACAAGGAATCTTCTCCAAGACTATGAAGTCCTACTGGTTCGATAAACCCTGGTTCCTTAACTGGGGGGAAATTTCCGCTAGACTACATCATACCTTCTGCTTCCAACGAGCGTGTGATCACGTCAGCATCAAGTACTTTTTCTGGTGCCGTTGCCGGGGACTTCTAGCTTGCTGCAAGGGGATTCTCACACTTCCAGTCTATTTCTTTTGTTTTGTTCTTTCTTACTTTAATTTTTTTAGTCTTGTTTTCTCTTTATCAAAAACCCAAAAAAATCAGTTCTCTAGTTTATAGTCTTTTATTTGTGTTGTTAGTTTATTTTGTGCCATGTTCTAAGCATAGCTACCAATGATACTACCAAGCTTTGTAAATTTACTAGTACCAATAATAATGATTTCAAATGCACACCAATTGCTCCAACTGCTGCTACAGCGGAATCGGATGATATTAAACCTGCTTTGTTGAATCTTGTTATGAAAGATCAATTTTCTAGTATTGGAGAAGATGCTGCCTCTCATTTAAATAACTTTGTAGAGTTATGTGACATGCAAAACTATAAAGAGGTAGATGGTGATATTGTGAAATTAAGGTTGTCCCTTTCTCATTAAGAGGAAGAGTTAAGGAATGGTTATTGTCTTTGGCTAAAAATAGCATTGATTCCTGACTAAATGCAAAGATGCTTTTATTGGGAAGTATTATCCACCTGCAAAAATTATACAACAGAGGAGTAACATTATGAACTTTAGACAAAATGATAATGAACATGTTGCTCAATCTTGGGAAAGAATGAAAACTATGGTTAAGAATTGTCCCACACACAGACTAACTACGTGGATGGTTGTCCAAAAAAATTATGCAGAATTAATTTTTTCTTAAAGGAATTTATTGGATTCAGCTGCGGGAGGAACCTTTGTGAACCTCACTTTAGGTGCAGAAAATAAGTTATTGATTTTTTAATGAAAAACTATTTCCAATGGCACACAGAAAGGGCTCCAACGGGTAAAAAGGTAAATTCTGCTGAGGAGGTCTCTTCTTTGAGTGATAAGATTGATATGCTTGCTTCTTTGCTAGATAAACAAGTGAAAATAGATCCTAATAATGTTCCCTTGAACTCTATGGTTGCAAATGAGAATGATCAAAATTATTTGAATTTTATTGCTAGAAACAATTTCAACAACAGTGCTTACAAGAATAATTTTGGTGGTAACAACTATAGGACATATCCTAATAATAATGGTAATTCATATGGAAATGCTTACAACAATCCTTAACGTTCCACCTATGATCTTGGAAACATGCTTAAAGAATTTATCACTACACAAAAAGATTTCAATAATACTGTTGATGAAAGGCTTGCAAAACTAGATAATCTTGTGCTGAAAGTTGATAGTCTTGCTCATGATGTAGAAATTTTAAAAATTAGGACTACACCTCTTGAGGCCAAGAAAACTAAACCTATAAATGCTATACAAGTTCAAATGGATGGAAGCATGAGAATGTTAACTCGAATTCGTGCTAGAAGAGAAAGAGAAGCTGAAATTGCTGAAAAAACTGCTAAAAGTGTGACTGTTAAAATTTATACCATCCAACCCTTTGAAGAAGTGAAAACTTTTAGTATGATTGAGTATCCTAATTCTTCTAAACATGTTGATGTCAAAACAAATGGTCTTGGATAAATCATGACTTTAGGTAGAAGGAGTCCCATAAGTTTGGAGATTAAAAAAAATTCTAGTGAGAAAATTGTTGCAAGTGGGATTGAGGATAATATGACTTTAGGAGAAAATTTTCCCACCATGTTTGAGGATGATAAAATTTTGTGCTGAGTCTTCATCTTCTTACTTTATGCACCAGTTAAGATAGCATAGTTGTTATTCTGAGTATAATGTGCATATTCCTAAAATTTATTATTGGTTTATTCATGATTGTGGTATTGCTTGCTCTCAAATTATTTGTATCTAGTCACCATTTAAACTTTGAAGGTGTCCTGCCATTTATGTTTTGCTACCACACGAAGGACAAGATGGATACCACTTTATTATGTTTTTCTTTATGATTGAAACAAACGTATCACTTTCAATGCTTCATTATTCATTGTCTTTTGTTTGTGTTACTTTTCATGTGCAACATAGTTGCCAAGTTTACATTAGTTCAAATAATATTTATCACGCCTTTGTTAAAGTTCCTTGATCTTAGCTTGCAATGCTTTTACATAACATTGATCAAGATTTGTGTTGGCTTCATGTCACCTCAAAAGTTATTTTGTTATCAATTATCTACTCGGGGACGAGCAGAAGTTAAGCTTGGAGATGTTGATACATTGCAAATGTATCTATAATTTTTGATGCTTCATGCTTGTTTGCTACCCAACACCTTTTGTTTTCCACATGTTTTCTATCGTTTTCCTTCATTTTCCGGATATTTTCACAGACTAACCTATTGACAAGATGCCCTAGGCCTATTGCAGTTTTCTACTGTTTTTCTACTTCAGAAAAGTTCTTAAGGAAATATTCTCGGAAAGGGATGGAAATCCACGAAGATCATTTTTTACCCGGAACGGAGAAGGAGTCCAAAGAAGAGCCAGAGGGGGGCCAGGGGGTGACAAGCGCGGCCCCACCCTAGGCTGCGCCAACTAGGCCCCTGGCGCCCCTGGCCACCACCTCTTGGTGCCTCTTTGCCCATAAATTTCCTTCAACCCGAGACGGAGTTATTTTCCACGAAACATACAAAGAGGCGCCGTCACCTTGAAAGTACAATCTAGGGCTTCTGGAGTCCTTCTCCGGCACCCTGCCGGAGAGAGGAATCGTCATCAGAGGCCTCTACATCGCCATGATCGCCTCCAGAAAGATGTGTGAGTAGTTCATCTCGGGACTACGGGTCCATAGCAGTAGCTAGATGCTTGTTCTCTCCCCTATGCCTCCATGTTTAGTGTCTCGTGAGCTGCCTCACATGTTCGAGACCACCATTATGTAATTGTGCATGTTTTGTTTGCTGAGATCCGATGACCCATGAGATTATGATTATTTCGTTCATGCCAATCTGAGATGCTTGATGTCTACGCACGCTTCTATTCTTGTAGACAGTGTTGGGCCTCCAAGTGAAGAGGTTTGTATACCAGCAGCAAGTTTCCCTTAAGTGGATCACCCAAGGTTTATCAAAATCAGGGAGGTAGAGGTCAAAGATAGCTCTCTCAAGCAACCCTGCAATCAAGATACAATAAGTCTCTTGTGTCCCCAACACACCTAATACAATTGTCAGTTGTATAGGTGCACCACTTCAGCGAAGAAAGAGAGAGTAAAATTCAAGTAATATGGATTATAATAAGTGATAATAGCAATCTGAAATAAAAATTGCAGCAAGCAAACATGTAGCAGAACAGGCGAAAAACGGTGATTCAATGCTTTGAAATAAGGCCTAGGGCTCCTACTTTCACTAGTGGACACTCTCAACAATGATCACATAACTGAATGCATAAATATCATTTCTTCACTATGCTACTCCGAACCACTCTCAGGTCGAATAACGAACACTAATCATTGCGTAGGTCTTTAACAGCACTCCTCACGTCTATATTCCCTCTCTAGGGCACCCCAATGTCAATAAGAGCACCATAAATTAGTAAACAAACGCCACAATTTCATAGGTTCACCTTCCAACACAAGATATAAATATCATGCTAAACCGCAGGGAGCACACATTGTCACCTTTGCCCCGTGATCAAAGTGTTTACGGAGACAACAAAACCACTTGAGTAGCATAACAGATGAAGACCAATCTACATATTCAACTAGATTACAAAGCTCATGATCACATAAAGATCACACCATGGGAGAGGGAGATGAACCACATAGCTACCGGTAGAGCCCTCAGCCTCGGGGGAGAACTACTCCCTCCTCATCATAGGAGACAACAACGGCGATGGAGATGGCGGTGGAGTCGATGGAGATGGCTTCCGGAGGCACTTCCCCGTCCCGGCAGGGTGCCAGAACAGAGATCTGTCCCCCGAAACTTGTCGGTGGCGGCGGCGGAGCTATAGATGTATTTTGCGGAAAAGGTCGATTCTATTAGGGTTTATGCCTCGGGGAGTATATATGGGCGAAAGGGCGATGCCGGGGGGGGGGGGGCCTGGGGGCCCACACCCCTAGGTGGCGCTGCCAGGGGGTGGTGGCGCCACCCTATGGTGTGGCCACCCTGTGGCCCCCTCCGGGGCACTTCGGGACTTCTGGATGCTTCCGGGACTTTTAGGACTTCTAGCTTTCGAATTTTCCAATTCCGAGAATATTTTCAGAACAACTTTTCTGAAACTAAAAACAGCAGAAAACAGGGAACTGGCTCTGTGGCATCTTGTTAATAGGTTAGTCCGGAAAATCGATAAAAATGACATAAAGAAGCGAGAAAACATGTAGAAATTGGCATAATATCAACATGGAACATCAGAAATTACAGATACGTTTGAGACGTATCAAGAATCCCCAAGCTTAGTTCCTACTCGTCCTCGAGTAGGTAAACGATAAAACAAAACAATTTCCGAGGTGACATGCTACCACACAATCTTGATCATAATATCTAAAAGCATATGTAAGATGAGATCATAGAACTTTAACACAAACATGATAAATATAACTTAATAATAAAGCATAGCAATCACATTGCATCATGAGAAGTATCTCAAATAAAAGATCATGAATAACAATGCAAAGAAAGATATACGTTTGTTTCATGTATAGATAAAGTATGGCAAAGTGATATTTCGCTAGTCCTTAAGAGTGGGGCAAAACATAAATGCCAGGACACCTTCAAAGTTTATGAGGAAGACTAGAGCAAATAATTTAAGAAAAATTAATATCACATCATGAAGTAATTATTGATGTTTATGGGACAAATGCACATAGAACTCAGAATGGCAAAAATTCTCTCTCAACTGTGCATAAAGTTATAAGATGGAGACTCAGCATAAAAGTAAAAGAAAGGCCCTTCGAGAAGGGAAGCAGGGATCACTCATGTGCTAGAGATTTTATTTTATTAAACAGAGGTATTAAAATTTTGACACTCCTCCCATCCATCTTTCACAAACCATGGCTAACCGAATCCTCGGGTGCCTGCCAGCAATCACATACCGTGGAGGAGTGTCTATATTTTGGGAGATGTATGCTAATGTCAATGAATGGTAAGCAGAAAATACAGTACGTCACAAGCCAACTGGATTCACAAGAGCGGCTCCCATGGTGAAGGATGCAACTGGTGTAGAAGGTCATCCCTCTTTCTCTTTTGTTTACATAATTATGCTTTGGCTGATAAATCAGGGGCAAAAATAGTGAAGAGAATTTGTTTGTATTAATTTGGGGCAGGGAACCCCGCTGCCAGCTCTTCTATCATTTGGATAAGCAGATGAAGCCACTAGTCCAGGGTGTGAAATCCAATAAACAAGTGAGATAAATATTCTCTATTTATGTCCTCATGAGCAAAAACAGGAACATAAAGCAAGAGTAATTTTGAAGGTTTTAAAGGTAACACATGAGCAATTTACTTGGAGTGGCAGTTAAATACCACATGTAGGTAGGTATGGTGGACACAATGGGAAAACTTGGTTTTAGGGAGTTGGATGCACGAGTAGAGCTCATAATCAGTACAGGTGGAGGCTAGCAAAAGACTGGGAGCGACAAATCAAGAGAGCATAAGAGTCATAATCATGCATAGCGACATAAACATCATTAATTAGAGCATAAGCGGTATCACAAGTTCAAAAACTAAATGATCATAGAGTCTATTAGTGACTGGTTCATAGTCATAAACATGGTGTGAGCATGTGCCAAGTCAACCAAATAAAACATTTGAAAGAGAATACCATAAATTTATGCTTCAACATGACAAGAAGAACTCATGAATCTTTCAATGGAACATTAAACACTCTCAGATATTTGAGGCTAATCATGCTACTCAATAACCACAAGGATTTAAAAATAAAATAACATCTACCATGATATGAAAAAGTTCTAGCCACAGTCTATACAATCTTCTACTTGCACCATTAAAAATTCTACTTCAAGCAGTAGTTTCTTTTCCCAACAAGCACCATACAAGATATGTTTTAACAAAAATACTCTACATGATACATCAAGCAAACATGAGAGTACTCACATAACACTACTAAAATGAACATCCCTGAATAAGAGATGCATGAAAACAAAGGCTAAACGCAGTACTAGCAAAAAGTGAACACTCACAGAACAATAAGAATGAAAACTAGAGTGTTCTAAGCAATGAAAACGAAGTGTGTCTCTCTTCCAGACAAGTATGATAATAACCAACCATTTATTACAACAAAGAAAACCAAACAAACTTAAAAAACAAAGATAAAAGATGCTCCAAGTAAAGCACATAAGACGTGACTGAATAAAAATATTGTTTCACTAGAAGTGACATGATAAATTGTTGATGAAGAAGGGGATGTCTTGGGCATCCCCAAGCTTAGACGCTTGAGTATTCTTGGAATTTGATGGGATGTACCACCGGGGCATCCCCAAGCTTAGGATCTTCACTCTTCCTGATCACATCATCATATCATCCTCTTCTCTTGACCTTGAAAACTTCCTTCACACCAAACTTCTCACAATCTTCATTAGCAACGTTAGTGCAATCGAAATAATAAATTCACATGGTTCAGTTTCAACACAAGCCTAACACTAATAAACACATTAGTTACTGTCACAACTTCTTTTAAAACTCTTTTTCTCAAAAGAACACCAAAAGAAAGAGATTAAGATGCAAATGCAATTATTGACAGAAATCTGTCAAAACAGAACAACGGGTAAAGATGATTTTTTTTCGAAAATCTTATGTTGCTCAAATAAAAAAGTGGTACAAGAGAGGTTGCGGAATTAGCTGAGGAATAAGCACAAAAAATTTCAGATCATTCTGATTTTCAAGGATATTATACGATGTTTTACGGTGGACAGCACAAATCTGTTTTCTGCGCAGAAATCCGAAAACCAACTCCAACTTTCGTCAGAAACTTTACTTGGCACTACTAAAACACAAAAGAAAAGATACAGAGGGTTTTCTAAGGAAATAGACAATACCCAGGTGCAAAGCACACAAAATAAAACGAAGGAAAACGGGTGTAAAACAGAGAAATAAAACAGGTTGTCTCCCGGTAGCGCTTTTCTTTAATGCCTTTCAGCTAGGCACAATGATTTTTAAAAGATGCTCACATAAGAATAAGAGTTGAAGCACAATAAGAGAGCATGAATAAGCAAAAAACACATTTAAGTCTAACCCACTTCCTGTGCGAAAGAATCTTGTAGAAAAACAAGTCAACGAAGCACAAAGTGACGAGCATAGGAAAGCAAAACAAGTGCAACTTCATAATTTTAACCATAAAGAGGGGAAACTTGACATTGTTGAGATGCATGAGACTATGTTTCCCTCTCTCATGATAACTTTCAGTAGAATGATGAATAAAATTAACAACATAACTATCACATGAAATATTCTTATCATGAGCCACATGCATAAAAGAATAATTACTCTCCACATAAGCATAGTCATTCTTATTAATAGCAGTTGGAGCAAATTTAACAAAATAGCTATCATTATCATTCTCATCACCATAATCATCAAACATAGGAGGCATTTTGCAATTATAATTAATTTTCTCCTCAATAGAAGGTGGACTGAAAATATCATAATCATTATAATCATCATAAAGAACTCCAACATGATAGACAAGTTGTATATTAGGGAGATGGTTTTGGGTAACCCCCCATAACTATGACAGGTTTCATAAGGATAATTGTAATCATAGCCTATGTTATAGCATCTTTTATAATAGTTATCAAAGACTTGAGGAATAGTATCATCATAGGCAATAGAATAGCTATCTTTCAAAGTGCATTCATTTGTAAACATATCATCATTTTTACTAGAAAGAGATGTATCAAGCATATCATCAATAGAAAAAGATTTTCAAACACATCATCCACAAGCTTAGAGCTTTCTTTATTATCATTGGAAGGAACATGGATGGTAGTTATAGTACAACAATTATCATCATTTTCAGAATTGGTACCAAAGATATTTTCAATATCAAAAGTAATGTGTTTCTCCCAATCATGGTCACTTTCATAAATAACAGGCATAGGAAAATCATCGAGTTCAGACTCATCAACAAAAGCTGTAATATGAGCAACATGCTTAGGGAGAGATACTGTTACCTCTCGCTTTTTACTCTTCTTCTTCTTATTATTCTTCTTCTTCTTCTTCTTCTTCTTCTTCTTACTCTCTATATGAGGGAGAGGCTTGAAAGGAAGCTTCTCCACATACCCTGGTTTATTGTCAGAAACAATAAAACAACCCTTGGAGGATTCCTCCTCTTCATTAATAAGATGAAAACAAATATTAGCCCTGTCATATTTTGGTAAAGTGTCCTCTTTTAGAATATTTTGTATGTAAGTATTTGCATGGCAATTTTCAACACAATAAAGATGACATTCATGCAAGACACTATTCATATCAAAAGCACTCATATAAATCAAAGAAGTTTTTCTTAATAACTCTTCACACCCCAAAAATAATGTAAGTTCATCATGCTCATTGGGGGTGATCATGTCATCACAATAAAAACTTGCAGTACTCATAGTATTCGAAAGGCTACTATCATGGCTTGAGCACTGAAAATTAAAATGACCCACTTTACAACAAAGTTCACAAATAAAAGGATAGAGGGCACAAACTTTTTCACCAAGATCATTTAGAGACCTATCCCACTTTCTAGTTTTTTCATTCCTATGATGGATACAATATTATTCTTCGATTTAATTCTTTTCACAAGGTCTAAGTGCTCCACAGAAATTAACATGCTTATAAGAAATAGTACTTTCAGAAGTTTGAGCATGTTTATTGCAACCATCAATAAAAATTTCACTTTTCATGCAAGTGTCTTTAAAAGGTTCGTGATATATGTCCCCATTTTTAGGAAGATTAATATAAGAAGCAAATGATCTATACCAACTGACAGCCATTTGAGGATCAAGACCATATTTAGCATAAGCTCATGAAAATCAGCAGTTTCAGCAAAAGTCTTTATGCAATCATACTCATAGTTTATACCCGATTCTTTACCTTTGTTGTTATTCCAATCTTCATTATTGGTTTCAATTATTTCAAGAAGATCCCATTTAGCTTCAACCTTCTTGCTTGAGAAAGAACCCTCTGAACATGCATCTAAATAATCCCTGTAATGCCCTGAAAGCCTTGCATAAAAATTAGTAACAATTATTTCCTTAGGAAGATCATGGTTAGGACATTTAAGTATTAATGTTTCCAGTTTTCCCCAAGCTTGAGCAATGCTTTCTCCATCATGAGGCCAAAAATTATAAATGTAATTCCTATCTAAATACAGTTGATGAGAGGAATACAATTTAGAGTAAAATAGATATTCAAGCTCCTTCCACTCCAAATGGTGAGGATCATATAGGAGCTCATACCACTCCCTTGCTTTGTCCTTACGAGATAAAGAGAATAACCTCCTCTTCACTTGGTCCATTGAAATACCTGCACACTTGAACAACCCGCATAATTCATGTATAAAGAGTAAATGATCACGAGGATGGACAGTTCCATCTCCAAAACAACGGTTATCCAAGACAAGTTCAACAATTTTCTTGGGTATTTTAAAAGGAATGCTTTCAGTCGGAGGATTTAAAATATCACAAGCATCATTAGGTTTATCACATATGGGAGATAAAGTATCATCAGAGCAAATTTTCTCCTCTAAAGCTGGGGAAATAAAAAGTTTATAGAAACTAGCTTCCCCAAGCTTAGACTTTTCCATAGTACTAGAAATGATGGTATCCAAATAATTAATGCTAATAATATTGCTCGTAGAATGCAAATAAAGCTCTCTCATATTTCTGTTGTTTTCCATTAAGACTAACTAGTAAAAATAAAAACAAGCAACAAGTAAAAACAAGCCTAACTAGTGAAAACAAGAAACAAAACGATATAATTGCAGAATCTTAAGGAAATAACTTCGAGCACTCACACCCGAGGATGTGAGAACCTTTTACCTTACCTCCCCGGCAAAGACGCCAGAAAAGAGCTTGATGTCTATGCACGCTTCTATTCTTGTAGACAGTGTTGGACCTCCAAGTGCAGAGGTTTGTAGACCAGCAGCAAGTTTCCCTTAAGTGGATCACCTAAGGTTTATCGAAGTCAGGGAGGTAGAGGTCAAAGATATCCCTCTCAAGCAACCCTGCAATCAAGATACAAGAAGTCTCTTGTGTCCCCAACACACCTAATACAATTGTCAGTTGTATAGGTGCACCACTTCAGCGAAGAGAGAGTAAAATTCAAGTAATATGGATTATAATAAGTGATAATAGCAATCTGAAATAAAAATTGCAGCAAGCAAACATGTAGCAGAACAGGCGAAAAACAGTGTTTCAATGCTTGTAAATAAGGCCTAGGGCTCATACTTTCACTAGTGGACACTCTCAACAATGATCACATAACTGAATGCATAAATATCATTTCTTCACTATGCTACTCCGAACCACTCTCCGGTCGAATAACAGTCACTAATCATTGCGTAGGGCTTTAACAACACTCCTCAAGTCTATATTCCCTCTCTAGGGTACCCCAATGTCACTACGAGCGCCATAAATTAGTAAAAAAAACGCCATAATTTCATAGGTTCACCTTCCAACACAAGATATAAATATGATGCTAAACCACACGGAGCACACACTGTCACCTTTGCCCCGTGATCAAAGTGTTTACGGAGACAACAAAACCACTTGAGTAGCATAATAGATGAAGATCAATCTACATATTCAACTAGATTACAAAGCTCATGATCACATAAAGATCACACCATGGGAGAGAGAGAGATGAACCACATAGCTACCGGTAGAGCCCTCAGCCTTGGGGGAAAACTACTCCCTCCTCATCATAGGAGACAGCAACGGTGATGGAGATGGCGGTGGAGTCGATGGAGATGGCTTCCGGGGGCACTTCCCCGTCCTGGCAGGGTGCCAGAACAGAGATCTGTCCCTCGAAACTTGTCGGTGGCAGCGGTGGAGTGATACGTCATAAACGTATCCCTAATTTCTAATGCTCCATGATCATATTATGCCAATTGCTACCTATTTTCTCCCTTATTTATAGCATTTTTATATGTTTTCCGGACTAACCTATTAACAAGATGCCACAAAGCCATTTCCCTATTTTCTGCTGTTTTTTTAAGTTTCAGAAAATTTGTTCCGGAAATATTCTCGGAATTGGAAAATTCAAAGCCCGGAAGTCCTATTTTCCCCGGAAGCATCCAGAAGACCGAAGAGGGTCAGCAGGGGGGCCACACCATAGGGTGGCGCGGCTCCGCTGGCCGCGCCAGCTATGGATGTGGGCCCCCGGCCTCCACCACCTTCGCCATTTCGCATATTAAAGCCCCCTGGATGGAAAACCCTAAACACCTGATCAAAATCCCCGAAAAAGTTCCACAGCCGCCGTCACCGTCAACCCCAGATCAGGGGGTTCTGAAGCTGTTTCCGGCACCCTGCCGGAGAGGAGATCGTCACCGGTGGCCTCTTCATCACCATGCCTGCCTCCGGAGTGATGCGTGAGTAGTTCATCCTTGGACTACGGGTTCGTAGCTGTAGCTAGATGGTTGTCTTCTCCTCATATTCCTCCATGTTTAGATCTCGTGAGCTGCCTATCATGATCGAGATTGATCTTATGTAATTCTCTATGCTGTGTTGCTAGGATCCGATGAATATTGACCTTATGCCAAGTTGATTATAGTCTTTATTTGCATGTGTTATTTGTGATCTTGCATGCTCTCCGTTGCTAGTGGTTATTCTGGCCTAGTAGTTGCTAGTGACTCCAAGAGGGAGTATTTATGCTAGATAGTGGGTTCATGCCTCCTTGTTTCCTTGCTCGAGTGACAGAAACGTGAAGGGGGAGGATGTGCTATTGCCATTAGGGAGAAAACAACAGTGAGAGTGCCCGCGTGCATGATCGTTGCTTACATTACAGACTTTGTTTAATGCAATTATCTGTTGCTTGCAACTTAATACCTGAGGGGGTTCGGATGATAACCTGAGGGTGGATTATTAGTCATAGATGCAGATGGATGTAGGCCTATGTATCTTGTTGTAATGCCCACACTAAATAACATAGTAATCTTCATGTCATATTGTGCACTACGGTGCAACCTTTATTTGTCAATTGCCCAGCTGTAATTTGTTCACCCAACATGCTATCTTTTATGGAGAGACAGCACTAGTGAAACTACGAACCCCGGTCCATTTTCCACACTGTTAAACAAACCACAACAATTTCCTACTTTGTTTAATTTCTGCAAGCATACACTATTTTTCCACACTATACGTCTAATCTTTGTTTTCAGCAAGACCGGTGAGATTGACAACCTCACTGCACTGTTGGGGAAAAGTATTTTGGTTGTGTTGTGTGCAGGCTCCACGTTGTTGCTGACACCGGTGAAGCGCCAGCACCACAATCAGTGGCATCAACCTTCCGAAGATTCTCTTTCTCCTACTAGATTGATAACCCTGGTTCTTAACTAAGGGGAAAACTTCCTACCGTTGTGCTAATCACACCCTCCTCTTGGGGTATCCAAACGAGTGCAAGATCTGCACCATCACGGAGCTACAGATGTATTTTGCGGAGAAGGTCGATTCTCCTAGGGTTTATACCTCGGGGAGTATATATGGGAGAAAGGGCGATGCCGGGGGGTGGCCACGGGGCCCACACCCCTAGGTGGCGCGACCAGGGGTGTGGTGGCTCCACCCTATGGTGTGGCCACCCCGTGGCCCCCCTCCAGGGCTCTTCGGGACTTCTGGATGCTTCCGGGACTTTTAGGACTTCTGGCTTTCGAATTTTCCAACTCCGAGAATATTTCGAGAACAACTTTTCTGAAACTAAAAATAGCAGAAAACAGGGAACTGGCTCTGTGGCATCTTGTTAATAGGTTAGTCCGGAAATCGATAAAAATGATATAAAGAAGGGAGAAAACATGTAGCAATTGGCATAATATCTACATGGAACATCAGAAATTATAGATACGTTTGAGACGTATCAATGCTTCACTTATATTCGTAGAGAGTTTTAATCTTGTCTTGCAATGTTATCTGGTGTTTATGATTACCTTGGCTACGTAGTTTTTTTCACCTCCAAGAGAGGGTTTATATGCTTCATGGTAGGTTCATGCCTCCCTTACATCTGTGCTCGAGTGACAAAAACGTGACGGGTGGGGGATGAGCTGTTGCTACTAGGGGGAAACATCGGTGCTCTTGTCTACGGACGAGGACCACTTCTTACATTACGTATCGTTCTTAATGCATTTGTCTGTTGCACACAAAGCAATCACTTTGTTACTGCAAGTTAATACCAGAGAGATTTGCTGGATAGCTTTCTTGAGATGGACTTTTAGATATGGATGCATGCTGCATAGCGGTCCATATTCCTTGACGTAAGGCCGACAATGTTAGAACCCGTGAACTATATCTCTTTATACTAGTATTGGTATACGTTCATGATTTTTCAATGGTCCAGCTGTAATTTGTTCACCCAACATGTTTGTTTTCATTGGAGAGACACCACTAGTGAACCTAAGGTCCTCGGTCCTATTTTCCTCATATTTGCAACCTTCTTTTAAGCACTTGTCATAATTGTTTCCTCGCTGTTACGTTCTTACTTTTATTACTCTACAATACTCTATACGTTTAATTCTCTTGTTTTCAGCACGACCGGAAGATTGACAACCTTCCGGAAAGTTAGGGGCAAGAGAGAGTTTGCGTTTTTTGTGCACGTCCGCATTTGTTGATGTCGCGTGCAACAAATAACTTTCCTCAAGACTATGAAGTCCTACTGGTTTGATAACCCCGATTGCTTAATTGGGAAAAAAATCCGCTAGACTACATCATACCTTCCGCTTGGGGTCTCTCAACGAGCGTGTGAACACGTCAGAATCAGTACTCCCCACTATGTGTAGCCTTGGACTAGTTTATTTACCATAGTGGCTGCCATGTCACTCGTTTTAGTCGGCCCAATGAACGAATTTATTGTCACACCACCTATTTACTCTATTTTGTGTTCTCTGTCAAAGAGAATCAAGGTTGCGGTTCTGTCCAAAAAAAACCCAACATGTGGTGCTTTGTGCAATTTCTTCTTCTAACTCAGCTTATAGGTGCGAGGACCAAGTCATATGTCTACCTAGAAGCTTCTCCCGTTAAAATCAAAGCGGTACAGCTATGTTCCCTGCTTTTCTTATTATTTACAATCGAAATAACCCTCCTCTTAAAAAATGATTACATCACTAAATTTGAAGCAAGCATAGTTTTGAACCTAGAAACATGGGTGTTGGAAAATAAGGAGATACAACACATGGCAATTACTTGACCGTGGAAGAAAGATGAGTAGAAGGATAGTTCTTTCATCGTGTTATAATAAGTTTTTTTAAACGGGAAAACCCAACCTATGCAAATCATAAGTAAAATTTGTCGGACATGTTTGCTATGATACATATCTAGGAGTGCTAGTTTGATGGAGGAAGCTAAAACCCAGAGCAATGCTTAGTGCTGGAGTGCCATTCCACATCTTCTTATATATGAAAATTGCAAAAATGTTTGTCCCAATGTTTACCTTAATAATAAAGCTTCCTTGGTTTGGTTTGGTACGTCATTAGATTTTCCCTCAAAGTTGAGATTATTTACCACACTACCCCCACAAGTCAAAACTATCATTTTTTCCATTGTTCCCTCGTGCCACCCCGACGAGTCCTGAGATGAAACGAGTCCTGAAACGCCCTTGATCCAGCCAATCTGGTCCATGAAACCCCACGTCAAACACAACGTTCCCTGTTTTAGCGCTCGGTGGCAACAGATCGATCCAAAAAACAACATGTATAGATCTCGGTGTGATCTGTCCCCGGGCAGCGAACCAACGATTGCAACGACCCATATCGCTGGACATGCACAGATGAGGTCATCCGTCGATCTGCTTGTCTCCTGACGGCGGTGATGAACCTCTGTCGATCTCCTGGTCTCTCGATGGTGGCAATGAACGGAGAGTGCTCCAGCAGCTAATGGTGAGGAATCTTCCCCAGGGCGTGAACAGCTCGGTGGAGTTACCCACATGGGAACATTGGCCATGGGGTATACCTTGGCGCTCAGACAAGGATGTGTGGGAGAAAACATCGTCAGTCGAGGAAGCGCGCCTCCTCAAGCTGGTGGAAGAACACCACGACGAGATTACAATTTTGAAGTTAGACGGCGTGTTTTCATGTCGCCCATGGAATTACCGTGATTGCCCTATATTCCCATACCACCACTGATGCGTACGCCCTCGGACGGACGGAAGATCTCATGATGCCACTGCCCTGCACCCATGATTCGTTCAATTCTAGTCGCCAACGGTAGAGGAAAGACGGCAAGGGCCAACGGCAGAGCACTATATGGCTGTAGCTTGAACCATGGGCACCGGACCGGAGCTTTGAAGATGTAGAGATTTGGGGATTGTTTTTGTAAGGACCCCCGAACCACTGTTCAAGGACCTCCGATATGCATACATTCACGATCACAGATTACACCAGTCGTGAACAACATATCAAGTTGGCATTCAGATGCAACATCCAATACACGTTTACACAAAGGTCTTACAAAAGGGACGTGGTCACATGACCAAGTCTAACACAACTGCCATGCAGGGCAAGCACACAACACACACAACAGAAGACTAAAACACACACAACATAGTAGAGACCAAGTCACGCCTTAACCTACACGCTGCTGACCAGGAGACGATCCTAGTTCGCAAGTCCATCAGCGCAGTACTCCTCCTCGTAGATCTCCTCCTGGGGCTCCTCCTCAAAGAATGACAAGTAAATGCCAGGGACAAAACCAATATGAGTACATTTGAATGTACTCAACAAGACACCCATCATGTAGCTTAAAGAATGCAAGTATGCTTATGTGGTGGAATAGGTAGGCTATACATAGGGTTCACTATCCATGATATATGAAAGATACATCATAGTTGATTTTAAAATCTCTATATCTTTGTTGAAGAAGATACTTCAAAAGAAAATTATATGGTTTTCTTTCTCTTGTAGATATCACATGTACAAGAGCTTTTGTAAAACTTTGTTAAAAGAAAGTTTTCTCTTTGCAAAACTTCTTGGAATTAACTTCCAGATTTTGTTTAGAAAAGAAAGATTTTCTTTGCAAAACTTCTTATAAAACAACTTCTGGCTTTTCCCCATCCATACCTCATTGGTACAAAGTTCCTTGTTTCAATACTTCACCTGTTCCAACTCATTTTAAAAACTCCTTTTTGAAAACATTGACACAATGCTAGCTACATGGCCATTCAACTGTCAATATCCGAGGACGCGGCTATTTAGAATAGTTTGACTCTGTAGAGGTGTACACAATCCACCAGATTCAGCACATCCGCCATGAAACAACCACGGACTGTAACAACAGTATAGACATCGGATAACCGATCCTAACCATTCACTATGTTCAAGCTAGAATATGCCTATCTCTTTAGTTGGGTATAATCTCCCCGGCACCAGGTCCCACCCCGCCACGGCAGGAGACCCAACTGTCGCACCCGGGGGGGGGGGGGGACTTAATCCCTCAATTTGTATGCCTCGTATTTCATGAGTTGGCGGCACTTCGGTTCGAGGGTAACTCACACCCCTTATAGCAAATTGAGATAGAACACACACTAACAAAAAAGAACTTCAAGTTAAGCCCCGTGCCCATGTTGGGGTAGGGTGGCAGTACGGTAAAGCTTGTCAGACGAAGACTAGGTTATGTGTCATTTTTGTAAAACACCTTTTTCCCAAAAATGACCACTTCAACAGTCCTCCGGTGGATAAGGCTTCACCTTTCCACCGGCTTTTCCATAAAGCCTTTGATTTGCAAAAGCATATTTTTAGGGTGTCCACTTAGGGACTTATAATTTAGATGGTAATGAATACCATATGGTGGCTATGGGCTTGGTAACACCAAGTATTAACTACTGGCATAAGACTACCTTATATACTATTAATAGTAGTGTTAGTCACTCAAAAGTAGTTTGTGGAAATCAATGTTTTGTAAAACTTTCAGTAGTAAAACATGCATGATAGATAATGATAAATGTAATAACAGCAAGCATCAGGATGGCTTGCCTTAAATCTCTTAGTGTACCTGGCCTTGAAGTAGATTGAACTTGACACATAGCTCGTCAACTTCTCCTTCTTCTTCTTCGTTTTCTAACGTCGTAAAAGAAAATAAAGACACACACTCGGAACCAAACTAGGACAATTGATAATCACAAAGCAACACATACAACAAGCAAACTTATACTAGCGCAATCACTAAAAAGATTCTTGGGAAAGCTCTCTCACAAAGCCGTCATGGTACAAAACTATTGTCAGATAAACATATGGTTGAGAAACCATATTCCACACCTTAAATATCCTATATGGAGTGGGTGTACCACTCTTAGACCAAGATATTTAAGAAACTAAAAATATAGCTTGATGGTCACAAAGGTGAGACTACTAAAGTAATAACAATCAATCAAGGCAATACCCATGGTAGTGGGTATTAACAACAACACAAGAAATCATACCCAAAAAGGTTACCACTAACCTTAAGCATAGATGACAAGATACTACTGAACACAACCATAACACTAATACAATGCTTATGCTAAAACAATCAATCAGACAATCTTTCAAACAACAAAACACACTGCAAATGAATTTAGCTAGTTGCTAACTATGCTCAAATCTATGCAAGGAATAAGGAGTCACTCAATCATAAAAGTAATCAACAAACCAGTGGCTCAACCAATGGTACAAGTCATAACACACACTCTAAAACACAAGCATCACTAGAGATAATAAAGCTAGAAAATAATGTAACAACATGAGTCCACTAATAGCATATTAGTATGAAGGATTGCTACACAAGCATGCTTTAAGAACTAATGTACTCCACAACCAATAAAAACCAGCAACTCAAGAATAAATTCATAATAACAGAAGTGATAACATGCTAAACATGCTAGGATAACACACACTCATAAATTAGAAAAACAACAATACTAGAGCAACTCAAAATATGTATTGGTGACACTAATGCATTACCAGAGAAGCAACAACACTACAAGGATGCATTCTCCTAAACAAACAAAACATGAATATAAACACTTACTAACATCACATACACCTTACCCATTCTAGTAAGAAAAATATACAGGAATAATTCTATGAAAATAACTACAAGCAAGAATCAACCAATTCTAATAAATCAAGCTTTTCTAATAACCAAATAGCAAGCATCAAAGTAAAATGCTATACAACCAGTAGCTATGCACTCAATACAAGCCCAACCAAACCCTTGCAAACACCCAAACATTCAAGAAATTCTATCCACACATAATTTACCAAGACTAGGAAAATAATTCCTATTTGCAAACAACACTCAAACCTCCAAAACAACAATCAATCATTTCTTAACATGACATTCCCAATGGAACACCATGCCAACAAATGCACCACAGCTACACATACTAGTGGTCACAAAGTAATACTAAACAATTCAATCAAACAAGTAAAACAAACATCTATTTTCCTTGGTGGAAAATACAAACAAACATATAGTAATACATGCTACTAACAAACAAGTGGATGGTAGGGGATTTGGATCCCTAACCAAAATGCAATAGGACCAGTGGGTTATGGGCGCACTAATACCAAGGCATAAAGAGGTAACAAAGCCTCTGGTCACACTTGACAAAAATATAATCTACCAAACAATTACCACATCACTACTCATACTAGTGAAAACAACTTAGTGAAAACAAAGAAACAATTGTTACACATGCTTTGCTACAAAATAAAGTGCAAGCTAACAGAGATGATAACATCAAAATATCAGTACCAAAATTGTACTGGACTCAACACATCAAAATAAAAACTTTGGTAAACAATCATACAAAGATTTTCTCACACAACCTATTCAAAAATAAATACATGAAAACAATAAGATACTATTCCTATTTCTATTTTACTTTCAAACATGCACACACTTCCTAAGGTAGTTATACTTCAGGAAAACAACCTAATAACAAGTAGAAACACATCTACATATGCTAGGAAATAGGTTTCAAACAAGCAAACATTTAATCACAAACAAACACACAGGTTTCAAATAAAACAAAAAAGCTGTTGTATCTAGAAATGCTCACCAAAAATAATCTAGAGCCGTAAAAATTAATCCAAGCTATGATTAGATAGATCTAGTCACACACAAACTCATCCAATTGGATTCACATAAAAAATCATTTTTAATCTCCTTTTAAAAATCCTAGAAAGGCCTACTGGTCATTTACCAAGATGGATGGCATTTGCAAATGGCAACTCTCCTTGCTCTGAGGTCAAGTGCTATGGATATATATATTCAATAGCTACCAAAAACAAGTTTGTTTGACCAAAAAAGAAGACACACACAAAAAGTTATGTCCAAAATGGTCAAACAGATAGTCTGTGAAATTTTAATTACTATAGCAAAAATACACATGAGAACATGGATCTTCCACTTGGATGTGGTTAAGAAAACATTACTCTACTGCCACAAATATTTGTAGAGTTTAATTTTTACTCTAGCTATTTTAAACAAGCCAAAAGCAAACACTAGTTTCTGTAACGATTTAAAAGGAAAAACAAAAACATAGGGCGGGCTGGGATTTTCTCTGCGCGGCCCAACAAGGCGCCAAGGTGGCCCAACGCGGGCGCACGCGGCAAGACACGAGAATGGGCGGATTAAAGTAGGGCCGTTGATCAAAGGATCAACGGTTGCAGGTCGTCTCCCTCCTCTCTCCTTCTCTCTTCTCACCGGAAACGCACGGCGCTGCGGGAAGTCCTCGGGTGCTCACCGTGGGGCTCGTGGAGGGGCGGCGCAGTGTCGTGGAGGGTGCAGGGGCTTGGGGGAGTCGAGGGACGTGAAGCTTGGAGGCGGTGGTGGCTCCTAACAGCGGCATTGAGCAAGGCTCCCGCGACAGCGAACTCGACGGCGGCGAGTGTCCTGCACGCAAACACACACGGGGAGGGGTCAGGACGAGTCAACTCTCTACGGGGAGCCCATAGGTGGTGGTAACGAGAGGTGGGAGGCACGGGTCGAGGCGCACCACCTCGACACGGTTCTTGGTGCCCGACGACATATTGGCTCGTGGAGCTCGTAGGAGCTCCCGGGCCCGTTCCTTCTGCTCGAGGTGAGAGTGGGGATGATGGGTGAGCTAGTGGCAAGAGGGACACGCAGAGGAGGGCTTATAGCCACAACATCCGGTCGATTGTCACGGGGACGCTCTCGGTGGCTGTCAGGGAACGACATGGGGGCGCTCTGGTGTGTGTCTGCGATAGTGTAAGGCATGGGATTATGTCAGGGAGCAAGGAGGGGTTGGGGGAAAGTCAATGGTGGAGTTTGAGGGGTGGAGAGGCCAAGTCATGGCCACAGTGCCCACTGCACAGTGCAGATAATGCAGTGCCCACATGTCCAGTCCCTGTCCTCCCTTTTCTTCCACTCGATTTCTCCCTCTCCAAGACTTCTAGTAGCAAGGTCAAGGCACCCACTGTTAGTCCACACATCCTAGAACCCAAATGGCAAGGTTGCACTTCTTGGTTTGAAAGAGAATCAAAATAAAACAAGTGCCAAACTTCTGTAAAAATTCTATTTCAGAAAAGTTCAGAAAAAATCAGTTAAGGACTTGGAAAAATTTTCTAAGTGATGGAAAACAGATGAAATGAGCAAAAAGTTCAGAATGTTTTCAGAGGTCATATGAATTCCAAATTTTATTTTCAAAGAGGGAGTTTGTTAAAAATGTTTTAAAATTTCAGAAACATCTTTTGAAAACAAATTTGGAATGGTGGAAGGCCATGAAAACAAAGTGGGAAAAGGGGTACTTTCTGTTTTCTCTGTTATCTAAAAATACCTTTTTTGTCTTATTTTTCTTCCACAAAAACAACAAGCAAAAGATTGTTTTTCTTATGCCAAAATCCAAACCAAGCTTATGTGTTTGTAGTCCATATATCAAGGAACAAATACAAGTCAAGAAAATACAAAATGGATTATTATAGCCTAGTGAAAACAAGTGTGGAAATAGGTACTTGGCTATATTTTAAGGAAATAGTTTCTATAGAAAACTTAGAAGAAAACTTCCATAAATCATTTTTGAAATTTTGTTTTCTTGAATCCAACAAAGCTAAAAGTTTATTTCAAGATGCAAGAAAGCATGATCCATGTCTTGGAATAAAAATCACTCAAGTAACATAATGAAAACATCAGAGAAAACATAAAGGTGTTTTCAGGAAAATTGTTTTGTGTTGGTTTTTCAAATGAAGCAAATCTTGCATTTCATATATGACTATTGTCATATACATATGTGGGTTCAAACAAACATGTTGTTGTAAAAAAAATTTGTTGGCCCACACTTTTGTCTCCTTGAACTACAATACAAGGTTCCAAAAACTAGGGTGTGACAGGGGGCGCCACCCTATGGTGTGGGCCCCTTGAGGCCCCCCTCCGGGTCTCTTCGGTACTCCGTGTAACCTCCGGGATTTCTAAGACTTTCGGGTTTCGAATTTTCCAATTCCGAGAATATTTCCAGAACAACTTTTCTAAAACTAAAAACAGGGAACTGACTTTGTGGCATCTTGTCAATAGGTTAGTCCAGAAAATCGATAAAAATGACATAAAGTGTATAGCAAACATGTGAGAAACAATAAGAAAACAACATGAAACATCCGAAATCCAGGATACGTTTATGATGTATCAGCTCCCACTGTTGGAAAAGTGCGAGAGACTAGATAGTTTCCCTTGTATGGCTATTATCTTCAAAAAGTCATATTGCCTTCCAAGCTCTAGTAATCTCTTTATTTAAAAAAAGCTATGTTTTACAATCTTAAAAAAATCTGAGAAAAATCCGAATGTAGTAAATGACGCATTCTACAAGCATGTAAAATCAGAACGTGAAATTCTTTGTACCATGGGCTATACAAAAATGAAAAAATATTGTATATTTTTGAGATTTGAAAGTGTGTATACTCACATCCACACATTTGTCATTTTTATGTAGATCAAAATATAAAATATTTCAAACTGAGATATTAGATTTTTGTGGGATACGTCATTGATAACACGCCGGATTTTGAAACATTTTCAAAACTTGTAAATATGATTTTTGAATTTCTTAAATAAAGGGATCGCTAGAGCAGCTGCGGAGCCATAAATATTCATTCTATTATCTTGTTATTCACCCTCTTATATTTGTCGCCATTGCCCACTGTTCTATCCATGTACGGTGGCTACAGAGAATGCAGATTTTTGGCTCGAGACATCTAGTGTTCACTTTATTTATTTGTTTTAAAAAATATTATCTATACTTTTAAAAATATGATGAAAAATTCTTCATGTTGTTAATAATGTATCTCACATACGTGAAATATCTTAATTTAAAATATTTTCTATTCCTAGTTATACAAAAATGATAAATTTGTGGATCTAACTATCTACGCGGCACCGATACGGATACGAGTGTCGGTATCGGACCTATACGGATACGAAAATACGACATTATGAAAATGCGCCAATGCGAGGATACAGTTTAATACGTTTAAAATAATCAACAAATAAATTTGTTAGGTAGAAACAAGCAACATAATAAACACTAGACCTTATTTCTTCCATGTTGGTATCTTGGAATCAATCAACTAGTTAAAATCTTAAAGAGAGATATAGAGAAGGGAGGAAGATGAATGCACCGAAGGGAGAGCCGGAGAGGCGGAGGAACGGGGGAGTGTACATGCCAGCGTGGGGAGTGGCTGGGTCGCAGGAGAGTGCATGTGGCAGCTTGGAGGGTTCGGCGTGGCTGGGTCGCTGGCTTGCCGCCGTGTCTACTGTTGGTTGTTACTAGCAAGGGGGAGCCGGGGGCACCGAGGCAGGAAGCTGACAAGGGGGGAGCCGGGGAGACAGAGAGCTGCTCGACGTCGGCTGCAGTTGCTGGCGAGAGGGAGGTAGGGAGCCGACGAGGGAGAAGCCAGAGACAGGGAGTGGCTCGATTTGACCGGCCACCTTGAGGAGCGAGGACAAGGTGGCTATGTTTGGGAGAATAGAGATTCGATATGTGTATGTCTATGCGGGATGGAAGGTTATGTGGGCTGGCTGTATCCGGTTTAGGTCCGATACATATCCAAATGGTATCCTTAATTATTTTTAAATGTTTTATTTACCGATACTCCCACGATACGTATCAAAGAGGTATCGAACATGAATCGGTACAGCCTCTGGAACTTGTATCCGTGCAGCTTAGCTGACTATATACACTTTCAAATCTCCAAAATACACAAGATCTTGTTATTTTTGTGTAGCCCATTATATAAATAATTTCATATTATGATTTTCCATATTTGTAGGATGCATCCGCTATATCCAGATCTTTGTTTCAGATTTTTTGAAACTTGATAAATGATTTTTGAACTTTTTTAGAAAATAAAGGAGCACTCGGTTCCCAGGGAGCCTTTTCGGGCTACACACTACGGGAAACAGCACAGACGCCGACGGCCGCCAGAGACGCCGACGGCCAAATGTCGGCCCCCTCGGCGTAGGGGGGTCGACAGGATTGGCACGCGCCGTGCCCCTCGGCGTCTGTACGCCCCTCGGCGTATGCAATATTCCCCGAGGGCCACCGTCGGCGTAGCGGCCCCCCTCGGCGTACGTGACGCTCAGTTACGGCGTCCGAGCGCGGCCGTTACGTGCTGGCCTACGCCGAGGGGGTGCCGTCGGCGTTGATTTCCTTTTTTTTCCCTCCCCACGCGTTGCGTGCTGTGTATAGACGCGTTGCGTGTTTTTTTTAAAAAACTTCAATACCTACGCCGACGGCTTGCCGTCGGCTTAGGTAGTTTTTATTTTTTCTTTTGCTCGATCGCGATATTCTTGCAAGTCATTGCTCTGATATTCTGTTCAGGAACCACTTTTATCATGATTTTTTTTACTGCAAGTTAATATGATTGTGTCATCGACTCATTATCAACATACTCATCGCAACAACAACAAATTAAATAGTAGTGAAGATAGAGTAATATGGACGAAAACCGGAGGGGGGCTACGGAGCGTCCGGGTCCTTTCACAAGCTAGAGGGTGTCATACCATGTTATTATATGTGTGTTGTGGTCTTTGGATGGCAAAGATGGCACTCCGGGGTGTGACCCGCTTCACCGACGTCCGTTTCTCCCTCGTGAGTTTACATGCGCTTATAGGGTGAAAGTCCCTTATCGGACGAAACGTCGGGAATCTTCCGAAGAGTTGGGTTCTACCAACTTGTTTTATGTTCCTATGGGATACCCTAACACAAAAAAGCAGCTGGTTCCACAATGCTACCCCCTTTCGACGCCGTTACCGCGTGTATCCGTATAAGTCCGGTATTTCTCCTGCGGGTCTAGGTTTTCACCGGAGGGGGGCTACGGAGCGTCCGGAACCTTTCACAAGCTAGAGGGTGCCATACCATGTTATTATATGTGTGTTGTGGTCTTTGGATGGCAAAGATGGCACTCCGGGGTGTGACCCGCTTCACCGACGTCCGTTTCTCCCTCGTGAGTTTACATGCGCTTATAGGGTGAAAGTCCCTTATCGGACGAAACGTCGGGAATCTTCCGAAGAGTTGGGTTCTACCAACTTGTTTTATGTTCCTATGGGATACCCTAACACAAAAAAGCAGCTGGTTCCACAATGCTACCCCCTTTCGACGCCGTTACCGCGTGTATCCGTATAAGTCCGGTATTTCTCCTGCGGGTCTAGGTTTTCACCGGAGGGGGGCTACGGAGCGTCCGGAACCTTTCACAAGCTAGAGGGTGCCATGCCATGTTATTATATGTGTGTTGTGGTCTTTGGATGGCAAAGATGGCACTCCGGGGTGTGACCCGCTTCACCGACGTCCGTTTCTCCCTCGTGAGTTTACATGCGCTTATAGGGTGAAACTCCCTTATCGGACGAAACGTCGGGAATCTTCCGAAGAGTTGGGTTCTACCAACTTGTTTTATGTTCCTATGGGATACCCTAACACAAAAAAGCAGCTGGTTCCACAATGCTACCCCCTTTCGACGCCGTTACCGCGTGTATCCGTATAAGTCCGGTATTTCTCCTGCGGGTCTAGGTTTTCACCGGAGGGGGGCTACGGAGCGTCCGGAACCTTTCACAAGCTAGAGGGTGCCATACCATGTTATTATATGTGTGTTGTGGTCTTTGGATGGCAAAGATGGCACTCCGGGGTGTGACCCGCTTCACCGACGTCCGTTTCTCCCTCGTGAGTTTACATGCGCTTATAGGGTGAAACTCCCTTATCGGACGAAACGTCGGGAATCTTCCGAAGAGTTGGGTTCTACCAACTTGTTTTATGTTCCTATGGGATACCCTAACACAAAAAAGCAGCTGGTTCCACAATGCTACCCCCTTTCGACGCCGTTACCGCGTGTATCCGTATAAGTCCGGTATTTCTCCTGCGGGTCTAGGTTTTCACCGGAGGGGGGCTACGGAGCGTCCGGAACCTTTCACAAGCTAGAGGGTGCCATACCATGTTATTATATGTGTGTTGTGGTCTTTGGATGGCAAAGATGGCACTCCGGGGTGTGACCCGCTTCACCGGCGTCCGTTTCTCCCTCGTGAGTTTACATGCGCTTATAGGGTGAAACTCCCTTATCGGACGAAACGTCGGGAATCTTCCGAAGAGTTGGGTTCTACCAACTTGTTTTATGTTCCTATGGGATACCCTAACACAAAAAAGCAGCTGGTTCCACAATGCTACCCCCTTTCGACGCCGTTACCGCGTGTATCCGTATAAGTCCGGTATTTCTCCTGCGGGTCTAGGTTTTCACCGGAGGGGGGCTACGGAGCGTCCGGAACCTTTCACAAGCTAGAGGGTGCCATACCATGTTATTATATGTGTGTTGTGGTCTTTGGATGGCAAAGATGGCACTCCGGGGTGTGACCCGCTTCACCGACGTCCGTTTCTCCCTCGTGAGTTTACATGCGCTTATAGGGTGAAACTCCCTTATCGGACGAAACGTCGGGAATTCCATGTTGATTCCATGTTGTTTGCATTTGTTTCTTATTTATTGCAATTGTTTTCCACTGTTTTCACAACTCAAATTCAAACCTTATTCAAACTATGGTTTCATACTTGCTCTGTTACAACTTTTTGAATAAAATTCACAAATAATAACAACCATTTTGGTTCCATGTTTTCCATAGTGAACACTTGTGAAATTGATGTTTCAAATCAATTATTTATTTTTCAAACACAATTTAAAATTCAATTCCAAGCACCCAAACAGAACCATTTTTGAAATTATGTTGTTAACAAATCAAATCAACTCAATTTGCTTTTTACCATAGGGGTTACCCTATTTGAATAGTGGTTTCTATTAATGTTTATTAATATTAACCATTTCACTTAAATTTGGTTCAAATTTCAAAAAGCAATCAAATGTTTAAATTTTTGAAAATGAAAGTTGCAAAATGGTTGCATTTGGCCTAAGGAGTCTATCTGAATTTTTCCAGATTTTTATCTAACCTAAAACCTAGGTTTTTCTCCCAAAAGCAAAAGCTACAAAAAACTGTTGTCACGATGGTAATACTATTGAGTTGGTAATACTATTTTTTTAAAGACATGTTGTGCTTGTTGAGATGGTAATAATTTTATTTTCGACCGAAAACTAGCAAAAAAAAAAAACAGTTACACCTGTTAAAGGCATGTTGTGCTTGTTTTCCCTAGAAATAAAAAACAGTTCCACCTACGCCGACGGCATGCCGTCGGCGTATCTACAAGTTTTTTTTTCCGCGCTTCCTAAGCCGACGGCATGCCGTCGGCGTATCTACAAGTTTTTTTTTTTTTCAGCGCTGCCTACCCGCGAGGAACTCGTCTCCTCACCGTTCTGACCCGCAGAAGGGGATCTCGCCCCCTTGCTCTCATCCGCCGCCGCCCTAGCACATCCGCCGCCGCCCTCACATCCCGCCGCCGCGCCCTGCTCACATCCCGCCGCCGCCCTAGCTCACGTCCCGCCGCCGCCCCGTCCCTCTCACCTCTAGCTCTAGCTCATCCCGCCGCCGCCCCGTCCCTCTCACCTCCAACATCCCGCCGCCGCCGCCGCCCTAGCTCACATCCCGCCCCGCCCCGCCCAGCGACGGACCAGAGCCCCTCCCTCTCACCTCAACTCGGCTCCACCACACCTCCTCCCTCCTCCATCGGTCAGCACGGCCACGGCTCCACTGACGCCCGTCCGATTCGCAGCTGCAGTGAAGGCCCCTCTCCATCGACTCCCTAGCAGCTGCAGTGAAGGCCACCCCTCTCCATCGACTACCTAGCAGCTGCAGTGACTTCCTAGCAGGTAGTTCCTTCCTTCCTCTTGCATTTTTTTTCTATTGTATGAAATGATGGCAGTTAAATCTGAGAATGGTTTTAGATTAACCGGTTGTATTTGGTTGGTTCTGCTCACAGTTCCGTTTAGTTCGGGTGTTAACAAGTTTAGTCGGTAAGAAGTTTGGTTCAGTTTGGTTTGTTATAAAAAATGGGTGGGTATGTTTGGTTATGGGCTTGAGTAGGTTCGGTTCCAATCAGTTTGGACCCATGGTTTTTGCCTGCTTGTTGATGTTGGTTCCCGACCGTGCGTCGCTCGCCGGCCACTGCCTCCGTGGCCGCTGCCGGCTTGCCGGACTGGCCTCGGCCGTTGAGCGCTTCTCACGCGCGGCTCTCAGGTCAACCTTTCGCGGCCGCTGCCGCCGGCGGGCCGCCGCCGGCTTGCCGGACTAGCCTCCGCCGTCAAGCACCACTCACGCGCGGCTATCCGGCCAAGCTTCCACGGCCGCTGCCTGTCACATGGATTGCAGGACTGGTCCCCGCGGCTGCTGCATGCCTTCGAGTACCTCTCACGCACGCTGGGCTCTCCGGCAATGCCTACTCGACCGCTCGTGTGCGCCGGATTGAGTCTTTTTCATACGCACCTGTGCGGTGCTTGGCTGCCTATGCAGCAACGCTCGTATGTACATGGCTAGTTGGCTTAGTGCCTACTTGTTGCTTGATTATGTCAGCCCATTTAGCTAAACAGTTCATAACCGGTTTGAACTCACGGTTTTTGACTTGGTTTGGTTTGGCTTGGGGAAAAATTCTAGCAGGTTTGGTTTTGGTTGGGCTGAAGTAAATATCATATAGGTTCAGTTTAGGTTCGGCTCTCAATTTAGCTCGTGTGGGTTTGGTTGAGGTATGGTTTAGTTATCAAACCATTCTCAGATTTAATGGCAGTAGAATATTTGTCTGCAATATTACCATTGTTGAATGATGTTGAATGATAACAGTAGGGGATGTCATTTTCTGAATTCTGAAATGTTAGGATTCATGAATATTTTGTTGTGTGACTTATATTTCAATGGAAAAATGATTTGCTTTTTTTTGTTTAGATGGATGAATTGGCAAAAAAACAGCCTGGTTATACATATGGATGCAGACTATGTATTATGGATTTGCTATGCACTATTTATGTATTTTGGATCTTGTTATGGGCTGTCTAATCTTATCTGTGATACTAAAATGTGTTTATTTTTTTCTAAAATATAATATTTATGTTCTGAAATTAGGTGTACTGTTGATATTATAGATTTCAATTTTTTTAACTCGCATATTATCTGCTACAGTGTAGGTGCCGCCACGACACGCCATCGATCCCGACCCCGTCACGCCGTTGTTCGACTACGTCCTCTACCGCCGCGGGTGAGCTAGAACTCTGTCTTCTCCCTCGCATTTTTTTTGTCGCGTCACCTAGGTGTCATTTCCCGTCCGCAAGCGTTACGAAGATAAATATGCAATAGTGGTAGGCATATTTTGAACCGTAACGCTTGCGGCATTTACGGGACAGTCGGCGGATCCGTAGATTGGGTACGTTTTCCATGCTCTACCCCGATCCGAGACAGAATTTCGGTAGCGCTTCCCCGTTGTTCTCCTTATGCACATTCTCTCGGCTTTTTGCCGAGACGTGTATCGGGAGAGCAGCGGGGAGGTGCTGCCGAAATTCTGTCTCGGATCGGGGTAGAGCATGGAAAACGTACTCAATCTACGGATCCGGCGGCTGCTAGGACCCTTGACCTATTAGATATGTAGGTTTTGCCGCTAGAAAATAAAAATATCATGCATTTAATTTCATGCTATTATTTGAGATGAAATACAATGTGTTGTTTGCCTCGCAATACAGCAGATTATGGCTGATAATGGTTGGATGTTCACTGGCCGAAAAGATGCGATGGAAAGAACAGATGAGTGGGTATGGAAGACTAATTTCTTAGTGAGGGAGTTAGGGCGTGGTTCAAAGTCGGGCATCCGTCCAGGTTGCCCTTGCGCTCGATGCAAGCTGCGTCTTCGTAAGGGAAAGCAAGATATGACTAAACACCTATGGTCTTATGGGTATTGGGTGGAGTACACCACGACGATCGACTTTGCTGAGTACGAACGTGAAAATGGTAGGGTGATGCGGCAGCGGATCAATGGCATTGAGGATGATGGGATAAGAAACTTCCTAGAAGATCTCCGTGATGCCGACATACCAGATTCGCCACCTTCACGGGAGGAACCATCCGAACCGAGTGAACCAGAGGAACCGGAGCCAACTGCACAGTCATATTTTCGTATGATGTCCTCGGGTCAGAGGCCTCTGTACGATGGTGCAAAAATTTGTCAGCTCGATGCCATCTCCCAAGCCCTAGCCGAAAAGCTGAAGCACGGCAATACCCGTTCATGCTTTGAACCTCATCTGCAAACATATGGTAACATGTTGCCTGAAGGACATTGTTTGCCTAAAAGCATGTATGAAACAAAGAAAATCCTGCGAGAGCTGAACATGGATTATGAGAAGATAGATTGCTGTCCTAAAGGCTGCGTTTTGTTTCGGCAACAGTTTGCGGAAGACAAGTACTGTATCAAGTGTGGGGCCTCTAGGTATCATGAGGTAAATGGACGTGATGGTCAGAAGAGGCAGACAAAAGTCCCCATGAAGATTCTTCGTTACCTCCCGTTCATAAAAAGAATCCAGCGGCTTTACATGAATAAGGAGTCTGCCACCCAGATGACCTGGCACAAGAATGGGAAGAGATACGAGGACGAGCACGGACGGATAAAGATGGGACATCCATCAGATGGTATGGCATGGAAGAATTTCGATGCAAAATACCCTGAGCAGGCAGCCGAGGCTCGGAACGTCCGAATTGCGATAGCAACCGATGGTTTCAATCCGTATGGTATGTCGACTGCCTCGTACAGCTGCTGGCCCGTGTTTGTTATTCCGCTCAACCTCCCTCCCGGAGTCCTAATGCAAAGGAAGACCATATTCCTGTCATTGATCATTCCAGGGCCTGAATACCCTGGAAAGAATTTGAGTGTCTATTTGCAGCCGCTTGTGGATGATCTAAACCACTCTTGGCACCACGGTACCTTCACATACGACCGTGCATCGAAGAGGAACTTTTTGATGAAAGTTTGGTTCCAGTATTCCATGCACGACATGCCGGGGTACGCCCTATTCTGCGGATGGTGTACAGCTGGTAAGTGGCCATGCCCAGTGTGCAGGAACCGGCTTGAGTTTCTTTGGCTAAGCGCGGGTAAGAAGTATTCCGCGTTTGACACGCATCGAAAGTTTCTCAAAAGAAGACATCGGTTTAGAGATGACGAAAAGAACTTTAAGAAGGGCAGAGTTGAGCGTGTAGAGGAAGAGATACCAACTTTCGATGGTGCAGTTGTTGATGCCGAGCTAAGTGCTCTCGTGCTTGCTCAGGGAAATGGCCCACGATATTCGGGATATGGTGTGGACCACAACTGGACTCACGTGGCAAGCATTACGCAACTCCCATATTACAAGGACCTCGATCTTCCCCATAACATCGATGTGATGCACACCGAGAAGAATGTCGGAGAGTCTCTGTTTCACACTGTCCTGAACATTCCTGAGAAGTCAAAGGACAATGTGAAGGCTAGAGTCGATGTTCAGAAGCTCTGTGATAGGGAGAGATTACACATGCAGGAACCTGAGGGCCGTCGAAAAAACTGGTTCAAGCCGCATGCCTTCTACTGCCTTAATAGTATCCAAAAGAAAGAGGCGTTCATGTGGCTCAAATACGTCGTGATGTTCCCTGATGGGTATTGTTCAAATATAAGTAGGGGAGTCAATCTTTCAACGGGAAAAGTCAACGGGCTCAAGAGTCACGACTATCATATATGGATTGAGCGGCTGATGCCGGTGATGGTTCGAGGGTATCTCCCCGAACGTGTCTGGCGTGTGCTCGCGGAGTTGAGCCATTTCTTCCGCACGCTTTGTGCTAAGCAGATATGTCCCCTGATGATTAAGAAGCTGCATGAGCTAGTGCCGGAGTTGCTATGCAACTTAGAGATGATATTTCCGCCTGGCTTCTTTACTCCGATGGCGCATCTTGTTGTGCATCTCGCGAACGAGGCACTATTGGGTGGACCGGTGCAATTTCGTTGGCAGTTTTGTATTGAGAGAGAGTTTAAGTATATTCGAACCAAGTGTGGAAACAAAAATAAGATTGAAGCATGCATAGCTGAGGCAACTGTCCTCCAGGAGATGGCAGACGCCAGGCTAACCTACTTTCCCGATGATGTTCCCACTATGCATAACCAGGCCTCTCGGTACAATGTTGATGAGCCCAAGCAAGACCCCAAGCTCCTCCTCTTCCAGTTTCCCGGTGGCAAGGCCGGTGGCGCAAAGAAGTATAACTTGACCTTCGAAGAGCAGGAGTGCATAATGCTCTATGTGCTTCAAAACATGAAAGAAGTGACCCGCGACGAGCAAAATGAGGCGGGCAGTTTCCTTAGGTAAAATGGTGAACAAAGTATCTTTTCAACTAGTATCTTGGTTTTGGTCTAATACGTATTTTGTCCTTTTAGGCAATTCACCGATGAAATGTGGCCGGGAACTGTGGACCCCGATGAAGCCGAGCTGGACACTCTTATGAAAGAGGGTGCCCCCGGAAAGAAAAATTTCACGGCTTGGTTTAGGGAAAAGGTAAACTCTAACCTGTCCCTCCTACCTTGCAATCCGTGTCTTGTCCATCTTATTACACGTAACTAATGCAGAGAACAATTTGTACCAAACTTGTAGGGAGGTGATCCCACTATTGTGATGTCGGATGAGTTGAGATGTGTCTCCCAAGGTTGTAATCGTAAAGTTGAGATGTATGAGAAGTATGACGTGAATGGGTTTCGCTTCCATACAGAGTCTCACCAGAACAGTCGGCCCAATGCAAAAACTATAAATACCGGGGTCTTCACCAAAGGAGCCGGAGAGTTTGATTACTATGGGAGGTTACAAAACGTATACGAGGTGACGTACAATAATACGAACATAGAACTCAAGCTCGTCGTGTTCAGATGCCACTGGTTTGACCCAACGGAGCATGGACTGAGAAAAACCCCTTCCATTGGGTTAGTTGAAGTTAAGCCTTCAACCACCTATAGCCGATCCGATGTCTTTGTTGTGGCTCACCAAGCGAAGCAGGTTTATTATTTGCCCTACCCATGCAAGAAAGATGGACTCAATGGATGGGAAGTCGTGTTCCATGTATCACCACATGGTAAGCTACCCATGCCCTCGGACGATGATTACAACAACATCGACCCTAAAACATATGAGGGGATTTTCTACCAAGAGCAAGAGAGCTTTGGGGACTTTGGCATACAAGATCTTGCGGACCTCGAGAACGAATCACAAACAGGCGGTGAGGCAGTGATGGATCTAAAGGACATAGATATGCTCAACAAGTTTCATTCGGACATTGCCAATGATGAGCCTCCACCGTGTGATGAGCATCCACCGTACTACTCACGTGATAGTGATTCTGATAGTGACAATGAGAACACAAGATTTAACTATGAGAGTGATGGTGAGGGTCTTTTATGTTTATGCTTAGTATTTAATTTCTCTCATGTAGTTAGCTTAATACTTATTTTCCTTGCATTCTTTATTATGCTTACTATATATTTTTGAACATGCTTATTAATTGTTTACCCTTTGTCCATGCAGGTGATTGAGCAATATGAGCGGCAAGGAATCCTCGGCCACCTTGAGCAAGTCGCAGCGCCGGCGGTTTGCGAACCCGCGTTACACTCAGGAGGGGGGTGAGAGAGGAGGTGCACGACGAGGTGGAGGGGTAGCTTCTGATGCACTTCCCCAGAGGGGACGCCGAGGTGGAGGCCGAGGTGGAGGACGAGCTGGAGGACGACTAGGTGGACGGGCACGAGTGGAGGAGTCTCCTGAGGCCGAGGCGGAGGAGCAGTCTCGAGACGAGGAGGTGGAGGCCGAGGTGGAGGCCGAGGTGGAGGCCGAGGTGGAGGCCGAGGTGGAGGACGAGGATTTTGGAGAGGAGAACCCCGAGGCTCCGAAGAAGCTAAAGTTACGTGGGGAATCCGGGGTACCTGATGAGTCACAGGAACCTGCACCGGAGGCGAGAACCCTCATTAAGGGCAACGGCAAAAGGTAAATGACTACCCATTTTGAACACGGTAATTTCATGTTGACGTGTATTAATGTTTCATTATTGTGCAGCACTTGGATTTATCCACCGGGGATCAAGCGTACTCCTAACAGCCTGGTTGGATCTCTGCTTAGGAAGTATTGGCCGGGCTATTACTCTCCCGTCCCCGGTGGCGAGAGGGTTCTAGCCAACAGTTGGCCCGACTATCAGGCCGCCCCTTGGGTTGGCTACGAGTCAGCTGCTGACGCTGTTATCACCAGGTTTTGGGTAAGACAAACTCTTCAAATTTCTTTTCATAGTTGATAGTTGATGACTCCACCATGCTACCTCATGACTCTCACAATTACTTTTATGCCTAATTTACAGAGATTCTTTAGGGTGCTTCCGGAGGATCAGGAGAAGGCGGACCAGACTTTGCAGGGGGCTTGTAAGAAATTGGTGCCGCAACAGTTCTATAATCAAAAGAATACGTCCATGAACTTATTCAGTTCTGAGAAGTTGGGCAAGAGGGCGCCGAAGCACGAGAATGTGGAGAATCCACCTGACATGACCCTGGATGATTACATGTTGGTAAGTAAATTGTCAAAAAGTTCATATGTTGCTGCTAAGGTGCATTTGCAATTTCTGTGCTTCAAATGAGTATCGATTTTTCAGGTTCGACCCTCGTGGACCTTAGGTAGGGAAGACGCATGGGAAGCGGTGGCGACAAAGTGGCTCGGGCAAGACGCCGAGTTCAAAGCCGTGAGCGACCGAAACAAGGCAAACCGTGGCCACGTCGGGACACACCGTGCGGGTGCCTGCGGCCTTGCCAACTTCAAGGAAAAGATGGTATACATGGAACAACCTGCATCTATTTCGTGTTGTTTTCCTACTTGATGAACATAACATTTCCTCTTGTGTTCCTACTTGATACGCAGGCGCAATCTACTGGAGTGTTTGTTTCGGACGTGAAAGCATGGGAAACAATAAAGCTTAAGAAGCCCGATCCATCCAAGCCTCCTCCCGAGGTTCCCGAGTACTACGGCAACGCAAAGGACAAGTTGGATTTGTACTGCTCGACTTTCCAGACTTTCCATCCGCATGTGGAAAACCCTTTGGAGCACGAGACCGATATGAGAGCGTTGGTCGTGGCGGGAGGTGGCAGGGAGCATGGGCGTTACTTCCTAGCTGATACGGTGACCCCGCACATGCCTGAGTTGAGCTTGACGCGTGTCAAGTCTACCCTCACCGCCGATGACCCAAAGGTCACGCGTCATCGCCGGCCTTCCCGAGCTGACCACGATGTAAGTTGTCTCAATTTCATCCTATTTTCGACATTCGTTCCTGAGGTGACTGTTCACGAGATTCAATTTTCTTGGGATTGTAGCCTGCTTTCGAGGCGGCCTACGCAGCCGCTTTTGCGGAGTATGAGACGGCGTATAACGAGTGGCTGCAGGTCTCACAGGCATACGCCGAGTATAGAGAGATGCTCGATAATGTAAGTTACAACCTGTTGTTTCTATAAAATATTACAAGTCTCATTTCCCGTGGTTTGAACCTTCATATCTACAACGCCTAACATCTACCCTATCTTGCAGGCGACCCGCATGTTTCTTATCACTGGTGAGAGGCCGACGTCGCTACCAGAGGCACCACCGATCCCGGGGCCGGCGCCACGGGCCCCGTCGAAGGATATGTTCGCTGTTGCATACTACTCATCGACTCCGGTAAGTAATTTGGCAAACTA
Organism: Alopecurus myosuroides; assembly: GCA_028641055.1. Lineage (NCBI taxonomy): Eukaryota > Viridiplantae > Streptophyta > Magnoliopsida > Poales > Poaceae > Alopecurus > Alopecurus myosuroides. Next base: position 155,940,826 of record CM054063.1, read on the forward strand.
GTTGTGATCGATATCATGTGCATTCTAACTTGCTAACTTTTGCTCACACATGCATGTAGGGCTCGGGATGCTCCACGCATCGACCCTTTGGTCGTCCTGATGCCTCGCCCACGGGTTCCCGAGAGATCACAGCCTCGCCGAGTTCGTCTCGTCAGACCACACCGGTTCATGGCGGTGCCGGTGGTCGTGCCTCGCCGAGTTCCGGGGTTGGTTCGACGGCGGCTACCCAGCGCCAGGCGTCGCCGATTTTCACGAGGTCGGAGATGGGTACCTCGAGCGACGAGGCCGTGTAGCTAGGAGATGGTTGTGCTTGTAAGCACGGTTGAGTAGTGTCGTTGGATCATGTATGCACGATGGTTGGATGATTATGTATGCACGGTTGGATCTTGCTTTTGTGATGTTTGGATTGATATGTACTATTTTGTGTGAAGTCTATGATGTTTCTGTGATGAGATTTAATAATGTACAGCTTTTATAATGTGAATTGATATGGTACAGCAAGAAATAACAGCAACAAATCGAAAAAACAGCAAAATGGCCAGGGGATACGCCGAGGGGAACCCCGTCGGGGTAGGCATTTGCCCCAGCCCAGGAAGGGGGATACGCCGAGGGGGAGGCCGTCGGGATAGGCCTGTGCCCAGTCCAGCTCGCCCCAGACGCCGAGGGGGAGGCCGTCGGCGTACGCAGCTGCGCTGCGTCAGCTGCCGCCACGTGCCCCAGACGCCGAGGGGGTGGCCGTCGGCGTACGCAGCTGCGCAGCGCCAGCTGCCGCCACGTGCCCCAGACGCCGAGGGGCGTGGCCGTCGGCGTAGCGGGGACGTAACGGATCCGTCCTGGCCGTCTGTGGGGCCCACCAAACGTATACGCCGAGGGGAACCTATACGCCGACGGCCAGAAGGGCTTCGCCGACGGACTTGTACGCCGAGGGGGCTACGCCGAGGGTGGCCGTCGGCGTATGGATACGCCGAGGGGGAACGTATAGACGCCGACGGCTTCCTGCCGTCGGCGTACCGTCGCATTCCTGTAGTGACAGCCCACGGTCATAGTTACCAAGGACCGTCTGCTGGCCGGATGTGTAAGTCAAACATTAGTTTGACTGAACAAAATTTTGGAAGCGTAAATTTAGGGCTTAATCAAACTCAACATACCCTAGCTTGATCGCTAATGTAGCTAACATAAACAGCCATCAAACGTGTGAATTTGACTGCGCAGTCCCCGCCCGACAAACATATGGCAACATTGATCAAGAGTATGTTAGAGGTCCAACTAATCAAGAGGCAATTAATGTTGGCAATTCATGATACCCTTGGCTACACGTTACTACATGTCAAGTGGAATTAAGACGACAGCTGAACGTTGTACCTCCTGCAAAACAAAAGGGAAAAACGAAACTGAACTATCTCATCTTCCGTGACCGAGCGGCATATGCACAGTACATAAGAAGTATTGATTGATGGTCTGATAGACCCGGCCGTAACCGAAACTTTGATGCCTGCTCTAGTTATAGTACAGTATCGTGGTCGATTTCAAATTAGCGCAACCAGCGTGCGTCTTACACGACACCTTCTTTCGAGCCTATAGCTGTCTAACTAGCACACTAGCAGGTCAAGTAGCTCTTCACCTCTTTAATCTTCAACAGTGGCAGCTATAAATTGTTTGTTAACGTCACGTCTCTGCATCCATCTTACTAGCATGAGCAAGTTGCAATTTCCGAAGTTGCAACCGAATTAAATTTCATATATTTTTTTTAAACAAACACGGACGAGTAGTAGGTAGTTAGTACAACTCGTGGACACCCAACATGTTAGTACAACTCAGTAAGGACTTAACAGGGAAGCATGAATATGGCCGAAACAAAGTTATCGCCAGTGCCTAGCTCTTTAGAGCACGGGGTTTGCGCCTACCGAAAGAAAAATTGAGTTTGTAAACCAGATTGTCCACCGATGGGGCAATGAGCTCGATGTACTAACTAGGGATGTAACAAACTCAGGTCTGAGAACAGAAATTGACCATGACCCATGGCCCAGAGAGACAAGACTCCTAGGCTAGGCTAGGCTAGGATGAGCTATAGTTGTTTGCTTCAGAGGGTTCTCTTTCATCTTTCGTTATCTCGGCTTAAATGGTGCAAATTCGCTGACTAATCAGACATCGCTGATCGTTTTCAGCCACGAGATCTGTGTTCACGAATTTAATTTCCAACTGTACGTGAGGTCTCTGCTGTATTTGTTAGCTCCTCCTTTTAATTCCAGCAATGATGGGACACCATGCATGCACTAGCTAGCTTATTTTCTAAAAATAAATCAAAACACTCAAGCATGGGCTCCCTAGCCACAACATAATCTAATATTTTAAGGATACAATCAATATGTATAAATAATAGGTCCTCCCGGGTCGCTCGCGCGAGCGACTCCGGAGGCGAACGGAAACCGGCCAAAAACACCTCGAGATCTAGACTTCCCGGCCGCTGCTGCCGTTGATGCCGGCGGTGGTGGTGGCCCCCGGCTGTCGGACGGCAGGGGATGGAGGGCGCTCCTCGATGGCACCAATTTTTTTGAAGATTGTACCGTAGGGAAAAATCCCTACGGTTAGATTTTCAAAATTATATAGGCAGACAAATGCTACCAAAATTACAAAAGAATTACAGGGGTAGTTCAAGGAGGCAAAAAATTAATCCTACAATACATATTATGAGATAAGGTTCCTAACCCAAGAAATAAGGGGTTCCCTAGCAGTGTCTTTAACTCTGTACTGATGTATCATGACATCTGAGCAAAACCTAATATGCCATCTCATAAAAGTAGCCTCTGTGAATTGGAAAATGAGCTCATTCCTAGCCTTCCATATGTTCCATGTAGCACAGGCCAAGATCTCCAGAAAGCAGGGTCCTTGAAAAAGCGACATAGCCAGAGTGATCCTATCCAGGATGGTCTTGGAGAGATCCCAATGAATGCCAAGTGTATCCCAACAAGCCCTCGCAAAGTTGCATTCAAAGAAAAGATGGCTAACAGTTTCACATGTGTTGCTGTCACATAGGACACAGGTGTAACCCACAGGTAGATGCCAATGCTTGCGGTTCAAAAGGTCTCTAGTGTTCAATCGATCATTGAAAAAGAGCCACAAGAACACCTTCAGTTTAGGGAGGCATCTGGAGGCCCATATATCCTTGATGATGGGATGGTAATGGACATTAGCAAAGAGGAACTTATAAAATCGTGCAGAGCTGTAGTGTCCATTACCCCAGCAATAGTGTACGAGATCATGACTAGATGAATCCAGTTCTAGTTGCTCAATAACATGTGATAAGTCCTGATATTCCTCATATGCTTGCACAGACAAAGGCAATGCAAAGGTATCTTGTAGATTATGAGAATCACATATCTGAGCCACTGATGAGTCCTCATTAAGTACGAATGAGTATAATCTAGGCCAACGATCACAAAGAGTAGTGTTGTCCTGCCAGAAATCTTTCCAGAAAAGCATATTAATTCCATTTCCAATATGGAATCGAGCAATGCTGCGATACAGAGGTATAAGCTTGAATATATCCCTCCACCAGAAAGAACCCTTAATGGCTTGAGCATGTGGTGGAGAGTTATAATATAAGTTCCATACGAGCTTGACCCAGGGTGTGTCATAATGATTATAAAATTTGTGTAAATATCTGATAAGTAGAGCATTATTTTGTAGCTCGAGATTCATGATGCCAAGACCCCCATGTTTCTTAGGCTTGCAAACCATCTCCCAAGCAGACAATGAGTGGGGAGTCGCAGCTCCACCCTCTTTAGCCCATAGACAGTGACGTCTGATACGATCAAATGAGCGAATAATAGTTTTAGGTAGCTTGAGAGAGCCCAAATAATGGGTGGGAAGTGAAGACAGGACTGATTGAATCAGTACTAAACGCCCACCATAATCCAGATATCTAGAGCACGCATTCAATCTTCTCTCCATACGATCAGCCAGAGGGGCAAGATAAAAAATTGTCGGTCTGGTGGTACCAAGAGGGAGGCCCAGGTAGGTGAATGGCATAACACCAGTCGAACATCCAAACTCATTGGCCAAGGCCAACAGTTGTTCTTGAGTGATATTGAGTGGCATGATGCATGATTTGGAGTAATTAACTGTCAGACCAGTGGCCTTGGCAAAAACAGTAAGGAGATTCTTGAGAACAGATAGCTGTCTAGGGCATGCCTGCGTGATCAGTAGTGTATCATCTGCGTATTGAACAATAGGAAATTCTGCATCTGGTATAGGAAGGGGTGCAGTAAGGTCCCCTTCATTCATCACGCGGAGAGGGTCGTCAATGGGGCGCGGTCGGCACGTTGGCAGGCGGGGCGGTGACGCTGCGTGACGAAGAGGCAATGGCAACGGCGGTGGTGCTCGTGAGGCCGAGGCGCTAGGAGCCCGCCGGCGGCCATGGTGATGGCGGGCCGAATTTTGGCCAATCTGGATCCAAAGGGGCTTCAGCCATTGCTTGTGCTGTTGGCGTTTTCTGATGCGCTGATGGTCGCGCTGATGCTAGTCCTCGTTAGCTCGCTGAGCTGAGGGCGCAACTACTCAGCGAATCGGTCGGCGGGTCGTTCATGCTTCGTCGGATGGGTTTTTATGGACCGAATAATGGAGGCAGTTATGTTGGCCCTAGCGGTCGTATATCGTCCATGCGCCGATTGCTATCTGTGGCCGGTCCTCTTCGATCTGTCCATCGACAGGTTCCGGACTTCTTCTTCAAAGGAAAGTAAGGACAACCAAATGATGTTCTTTGGCACTTTGATAGGATTGGGGTCGGTCGTGTGCACTCGCATTATCAGCATAAGCTTTACCGGGGAATCGCGAAGCTTTGTTTTTGTTGACACCTTGGGACATGTCTACACGAAGATTTTCAAGGAATCAACAGATGCAGAGAATTGCCATGGCGTGATTGGAGGACCAGCAATTGGCGAATGCGGGTTTTGGATGTTAGACGACATTGCTTCACAGTTAGTTGTTTGGACTTGGCTCCTGTTCAGACTGGACACATGTTACTGTGAGCCTGTTGGTACGTGACTTGCAGTAGTGCCATACGGAAGTGGGGGCGACAGCTTTGGAGGACTTCTTTGTTGGTGGTGCTCTTCTGAGTACCGAGTCGTGATTTGCAGTGTGAAACCCCAAGGCCTGGTCTTTATTGGTTGTGCCTGACAATGGACTTCTTGAAGACATTGTTTTGGGAGCGCGCTCTTTCTCCAGGGTGAAAACCTAAGATCTTTGATTGCGAAACAACAACGCTTATGCGTTGTTACCTTCCTGAAGGCGTTGTTTTGGAGATCTACCTTAGTAGTCCAGGTGCTTGTCATTGGTGGTGGTTAGAGTGTTGCTGCTACGGGTCATTGATCAACGTGGCGGTGTCTTTTTTTATCTCTTTTTATTTTCTTTTTCGGCTATGTGTAACCGGGATGTGTTTATGCATCTTGTTGGTGCAGATGCCGATTGTAATTTGTATCTGCTTGATATTAATATATTTCCTTTATAAAAAAATTATAAATAATTAATGAGTATGTACTGTTTACAAGAGTATAATCCAGAGAAGATCTATCAGGTAATGTAAACCCATTTTAGAGGATATTTAGGGTGCCACTTTTACGGGTCGGTAAAGATGCATACTCTAAAATTTGTTCCCCGCTATTTTTCACATGTACATGCAGGTATGAACTATACTCCAAGTCTGATTTTACATCTATAATTCAAATTTTTACTAGTAAACATCACATAATATAGTCACATTCCAAAAGCATATATAATTTCAAGTAATCCAAATAAAATTTAGACATAATTTAAGGTCCAAATGCATGATCAAACATAGTTAGACTCTACCCTGTCCGTTCCTATCTTCATGATCATGTTCATTCTTTGGACAGGACGAGGTACTTGATCTCGGTCTCTTCCTTGTGCCTCACATCATTTCTATTCTCCACATTTCACATTGCTCGAGCAATTGCCAACAATGTTGAAAGACAAATGGTTTTTTTTCGAGAGTACACAATTGAATACCATAGCTTTATAGAAGAATAAAGAGTTTGGTTACAGCATACTGACAGACAATTACAACCAACTTCTCACCGGCACCCTCCACAACACTACACCCCTAAAAACCTAATGGACTACTCTCGCAAACGAGCTCCTACCTCCAAGACCTTCCCTCCTCCATTGTTCCGATTCGGCAATAATCTGATCGATCAGGCCCTCCACTGGGAACTTCCCGTGGATGTTATTGAATGTACGAGCATCATTTGCTTCCACAATCGCCAACAGACCAAGATCACTAGCATGTCCAACCCTCTCTTGTCCTTCCTATTGAGGTTTCTCCGCCCTGCCATCCACCAATCTTGCAGGGAAGAGTTGCCCTCCGGAATGTGCAGCACCACTTCGAGCATATGGAAGCATCCCCACCAAACCTCTCTAGCATAGACACATCCCATCAGTATGTGTTTGACAGTGTATTCCTCCTGGAGACAGGTGAAGCAAGCCGTCGTTGCCATTTGAAGCCCATGATGAACACGTCTATCTGAGGTCCATAGTCGGTATTGCAGTGCTAGGCACACAAAGATCTTACACTTCAAAGGTGCACAACTTCTCCATATAGCCGATGCTCCCACCATCCTCACAGATCAATGGCAGAGAGTTGTGTATGTATCCTTCGTTGTGTAATCTTTCGAAGGCGAACATGGCCAGCTGAAAGAATCTGGTATAGTTGAATATCTGAGCATGACACAAATCGACAGGAAGGGCGCAACAAATTGCACCACGCCTTTCGCTGATAGTCTGCCACTGATATCACTGACCCAATCATGGTTGTGCATCACCTATTGCATTGATCTTTTAGATACACACAAATTTCTCACATTAGCCACCACCATAGGGGCGATGTCACGAGCCATAAACCCTCCAATTCATATGCCACGCTAAAAAAGGGTCGACGCCCCATCACCCACCTTGATTGACACCAGACTATCAAACACGTTCATATCCTCTGGGTACTTGGTCATCACCAATCGATGCAATGACCGAGAATGGTCTGTGTGGTGCAACCACTCCCAGCATGCACGAAGCGCCAACCCCTGCAGTTGTAGGTTCTTGACCCCAAGCCCGCAAGGCTAAGGGTTTGCAGATTTTATGCCAGGTGACTAAACATTGCTCTCAATGAACCTTCTCTTTTCCAGCTCAAAAGAAGGTCCGCATCCATGCATTTATCTCCTCCAACATCAATACTGGAGAATCCATGACAAAACATGGTATATTGTTCTAGCAATAATAACATCTTTAGTAAGAATAAGACGTCCATATCTTTGCAACAGTCCACGCTGCCATGCTGGCAAGGAATTCAAGACCTGGTCCAACATAGGCTGCCAATCAACCTTGCAGAGCTGCTCCGTTGACAATTGGAGACCCAAGTATTTACATGGGAATTTCCCCAAGTCACACCTAACACATTCTTTACCATCATATCATCCACAACCTGTCGCTAAATGAGAATTGTTGAGGATTTTGCCTAATTCATTTCCAATCCCGATGCCTTTCCAAAAGATCCAAGCACCTCCATGATTAAAACAAGATCCTCCACCTTGAGTCTGACGAACATTGCAACATCATCAGTGTATATATATATTATTTGCAAACCACTACAACCCCTTAAGTTTGATAACATTCTAGCCTCTGTGCCTTTAATTGCCAGTAGAGTTAAGACCTCCATTGATGCAGCACACCCCATTCCACCAAGCCCTACACCAACACCCCTTGGTCCCATGACAACATCATGAGCAAAGGCGATGCATGATAAGGTGAACTCACCCCTCTCTCTATATGCCTTCGGTGACTTGGTAAATGGTGCGCTACCTCATGGAACTACCCTATGTGTGCTCAGGTTTGATCCCACAATGGAGCCCCAAGATGATGCCCAGCAAGGAGCTCAAGAACATGCCCAAGAAGTTGCCCAAGAAGCCAGAGAAGAAGTCCAAGAAGATGGCATCGAGGAAGAAAAAGAAGAGGAAGAAGGAGGAGGAGGCCAGGATACCCGACCTGGCAGCCCGGCTAGGCCGGCCTTCCTGCTCCTCAGTCCGGGCCCCCAACCGAGCCAGCCGGCCTCCACCCCGGCCTCGGGCCAGCCTTCCTGCGCCGCCAGGACGGCCTCCCAACAGACCGCCTCAGCCTCCCAGGTCGGACAGGCCGACTTTCCTGCACTGCACGATTTGGGGGTTTTCTCCCCTTTTCCACCCCACCTACACCCTTGGCTACAAAAGGGAACCCCTTGGACCAGATCTAGGTTAGAGATGAATTGAGAATTGAGCTTTGGTCCCCCTATGTTCCTCTTGTTAAGCTACTCCTTAGATGTGTATCTAGGAACGAATCAAGGCTACTCCATCTACTCTTCTATTTGGATCGAATCAAGGTTACTCCGGAATAGCCATCCTTTCCCCTTGGGATTCAGTTGGTATTCTCCCAATATTTCTTGACTGTCCCTCGAGGACCTATTGGTGCGGCGGACCAGCCGCAGGGTTGAATTGGTTCCAATCAAGGTGAGTTCGAGTGGATTTTTTGCTGGAGGCAGCCTCGGGTTTAGTTTCCGGTATCTCAAATCCTCTAGTTCACACTATTTATCTAGTTACCCTTTATTTTCCCCCATGAATCCCCCTTGTGTTCTTCCTCGTGTTCTTCGTTTTCCCCTTGTCTTCTTCGTGTTCTTGGTCAATTCATGAGATCGGGCCACCCTAGAGGTAACAACCTCCATCATATGGTATCAGCAGCCTCGTTGCCACAAATTTTACCCCTCACAAACCCCCATTTCCACCAAATTTTTTCTTCCCCATACCTAATTTCAAAAATTTCACCAAAAAAGACTCAAAGGGATTTTGACCGATCAATCAATTTGTTGGGTTTTTAGTGGATCTGATCCATGGATTTGTTGCTTAAGACCATTTACCACCCTTCTATTCAGCCACTTTTCCCCATTTTGTCCATGAAATTGCAAGATATGAGCAAGAAATTTGAAGTTCTTCGCGCCGAGGAAATTTTTTCCGATTTCGATTTTTTGACAAATATTGAAAGTTGTTTTTCTTTGTCGTTGTTGGTCCGATTTGAGCGATTCAAAGTGCTCCGTGAAGTACACAACAACATCTAAAACACTATATCGACGGATCATCACAACATCGACATCCTCTAGCCGCAAGTCTGCGTTCATCAATTCCATAGGATATAACTTGCTTCCACTTGAACTAACCCATCTTTTTGTGTACCTTGCCCATTCGGACTAGCTCTTTTATATTGCTTGGCATTACACTAGTGGAACCGAGAGTGCGTGTTTGGCACTTGTGAGAGCGTAGTTTCGAGTAGGCATTGACATTTTGGAATAATCAAAAATCAAAAAAAAAAGAATAAAAATATCGATGCCAATTGCTATCCATTGTAGGAACGTGTAGCTTCGCGTCGCAAAAGAGAAAAGAGTGACCAGTTGCCACGGTGCGAATCTTGTTGCCTTTTAAAGTTTGCGATTTGAGCTAGCGTCCTCTTTGTGTTGGTGTGGCATTGAGCTTAGTCTTCGTTAGGAACATTTCGTATTCTCTCGTCCCTTGGCCGCACTAACCCCATTAATTATTTGTGTGTGTGTGTGTGTGTGTGTGTGTGTGTGTGTTCCATTTGTTTCCACCCTCGGATTTTTTTCTTTTGCTAACATTTCATTGTGGTTCATTTCTACTTTTAACAACAAACTTTTCGTTGGTTTTGGTTGATTTTCCTCGCCACTATCCTAACCCATTTGGGACCCTCATAAAGTGTGTGAGTTCCCCCCTTTTGGTTTTTCTTATCTACTCGAATTTGCCTTGTGACGAACCATTACAACCTTTGGCAATCCACTTGCTCCAATACAACCTTCAAGGTAAAGTTGGGTAAGTGACAGACATCCACCAACAACATATCCATTATCTTGGTTATCTCTTGTGTGCTTTTGCAATGGCTAGGGAAGGTGACTTCCCAAGTCCGAGTTCGGAGGAATATGGAAACCCCCTCTACATCGACAACACACACAACTTTGTGACACACTCTGAGCATGTGCAATTCTGTGCCGTTGTGTGTGATGGCTTGGAACACTATGAGTGTCGCCTACATGAGCAAGATGCAAGATTCAATGATCAATTGGCGTGCATCAACATCAACTTAGCAAATATTGGTAACCGCCTACGATCATCTTCATCTTCACACCGAATAAGGAGCTCCTCAAGGTTGAGCCATCCATGAGAGCAACCTCATGATCCTCAGCAAGCTCGTCGACATGATTTTCATCACCCCATGCAAGATGGTGGACTTCACCGCCAAGAGCATGAACCTCCACCTTCTCCACAACCTCACCGCCGCAATTGGTATGATGACAGCTTGCCCCCCCTTAACCAACTCCTTGACATCAACAAGGACGTGATGACCCTCTTCAACAACAACATAGACACCCGGAACTTCGTCAACATCACCCACAACCTCCTCCAAATGCCGAAAATGACTATGGATACAATGAATTTGTGGAAGGTGCTCGACGACATCGAAGGCCTCCAAGGCATAATGCGCGTTGCCACCATAATGGCCGTGAAGATCAAGACCTTCCTGAACACCGTCTTCTTGAGCAAGACCGTCCTCAACACCATCACCATGAGCAAGACCATCCTCAACACCTTCAATGTGAACAAGACCATCCTCAACACAATGAGCATAATGATAGTGAACGCCGAGAAGCAAGAATTCATCATCGACAAGAAGATCCTCATGGAAATAGGATACATCCTCCTCCACAAGGTCATCAAGAACATGATGATATCGACCCATATGCTCATTCGCTACCCATCTATGATGAAGACTCAAATGAGACCAACCATCATCACAATGAAGACAACAACATGAGCATTATTCGAGCCAATGTTCCCAAGTTTCATGGAGAGTACGACCCGGATGTTTACCTCTCTTGGGATCTCAAAGTTGACAACATCTTCCGCACTCACAACTTTAGTGATGAGAAAAAGGTAGCAACGGCTTTTCTCGAATTGGAAGGTTACACCCTCTTGTGGTGGGAACAAGTGCAAAACCAAAGTATATACAACCGCTTACCACCTATCACAACTTGGAATGAGATGACAGAAGTCATGCATGCATGATTCGTACCTCCTCACTACAAGCGAGATTTAGTCAAGAAGATACAAGAGCTCATGCAAGGATTGAAAATGGTTCTTGAGTACTATAAGGAAATAGAAATCTCCATGAAAAGAGCAAATGTGACGGAACCTGAAGAACACCAAATGGCCCGATTCCTCAATGGTTTCAACCATATGACAATCTTCTTGGACTTGTACATCAAGAACTCAAGGCCGAGCGCCAACTATTCGAGGACCTCAAGTATTCGAAGCAAAAGGCCTACTTCGCCTCTGATTCTTTAACCTCAACGCCTCCAATGGCCCAAGATTCTACACTAAGTGCCTCCAAAGGAAATACAAGAGCTCCAAATGCAACAACAAAGTCTCCTCAAGTTCCTACCACCAACACAAGTGCCCCTCAAGTCAAGTCTAGGTCCATAAATTGCTTCAAATGTGGTGGTAACGAACACAAGTCCTTTGAATGCTCCAAAAAGATGATCATGATTGTCAACAAAGATGGTGAATGTGACTCAGTGAGTGAAGATGAGTACTATGCTATGCACCAAATCATTGCCAACCCCTTGGATGAAGAACAACATGACGACGAAAGCGTCTATTGTGATGTGGACAAAAGCCCATCCTTGGTGGTTACAAGAGTGCTAACAACATCTCCACAACATGATAAAGATCAACAGTGCAATCTCTTCCAAATAAGATCCTACATAAATGAAAAGTCCATCAAGGTCATCATCGATGGTGGAAGTTGCCATAAACTTGCTAGAAAAGAGTTTGTGACAAGTTGCATTTTCCATACAAGAAACACCCGCATCCCTACCATGTGCAATGGCTTAGTGACTCCGGAACCTTCAAGATACAACAAATGGCCCAAGTTTCCTTCAAGATTGGTCCTTACGAAGACACCATGGAGTGTGACGTGGTTCCAATAACCGTGTGCCATCTTCTACTTGGAATACAATGGCAATATGATATGGGTGCAATGCATTATGGACGCACTAATCAATACTCCTTCAAATGGAACAACAAGAATTTCATGCTCCGTCCTATGTCTCCAAGCCAAATAATCGCCGATAATGCAAAGAAGTTTGCGGGCACCCAACAAGAGAATAATTATAGTGAGTTGAGTGGTGAGAGAGAGATCCACCACAATGAGAGTGAGAGCCACAAGCCAAATATGAGTGGAGAAATGATGAGTGTTCCCAAAGGCCTAGCCTTACTTGCCACAAAACATGAGATGCGAGAGCTTCGAGAAAACCCATCCATACTTCACTTCGTCCTTGTGTGCAAAGTAGAAGTTCTTGATACTAAATACATAACAAGCTTTCCTCCGTGTTTGTTGCCTATATTGCAAGAATTTGAGGACGTATTTCCCGAAGAAGTACCGCCGGGTCTACCTCCTCTTCGAGGCATCGAGCACCGCATCGACCTCATACCAGGTGCTCCACTTCCAAACCGTGCTCCTTATCGCACCAACCCCGAAGAGACTAAGGAAATCGAGTGGAAAATACAAGAACTACTTGACAAAGGTTTTATTCGTGAATCCGGATACGTCTCAAACGTATCTATAATTTTTGATGCTCCATGATAATATTATGCCAATTGCTACATGTTTTCTCCCTTCTTTATGTCACTTTTACACGTTTTTCGGGACTAACCTATTAACAAGATGCCAAGTGCCAGTTCCCTATTTTCTGCTGTTTTTTTATTTCAGAAAAGTTGTTCTGGAAATATTCTCGGAATTGGACCCCACAAAGCCCGAAGTGCCTATTTTCCTCGAAAGCATCCAAAAGACCGAAGAGGAGTCGAAGAGGGGCAAAAGGGGGGCCACACCATGGGGTGGAGCCCCCCTTGGCCGCGCCACCTGGTGGTGTGGGGCCCTCAGGACTCCACCGCCTCTGCCCTTTCGCCTATTTATTCCCCCCGGATGAAAAACCCTAGGCACCTGATCAAATAACCCCGAAAAGTTCCGCAGCCGCCGTCATCGTCAACCCTAGATCAGGGGGGTTCTGAAGATGTCTCTAGCACCCTGCCGGAGAGGAAAACATCACCGGAGGCCTCTTCATCACCATGCTTGCCTCCGAAGTGATGCGTGAGTAGTTCATCTTTGGACTTCGGGTCCATAGCCGTAGCTAGATGGTTGTCTCCTCGTCATATGCCTCCATGTTTAGATCTCCTGAGCTACCTAACATGATTGAGATTGATCTTATGTAATTCTATGTGCTGTGTTTGCTGGGATCCAATGAATATTGAACTTATGCCAAGTTGATTATAGTATTTATTGCATATGCTATTTGTGATCTTGCATGCTTTTCGTTGCTAGTGGTTGCTCTGGCCAAGTAGTTGCTAGTGACTCCAAGAGGGAGTATTTATGCTCGATAGTGGGTTCATGCCTCCTTTTCGCCTATGCTCGAGTGACAGAAACGTGACGGAGAAGGATGTGTTGTTGCCACTAGGGAGAAAACAACGGTGTGAGTGCCCACGTGCACAATCATTGCTTACATTACACACTTTGTTTATTGCAGTTATATGTTGCTTGCAACTTAATACCTAAGGGGGTTCAGATGATAACCTGAGGGTCGATTATTAGCCATAGATGCAGTTGGATTACGGTCTATGTATATTGTTGTAATGCCCGCACTAAATTTCATAGTATCCATCATGTCATGAATGTCCACTACGGTGCAACCTTTATTTGTCAATTGCCCAGCTGTAATTTGTTCACCCAGCATGCTATGTTTTATGGAGTGACACCACTAGTGAACCTATGAACCCCGGTCCATTTTCTTACACTGTTAAACAAACCACTACAATTTCCTGCTTTCTTTACTTACTGCAAGCATACATTATTTTCCACACTATACGTCTAATCTTTGTTTTCAGCAAGACCGGTGAGATTGACAACCTCACTGTACTGTTGGGACAAAGTATTTTGGTTGTGTTGTGTGCAGGTTCCACGTTATTGCTGACACCGGTGAAGCGCCAGCACCACCGTCAGTGGCATCAACCTTCCAAAGATCCTCTTCCTCCTAATGGATTGATAACCTTGGTTCTTAACTGAGGGAAATTCCTACGGCTACACTCATCACACCCTCCTCTTGGGGTTTCCCAACAAGTGCAAGATCAGCACCATCAAGGACTTTTTCTGGTACCGTTGCCGAGGAGAAGGAAGTCTGCTGGCAAGGGGAGTCTCTCACTCTCAACCTCTTTATTTTGTTTATTGACTTGTTTTTATTTTTTTATTGTTTTGCTTCTCTTTATCAAAAACAAAAAAAAATAGTTTACTTTATAGATGTTATTTATTTGCTTGCTTTTATTTTGCTAAAATGAGTTCTCTGAGAATACTAAGTTGTGTGACTTCACTAGCATAAACAACAATGATTTTATTTGCACACCTATTGCTCCACCTGCTCCTACTGCTGCTTTCTATGAAATTAAACCTGCTTTATTAAATCTTGTTATGAAAGAGCAATTCTCTGGTGTTAGTACTGATGATGCTGCTGCTCACCTTAATAATTTTGTTGAACTATGTGAGATGCAAAAATATAAAGATGTGGATGGAGATATTATTAAACTGAAATTATTTCCTTTCTCTTTGAGAGGAAGAGCTAAAGAATGGTTGCTATGTTTGCCTAGAAATAGTATTGATTCATGGACTAAGTGTAAAGATGCTTTCATTGGAAAATATTATCCTCCTGCTAAGATTATATCCCTGAGAAGTGACATAATGAATTTTAAACAATTTGATAATGAACATGATGCTAAAGCTTGGGAAACAATGAAAACTACGGTGAAGAATTGTCCCACTCATGGACTGACTAATTGGATGATTATACAAAACCATTTATGTAGGACTGATTTTTTCCTCAAGGAACCTATTGGATTCAGCTGCTGGAGATACCTTTATGTCCATCACTTTGGGAAATGCAACAAAGCTTCTTGATGATAGGATGATAAATTATTCAGAGTGGCACACTGAGAGAGCTCCACAAGGTAAGAAGGTAAATTCTGTTGAGGAAACCTCCTCTTTGAGTGAAAGGCTTGATGCTATTATGTCTATGCTTGTTAATGGTAAAGCTCAAGTTGATCCAAATAATGTTCCTTTAGCCTCATTGGTTGCTCAAGAAGAGCATGTTGATGTGAACTTTATTAGAAATAATAATTTTAACAACAATGCTTATAGAAATAATTTTGGTGGAAATAATTATAAGCCCTATCCTCCTAATAGTGGTAGTGGTTGTTCTTATGGTAGATCTGAAATGCCTAGTGAGGAAAGGATTGTAGAAGCTGAAAAAGCAACTAAGAACTTTATGCAAATGCAATATGAACAAAATAAGTTGTTTACTAAAACTATGGAAGAGCAATCTTCTATGTTGAGAACTATTATCCAAAAAATTGGAATTTGAATAGAGAAATCTCTGGTTTGCAAGGTAAAATTTCAAGTGCTGAGATTAGTATTTTGGCCCTATTAGAGGCACAATTTTCTTTGATCAATAAAATGGCTGCTAAAACTGAAACCATTGAAGATAATCCTTTTGCGGCAACCAATGCCATCCAAGTTCGAATTGATGATAATGTTAGGTTGATGGCCGAATTACGTGCTAGGTGGGAAAGAGAAGATGAATTGGCTAGAAAGAATAATATTGCTAGAGTTTGCACTATCACCACCACTAGTAAAACTGAAGCTCCAAGTGCTAGTAAACCTCCTACTATCAATGGTAAAGAAGTTGGTGTTAACAAAGACTCCACCCCTTTGGTGAAACGTGCTAAATTGCCTCAAACTGCTGAAATTGCTTCTGATAAAAGTGCTGAAATTTTTAGAGATGTGGGAGATAATGGTCCCATTACTTTTGATGATAATAATATTGATTTTGATGATTGCAATATCTCTGAAGTTATTATGTTCCTACAAAAGGTTTCTAGAAGTCCCAATGCTAGTGCCATGAATATGGCCTTTACTAAACATATGACCAATGCTCTCATGAAAGTTAGGGAAGAAAAGCTGAAACTTGAAACATCTATCCCATAGAAAATTAGATGATGATTGGGAGCCTATAATTAAGATAAAAGTAAATGATTTTGATTGCAATGCTTTGTGTGATCTTGGTGCTAGTATCTCTGTTATGCCTCAAAAGCTTTATGATATGCTTGATCTACCCCCGTTGGAACACTGTTATTTGGATGTTCATCTTGCTGATAATGCTAAGAAGAAACCTCTTGGTAGAATTGATGATGTTCTTATTATGGTTAACAATAACCTTTTCCCTATTGATTTTATTGTTATGAACATTGAATACAATGCTTCTTGTCCTATTGTTTTGAGAAGACCTTTTCTTAGAACTGTTGGTGTTGTTATTGATATGAAAGAGGGGAGTATTAAATATCAATTCCCACTCAAGAAAGGTATGGAACACTTTCCTAGAAAGAGGATGAAGATACCTTTTGACTCTATTATTAGAGCAAGTTATGATGTTGATGCTTCTTCACTTAAAAATACTTGAGTTGCTTTCTATGCCTAGCTGAAAGGCGTTAAAGAAAAGCGCTACCGGGAGACAACCCGTTTTATTTCCTTGTTTTCAACCCGTTTTCCTTTGTTTTCTTTTGTGTGCTTTGCACCTGGGTGTTCTCTATTTCCTTAGCAACCCCTCTGTATCTTTTCTGTTGTGTTTTTGTTGATCCAAGTAAAGCCTCTAGTGGAAAGTTGAGGCTATATTTCGGATTTCTGCGCAGGAAACAGATTTCTGCTGTCCACTGTTTATTCCGTATAAATCACGGAAAATTCAAAATGACCTGAGTTGTTTTGTGCGTAATCCTAGGATGTATACGCAACTTTTTTTAGTAAACCACTTTTGATTTGCACAACAGAAGATTTTCGAAAAAAATCATCTTTACCTGTTGTCCTGTTTTGACAGATTTCTGCCAATAATTGCATTTGCATCTTAATCGTTTTCTTTTGGTGTTATTTGGAGAAAACGAGTTTTAAAATAAGTTGTGAAAGTAGATAATGTGTTTTTGAGTGTTATACATGTGTTGAAACTGAACTATGTGAATTTATTATTTTGATTGCACTAACGTTGCTAATGAAGATTGTGACAAATTTGGTGTGAAGGAAGTTTTCAAGGGTCAAGAGAAGAGGATGATATGACGTGATCAAGAAGAGTGAAGAGCCTAAGCTTGGGGATGCCCCGGTGGTACATCCCAGCAAATTCCAAGAAGACTCAAGCGTCTAAGCTTGGGGATGCCCAAGGCATCCCCTCCTTCATTGACAAATTATGAGGTCACTTCTAGTGAAACTATATTTTTATTCGGTCACATCTTATGTGCTTTACTTTGAGCGTCTTTTATTTTTTCTTTCAGTTTGCTTTTATTTTTTGCTTTCAGTTTGTTTTTATTTTTGCAATAAGATTGGTTGGACCCCAGCATTCTTTTATTGGAGAGTGACACGCTCCGCTTTTTCATGGGAATACTTTGTATTCTTAATCTTTGTCTCGCTGCTGCATTTATTTAGCTCCTGTTTTGCATGCATCTCTTATCAGAGCTGTTAGTTTTAGTAGTGTTATGTGAGTACTCTCATGTTTGCTTGCTGTATCATACAGAGTATTTTTTTTGAAACATATCTTGTATGGTGCTTGTTGGGAGAAGAAACTGCTGTTTAGAGTAGAATTTTTTAATGGTGCAAGTAGAAGCTTGTATAGACTGTTGCTAGAACTTTTTCATGCCATGCTAAATATTATTTTAGTTCTAAATCCTTGTGATGTTGAGTAGCATGAATAGCCTCAAATAGCTGAGAGTTCTTAATATGTCATTGAAAGATTCATGAATTGTCCTTGTCATAAGGAAGCATAAATTTATGGTATTCTCTTTCGAATGTTTTATTTGGTTGACTTGGCGCATGCTCACACCATGTTTATGACTATAAACCAGTCACGAATAGCCTCCATGACCAGTTAGTTTTTGAACTTTTGATACCACTTATGCTTTAATTAATGATGTTTATGTCGATGTGCATGATTGTGGCTCTTATGCTCTCTTAATTTGTCCCTCCCAGTCTTTTGCTAGCCTCCACCTGTACTGATTATGAGCTCTACTCGTGCATACAACTCCCTTAAACCAAAGTTTTTCCCATTCTGTCCACCATACCTACATAAATGTGGTATTTAACTGCCACTCCAAGTAAACTGCTCATGTGTTACCTTTAAAACCTTCAAAATTACTCCTGCTGTATGTTCCTGTTTTTGCTCATGAGGACGTCAATACAGAATCTTTATCTCACTTGATGATTGGATTTCACACCCTGGACTAGTGGCTTCATCTGCTTATCCAAATGATAGAAGAGCTGGCAGCGGGGTGCCCAGCCCCAAATTAATACACACAAAATCTCTTCACTATTTTTGCCCCTGATTTATCAGTCAAAGCATAACTGTGTAAACAAAAGAGAAAGAGGGATGACCTTCTACCCAGATGAATCCTTCACATGGGAGCCGCTCTTGTGAATCCAGTTGGCTTGTGACGTACTGTATTTTCTGTTTACCATTCGTTGACATTAGCATACATCTCCCAAAATATAGACACTCCTCCACGGTATGTGCTTGTTGGCAGGCACACGAGGATTCAGTTAGCCATGGTTTGTGAAAGATGGATGGGAGGAGTGTCAAACTTTTAATACCTCTGTTTAATAAAATAAAAAGCTCTAGCACATGAGTGATCCCTGTTTCCCTCCGCGAAGGGCCTTTCTTTTACTTTTATGTTGAGTCTCCGTCTTCTAACTTTATGCACAGTTGAGAGAGCATTTTTGCTATTCTGAGTTCTATGTGCATTTTTCCCATAAAAATCAATAATTGCTTCATGATGTGATATTATTTGTTCTAAAATTATTTTCTCTAGTCAGCCTCGTGAACTTTGAAGGTGTTCTGGCATTTATGTTTTTCCCCACTCTTAAGGACTAGCTAAATATCACTTTGCCATGCTTTCTCTATATATGAAACAAACGTTTATCTTTCTTTGCATTATTCTTCTTGATCCTTTATTTGAGATACTCTTCATGATGAAAAGTGATTGCTTTGCTTTATTATTAAATTTCTATTTATCATGTTTGTGTTTGAAGCTCTATGATCTCAGCTTACATATGCCTTTACATTTCTATGATCCAGTTTATGTTAGTAGCATGTCACCTCAGAAATTATTGGTTTATCGTTTACCTACTCGAGGAAGAGTAGGAACTAAGCTTGGGGATGCTTGATACGTCACCAACGTATCTATAATTTCTGATGCTCCATGATAATATTATGCCAATTGCTACATGTTTTCTCCCTCCTTTATGCCATTTTTACACGTTTTCCGGGACTAACCAATTAACAAGATGCCAAGTGCCAGTTCCTTGTTTTCTGCTATTTTTTATTTCAGAAAAGTTGTTCTGGAAATATTCTCGAAATTGGACCCCACAAAGCCCGAAGTGCCTATTTTCCCCGGAAGCATCCAGAAGACCGAAGAGGAGTCGAAGAGGGGCAACAGGGGGCCACACCATGGGGTGGCGCGCCCCTCCTTGGCCGCGCCACCTGGTGGTGTGGGGCCCTCAGGGATCCACCGCCTCTGCCCTTTCGCCTATTTATTCCTCCCGGATGGAAAACCCTAGGAACCTGATCAAATATCCCCGAAAAGTTCCACAACCACCATCATCGTCAACCCTAGATCAGGGGGGTTCAGAAGCTGTCTCCGGCACCCTGCCGGAGAGGAAATCATCACCTGAGGCCTCTTCATCACCATGCATGCCACCGGAGTGATGCGTGAGTAGTTCATCCTTGGACTACGGGTCCATAGTAGTAGCTAGATGGTTGTCTCCTCCACATATGCCTCCATGTTTAGATCTCGTGAGCTGCCTAACATGATCGAGATTGATCTTATGTAATTCTATGTGTTGTGTTTTTTGGGATGCGATGAATATTGAACTTATGCCAAGTTGATTATAGCCTTTATTACATATGTTATTTGTGATCTTGCATGCTTTCCGTTGCTAGTGGTTGCTTTGGCCAAGTAGTTGCCAGTGACTCCAAGAGGGAGTATTTATGCTCGACAGTGGGTTCATGCCTCCTTTTCGCCTGTGCTCGAGTGACAGAAACGTGACGGGGGAGGATGTGTTGTTGTCACTAGGGAGAAAACAGCGGTGTGAGTGCCCGTGTGTAGAATCATTGCTTACATTACACACTTTGTTTAATGTAGTTATCTGTTGCTTGCAACTTAATACCTAAGGGGGTTCGGATGATAACCTGAGGGTGGATTATTAGTCATAGATTTAGTTGGATTACGGTCTATGTATATTGTTGTAATGCCCGCACTAAATATCATAGTAGTCATCATGTCATGAATGTGCACTACGGTGCAACCTTTATTTGTCAAATGCCCAGCTGTAATTTGTTCACCCAACATGCTATCTTTTATGGAGAGACACCCACTAGTGAACCTATGAACCCCGGTCCATTTTCTTACACTGTTAAACAAACCACTACAATTTCCTGCTTTCTTTACTTACTGCAAGCATACATTATTTCCACATTATACGTCTAATCTTTTTTTTCAGCAAGACCGGTGAGATTGACAACCTCACTATATCGTTGGGACAAAGTATTTTGGTTGTGTTGTGTGCAGGTTCCGCGTTGTTGCTGACACCGGTGAAGCTCCAGCACCACTGTCAGTGGAATCAACCTTCCAAAGATCCTCTTCCTCCTACTGGATTGATAACCTTGGTTCTTAACTTAGGGAAATTCCTACCGCTACACTCATCACACCCTCCTCTTGGGGTTCCCAACACGTAGCATCAAATCCCTTAGCCCTTGTGCCGGTCCAGTTATCCTTGTGCCTAAATATGATGATACTCTTCGTATGTGCATGGATTGTTGATATGTCATAAACGTATCCTTAATTTCTGATGTTCCATGTTGTTTTCTTATTGTTTCCCACATGTTTGCTATCCACTTTATGTCTTTTTTATCGATTTTCTGGACTAACCTATTAACAAGATGCCACATAGCCAGTTCCATGTTTTCTCCTGTTTTTAGTTTCAGAAAAGTTATTCTGGAAATATTCTCGGAATTGGAAAATTTGAAGCCCGGAAGTCTAAGAATTCCCGAAGGTTCCAGAGAGTCCCTAAGAGACCCGGAGGGTGGCCTCAGGGGGCCCACAACATAGGGCGGCGCGCCCCCCTTGGCCGCGCCGGGGGGTAGTGTGGGGCCCCCAGGGCTCCACAGCCTTTGCCCTTTCGCCTATATAATCCCCCCGAGACGTAAACCGTAAATATATCCCACTTCTACCTGAGAAACACCCAAGGCCGCCATCACCATCATCCCGAGATCGGGAGTGTTCTGGAGCTCTCCCCGACACCTTGCCGGAGGGGGAAATCATCACTGGAGGGTCTACACCACCATGCCCTCCTCCGAAGTGAAGCATGAGTACATCACCCCTGGACTACGGGTCCATAGAAGTAGCTAGATGGTTGTTCTCTCCACTTTGTGCGTCATGTTTAGATCTTGTGAGCTGCCTATCATGATCAAGATCATCTTTATCTAATGCTACATGTTCTGTTTGCTAGGATCTGATGAATGTTGAATGCTATGTCTTGTGATTATCAATCTATCATGTTATATTCATGCTTATGTTATTTATGATCTTGCATGCTCTCCATTATTAGTAGATGCTCTGGCCATTTATATGCTAGTAAATCCAAGAGGGAGTATTTATGCTCTATAGTGGGTTCATGCGTCCTTTTCATCTCTGCTCGAGTGACAGAAACGTAACGGATGGAGGATGTGCTGTTGCCATTAGGGAGAAAACAAGAATGCTTTGTCTAAGGATGATGTTATTGTTTACATTACACACTTTTCTTATTGAAATTATCTGTTGCTTGCAACTTAATACCCAATGTTTGTTCGGATGATATTCGGAGGGTGGATTTTTATTCATAGATGCAGTTGGATAACGGTCTATGTATTTTGTTGTAATGCCCGCATGAATCACATAGTAATCTTTATGTCTTGCATATGCACTACGGTGCATCCTTCATTTCTATTAATTGCCCAGCTGTAATTTGTTCACCACACATGTTATTTATCTTTCACGGAGAGACACCACTAGTGAACTACGGACCTCGGTCCTTTTTCCTCATATTGATAAACACCTACTGCTTTCATATTGTACTACTCGTTTTCCTACTATTTTCCACACCATACATTTAACCTCTTTGTGTTCAGCAAAACCGGTGAGATTGACAACCTCACTGCTTCGCTGGGTCAAAGTGATTTGATTGTGTTGTGTAGGTTCCACGTTGCTTGTGAACCGGTAGTGCGCCCTGCCATCTCAGCTGCTTAAAACTTCTGAAGTTACTTCTTCCTCCTACTGGTCGATTAAACCTTGCTTTCTTACTGAGGGAAAACTGTTGTTGTGATCATCATACCTTCCTCTCGGGGTGTTCCAACGAGTGCAAGATCTGCAGCATCAATTGTCTCCCTGTAAATGCTATCACCGTCCGATATAGACATCCCATTCCTAGGCTTGATGATATGTTATATGAACTTTGTGGTGCAACTATATTTTTCAAAATAGACCTTAAAAGTGGACACCATCAAATTCGCATGAGTATTGGCAATGAATGGAAAACTGCTTTCAAAACAAAACTTGGTCTCTATGAATGGCTTGTCATGCCTTTTGGTCTTTCGAATGCTCCTTCGACATTTATGCGTCTTATGAATGAGGTTTTGAGAGTCTTTATTAGCAAATTTGTCGTGGTTTATTTTGATGACATCCGCATATATAGCAAATCTTTGGAGAATCATCTTGAACATATTTCTCAAGTCTTCTTGGCTCTTCGCAAAGCAAAACTTTTTGCAAATCTTGACAAATGCAATTTTTGCGCCGACAATCTTGTTTTGTTCGGTTTTGTGATTTCCTCCAATGGTATTAAAGTTGATGAGGAGAAAGTAGAAGCAATTAGACATTGGCCTAACCCTACTTTATTGGGTGAGATAAGACGTTTTCCTGGTCTTGCCGGTTTCTAGCGCCGCTTCGTGAAGGATTTTTCAACAATTTCTTGCCCTTTCAATGAGCTTACGTAAAACAATGTACCGATTGTTTGGGGAATTGCTCAACAAAAATCTTTTGATACTCTCAAGAAATGTTTGACCGAAGCAACTTTGCTTTTTTTACCAGATTGTAAGAAAACTTTTGAGATTGAATGTGATGCTAGTGGAATTGGTATTGGTGGCGTTCTTATGGAAAATGGACATCCCGTAGCTTACCATAGTGAGAAACTTGATGACGCTAGATTGAACTACCCCATCTATTACTAAGAGCTTTTCGCTTTGGTCAGAGTTTTAGAAGTTTGGCAACACTATCTTTGGCCTAAAGAGTTAGTGGAATCAACCTTCCAAAGATCCTCTTCCTCCTACTGGATTGATAACCTTGGTTCTTAACTTAGGGAAATTCCTACCGCTACACTCATCACACCCTCCTCTTGGGGTTCCCAACACGTAGCATCAAATCCCTTAGCCCTTGTGCCGGTCCAGTTATCCTTGTGCCTAAATATGATGATACTCTTCGTATGTGCATGGATTGTTGATATGTCATAAACGTATCCTTAATTTCTGATGTTCCATGTTGTTTTCTTATTGTTTCCCACATGTTTGCTATCCACTTTATGTCTTTTTTATCGATTTTCTGGACTAACCTATTAACAAGATGCCACAGAGCCAGTTCCATGTTTTCTCCTGTTTTTAGTTTCAGAAAAGTTATTCTGGAAATATTCTTGGAATTGGAAAATTTGAAGCCCGGAAGTCTTAAAATTCCCGAAGGTTCCACAGAGTCCCGAAGAGACCCGGAGGGGGGGCCTCATGGGGCCCATACCATAGGGCGGCGCAACCAAGGGGGGTGGTGTGGGGCCCCCAGGGCTCCACCGTCTTTGCCCTTTCGCCTATATAATCCCCCGAGACGTAAACCCTAAATATATCCCACTTTTACCTGAGAAATAGCCGAGGCCGCCTTCACCATTATCCCGAGATCGGGAGGGTTCTGGAGCTCTCCCCGACACCCTACCGGAGGGGGAAATCATCACCGGAGGGTCTACACCACCATGCCCTCCTCCGAAGTGATGCGTGAGTAGTTCACCCCTGGACTACGGGTCCATAGAAGTAGCTAGATGGTTGTGCTCTTCACTTTGTGCCTTATGTTTAGATCTTGTGAGCTTCCTATCATGATCAAGATCATGTTTATGTAATGCTACATGTTGTGTTTTCTAGGATCTGATGAATGTTGAATGCTATGTCTTGTGATTATCAATCTATCATGTTATCTTCATGCTTATGTTATTTATGTTCTTGCATGCTCTCCGTTATTAGTAGATTCTCTGGCCATGTATATGCTAGTAACTCCAAGAGGGAGTATTTATGCTCGATAGTGGGTTCATGCGTCCTTTTCATCTGTGCTCGAGTGACAGAAACGTGACGGATGGAGGATGTGTTGTTTCCATTAGGGAGAAAACAACAATGCTTTGTCTAAGTATGATGTTATTGTTTACATTACACACTTTGCTTATTGCAATTATCTGTTGCTTGCAACTTAATACCCAACGTTTGTTCGGATGATATTCAGAGGGTGGATTTTTAGTCATAGATGCAGTTGGATAACGGTCTACGTATTTTGTTGTAATGCCCACATGAATCACATAGTAATCTTTATGTCTTGAATATGCACTACGGTGCATCCTTCATTTCTGTCAATTGGCCAGCTGTAATTTGTTCACCACACATGTTAATTATCTTTCACGGAGAGACACCACTAGTGAACTATGGACCCCGGTCCTTTTTCCTCATAATGATAAACACCTACTGCTTTCATACTTCTTTCATACTGTTACTACTCGTTTTCCTACTATTTTTCACACCATACATTTAACATCTTTGTGTTCAGCAAAACCGGTGAGATTGACAACCTCACTGCTTCGCTGGGTCAAAGTGATTTGATTGTGTTGTGTAGGTTCCACGTTGCTTGTGAACCGGTAGTGCGCCCTGCCATCTCAGCTGCTTAAAACTTCTGAAGTTACTTCTTCCTCCTACTGGTCGATTAAACCTTGCTTTCTTACTGAGGGAAAACTGTTGTTGTGATCATCATACCTTCCTCTCGGGGTGTCCCAACGAGTGCAAGATCTGCACCATCAATTGTCTCCCTGTAAATGCTATCACCGTCCGATATAGACATCCCATTCCTAGGCTTGATGATATGTTATATGAACTTTGTGGTGCAACTATATTTTTCAAAATAGACCTTAAAAGTGGATACCATCAAATTCGCATGAGTATTGGCAATGAATGGAAAACTGCTTTCAAAAGAAAACTTGGTCTCTATGAATGGCTTATCATGCCTTTTGGTCTTTCGAATGCTCCGTCGACATTTATGCGTCTTATGAATGAGGTTTTGAGAGTCTTTATTAGCAAATTTGTCGTGGTTTATTTTGATGACATCCTCATATATAGCAAATCTTTGGAGAATCATCTTGAACATATTTCTCAAGTCTTCTTGGATCTTCGCAAAGCAAAACTTTTTGCAAATCTTGACAAATGCAATTTTTACACCGACAATCTTGTTTTGTTCGGTTTTGTGATTTCCTCCAATGGTATTGAAGTTGATGAGGAGAAAGTAGAAGCAATTAGACATTGGCCTAACCCTACTTTATTGGGTGAGATAAGACGTTTTCATGGTCTTTCCGTTTCTATCGCCGCTTCGTGAAGGATTTTCAACAATTTCTTGCCCTTTAAATGAGCTTACGAAAAAGAATGTACCGTTTATTTGGGGCAATGCTCAACAAAAATCTTTTGATACTCTCAAGAAATGTTTGACCGAAGCAACTTTGCTTTTTTTACCAGATTGTAAGAAAACTTTTGAGATTGAATGTGATGCTAGTGGAATTGGTATTGGTGGCGTTCTTATGGAAAATGGACATCCCGTAGCTTACCATAGTGAGAAACTTGATGACGCTAGATTGAACTACCCCATCTATTACTAAGAGCTTTTCGCTTTGGTCAGAGTTTTAGAAGTTTGGCAACACTATCTTTGGCCTAAAGAGTTTGTTATTCATTCCGATCATGAATAATTGCAATATTTGAAGAGTCAAGATAATTTGAACAAAAGACATGCTAAATGGGTAGAATTCATAGAATCTTTTCCTTATGTCATTAAGTACAATAAAGGTAAAGAAAATGGTGTAGCGGATGCTTTGTGTCGTAAAGAATGTCTTCTTAGACGCATTGAAATCAATGTGACTGGTTTGGATGAGATCAAGGACTTATACCCTTCCGATGATTTCCTTGGACCCATTTTTGCAAAATGCTTTCCCAATCAAGGTTTTGAAGATTTCTACTTGCATAAAGGTTTCTTGTTTAAGGCTAACAAACTATGCATTCCAGAGTCCTCTCTTCGTTTATTGCTATTGAAGGAATCACATGAAGAAGGTCTCATGGGAAACTTTGGTCGAGACAAGACCTATGCCATGCTCTCCACCAACTACTATTGGCATAAGATGAGGCACAAAGTGGAAAGACTCGTCACAAGATGTCCAACATGTCGCCGAGCTAAGTCTACTTCCAACTCTCATGGTCTTTACATGTCATTGCCTACACCACACCTCCCTTAGAGTGATATTAGCTTGAATTTCGTGTTAGGACTACCACGCACCAAAACACACATGGACGCTATCTTTGTAGTTGTTGATCGCTTTTCTAAGATGTCTTATTTCATTCCATGCAATAGAACGGACGATTCTTCACATGCCGCAACATTGTTTTTAGGGAAATTGTTTGTTTACATAGAGTGCCCAAGACAATTGTGTCGAACCGAGATGTCAAGTTCACCTCCTACTTTTGGAAGACATTTATGGACAAGCTAGGAGTGAAGCTCCTCTCCTCCACCGCATACCACCTTCAAACATGGGCAAACCAAAGTGGTGAACCGCACACTCTCTACACTCATTCGCGCTTTGATCAAGCCCAACCTCAGGAATTGGGAAGAATGCATCCCATGTGCCGAGTTCGCCTATAATCGAGCACTTAACCAAGCTACAAAGAGAAGCCCCTTTGAGTTCGTATATGGCTTCAATCCCAACACCGCGCTTGACATCCTACCATTACCTCTCCGTAGGAAAGTTAACATGAACTTCGACAAGCGCATCGACTACATCAAGAAACTTCATGAGAGTACAAGAGCTACACTTGAGCAGCACTAGAAACACTATGCCATCGATGGACAAGAAAAAAAATCCCATGGTGTTTCAAGAATGTGACCTCATTTGGCTACATATCCGCAAAGACCGCTTTCCCCAAGAGCGCAACCAAGCTCAAGCCACTAGGTGATGGACCCATCAAGATGCCCAAGCGCATCAACAACAACGCATACAAGCTCGACATACCGCAATCCAAGTACCTTGTACACAAATCCCTAATTATACGAGACCTATCTCCATTCCATGAAAGTCCAAATGATGACAATGGTCACGAGTCGAGGAGGACTCTTTTCGAAGGGGAGGGGGAGATGATGCAGCACACCCCATTCCACCAAGACCTACGCCAACACCCTTGGTCCGATGACAAGATCACGAGCAAAGGCGATACATGATAAGGTAAATTCACTCCTTTCTCTATATGCCTTCGGTGACTTGGTGAATGGTGCGCTACCTCATGGAACTACCCTATACGTTCTCAAGTTTGATCCCTCAATCGAGCCCCAAGATGATGCCCAAGGAGCTCAAGAACATTCCCAAGAAGTTGCCCAAGAAGGTAGAGAAGAAGTCCAAGAAGATGGCATCGGGGAAAAAGAATAATAAGAGGAAGAAGGAGGAGGAGGCCATGAAAGTCGGCCTGAAAGCCCGGCCAGGCCGGCCTCCCTGCTCTTCAGGCTGGCCCCCCAACCGAGCTAGCCGGCCTCAGACCGGCCTTCCTACGTCGCCAGGCCGGCCTCCCAGGCTGGCCAGGCCGGCCTCCTAGTCCGGCTTTCCTGCACTACATGATTTGGGGGTGTTCTCCCCTTTTCCACCCAGCTACCCCCTTGGCTATAAAAGGGCATCCCTTGGACCAAATCTAGGTTAGCGATGAATTGAGAATTGTGCTTTGCTTCCCCTGTGTTCCTCTTGTGAGGCTACTCCTTAGATGTGCATCTAGAAACGAATCAAGGCTACTCCATCTACTCTTGTATTTGGATCTAATCAAGGTTACTCCGGAATAGCCATCCTTTCCCCTTGGGATTGAGTTGGGGTTCTCCCAATCTTACTTGACTGAACCTCGAGGATCTATTGGTGCGGTGGACCAGCTGCATGGTTGAATTGGTTCCAATCAAGGTGAGTTTGAGTGGATTGTTTGCCGGAGGCGGCCTCGGGTTTAGTTGCAGGTATCTCGAATCCTCTAGTTCACATTAGTTATCCGGTTACCCTTTGTTTTCCCCACGAATCCCCCTCGTGTTCTTCCTTGTGTTCTTCGTTTTCCCTTTCGTGTTCTTTGTGTTCTTGGTCTATTCGTTAGATCAGGCCACCCTAGAGGTAACAACCTCCATTGCCAACAAAAATAATTGTGGAGAGGTGGGGTGACCTTTCTTTAGCCCTGGTGCATATCTGACACTCTTTCCCATCACACTATTGACCAAAATTTTCATAGTTTCCGTTGAGAGCAGTAGAGCGACCCATTTTAACCGGAGATCTCTAAACCCAAAAGCCCTAAGGACTTCAAAAAGAAAATCCCACGAAAGGTAGTCAAAAGCACGTGAAACGTGAAGCTTAAGAAAACCCTCTTTTCCTTCTTCGAGTTGATAACCCTGGCCACCCTTCTTCGAGTAGATTTCTTCCTCGTGTGAAACCTAATTGATTTATACTGACCAGATCGGTGATCCTACTCTGGAGTCTATTATCCAACAGTTTTTAGAAGAGCTTAGCACTAAAGTAATTGGCATGTAATCCCCTACTTCTTTTGCATCCCTTCTCTTAGGAATCAAAGTGGTGAGAGACTTGTTCAACTTTCCAAAGCCCCTACCATCTCCAGCTGCCAATTTGAGCAATGCAAGCATGTTATCTCTACGAATTATTCCCCAGATAGCCTAATAGAAACAAACAATAAACCCATCTCACGGTAAACCCGCGGTTAGCTTCCACACCTCTTCGTCTGTGAATAGGCCTCCAACTCATGCAAATCTTGAGGCCGCATACCGAAGGATTGCATATCCAACGTGTATTCTGTGTTGCATATTCCTCAAGTGAATGATGAGTATGCCTAGAAAAGAGCCTCATCCTGCTCCTCTTAACTGGTAACAAAATTCCCATCGACATGTACTGCCGGGATGCAATTATTTACACGCTTCCCATTGGCCACGACGTGAAAAATCTTGGTGTTAGAATCTCCCTCCTTTAACCACCCCCTCGAGACCGTTCCCCAGTAATGGTTTGGTCAAGCGAAGAAAGTCCCGTCACTAATAGTTTCAGGGTGTTCCTCAGCCAATGTTCCTCCAGTGTGAGTTGAGATCTCTCTTGTGCAACATCAAAATGAAGAATAATTATGTTGGTGATAGAAATCTATAGCTTGAAATTTCCTACTATACGCTGGCTCGATGCTACTGTCGGGTTTTAAAACAGAGCATCCAATCCCTTGAATGGGTCCGTAGTTGCAGAATCACAAGTCGGAGATTCTATGACATTCTCACGAAACCCTGGCAACTTGACCCAAAACAACTCAAATTTGAACCTTTGTTTAGTTCTGAAGCTAGCATTTAAGAAAAGATGCAGAGGTGCATAATCTGAAATTAGATGCTATAGCTTGTAATAGCGAGTTGGAGTAAGCCAGATCCCAATCAATTGAACCAGAGCTCAGTCAATCTGCGAGAGCGTTGGGGGTTCCCTTCCATTGCTCCAAGTGAACAAAAACCTATGCATATATATAGGGAAAATGGTTGCTACATCTGGGTCACCCACGTCTCATATGCTGCCGTACGTAGGTATGTATCATACTTTTTTTATTTGAGTATGATCATATAATATATCTAAGATAATTCAGAACAATACCATCATATTTGTACATAAAAAGGAGTATGTGAAAAAAATTATACATACTACCTAGAAAGTGATATATATACTTCTGAAATAATAATACATACTTTATACTACATGTACATACTCTTCAGTATGATAGATACTGCCTTGTTTTTTTGTGAAGGATTGAGTAGCATGTTGAATTCTCCTATGATCATCCATGATCTAGGGCAGATCTCTCTCCTCTCTGATAGTTCCTGAAGGAATTGATCTTCTCGTCAGACCTCTATGGCCCATATTACAGAAGTATCCCAGACAACCAAGATTCCACCCTGTGTCTCTTGTGCCGGCAAAAAGGCGAAATCATCGAAAGAAGGACCAAAACACCGCAGAACAATGAAACTGTCAATTAACTCCAATTTGGCTTTCTGAATGCACATAAAATTGACGTTCACCAAACTGACAAACTCCCTCAAGGCATCCCTCCTAACAAGGTCATTTAGGCCCCTGACATTGAGGCTCAGCAACTCCAGGTAGTTATCTATTAAAATTATAAAGAAGAAAAACACACCTAGCGATTGACAGCCTACTGGACCACAATCACTCTTGCTCCCTGCCAGATCCGCGCAGTATTCTGGCATCTCCTTGCCAAAAAAATTCGCCATCACCCGCAGGTGTTGCTACACTTGGAAATCAAATAGCCCCCAGAATTTCCGCATAGAAGCCTCATCCACCTCCAGATTTGCCCTGGTAATTGGCCTTCAGTAGCGTGGTCTCCACTTTCGACGCCCTCTGCTCGCGTCGAGTTCTGGACGTTGATGGAGTCAACGCCCTACCACTTTCGCAGCCTTAGTGGTCCATCTCGAGGAGCCCGATACAACTCTTGATGCACCATGATCGATTCGATCTCCGTGAGAAGTGGTGGAACTAGCTTCTTCAAAATGCCCGCGTAGAAGTGTCCCATCTTACCCAGTGTGGCCGCCTCCTCTATCAGAATTGCAGCCCTACACTTCGCGTCTAGCACAACGCCACACATCAGCTCAAGTAGCCCTTGGAAGGAAACCAAAGGCTACCCTGAAAGATTGCTTGCGCTCAGATTCTCAGATTCTCCCAGGCCCCCACATCACTAAGGCCCAACTGCTTCTCCTCGGCCTGTGAACATCGGGTGCACACACCGCACCTAAAAACGAGATTCAAATAAACTCCTTTGCGCCACTCTTCACGCCACACTCCGGGTCCGATCCAACCACCTCATCCTCCCATCACATGGGTTCGTGTGCTCAACCACACTTGAATCGTTTAAAGACACCTTGCATTTGCATATACTTCTCTTGAGAAATATGGTTGTATAACATTCATAAAAATATGGATTAAGAAATGAAATAAGTTGCAAAATGTGATATACATGTACATAAACAAACAAAAGATGGGCTTTCTCATGCTTATCTATTATGTCACCATTAGGAGGCATAATGGACACTTGATCGAAACAACCAGGCCATCTGTAATACACATGGATAATTTGCTACTGGATATGTAGTGACTTGAGCATGAAGTTCAATGGTTCCTTTGGAGAATGGTGTTTACTAATCCTGATTGTGCTTCCAATATTTGTCACCGTTTTGGTCATATTCATTGACTGCATCAGGCATCACACTCTGCCATGGCTTCACTAAAGCCTCATCTTCTTCATTTGTGTAATTGTTTTGCATTCTTCCCCTCTTTGGTTGAGAAACATCAAACACATCATACATATCATTCATGGTGTCGCAGTTGGATATCCTAGACTGGATAGATATTTGTAAGACATAGCGCACACGTGGTGATCTGGTCGGGTTTAACACGAGAGAGATACCGATTTATACAGGTTTAGGTGTCATCGAGTAAATACACTTTTCTTTTTTTGTGCGGTCGTATGAGGCCGAGTGGACGATTATAATCTCCCATAGCCTTGATTGTGGCGACGTTGAAAGTGTATAGAATGACCTCCTATGTGGGGTTTGGGTGATGAACGACACCATGATTATGGGACTGGTGTATTTATCTGGTATGCACATGAAATTAATCCCAATAGTCGGTTTCGTTTAACCACCAACATCTTGATCCACTGCATTGAAACAAAATCCATCTGGATCAAGCGAAGCATAACAGGGACATCTACCTACATCTGTTTCATTGTACTAGCCATCAATCTATAAGCTTAACACTAATTATTTCTTTAATGTGTGTCCTTTCTCGATGCATATCATGTCTGACTGAACTTTACATCGCTAATCATGTTAATTCCACAACGATTTTATAAACTCCTATTCACACCCCCTGTCTAATCTTCATATCCCGATCTTTCAATATATCAGAGCAAGGTCTCCCCTTGATGTTGATTTGGTTTAACCACCACGGGAGAATGATATGATGAATCCAAGGAATGCTAGGAATACTCGTTGAAATGTGATTGATGCAATATATGGTAGATACAAGATAGAAGTTTCAAGGTAGCTTTCGAATAAAAGTATGTGAAAAGGTGATATTATAGAATTTAAAAATGGTCATGTTCCAATAATGGTTCACCAGATATAAAAAAATGTTCCTAAAGTTGAAAAAAAATTACGCCATAGTTCAAAACGATGTAAAGAGATTTCTAAAATGTTCCTATAGTTCAAATGCTCATAGGGTTTTAATTTTTCATATAGTTCAAATATATTATTCACGAGGTTTATAAAAAAAGTGCTGTGAGAAATAACATTGTTCACGAAGCTCAAAATAATTACTCATGATGTTTAACAAAGTATCCACACATTATAATGAAAAAAAATCATGTGGTTTTTATATTAAAAACAAAAAGATTAAAAGAAAAGGACACATAAAAACTAAACAAATAAGAAATACAAAAATAAAGGAAAAAAAGCAAAAACTGAAAGAGACGAAAAGTCGAAGCTCTTAGACCAAGAACATTTCCGCGCATGGGCGTCGGCCCGCTAATTACGTCAAATAGCTCCCCGACGCTCACAAGGATTAATTTTCCGATTAAAATCATGTGCTTTCTCCATTTCTTCGTTTTTCGATTAATTTTTTTTGCATTTCTTGTTTTCAATTATTAATTGCATGTTTTTGGTTTCTTCCTTTTAATTTAAATTTCCTTTCATATTTTAATTTTATGTAACTTTTGTTAATATAAATTACATGAATCTATTTTAAACCTCGTGAATAATAATTTTGAAATGTACGATCACTTTTTCTTTTCTCAAATGAGTATTTTTTTGAACCCGGTAGACCTATTTTAAATTGTATGAACATTTTTCTTAACCTTGTAAAAAAATTAAACCATGGGAATTCATTTTGTTAAAGCATATGATTTAACCGTGTAATAAAGTAAACCATCTTGTGAAGAGTTGAACTTTTTCCTTGTATATGATATTTTTTTTTAACTAGCGAACATTTTTTTAAAACCATATGGGATTTTTTTTTCTTCCTATTAAGATTATCTGAAAACCTTGTGAGCAATATTTTTCATCCATCAAAATTTTCCCTCAATTGAAAAAAAGGAAGAGGAAAATATAAAGAAACGAAAAAACATAAAACAGTGAAGAAAAATGAAAAACAAAAAGGAAACACCATTCTCTACCTGGGCTGGCCCTGAAAGAGGCGATTTTTGCGTTGAAGGCGAACCTAAGAAAAATACAAAATTGAGTTGAAGGCGTCGAAAGTAAAGCATCCGGAGACCGGAGGGCCGTGCAGGATCTCTCGCGTGGGCTAGTATGTTTTGATAGACCGCACTGCGATGCACTGTTGGGCTTTAAATTTTTGGGTGGGTTACGTAATATCTCTTTTTCTCTTCAAAATGGGGATTACGCAAGACCTAAGTAGTAGTATTATCTTGGGCAGATTTTTTAAGGAAGACGTATCGGTTTCATAGAAGAAAAGGCCGAGGCTAGATACAACGCGTCTGGCACAGACGCACAGGACGCAACCCACTCACTCACACACACACACCGCCTTACAAACGGGATTACTTGCCAACCCTCCACCAGTCCACCTGACGAAGACTACCCTGGAATAAGCGAGCAGCGCACCAAAGGGCCGCCTCGGCCGCCACCATACTGAGCACTCTCTCCACTGAAGGTTGTTGCCCCTCAAACACCACGCTGTTCCGGTGTCTCCACAGGCACCAGCAAATAAGGGTAATCGCTGTCCAAAGATTCTTTCTGTCCCTTACAGCTGTCGTACGTCCTGGGAGCCAGCTCGCAACCCTATCCGGAGGACTCGGGATCCACTCTGCAAACCCCCAACCGCCCAGCAGCACCGTCCACACCTGTCTGGATAGCACGCACCCTAGCAATAGGTGGTCAATGCTCTCATCGTGCTGATCGCAGAGTGGGCAAGCCGCTGGGTGTGGCAGTCCACGACGGCTAAGCCTATCCGATGTCCATCACCTGTTCTTCAAAACGAGCCACATGAAGAATTTGCATTTGTTTGGAGCCCGGGACCTCCAGATTTGCTCTGTACCAGCGAGGCCCTCCCTACCAGCAAACTAGCTTCGATCCGCCAAGGCAAAAAGCTCGCGTAACTCGAGCTCGTTTAAGTCTGGAGGTACATCTTCCAGCCAGACCCCCCCCCCCCCCCCCCAAGGCCTTCTCTTACCCTACGACTAACACGGGCCCTGTTGGGTATTCTTTTTAGCAAGGTGGGGGCAATGTCCTTAATCCTCCCTTGGGACAACCACCTGTCGATCCAGAATAGAGTGGTGGCACCGTTGCCAAGCACAGATGTAGTTGCTGCCTCAAACAAATGTGTCACTGACCTCGGGACTTGGATGTTAAATTCAGTCCACGGCTTGGAGGTATCTGCCCTCTTAAGCCAGAGCCATCTAGCCCTCAAAGCTTGATTCAAGAGCCGTAGGTTCGGGATGCCTAAACCTCCAAGGTGCTTGGGCATGCAAACCCTATCCCAGGCTACCAGACAGTGTCCCCCGTGCAAGTTCTTCCGCCCTTTCCACAAGAAACCCCGAAGGATTTTCTCAATGTCTACCACCGTCTTGGATGGCAGATCTAGCGACATTATAGAGAAGACCGAGACCGCAGAAAGCGTGGTTTTGACAAGTTCCAGCCTTCCTCCCTTATTCAGTAGATTTGCCCTCCAACTTGGCAAATGACCCGCCACACTATCCACAATATACTGCAATTGGGTCGCGGAGAGTTTACTGAGGGACAACGGCAGCCCCAAATATCGCAGGGGAAACGGCAGGATCGAGCACTGCATCTCCTGAGCCACCATCTCTGTTTCCTCATCTCCACATCTGATTAAATGCGCGGAGCACTTGTCCAAGTTGGCGCGTAGCCCAGACGCCTCACCAAAAACTTCCAGGATCCTAGAGAACACTCTGGAAATCCCGCACGGTTGGCCTCAGGAAGGTCACCACATCGTCTGCATAAATCGAAGTCCGGTGACGCAAGCCCGTCCGCGCCAGGGGCGTGAGCAGTCCACAGGCCATGGCCCTCTCAATCAAATGGTGAAGCACCTCCATGACCATGATGAAAAGCTGCGGTGAAAGCGGATCACCTTGTCTTAGCCCCCTCTTGTTGAAGATCTTTTCTCCCGGCCATCCGTTGAGGAGCACCTTAGTTGAGGCCGAGGACAAAAGGCCACAGATGATGGCAATGAGAGTATTACCGAATCCCAACTTCCTTAGGACCTCCACGAGGAACGGCCAGCTGACAGTGTCGAAAGCTTTTGTGATATCAAGTTTTAGCAGCACCGCCGGCGTGGCCAAGCTGTGCAGCTTCCTCGCCGTCTACCTCACCGTCATGAAGTTATCATGAATGCATCGTCCACGCACGAATGCACTCTGGTGCACACCCACTATACGTGGCAGCACCAGTGCAATCCGGCAAGCAAGCACCTTAGCCACCAACTTCGTGAAACAATGAATGAGACTAATGGGCCTGAAGTCCTTCAGCTCCTCTGCACCAGGCTGTTTGGGCAACAACGTGATGAACGCCTGGTTAAGTACTCCAAGTCCACGAACGTCCCGTCTTGCCAAAGACTTGAAGGCAGCCAAGATATCACCTTTGATAATACCCCAACACGCAACAAAGAACCTGTTGGTGAAACCGTCCGGACCGGGGCATTTATCCAAAGGCATCCCCATTATAGCCGTCCACACCTCCTCTTCGGTAAAGGCCTCTTCTAGGTGGTTTAAGTCCGTCGTAGTGAGCTCAAGAAAATCTAGATCCACCGAGAAGTTCCTATCGCTATCCGTGCCTAGGACACCGTCAAAAAACTCATCCACGGCTTCAGCCTTAGCCTCGTGATCCGTCCGTCTCACCCCGTCCACTAAGAGATGTCCGATAAAATTCTTCCTTCTGCGGTGACTAGCCTGTAAGTGGAAGAATTTGGTACAGGCATCCCCCTCACGAAGCCACAGAATCCGCGCCCTCTATCGGGCCAGAGACCTTTCTAATGATGCAAGCCCCAGCAGTTTCCCTTTTAACAACCGCCTCAGAGCTCGTTCTTCCACAGAAAGCACCCTGGATTCCATGGCCACATACAGTCTCAAGATCAACTCGTTAGCCACTAAGATCTGCATCTTGATGTTGCCGACAAATTTGTTGTTCCAACTGGCGAGGCGCCTTGCTGTTTCCCTGAACTTTTTATCAAGCAACTTGAAAGGATTGGTCTCATGTGGCACAGAATTCCATGCTTCCTGGACAACGTCCAGGAAGCCCTCCATTTTTTTCCAAAAGGCTTGGAAGTCAAACCTACGCTCGGACTGCAGATTAGGGGCTAAATTTAAGACCAAGGGACAATGGTCCGAAGGACCCGATGACCCAGCTGAGAGGAACGCATCCGGGAACTCCTCCTCCCAGTCCACAGTCGAGAAGACCCTGTCTAACCGTTCGAGAGTAGCATCTTGCCTCTCATTTGACCACGTAAACCTTCTCCCATTCAGATAAGTCTCTTTTAACTCCAAGGCAGACAGAGTGCGACGGAATCTACCCATCAACGGTATGTTCACCACTCCTTTATTCTTATCTTCCGGATCCGTGATGAGGTTGAAGTCACCTGCTACCAACCACAGGCCCGCGTGCAGGTCTCTGATGTCTCGCAGTACTAAAAAAACAAATCTTGGGCAGATTCGGTGAACAGTACTGCAGTCCCGTTAGCACCGGCCATAGTTCTGTTTCATTCCTATTTTTTTTTCTTTTTTTATCCTTGAGACGTGGATCGATTTTTGGAAAAAATCTTTTGTGACAGCATCGGCAAGCAGTGGCAGATGAAGGACTAAACTGCGGAGGTGCAACTCACTTTTCATAGCTATAAGCATATCATGTAAAATTATTTTTTATCACATTTAATACACCTGCGTAGAATAAGCCTAGATTAAAAAGTGTGCGAGTTTTAGGGGTGCCATGACACCCATGGCTCCCCTTGGATACGATATTGTCGGAAAGCTTCCAAAATAGGCCGAAAAGACCTTTATAACAATACCAGAGGGGGACTCCGCCCTAGCTTTGTCATTAAGATAGAGGTCAGGATTCGAACCCAGGTGCTGGTGCTTGGTGGTCATCCTGCCGACCATTGCACCATGGTAGTCCCCTCCTTTGTGTAGTGAGGGATTTTAGAAGGAACAACACATTTGATCCAGTTTCCTTTATATTTTCCATCAAAGACCGAGAATTAGCAAACCTGGTGTATAATTTATATGACATTGACCCTCGTTTCCAGCGACAATTCCTGGAGACGAGGGAACCCATATATGTCTCCTCTACAATTTATCCTTTCTATTGTTAGGCTAGTGTTGGTGGCGACATTTCGATCGAGATTTGGCGTCGTGCAGAATAAGATGCCCATGGTTTCATCTCCGTCCTAGTGTTTCCGCCATGGACGACGCGACATTGGGGAGTTTGTGGAGTTTTGTTAGATTTGTCGGTTTCGGGGTGGGCGACTCAAGCAGCCTTTTAAAACCTTTGAGGTTAGTACAAGCTATGTAGGTTTCATCTTGTGTGATTTGGTTACATGATTCTTAGAGGGATGTCAAGATGCTAAAAAATGAATTAGTGATGAGGACACTAGTGGAAACATGGGCACTAGTCCCGGTTGGTAAGCCCATTTGTACCGGTTGTGCAACCGGGATGGGCCAGCCGGGACGAATGCCCCTCCCCCATTGGTCCCGGTTGTGCCAGGACACGGGACAAATGGGGCGTACCACGTGGCGAACCTGGCCAGGGCTATTAGTCCCGGTTCTTAACACGGACCTTTTTATGTATTCGTCCCTTGTGATTTTCTGGTTTTCCTCAGGAGTATAGTCGTAAGGTAACTTGGGTACCTCCTTTGGTACCTTCGGGAGGGGTGACCGTTGACGTTTGGGTGATCTATTACTTTTCCGCAGAATCTTAGTGGGCGGAGAAGGCTGACGCGGCAGTGTAGGCGACCGCGGTGGAGAAGGCTGACGCGACGGCGTAGGAGACCGCGGTGGAGACGTGCACGGCGTAGGCGACCACGCTGGAGACGGCATGCATTGCGAAGACTACCGCGCTGGAGACTGTTGCGCTGGACAATGGCGAGGATTCGATGGCCTTGCCATCTGATTTGGGAGCACAATGCATTCCTTTAGCCATAGAACGGTTAATTTCTTGACTTCTCCGAGTTCAGTCAACTCTTCGCCTTCACCTTCAGGGAAATCAAGCTTTACCCGCTCGAATCCATTGACAACTTCATCGACCCCAACAACAGCGTAGACTCGTGGAACCGGAAGACTATGGTGAGCTGGTTCGTTGCCAATTGGTAAGACATAGCCGGCCGCCGCCTTAATGGTTATATTGACGCCCTTCACGTGGAGCTCACAGGTTGTCATCTCCGTGATATCATCCACCGGGTGAATCATCGGCGGTGCATCATCACCCGGTAGCTACGTGGACGCAACGCTGCTTTTTCGATGAGAATGTGCGGCGCCGGTAGCCTCGACTTCACCTTCTACCATGTGTGGTACGCCGGTAGACACTATCTGCTGGCTAAGTGTGTTAATTTGGTCCTGCTGCTTCTTTGCTACATCCTGCGTCAGCTTTATCTGATCTTCAAGTTGACGCCTCCAGTTTGCCTGAATCTCTGCTTCATCTGCCTCCGCGTCCTTTTTCCGTTGACGGCTTTTATCGGGGTATCTCTTTTGGGTATCGTTGAACCCAGTATTCCACGGAGGATTGCCTTTTATGCCTCGTGTACGCCCTACGTGTTCCTTATTCCCGAGGGCTCGTGTGAGCTCGTCGTTCTCTCTATCTAGCACGAACTTCCCCTCTTTAACGTCCTTTATTGCGGTTCTCAGACTTTCTATGGGTAGAGGATTCTCTTTATGCCTTAGGTTATAGATTGCATTTCCTTCGGCGTCCAACGTGTCCCCATGCCCGTAGAACCATGACCTTGTCCGCTCGACCCACAAGAACGGCTCGGGAGTGATCCCCAGCTGAAGCAGGTCGTTCTCCCATTTTTCCCACTTGGGACTGGAACCCTTGTAGCCAGCTTTTCCCATAACATGGTGATATACCTTTTTGGCGGCGTTTTTCTCATTTGTTTTTGTCCTTTCCTGTTCATTCTCTGACAACATGTACTTCACAAAATCTGCCCATAAAGGTTTTATTTTCTCATACCCTTTTGTGAAATCTGGAGTCTTGCCCTTCTTAACATAGTCAAGATTCAATCTTTTCTTCTAGTTTTTGAATTGCTCGGCCATGTTTTTCAGGGTCCACGCCTTGACCTTTTTCCGTATCTCAATTTTCATTTTAGTAACATCGGCCTCATTCACATCCGCCTCATTCTCGTCCACGTTCGGCAAGGGTAAGTTGAAATTAGACAAGATCTTCGAGAAAAGATGATCTTTGGCTATTTTGCTGACATATGAAATTCCTTGCCTCCGCGGATCTTTTGGCTGATTCCACTCATGAAGAGTGATCGGGATGTGATCCCTAACTAGCACTCCGCATTGCTTCACAAGTTTTTGGGCAACATCAGCGGGAAGCTCGGGTGCGTCGTCTGCTGCGATCGTGTCGATCCTATATCTTTCTGTATCTTCCAGCTTCTTTGTTGCGCCTCGTTTAGTCTTTTTTACGGTTGATATGCTTGAACCGGATGGCTTAAAATATAAAGACTGTTAATACATGTATATAGACAACGGATGCTTCATTAATTAACATATCTATATATGCACCTCGGAGCCGGTGTTTGTAATTTGTACGGCTCCACCAGAGCCGTCGGCTGCTCCCTTATCGGAGACGTCGGCTTCTCCCTCATCGGAGTCATCGGCTTCTCCCTCACCGGATCCGTCAACTTCTCCCTCAGCAGAGACGTCTCCCCGGGTGAGCTCCGGATCTCCCTCACCGGAGTTGTTCATCCACTGGCTCACATCGGTCTCTCCGTAGGCCCCGCGGATGAAACCCTCGAGCAAGTTTTCCGCATCTTCGTCTCTTGGCTCCATACTATATATTCTGAAAATACACAAAAAGAGTAACTATATGTTCCAGATCCATTTCATCAAAATTGCTTATAGATAATACACAAAAAGAGCAACATATTCATGAAATATTTAAACGTATGATAATACACACCAAGAGTTACATATAGCCCGGGTTCATTTTATTTAACCCTAACTAGCTAAATGACCGTGCGCTGCTACGGGTTGATTTTTTTAAATGATTTGTATTTCTGAAATATGCCAGAGGTAAATATTTGTGTGCTGACAAGCTTGTAATTACTATTTTTTTCATGGACAATTTTGTATTACAAAGTGGTTTATGTTCAGTAGAATACATAAAAAGACGGAAACCCCCAAAAGGGGTCAAACAAACCGAATAAATATTTAAATGACACAATGCGGTAACTGTATTTCTTTCACACGTTAAAAAATCCGGATTCTGCATCATAGGAAGCTTGCAGACTCCATAGCAACAATTTTTCATGGATCTGCTGGCTCTCCACACTTGCATCATACAATAATTGGCAGTCGAAACCTTGTGGACAACAAAGCATGATTTGATTGACCGATTGTTCTGTGAATGGACGATTCTACAACCAAAAGTAAATATGGAGATTAAAAACATTTGTATCAGGAAAAAGGTACAAAAATAAAACCAAATCACTTCTCTAAAATTGTTCAGCACTCTTACATATTAAATAAAATGACCCATTGTTCTTCTACAGCTACACATCACGTTTTTCTCAAATAAACAAGGCTCTCGTGTTTAATTATCAGAAATAAGAAAAATAGAAGCATGTGTTGTTGTTAGACAGACATACATTCAGGTTCAGGAGTTTAATATGTGACAATTATCATTTCTCCACCAAAAAATTTAGCTATTGGCTTTCCTCATAGGTTTGTATGTTGATAATCTTGGATCCATGAACATCCAGCTATATTTACAATTGTTTCTATAACTAAAATATAGGTAGTATTCTTAGAACGAACTCAGGTCTGTCAGCTAGATAATGCATATTTGGTTTAAAAATAGTCAAACTTTTGTCTATGCCGAAGGAATGAAACAAAAGAAGGTACAAGTTATGATAAGCACCAAGCTGTTTTGGATCCATGAAAAATAATTAGCTCCTAGTTTTGCAAAGAATAAGATGAATATATCCGCACATTTCTTACCTAAAAATGTTTTAGTGAAATAAGAGAAGAAAACTCAATTGCGCGTATACTCACAAATTCGCCAACAAAGAGAAGAAACTGAGCCACGACTAATTCATGAGCCATTGGCGAGTTTGTTGTTGTTCAGTTTCACAGATGGTAACCAAAGTCCAGTGCAACAAAGATGCCTTAAGAATTAAGATAGTAACTAAAGTCCAACACATCACTATAATGTAAATTTGCATAAGTACATGCATTTTTGCATCTGTTTTACATACCTCGAGATTTATGGAAGTTAGATAATAGTCATTGATAATTGGATACGGAAATGAATTGCTCACAAGACGGAAAGTTGGACCTGATTAAAGATAGCTACACGAAATAAACATGAAAACTCTAGAAATATGACCTTTCTATTGCAGTGCTATGAAGACCAACTGTAACATCTTCACGGCCTTCTCAGCCTCCTTAGCCGTACTCACTCTCACAAACCCAAACCCACACCTCTGGTCAGTTTCTCTGCTGTTAAAGACATGTACATCACAAAACTGAAATTGTGTAATAAAACAAAGAGGATACGACCCCTCCAGCAGTACTGATGAA
The DNA here is from genome assembly GCA_028641055.1 of Alopecurus myosuroides. Classification (NCBI taxonomy): domain Eukaryota; kingdom Viridiplantae; phylum Streptophyta; class Magnoliopsida; order Poales; family Poaceae; genus Alopecurus; species Alopecurus myosuroides. The sequence continues at coordinate 155,983,232 of CM054063.1, forward strand.
GCAGATTGAGTGTAACACGTTAATAAACCATACAAGGTCAGGAAACAATACTTGTTATGTAGCCGAAAGGCATTCAAGCTTTGTGCAGTAAAACTTTTATTTCACAGTTTATGAAAAGGCTCGACATGCACGTCAAACAGAACTGCATGTGCTAAAATGTTTTTAAAAAATGTACTCCCTCTGTTCACCAATACTTGACTTCCATTTGTCCAAACATGAATGTATCTAGACATGTATAGCCATTGATATTTGGACAAATGGAAGTCAAGTATTGTTGAACGGAGGGACTACGTGTTAGTAAGTTCTAGACAGCTGCGCACCGAAAAAATAATTGTATAAATGATCATATAAATTTCTCAATGAAACGAGGAATGATGGCAATTCTCCTAATGTATTATACTTACAGCATATTGATTAACGGATTATGCCAAAGTGGTGAGTCGAAAAAAGCAGGCAATCTCCTCGAGGAAATGATTAAAATAGGTTTGAAGCCAAATGCTTTTGCTTATGCACCTGGAATAGCAGGGCATTGCAGAGAAGGTAATGCGTCATTGGCATGTGATGTTCTTGAAAAGATGACCAAGGCAAATGTACTTTCTGTTTTGTACTGCTACAATTCACTCATAGTTGGACTATCTAATGTTGGAAGGATGGTGGAAGCCACAAAGTACCATGCTCAGATGCAAGATAGATGATTGACGCCAAATGCATTCACATACAGTGGTCTCAATTCATTCATGGCTATAGTAAGACCGGGAATCTGGAAAAGGCTGAGGAGTTATTCCAGCAGATGCTTAACATTGGGCTAAAACCAAATGATGTTATTTACACTGACCTCCTGGAAGGTTACTTCAAGTCTAATGACATTGACAATGTGTCCTCTATTCTTCTATCCATGTCAGGCCAGGGAGTTAGTCCAGATAACCTTATGTGTGGAATTGTGATTAACAATCTGTCCAGGTCTAGCAAAATGCAATTAGCTTTTAGGATTCTATCAGAGATTGAGAAGACTGGATTTGTTCCTGATCTGCGTATATTCAGTTCATTGTTATCTGGTCTTTGTAAGACAGCTGACATGGAGAATACAAGGAGCTCTAGGTAGTGAACTATTTTCAGCTGACAAATTTATTTTTATCACCTCAGAAAGATATAACTAGGTGAAGCAAGACTATGGATGTGATTCAACTTCTGGTATTTCAGTAATTTGCGAGATATTGTGTTCATCATTGCAAGGTTAATTTACATAGGAACATATGGACTGAAAGAGGGCGGGGATTGAAAGATACCTCGTCAATGTGCAATCGAAAAAATACACGGCCATCCCACGTGACCGCACCATCATTTTGTTCCCAGAAGCATGGCTATCTGTGTAGCTCCATGTTCATCCATTCCTAGTAGTCCCTGATAGAGTGGTATAGGAGCTACCATTTACTAGATTCCATGACCGCGGATGGTAGAACCTGGGGATCTACCGGGTCGGGGACGTAGTCTGTAGGGGAAGGAGGGGGTTGTGTGGAGGCGAGGGGTGCGCGGCCCGCGGCGGGGCGCCGTCGCGCGGGAGGAAGAGGGGGCGGCGGCTAGGGCTGGGGCGGCGGCGCACGGGAGAAGGCCGACTCCTTTGGGAGTCGGCAATAATGATTTGATTATTGCTTGCCTCAATCAGAACGGAATACATGTGTTTATATAGGAGGACGGCCTCCTCTAAACCCTAATTTACTTGGGCTAAGCCCCTAATTTACTTGGGCTAAGCCCACAACTAGCCACTTTTGGACTTCTTACGCGTATACTGTATACCGACCATAACATCTCTGCCCGCCTTCTCAAACAGCTCGTCCTCGAGCTGAACTTCTGGAAACTGCTGGCGGAACTCGTCGAGCTTCTCCCAAGTTGCGTCACTCGCCGGAAGTCCTGTCCACTGCACCAGGACATGCCAGACATCACGGCGCTTCTGGGCCTTCAGTACCTCCTCCGGAGCTGGAAGAAGTCGCCCCCGTGCCGTAGGGGGTAAAGCTGGTGGTGCCGCAGGTGGGTCGCCGCGGTAGGCCTTGAGCAAGCCCACGTGGAAGACGTCGTGAAGGCGGGACCCCTCCGGTAGCTCCAGCCGGTAAGCGAGCGATCCGACGCGCTCCAGGACACGGAAGGGACCCGCGTAGCGAGGTCCCAGCTTCCGCTTTGAGCGCGGGTCTAAGGACTGTGTAGTCCGATGTAGAAGACGGAGCCATACCAAATCCCCCACCGCGAACTCCGCGTCACGATGGTGTGCATCATAGTACTTCTTGGACAGCTGCTGTGCCTGAAGGAGGCGCTGCCGCGCCTCGTCCAATATCTCGTCGCGGGTGCGGAGTAAGTCTCCCGCGGCCTCAGTCCGGGCTGTCCCGTCCTCAAAGGGCAGCATGCGCGGAGGCGGACGGCCATAGACCATCTCGAAGGGTGTGGTGTGCAGGGCGGCATGATAGGAGGTGTTGTAGCAGTACTCCGCCCACGCCAGCCAGTCCACCCAAGCTCGTGGGCGATCTCCCGTGATGCAGCGCAGGTACATGGCAATCACCTTGTTGACCACCTCGGATTGCCCGTCGGTCTGGGGGTGGAACGCGGTGCTGAGACGGAGCTTGACGCCGGCCAACCGAAAGAGATCCCGCCAGACGTGTCCCGTGAACACCGGATCACGGTCGCTGACGATCGACGTCGGAAACCCATGTAGCCGAACGACCCCGTCGAAGAAAGCTCGAGCCACAGAGGCGGCCGTGTAAGGATGACCCAACGCGATGAAGTGCGCGTACTTGGAGAAACGGTCGACCACCGTGAGGATGACGGACTTGCCGCCCACTTTGGAAAGCCCCTCGATGAAGTCCATGGAGATATCCGCCCACACCTGCGAGGGAACCTCGAGGGGCTGCAATAGGCCCGCCGGCCGCTGCGTCTCCGTCTTGTTGCGCTGGCACGTCACACACGCGCGCACCCAATCCTGCACCAACGCCTTGTCTCGCGGGATATAGAAATCAGCGCGAAGGCGGTGGAGGGTCTTCTGAACACCCTCGTGACCTGATGAATGTGCCAACTCCAGGACCTGATGGCGGAGATCGTCGTGGTCGGGCACAAAGAGGCGGCGGCCGTAGAGGAGCAAGCCGTCTGCCTGGTGCCAGGGCGCCTCCAATGTGCCGTTGTTCAGGCGCTGTTCTAGGCCCTTAGCGTCGGCGGCCGATGCCGTGGCCTGTCGGATGGCGTCGAGGAGAGCGAAGGACGGCCCGGAGCGAACGCACATGGCCGCTCCCACGGGAACCGCGTCTTCCTCGAGTAGCTCGTAGTCGCGGCGAGAGAGGGCATCCGCCACCGTGTTAAGCCGCCTGGGGCGGTACTCGACGGTGAAGTCGTAGCCAAAGAGCTTGCTGATCCACTGATGCTGTGGCACTGTAGAGAGGCGCTGGTCGAGCAAGAACTTGAGGCTGTAGTGGTCCGTACGGACCATGAAGGAGCGGCCCCAAAGATAAGGCCTCCAATGCCGCACGGCCTGGACGAGTCCGATCAGCTCGCGCTCGTACGCCGCGAGCTTATGGTGGCGGGCGGCGAAGGGTCGGCTGAAGAAGGCCAACGGCCCGTCGCCCTGGTGCAAGACGGCGCCGAACCCGGTGCCGGAGGCGTCGCAGTTGACCACGAAGGGGCTGTCAAAGTCCGGCATTTGGAGTACCGGCCCCGTCGTGAGGGCGCGCTGGAGAGCCTGGAACGCCTCCGTGGCCTCGTCGTCCCATGCGAAAGCGTCGCGGCGAAGAAGACGTGTCAGTGGCGCCGCAATGTTGCCGAAGTCCCGGATGTACTTCCGGTAGTAGCCGGCGAGGCCGAGGAACCCGCGCAGCGCCCGAGGGGACTGTGGGGTCGGCCAAGCGGCCACGGCTGCGACCTTGTCCGCGTCCATGGCCACGCCGTCCGCGGAGATGACGTGCCCCAAGTAGGCGACCGAGGCCGTGCCAAACGAGCACTTCGAGCGTTTGAGGCGAAGACGATGCGCCCGAAGCTCGTTCAGGATGATGGCCACGTGCTGTAGGTGCTCCGCCCAAGATGCACTGTAGATAAGAATATCATCAAAGAAAACAAGCGCAAATCGGCGTAAGTAGGGGCTGAGTATGTCGTTCATGAGGGCCTGGAACGTCGCCGGCGCGTTGGAGAGGCCGAAAGGCATCACCAAGAACTCAAAGTGGCCGTGGTGCGTGCGGAATGCGGTCTTCTCGATGTCGTCCGGGTGCATCCGCACTTGGTGATAGCCGGAGCGGAGGTCGAGCTTGGTGAAGAAGCGCGCCCCGTGCAACTCGTCCAAGAGCTCGTCCACCACCGGAATGGGGAACTTGTCCTTGTAGGTGACGGTGTTGAGGGCGCGGTAGTCGATGCAGAACCTCCAAGTGCCATCTGGCTTGCGCACCAGGAGCACCGGAGCGGAGAACGGCGACGTCGAAATCCGTATAATGCCCCGTGCGAGCATCTCAGCCACTTGGCGCTCGAGCTCGTCCTTCTGTAGCTGGAGGTAGCGATACGGCCGTACGGCGACAGGCGCCATGCCCGGCGGCAGGTGGATACGGTGGTCGCAGTGTCGAGCCGGCGGAAGGCCCTGCGGCCCCTCGAAGATGTCGCGGTGCTGCTCCAGGAGGTCGGCCAACAGGGGATGCGTCTCGTCGAGGGCGGCGGCCATCATTTTGAGCTGCGGGGTGACGGGTCCTGCCCCGCCGATGCCGGTCCACTGGACGCGACGGCCCCCCTCGCGCCAAAAGATGAGGGTGAGGGCCTCGAAGTCCCAGAGGATGGGCCCCAACGTGGAGAGGAAGTCGAGGCCGAGGATGAAGTCGTAGCAGCCCAGGTTGATGCCGACGCAGTCGATGGCGAAGGACTCGTCGCCAATGGTAGCGGGAACCTGTCGCGCTACGCCTTCGCAAGCAAGGCGGTCCCCGTTGGCGACGGTGACGCTGAACCTGTCGGCGCCGGTGGGCTGGAGGGCGAGGCGCCGCAAGGTGTCCCCGGACATGAAATTGTGTGTCGAGCCAGTGTCGACGAGAGCGGTCAGCGTCTCCCCCTTAATGGTCACCGGAAGGAGCATGGTCTTGTCCGTCTTGATCCCTGCCAGCGTGTGAAGGGAGACGACGAAGGACTTGTCGTCCACCGGTGCGTATGACGTAACGCCGGCCTCGGAAAGCGTCGCGGCCTCAAGCTCCGCGGTGACGGCCTCCACGGCGTCGTCGTCGATGGTGTCCAAGTAGAAGAGGCGGTCACACGTGTGGCCCGGCGCGTACTGCTCGTCGCAGTTAAAACAGGGCCCCTTGCGACGACGCTCGAGCTGCTCGGTCGCGGTGAGGCGCTTGAACGGGCGCGTGGGCGCCGGTGCAGTCCCTGGAGTGGTCGGCGCGGCGATCCGAGGCGGTGCCGGGGTCGTGGCCGGCCGGGGGGGAATGCGCACGCCCCGGTTCGGCTGCAGCTGCTGCATGGCGTTGGCCCGCTGCTCGTAGGCCCATGCGTAGTACATGGCGGACTGCATGTCTTGAGGCTCCCTTAGCTCCACGTCGACGCGGATGTGGTCGGGCAGGCCCCCGACGAAGAGATCGGCGCGCTGGCGGCCCGAGATGTCAGGCGCGTGACACGCCAATGCCTGGAAGCGGTCTGCGAAGTCCTGCACCGTGCCGGTGAAGGTGAGGCGGCCGAGCTCGGCCAAGCGACTACCGCGGACCGGCGGCCCGAAGCGGCGAAGGCACAAGTCGCGGAAGCGCTCCCATGACGGCATACCACCCTCGTCCTGCTCGAGGGCATAGTACCATGTCTGGGCGGCGTCGCGGAGGTGGTAGGAGGCCAACCATGTACGGTCGGATGCGAGCGTCCGCTGTCCCCGGAAAAATTGCTCGCATTGGTTGAGCCAGTTGAGAGGGTCGATGGTGCCGTCATACGTGAAGAACTCGAGCTTGGCGAAGTGGGGCGGCTGTGGCCCGTGGTGGGCGGCCGCGAAGGCGCCCTCGAGGCGACCTGGCACGGCGGTTATGGACGGCGGGGTAAGGGACGCGTACGCCTCGGCGTACCCCCGAAGACCCCCGCGTGCGGCGGCCCCGTATGGCGGCGGCGGCCCCGCGGAAGGAGGCGTGGCGGCCCACGGCGGTAGCGTGGCCGGCGCCATGGGCGGCGCGGACAGCTGGCCGGGGTCGAAGGTGGGCGCGGTTGCCCATGCCGGCAGCGGAGACGGCGACGGCGGAAATTTCAGCGCATGATCGGGACGCCTTGCGTCGGCGGCGCGGAAACCGGCGGGGGCGCCGACCGCTGCAGGAGAACGGCGATTGCGTGCTTCATGTCGGAGACCGAGTCGATGACGTCACGGAGGCCCGTGGAGAGCTCCTGGATGGAGAGGACGGGGGCGGGCTCCCGCGCCGGCGCGGCCGGGGCCACGGACGCCGACGGTGGCGCCATGGTGGTGGATGCTCCCGACGAGGCGATCGCGGCGGCGGTGGTGGGCAGTCCCGAGGACATCGCAACCGAGGAAGCTGATACCAAACTGGTAGAACCTGGGGATCTACCGGGTCGGGGACGTAGTCTGTAGGGGAAGGAGGGGGTTGTGTGGAGGCGAGGGGTGCGCGGCCCGCGGCGGGGCGCCGTCGCGCGGGAGGAAGAGGGGGCGGCGGCTAGGGCTGGGGCGGCGGCGCACGGGAGAAGGCCGACTCCTTTGGGAGTCGGCAATAATGATTTGATTATTGCTTGCCTCAATCAGAACGGAATACATGTGTTTATATAGGAGGACGGCCTCCTCTAAACCCTAATTTACTTGAGCTAAGCCCCTAATTTACTTGGGCTAAGCCCACAACTAGCCACTTTTGAACTTCTTACGCGTATACTGTATACCGACCATAACAGCGGAATCCAGTCATTCCTTGCATAAACTTCGGCCATCTCCCAATTACATGTTTTGTGTTGCTCGTCTGTATAGAAAAAATATGGCTAAGAGAGAAAATTCCAGAAGCAAAAAATGCAGGCCATTAGGCAAAACGTTGCAAAAGTTCAACAACATATTCAGATTAGTCGAAGCTGGAAGATACCCCAAGAACTCAGTAAAAAAAGAAAATGCGGATCTCCAAGACGTGCCACGGCCTCGGAAGGTCCCACTTTCTTCGAGTAGAGGAGGCCATAGGCGTGGTGGCGCAATTTTGTGCCCCTGTCCTCGGCGAACATTGGCAGCGTCCGAGGGATTAATGCCAAGCTTTGTCTCCTTCGTGATAACATCCAACAGAGTAGCAGCCTGATGCACATTAAGATTTTTTTTAATTGATGCACATTCAGTTTTTGTTTCAGGTCAGAACCAAAAAAGAAATTCAGAATGTTATGTCACACTGTAAAATACCTTAGAGCAGATATAGCTTGATTTAGTTGGGTTTAAAAGATTCTATGGGCATCAAGAACATCTTCTTTGTAGGACGTTCAAGACAAAATGTCAGTCTGAAAAAAGGCCAAACAATGAAAGTTACGGTACTTTTGTATTGCATCAGCATCACTCCTTCCAAATTACCATATCCACTGAATTGAAATAGCTTAGGTAGAAAATAGGTAAACTAAATGGAAAGAGAAGAAATCTTGGCAATGAGATATCTTGATAGCGTCAGTAACCAACTTGAATAAAAAAGAGCAGATATCAACCTTGTTTTCATGAGTTTGGGAAGCAGCAGCCGGGACGAGTGGATGCAGCAGTAGCAGCAACCGGAGCAGTGGGTGAAGCAAGCGGCGCATGTCATAAGATGGAGCAGCGCTCGCGCCGCCGGTCGTTGTCAAGTTTCAGCCTTGTCTTCTTCCCTGTTAAAGAAGAAGCGGTGGATGAGGAGGCGCGGGGGAGGTCGTGGGTGGGAGGAGAGGAGATGTCGAGGGGGGCGGGGGAGGGAGGAAATGGACGGCTTCTTTCGGTTCCTGCTCACCGGCGCCGGAGGAGACGACCAAGGCGGGCAGTGCTAGGGTTTGAGGATGGGCAGTGGCGCTACCGCAGGTGTGCCTCCGGGGATGAGGAGTTGATGCGGTGGGAAGAGCGTACGAAACCATCGAGTAAAGTTGGGCCGTCGCGCGGGGAAGGAATGGCGGCGCGGTGGATCGTGCCAACTGCGAGGGAGCGAAGGAGTTCTGTGGCATAGGGATGGCGGCGGCGTCGTTTTCGGTAGCGGGGCTAACTAAAGCACGACAGGGACTGCGGAGAACTGGAGAAGAGAGCGCGTGGGCATGGGCCTGGCCCATCCATCCGCCCACGTTTTGCGAAGAGAGAGTGCGTGAGCGTGAGTGGTGGGACGAAGGACGAGGCATGATTTTAGGTGGACGGTTGAAGGAACGAATTCTTTCTTTTAGATAGGAGAGATACATCACGATCGAATAATATCACTTATACATAGTCTCATGACATCTCTCAAACTAACTAACTCCGACCGGGTCCTAAGCCGCGGGTGCTATGCATCCATAGATAAGGAACCCTCACAGGGTCATAGCTCACGTGGTAAGGAACCCTATGAATAATCGACCAACTGCTGCTATACTACCTATCCGGGTCGACCAACCCTACGAATAATCGACCAACTGCTGCTATACTACCTATCCACGTCACCCGGATTTCTCACCAAGCCGCGTGCCCCGGTACTAAGGACCTCCCAGTGCCAGCCCGGCGGGGCCCAGTCCCGGACATCGCCCTGCGGGTCCAACTGAGATATGAACTAAAAACAAGCCTGAACTAAGTAAAATTCCTAACTTAGTGAAATTATTCTAACTTTGTGAAATTTTCTAACACTAACTTAATGAAATTCTAACACAATAACTTAGTGAAATTTTCTAAAAAAATTAAGTGAAATACCTAAGTAAATTTTTCTTAGTCTAATTTTCTAAGTAAATTTTTCTAACACTAAAATTTTTCTAAGTCTAATTTTCTAACACTAAAATTTCTAAGTCAATTCTAACAAATCTAGAATTCCTAAGTCTAATCTAAAATTTCTAACATTTGTAATAATTCATAACTAATGATTCTAACATTTCTAACACTAATAAAAATTAAAAACAAAAACAGTAAGTAAAAAAGAAAATAAACAACAAAAAAGCCCTCTGTTTAGGGCGCGATGGAGGGGGGCCTTACCTCCTCTCGGGCGCGCGACGGAGGGCGGCGGCCGGCGCGGGAGTGGCGGCACGCGGGGCAGTGGAGGCGCCGCGCGCGCGGGCTAGTGGACGGGATCGAGGGCGGCGCGCGCGACGGGATCGAGGGCGGCGCGCGCGGGCTAGTGGCGGTGCGACGGAGGGGCGGCGCGACGGAGAAGTGCGGCGACGGGTAGTAGCGGCGCGCGGGCTACTGGCGGCGCGACGGAGAAGTGCGGCGACGGGCAGTGGCGATGGGGGCTAGTGGCGGGATCGAGGGCGGCGCGATGGGGGATTTGAGCAGCCTGGCGGCGTCGGTTCGTCCCCTGCGCGCGGTTATGAATTTGGGGAGGGAAGGGGACACGTATATAGGCACGGGAATCCGTCCCGGTTGGTAGGAACAACCGGGACGAAAGCCCCTTTTGTCCCGGTCTGGTCCTACCAACCAGGACGGATGCCTAATTTTTTTTCCTGGCTGGGGCGGATGCCCAATTTTTTTTTCTACCTAATTTTTTGCAAAAACCGGGACGAATGCCCTATTTTTAATTATTTTTTGTTTTCTATTGTTTTCTTTGTGTTTTATTTCGTTTTCTTTTATGTTTCTATTGTTTTTTCTTGTTTTATTTTGTTTTCTATTATATCCTTTATGTTTCAAATAATAACTCCACACGTTTCAAATACAGAACAAGGTACGTTAAATCTATAATAAGTGCACTTCAGACCAATTTATAATAACTCCATGCATTTACATAGTATCGTCGCATACAAGGCATCCGCGTGCATGATTTGTAGCGGGGATGTAGAACAAAACAATCGGTATCGCCATCATACAGCCTGACCGTGGCTATTGAGTGCATATATGCATATCAAAAGAACGATCGGACGTATGATGGCGAATCCAGGTGATTTGTATTCGGTCGATGAACTGAATGATATATCAAACCTTTTGTCAAACCTTCAAGGGGGATGTAGAACAAAACAATCGGTATCGCCATCATACTCCCCGACCGTGGCTATAGAGTGCATATATATATGCATATCAAAAGAACGATCAGACGTATGATGGCGAATCCGGATGATTTGTATTCGGTCGATGAACTGAATGATGTATCAAACCTTAAAAGGGGTATGTAGAACAAAACAATCGGTATCGCCATCATACCGCCCTACCGTGGCTACTGAGTGCATATATGCATACCAAATGCACGACAGGACGTATGATGGCGAATCCGGATGATTTGTATTTGGTCGATGAACTGACAGGTGTATGAAGTTGGGCTATATATAGGGTCCTCTGGCTCACAAAGTGTTGTGCTAGGGTTTTGATCCAATGGTTAAGAAACACCCTAATCCAACGGCTCACAACCGCTCGAAAGAAACACACCGTAGCCCTGATCGAACGGCTCACAATAGCTCGAAAGAAACACACCCCCTGATCCAACGACTCACAAGCGCTTGAAAGAAACACACGATCCGTGTGATTCTTTCTGATTGGTCCAAACGAAACCCTAACCATTTCGTCCCGGTTGGTAAAACAGGCCGGGACTAAAGAGATATGTTTTCTTCTCACTATATATATGTATGCATTGCCACACCATTGGCATAAACACATATAAACTCACCACTCTCTCATGGCTTCTACCATACCCACTCTAACCTTCATCCAGGCGGAGGCACTTTCCGCCTCGAACTACCCATGTCCGCCCGGCTACAGCGTTCCCGCCGGTTGGATGCTGAGCGTCGGAGGAGTGCCGGTCACTCCTCTTCCTCAAGGTGTGGCGTGTAGGGCGGCCATCACGAACCACTACTACCACGAGCTCACGCCGGAGCAGCGGAGGAATCCCAGTTGGAATCCTGACTACCGCCCTACTTGGGACGCCTTCTTCATTAATCGGCGTGAGAGTGCGCTCGCCAGGTACGAGGAGAACGGCCCGCCTCCTTCGAACTTCAACGAGGCCGGTCGTCGGCTGTGGTGGGGCGGCGGACGGACTCTTCAGAGCGTCATGAACTACATGAGGGCTGGCGATAACTCCTGCCTGCGCTATCCTCACGCCCAGTCCTGGAGTCGTGATCCTCCGAGGGAGTCCAGAGCACCGTTCGACGATGGTGACGACGACGGCGGCGACTACGACGACTACGAGTCGGAGTATTATAGGCCTAGGCAGGAGTATGACTAGTAGATCGATGCACTCCTGCCATTATGTACACTACAAGAAATATGTCAACTAGTGACCATCTGTCAGTGACTTTAGAAAAATTGGTCACATATCTGGTCTCAATTGTTTGAGGGAGTCTAAAGTAGTACATGAGTTGGTTACAATCTAAACAGCATGTGTTTGCTCCCCTATTCTGTCCCGATTGAGACCAATTTAAATGGTCATGTTGCCTCATATTCGATATTTTCGCCTATGTGTCAAATCTCATCCTATGTATCATGGTTGGACCCACCACAAATGAGACAAGCTGGACCCACCACAAATGTGACACGTAGGTCCCAAACTGCCAACTCGGCGCTAACTGGTGAACCAACTCAGCACTGCTGTGCTCGCGCAGCCAAATCAGCGCCAACTCAGCACCCATGCATGCTTAATTGTGCAAAAAGGGGTAACACAGGGGGTTCGAACCAGCAACCTACAGCTCGATCGCTCGTGCTCTTGCCACCAGGCCACTACATGGATCTTGTTGAATATACATCGATGGCTCTAATAGAAGATCTCGTTCATGGGCCTTGGCACGCGCAGGGACCCAGGAGACCCAGGAGCTGACCATCGCGCGGTTGGAGAAAGAAAATAATCGCGGGGGGGGGGGGGGGTGCGGGAGAGGGAATCGAACCCACAACCTCTCCCACGAGCGCACCTGCGAGCTACCACTAGGCCACGATATCACTTGTGAAAATACATAGCAAAAAAACCCTTTTTACATAATAGCTCCTCCCGGGCGAAAGCCCATTCAAGGAAACCTTTGGCAGATCAGCCACGCTGTTGGGCTGGGCCGGCTAGGTTAAGGTGTTTTTTTGTTCTTTTCTTTTTATTCTTCAATAACTTTTGATTTTAAACGTCAAATTAAACCAAATAAATTTTAAAAAAATTGTAAACATGTCCTCGATCATTAAATACTTTTGGGTACAGATTTGTTAAAAATAAAAGAAAATGTCCCATAACCTTATATATTGCTTTATATAGGTCTTTAAAGAATTTAAATAAAATTCTCGGATGGGATTATTATTTTTTCTTCGGAAAACGGTCAAAACGGGAGGCATGACCGTTCGTAGCTAGGGATTAAATCTTGATAAACTCTTGGCATATCTATGTTGAAATAGGTACTTGGGTACCTAAAAATGTTTGGTAGATGTAGTTCAAATTTGGCCCGGTTTCAACTTAATCGGCTGAAATTTGTCTTTTTCCAAAGAGGTGGATGGAAAGATTTTTAGAGGAAGTAATTTGAGTTTTTGTAGATAAAATGTGGTATACTACCTTCATATTTTTTGTTGTACAATTTTGCAACATATTTTTGGTAGATGCTTCACAAAAAAACCCGTTTTCGACACTCCGAAAATGGAAAATGGTATTTTTATTCAACGAAAAATAAAACTTTCTTCGTAAACATCGTTAGCTGTTCCAATATGCATCTTTGTGTGGAATGTGGGCACATTTAAAGAAACTATTCCATGGATGTGGCCATAACATCCGTCATTTGGCCCGAAAGCCATGAATCTTCGTAGATGATAGCTCATTTCTGTGAACACTTTTTCGAGATAACTTCTGTATTCCAAGTTTATTATATTTGGTGGATACTAGGTCACTCATTATAACACCACGCAAAGGTCTTGCATCATTTCGTGTTTTTTTGAATTTTCTGGAATTTTCTAAGCCGGTTTCAGGAACCGGTCAAAACGGGAGGCATGACCGTTCGTATCTAGGGATTGAATCTTGATAAAATCTTGGCATATCTATGTTGAAGTAGGTACTTGGGTACCTAAAAATGATTTTTTTAAAAAATAAAGAGAAAACTAGGAGGCACCTGTAGTTCAAATTTGGCCCGGTTTCAGCTGAATCGGCTGAAATTTGTCTTTTTCCAAAGAGGTGGATGGAATGATTTTTAGAGGAAGTAATTTGAGTTTTTGTAGATAAAATGTGGTCTACTACCATCATATTTTTTTTTGTACAATTTTGCAACATATTTTTGGTAGATGCTTCACAAAAAAACCCGTTTTCGACACTCCGAAAATGGAAAATGGTGTTTTTATTCAACGAAAAATAAAACTTTCTTCGTAAACATTGTTAGTTGTTCCAATATGAATCTTTGTGTGGAATATGGGCACATTTAAAGAAACTATTCCATGGATGTGGCCATAACATCCGTCATTTGGCCTGAAAGCCATGAATCTTCGTAGATGATAGCTCATTTTTGTGAACACTTTTTCGAGATAACTTCCGTATTCCAAGTTTATTATTTTTGGTGGATACTAGGTCACTCATTATAACACCACGCGAAGGTCTTGCATCATTTCGTGTTTTTTTGAATTTTCTGGAATTTTCTAAGCCGGTTTCAGGAACCGGTCAAAACGGGAGGCATGACCGTTCGTAGCTAGGGATTGAATCTTGATAAACTCTTGGCATATCTATGTTGAAGTAGGTACTTGGGTACCTAAAAATGTTTTTTTTCGAAAAATAAAGAGAAAACTACGAGGCACCTGTAGTTCAAATTTGGCCCGGTTTCAGCTGAATCGGCTGAAATTTGTCTTTTTCCAAAGAGGTGGATGGAAAGATTTTTAGAGGAAGTAATTTGAGTTTTTGTAGATCAAAGGTGGTCTACTACCTTCATATTTTTTGTTGTACAATTTTGTAACATATTTTTGGTAGATGCTTCACAAAAAAAACCGTTTTCGACACTCCGAAAATGGAAAATGGTGTTTTTATTCAGCGAAAAAAAACTTTCTTCATCAATATTGTTAGTTGTTCCAATGTACACGCTTGAGCCCTATATGAGGCCATTTTAAGAAACTATACAATGAATGTGGACATAACAATTCGTCTAAAATTGTGTGTTATTTTTATTTCACCCGCTTAATGTAGAAAATTGTGTGTTATTTTCAATTCAACATCGTCATGACATTTCCATACATTCATGTCACATTATACAAATGTAAATTCCATCAGATCTTAAAGTTTCCTGTATTTTGAATTGTGTTTTTTACTTCAAACTATTTAGAATAGTTGAATTAATTTTTACTATCTAACAAAAAAAACAGAAAACTGCACAGTGGGCATACTGGCGCCTTGGCCCAGCTGGCCTAACTCTCACGCCCCAAGCCCAAATTGACACCATAACCCACTCGGCCCAGGTAGCCTAGCTCTGACCTCGAGCCGTCGGATGCTGATCCGACTGCCGTCCTCTCTTGCGAGCGCGTCCCGGAACCCTAGCTTCCCTCTCTTAGTCTCCTTCCCAACCCACCTCTCTTCCGACGGAGCCCCCGAACCCTAGCTTCCTCTCGCGACGGTGCCCCCGAACCCTAGCTTCCCTCCCAGCCGCCCAAAGCTCCCCGTCCCCGGCGGCTCCTGGCCTGACCTACCCAACCTCCCTATCGACTCCCTTTGGCCTCTCTCCCTCTCGCGATTCACATCGACGGAGCCGCCGCAGAGAGATGCGCCGCATCCTACCTTCCCGTCACCAGCCCGCCGCCGCCCCCACCTCAACTCCCCAACACCATCCCTTCGCTGTGGCGATGGAGGCCATGGAGCCAGTCCCCGGGAGCGACGCGAAGCTCTTCTACCGCTTGATATCCGAGCGACGCCAACGTCTTCAACCGCTGGCTCCCTTCTCTCCCGAGCCAGATGCGACCCTATCGACCAATCGCCGCCTAGCAGATCACCTCCATCTCTCTCTCTTTCCATTCACTCTCTCTGCTTCACTCTCTTAGTATCTCTATCTCTCCATGCAGATCTCATCGTCCATTGTGAGGGACTTTCGCCCGATACAGTCCAGCACTACAAGGAGTCTGCCCAGGGCTCGGGTCGACGCCTGCATCCAGGGCCTCAAGCGCGCCATGGACCTCCATCAAGCACGAGTACCTCCATCAAGCACGAGTACCTCCCGACGACCTTCAGGTACACCTTCGCCGGCACACCTTTCCTTTGGTCGACAGCTATGTACTTTAGCCAGTTTATTACTTGCTCAACAGCTTCGTGTAGCAATCAACTTAAGAGAATGTGGAGGAACATCTTGGTTAGGGGTACATACATTGAGTTAGGAATTGGATGAGCTGCTGTGATTCTAGCGTAGTGTTCTGTTTGTTATTTTTCTTCCTAACAAATATCCTAAAGTAGCAGCTTGTGTTTACATGCTTGCTAAATACAGAACCTCGTCCCTGTTACCACTATATGACATGAAGCATTATGGTTTGGCTGGTATAAGTTTGAGCCATAGTTGCAAAGAATATATATTATCCTGATGTACATGTATAATTAAAATGAGATGCTATTGAAGATGAACATGCTCACTGTTGAATATTTTCCATTCTATGCTTTGCGAACAATATGAACTGTAAATATGTTGGACTTGTGCCTTTATATTATAAAAACTAGGATTATTTTTTTGTCTGATGTTTACTTTCGAGTCTTGGAAATATATGTACAAGGATACAGTGGAAATACTTGTATCCTACCATGCAAATGAGTCTTGACCTGAATTGTAGAAGTGATATACTTGTATTATTAAAATTATTTGCATTTTTGCATGAATTAATTTCTTCAGCAAATGCATGTTCTGCTTAAATAAATTTCTCGTTGATTACAAAATTGTAACTGAACATGTCTCATCCCTAACTGGCAGGTACATTGAGTTGCCAACCCGACGGCGGTGGTTCTGCTGTTGGTGGATTACTGAATGCACTTGTTGGTGGGATTTGTTTCCAATTGAGAAGTGGTAAGTTTCTTGTAGCATATGGAAGATATTTTGAACCGATGAGACATGTTCTGTCTATATGAAGTTGGTGCATCCTACCATTTTAACTCTAGAATCGAAATCCTTGACTAGTTTGTGCTTGTATAGTGGTATATTTGATCTATTCAATTTCTGGTGGCGGTCTCGCTCCAATTTTTTCGCGTTAGACTTTGGTTAATGCTCTTTTGTATGTTGCAGCCAACTGTTCCTTTCATGTATGTTCACTCTGTGCTTCCTGCACTTGTTGTCATTTAGACATGCCAGCCTACTGTAGCATGGACACACAATGTTCTTGCTTGTTTGGTGATTTCTGTTATGGGGTGATGTAGCATGTATTCTGTTACTAGTTGATGTCAGGTGTTGTATGGACTATTTGCATTACCTCCTGTCATTTGATTAAATATCTCATATTTGTTTCCTCTGATGATATAATGTGCATTGAAGAAAGCAGACAGACCATGGAAACTTATTTATGTTGTATTGCTTACTGCTGTTTTCTGTTTACTGGTGAGCAGGTGATAAACCATGTCTACTCCTCCCTTACATGCAGCGGATGGCAAGCTCCTCCCAATGTCGCGGATATGTACCAGATCAGGTCAGCTGCAACAGTCTTTACTCCATGCTATAATTCTCCGATGTTTAACTTGAAATGTTCTTTCATGTCATGTGTGTAACTAGTTGATTTTTTAATCTTTGTGCAGCAAGATAGCTAGTTCTTCCCCAGCCTTCGGACAGCAAAATGCATTCTGCCACTATTCCATAGTACTTTCTGTTGATGTAGCAACTGGAGTCAGAGAGCAGTGTAATGTAGGGTAGTAGGAGATGTGCTTATTGAGAATTACTTGTGTATTTGAGAAATGTCTTATTGTGTATTCCCTCTCTTCCTTCTATATTCCTGCTATTTACTTGTTGTGTTACATAAACCCTGGAAATGTCTTATGTGATGTAATATGGATGATTTGAATTTGTCCTGTAGTTTCAACAATTTGAATTTTATATAGTTCTGTATGTATGTATAGCTGGGCTAAAGCTGCCTTGGGCCGAAACAATTCCTTACAAATAATTGGACCGAAGAAGGCCTTGGCCCAACAAGAATTCATTCACTTCTAAAATAAAACAAAATGAATTATGGCTAAGGCCTAACAAAAAGAACCGTAGAAGGGCTGAGAACAAAAAAACAATATTGTAAAAAGGCCATGTCCTAGTAAACAAAAAGGCCTTATTATTGTTGGGCTTCGTCCATGTAATCATCCACAATTGAGAGGGAAAAAAATTACGTGGGCTGAATTATTGGGCTAGGCCCATATAGAAGGCTAAAATGGACCAGGCTGATTCTGTGCCACGTAAGTTTTGCCACGTTGGATCTGACGTGGGTTGCCCAGGGTACGTGCGACCAAACAAATTGGTCACGGAGTCCATGACCTTCTATTTTGGCTATAGATGGTCACATACGTTCATTTGCGACGCCCGTAACCTGACCAACTGATTTTGGTCACCAAATGGTCACATTTGATTATACATGACCATTCGGTGACCAATATTGAGAGTCACAATATAGCATATTTCTTGTAGTGGTACTGCCTTGTTTATTTAGATCTATGCTCTCCGTTTAGATTTAGATCGAATCTTGCCATTATGTGTATTGTGCATTGCTTATCTATCGAAATGCATGTCCTCCCTCCTTAACGTGAGTCGTTGGATGAGGGGTGTGTTTCTTTCTGGCGTCTGAATCCCACCAATCAGGAATAATCACACGGAAAACAGAAAACAGACGCGCCGCAGTTTCCCGGAATATAACAATTTTTTTTATTAAAAACAGAAAACAGACGAACACTACTCCTCGTCGTCGTCGGTGACCTCCTCGTCATCGTCGGAGGTGCATGATGTTATGTTCGAGATAGGCCCCCACCTCGGATCGTCGGAGGCGCAGACTTCGCCGGCGTGGTCGGCCCGACGGAGCTCTTGCAGCGCCTTCGTCCTCGCCTCCCGAGCGGCATCTAACACGAGGTGGCGTTCGAGGCGCCGCTCCGCCCGCTCAGCCGCGCGGGTATGCCAAAGCTCCTCGTCGGCGCTCTCCTCCCCCGGATTGTTCCGGTAATACTCGCGGACCACGCGGCCGTCCCTGGCGTCGACTAGGCCCTGAAACGCGCCGTGCTTGAGGTGGCGGTGGTCGGCGGCAGTGACGATCTGCGGCGTCGGCGCCATGGCCTCCACTTCTCAGAGGGTGTGGCAGTCGTTGAAATTCATCAGCGACCGCGGGCGGTTGAGGCGCCAGGCCGCCGCGTCCCAGGTGCGGGCAGCCTCCGCCGCCGTCGCAAAGGAGCCGAGGGGGATGCGGTCGTCCCCGCATCGGATATGCGCGGTGAACGTTCCATTCTGCCGTGCTAGGATGCCGCGGAAGCCGGTGGTGTTGTTCCTCCTCGGAGGCATGGTGGCAGCGCGACGGTGCGTGGAGAGGAGAAGACGCTCGAGGCGCGGCAGTTTATACCGCGCGTTCGTGGCCACGCGTCACAACTCCCGCGCCACGTGTCACAACTCCCGCGCCACGCGGCAGGACTCCCGCGCCATGAGGCACAACACACACTAACACCCACCTCTCTCACTCCCCAAGCCAAAAAAAGAGGGAGGAGGGGCTGTGAGGCAGTATATGTAGGGGAAGAGGGGCATTGGTCCCGTGCGCGTGCCACGTGGCCTGTGGCTAGGCATTGATCCCGGTTCGTGTCACAAACCGGGACCAATGGCTCCCCACGAAGCAGGACAGATGCCCCCAGATGGTTTCTGCTGCCTCGGGCACACAAACCGGGACCAATGCATAGCATTTGTCCCGGATTTTTATGCAACCGGGACAGATGCCCCCTGGCCCCCTGGACAAAAGGGGTTGTTTCCACTAGTGTGACAACGTTGAAAGAATATTTATATAACTTTTAATTTTATCAGAGATCTTTGTAGTTCGCACGTATTTTAATTGTTCCGATCTGATGTATTCTGTTTAATTGATCATTAAAGTCAGATTTTCTAAAAAAAAAAGAGAGAGAGGCAGATATACTCAGCAAAAGGAGCTGCATATATATAATCCATAAACATAGGGTGTGCACACATGGTACAAACTCAACTCAGCTCAGCTCTCACGTACATACTTTCCTGTGTAGGAGTAAACCAACACAAGCCAGCAGGACAGAGTTCTTATTCGTATAAACTCGGTACTTAGTACGTAGCTAGCGACATATGTCCGCTGCGCGCTTCAGATCAACATGGATCGATGAACTGAGCGCCAGCATGATCGGATCGTCGCTCACCTCACCCTGCATGAAATGATTTGATTAGTGTTAAGATTATGCGAGTTACTAATCTCAAAAGGATGAGTGGGTAATGTTCGTATGTAGGCTTGCATTCCATGTGAATTAGTTACCTGGAGCAGTCGGTGGTGGGGCTGATGACGTAGGGGATGCTGACGCGGCACCTGGAGGGGATCGCGGCGGCGTTGGCGAGGTTGAGGCCGCTGGTGCGGGCGGCGACGGCCTTGAGGCAGTTGCAGGCAGTTCGCCGGTCCGCGGTGCTGCGCGCCTGGTTGTGGAGGTTCCTGACGCCGCTGCAGCACGCGGGGGACGGGCCTGGGCCACCGCGGGCGAAGGACATGCACGGCCCCACCGCGGAGGCCACCTGACCGCAGGTGATGGCCACGGTGGGGCGGGGTGCCGCCGCGAGCATCAGCACCAGGGCGACGGCGGCCATGAGCACTACCTGAGAGCGGGCCATGATCTATCGTTGTACCTTGTAGCTAACAGCCTAACAGTACGTACCTCGTAAGAGCTAGTGATGAGTCGGGTGAAGATGAGCAAAGTGCTGTGGAGAATATGTGGGCAATGGAGGGCCTTAAATAGGGTTTCGAGGGAGAGGTGGATGGTTTTAGGCGGTTGTGCTTACATGTGCGAG
Organism: Alopecurus myosuroides; assembly: GCA_028641055.1. Taxonomy (NCBI): domain Eukaryota; kingdom Viridiplantae; phylum Streptophyta; class Magnoliopsida; order Poales; family Poaceae; genus Alopecurus; species Alopecurus myosuroides. The sequence continues at coordinate 156,003,212 of CM054063.1, forward strand.
CTCGTTCGATGGCATTAATGGCAAATGGAGTCTAGCTAGGAAGGTGGTTGGATATTAGGGCTTGGCAAATGCATATCCATTTGTTCAGTTAGCAGCTTAGTCTGACTAGTAGGATTGCCATGGACAGGTAATTTTTTTTAATAACGGGAATTAACATCTTAGAGATACCGATTACACACAACCTCTAAACCAACATAATGGCAAGCATATATAGACACTAAGGATGCACACACCTAAAAATATAAGGAAAAAGAAAAAGGAAACAAAGACCCAACCATAATGATCAACGGCCCACACCAGCAATACACACCGCTGCCAATCGCCGAGCACCAGTCTCACAGCCGCCTCGCATACGGTTTTGACAACCGAACTTTTTAAGGATACGTCTGAAAGACGTACACTGGTGGAGAACAGGGCATTAGCACCGGTTTGTAAGGGCCTTTGGATCCGGATACAAATCCGGTGCTACGTATCCGGGACTAAACGCCCCCCCCCCCCCTTTAGAACCGGTCTGTCACCTACCGGTGCTAAAGGCATCCACGTGGGCGCCGAAGAGCACGCGCAGGCGGAGGACCTTTAGAACCGGTCGGTAACACCAACCGGTCCTAAAGCTTTTTTTTCTTCTTTTTTTTTTCCTTTTCTTTTCAGGGTTTCCGATTCCGTATTTAGGGTTTAGCGCGTGTTCCGTATTTTCAGGGTTTCCGTTTACGTGTTTCCATTTAGTCTTTCCGATCCGTGTGTCCGTGTTTTGTTTTTTACGAACACGGAATCGGAAACACGTAATCGGAAATACGTATCCGGAAACACCGATTCCATGTTTGCGGTTAAGTGTTTTCGATTCCGTGTTTGCGGTTAAATGTTGATGCACCAAATAAAAGTACATATATATACATGTAACACGAAGTACTCGACCGAGCATTACATAATCTGAAGTTCGTTTTCAATAGCTGTATACTTGCATAGAGAAGGGAGCTGGCTATTGGTTCATAGGATGGAAAAATTCTCCGCCTTCATCTATGACTTGCGTGAGGAGAAATCCTGCCAATTGCTCTGCAACTGCCTTGCAACGTTGGATTGGTCTGAGCATCGCCCGCTTTCGTTGCATCTTTAAAAGAAGTAGATGAAAACAATTAAGTTATGAACAAAACTAAACATAATTGATGGCAACATAAATAAAGTTGTGAAGATCCGGTTACGTACCCCTAGATTTCTGGAAGTACGGGATTTCTCATTGATAATCCTGTGGATGAACTCGCAAACGTAGTATCCAAAATAATCAGTTCCCTGTGGTTGTTGCGGGACTTTCTATATACGAGAACATAATTCAGTCAAATTAATAATAATCAAGAGAATGGTAATGGTATTGAAACCAGGGTATGTAGTACTACTTACTTTGTTTATCTGAAAGTGGAGCTTGTCTGCCCATGTACCGGGTTCTTCCTTGATGAACATTTGCCAAACCCTGGCCGACAAAAGAAAAATGAATACAAGAGTTAATTATTACTCACTTGGTATCAGGAAATGAACGAAAAAGAGGCCGATGAACGAAAGAGGCCGATATATATATATATACCTTTGAATCATCTGACGCGCGCTTTTCCATGTGTCAGCGTCCCAGGTTAACGAGTCCCAGACTTCAACTTGTCCTTGATCGATTCTAATGATGAACAATATAAAGTGGGACCTGCGCACGTGTACACACGCAGTCATGCATACTCATCAATTACACTTAACATCAGGTAAGCAAAATGGAATGTCTACAAGACAGTAACACTCACTTGAATCCATAGGGCCAAAGTATTTCTTTTTTGGTACTTTGTCGCTTCAAAAACCTTAGCATATCATCCGGTGTATCCTTGTTGAACTTTTCTATTGTGTCTTGATGATACGAATACGGGTCAATGAACCCAAAGTCCCAGATTCCTGCCAGCCTGCATTCACGAATCTTCATTCTGCATAGTACAAAAAGAATGTCGTGAGTGATAATTATACGGGTAATGAACGCGAGCTTAACTAAATAATTAAATTACACAAATAAATCACTTACAAACAGTAGCAGCTGAGAATAGACTTGTCGAGGGCACGTTGATTGTACATTTGGAAAAATTCATCGAACCCAAGCTCCACACCGTACTCTCCGAAGTAGTGTTGATCCTGAACTGCCGCCATGATACAGTGTCTCTTTTGCCTTGCGGCCTCCAAGTACCAATCATGTAAATTCCGTAGTTGGGTTGTTAGAGCAGTAGGATTTTCGACCAGAGGGTGCTCGGGCTTGTATTTATATACCACATCAGCAATAGCGTAACCGGAGTCACCCATGCGTGGACCGGACACTGAAGCCTGGTCAGATAACACCTTGAGCGGGCAATTGACCGTGCTTCTTGTTGTCCGAGCTGGGGAACTTGTTTCCCGCATTTCGTCTGCTCCGCCTGCTTCATCTGCTCCGCCTGCTTCATCTGTGCGGTGTGCATATTTTCAATGTACCGTTCATAGTATGAAAGGGGCGGCGGTGGCGGCGGTGCAGGATAATATAAGTTGTCGATGGTGCGCTCAATTTGCCACTTTGGGATGTTCTTCAGAGTTTCCTTCCAGACGTCTGGAGGGGGCTTCAGGGGAAACCGTGCGAACCATGCTTTGTTTTTGGCTTTCACGGCCTCGTCTAGTTCCTCCGGAGTCATCAGGCCTGGTAACTTCGGGGGAGTCTCGACTTTCTTGTGTTTCCTTGGTCTCTTCTTGGGAGGAGTCCCGTTTCTTTTGAACTGCAGCTTCCGCTTTGCCGTACCCATAGTGGGCGCATCCGTCGGCTCACGGGAGTGCACGGGCGATGGACCCTCGGCCTCGGGCTCTCAATCTTCGTTGTGGGGTGGATTTGGAGGTGCGTTGGGGGGTGGACTTGGAGGTCGTGCATTCTCTGTACGAAAGGGAAAAAACTATTAAAAATAGGCTTACATGTGGTGCAACATTCAGTAATTGATGGAGGTGGTGCATTTGTACCTGGAGGAGTCGGTGGCCTTGGCGCCGCGTTAGGAAACACGATGTGTTTCTTATTCCACAAGATGATACCAAGCTCCATTTCTCCTAGTGTCTTCTCGCCTTCACCTCCAGGAATATGGAGCTCAATTGAATGGCATCCCGGCGTAATTGTTGACAACCCGACACGAGCATGGGATGCTGGAATCTGACCACCATGGTAGGTTGCTCCAGGTTGATTCGGTAAAGAATAGCCTGACGCCACCCTGAAGGATATGTTCCCCATTGGCATATGTATCTCACAGTTTGTCTTCTCCGTGATATCATCCACGGGGTAGTGAGGCGCCGACGGTTCGACTGCACAACCGTCTTCTAGCTGCAGCTGCGTGGAACCCATGCTGCTTCTATGCTGAGGTGGGACGGCATCTGCTACAAGATCGTCTTCTATTTGCAGCTGATCAGGTGCAGGACGATGTTCTACCTCCTCTTCAGTGTCAGGTACAGGGTGTCCCCTTTCTCCAAGAGAAACGCCACCTTCTCTTCTAATGTCGATATCCGTTCCAGCGCCTTCTTCTTGCTTCTACCACGGCTTCTGTAAGTGCCAAGGTCCGCTGGAAACCCTTGGCTCCACGGGGTAGTGGCTCCAAAGCCTCGTGTTCGTCCCCACTTTTCGGGGTTCCCGAGTGCCCTCGTCAGCTCGTCGTTCTCTCTATCGGGAACAAAAGTTCCTTTTCGAACAGTTTCTATTGCCTTCTCTAGTTCTGCTACGACTTTTGTTATTTTTTCCGACCATGGTCCCTGAGCAACAATCATCCCAGTCTCAGCGTCCAACGTTGCCCCATGCGCGAACAACCAGAACTTGGACCTATCGGGCCAGTCATGTGTCTGTGGAATGATACCTCTTTTCAGAAGCGCATCTTCATAGCGTCGCCACCTAGGCAGGACAGTCATGTAGCCACCTAACCCCAAAATATGGTGATATTTCTTCTTCTTCTTCGCATTCTCCTTATTTGTGGCTGATCGGGATGCAAAGACACCCGATTTCTTGTACGCCTTAAAATCATCCCAAGCGTCTCTTATCTTCACTAGGTGCCCAGTGAAAACTGGATCTTCGTCCTTATATTTCTTCCACGGGTCTTTCTTCCATCTCTGGAATTGTGTGGCCATCTTCTTAAAAGCCCACTCCTCGAATTTCTTTTTCTTATCTTTCTCTACGCTGAAATTTAGTCATACCGTGTCGCAAAGAATTTTTTTCAATCTGTCATCGACATAAGTAGCTCCAACGTTGGCGCCGGTCTTCGGCTTATTCCATTCTATTAAGTTGATCGGCACCAGGTCTCTTACAACAACTCCGCACTGATTTACGAATTTGCGATAAGTTTCTGGGGGCTCCAGTGGTTTTCCATCAGCAGCAACTGTATCGATCGGGAACCTTGCGGTATCGTTCAACCTTGCGGTCGGGCCTCGTTTCGACTTTGACTCAGTACTTGCGCTAGCTGTTCCGGAGGGCGCCTAAATGGGAAAATAATGATTCGTTTGTAAGTGCAATACAAATTAATTGTTGCATCAACAGTGACTTGAGATATACATTGGCAGAGTTTGTTCTGGAGGGCACTTCTGCATCCTCGACGTTGTCGTCGTCATCATCTACTACATCTTCTATATTCTCAGCTCCGTCACCGGAGTCGTTCAAAAATTGATTGCTAAACGCCTGTCCACCGTCGTGATCATGATATATGGCCGTTGCATCTTCAAAAATCATCTGGCACATGTATCTTTCCTTCTCCGCCTCACCCATTCCCGCGAGCTGATCGGCGTGCGGATCAGATGCAGGTTCTTGGGGATCTATAGCTCAACACCTGCTAGTAAAATTAATAAAATGAAGAACACTTACCGAAATTATTTCATCGGACACTTAGCGAAATTATTTCATCGGACACTTAGAGAAATTATTTCATCGGTTATTTATATAGAGAATGTGGTATATTTTAAATTTAAACAGAAAAAATTCTCTAAGTCTAGCTAATTATAATTACTAAAAATTCTAATTCTAGCTAATATATTCCCAAATATTTTTCTAATTTTAAAAATTCTAATTCTAGCTAATTCTAATTCTAAATCTAATTCTAATTCTAATTCTAAATGTAATTATAATTCTAATTCTAACTAAAAAAAATAACAGAAAAAAACTCACTGTGGGGGGGGGGGGGGGGGTGACGTCACGCGTACGTCACGTGTACGTCACTGCACTTGGGGCGGCCGGAGACGGGGCGGCGCGCGGTGGGGGCAGAGGGAGGCGAGCGGTGGGGAGGCAGAGGCCGCGGCGGCGTCGTGGCCGCGTCTGGGCGGCGACGGGGCGGAGGCGGGGCGGCGGAGGCGGACGGCGACACGGCGGCGGAGGCGTGGCCGCGGTGGGGAGGCAGAGGGAGGCGCGCGCGACCTCGGGTCGGCGGTGGGAGGCACAGGGAGGCGGCGCGTCTTCGGGGCGCGCCCGGGGCGGCGAGGCGGACGGCGACGAGCAGATGACGGCGAGACGGACGACGACGCGCGGCCGGAGCAGGGCTTCGCCGTAGAAAGCAGAGAGGACGCGCGCGAACGAAATGGTTGCAAAAATTTCGCTAAGTGTTGATAACTTCCCCTGTACATACTTTTAGCACCGGTTTGTGTTAACAACCGGTGCCAAAGACCCTTTCGCACCGGTTGTTAACACAAACCGGTGCTAAAGGGTCTGTACAGTGGCCACTTTCAGACTGCGCACCCCCTGTACAGACCTTTAGCACCGGTTTGTGTTAACAACCAGTGCGAAAGGGGCTTTAGCACCGGTTGTTAACACAAACCGGTGCTAAAGGTCTGTATAGGGGTCACTTTTTCTTTTTTTCTTTTTTCTGTTTTCCTTTTCTGTTTCTTCTTTTATTTTTCTTCTTTTATTTCCCTTTTCTGTTTTCTTTTACACTTATTTCCTGTTTCTTCTTTTATTTTTCTTTTTGTTTTCTTTTACATTTATTTATAAAATCAAAGTAGACTCAAAAAATTGTAAAATCAAATATTTATAAAAACATATTTATATTTTCTCATATTTTGTGTAAAAATTGTCTAAATGTCTTTTAAAACAATAAAAAAATAAAAAATAAGGTATTTATCAAATTAATTTGAAAATATAAAGAATTTTTTTTGTTTCCTTTTTCTTTTTCCTGTTTCTTCTTTTATTTTTCTTCTTTTATTTTTCTTTTTTTCCCTTTTCTGTTTTCTTTTACATTGATTTATAAAATCAAAGTAGACTCAAAAAATTGTAAAACCAAATATTTGAGAAAACGAGTGGAAAACATGGAAAACAGAAGGTTACTTAAATGTCTCAAAACCTTGTGAGATAAAATATCTAATTTCATAACTTTTATTAAAAACAGAAAACAGACGCGCTAGCGTGCCTTAGTGTCGCCGGAATACAAATTCTTTTATTAAAAAAGAGAAAACAGACGAACACTACTCCTCGTCGTCGTCGTCGGGGAACTCGTCGGTGACCTCCTCCGGGTCATCGTCGTCGTCGAACTCGAAGGTGACCTCCTCGTCGTCGTCGGAGGTGCATGATGGTATGTCCGAGATAGGCCCCACCTCGGATCGTCGGAGGCCCAGACTTCGCCGGCGTGGTCGGCCCGACGAAGCTCTTGCAGCGCATTCGTCCTCGCCTCCCGAGCGGCATCTAACGCGAGGTGGCGTTCGAGACGGCGCTCCGCCCGCTCAGCCGCGCGGGTCTGCCAGAGCTCCTCGTCAGCGCTCTCCTCCCCCGGGTTGTTCCGGTAATACTCGCGGACGACGCGGTCTTCCATGGCGTCGACTAGGCCCTAAAACGCGCGGTGGCGGAGGTGGAGGTGGTCGGCGGCAGTGACGATCTGCGGCTTTGACGCCCCGGCCTCCGCTTCCTAGACGGCGTGGCACTCGTTGAAGTTCATCAGCGACCGCGGGCGGTTGAGGCTCCAGGCCGCCGCGTCCCAGGCGCGGGCGGCCTCCGCCGCCGTCGCAAAGGAGCCGAGGGGGATGCGGTCGTCCCCCCAGCGGATATCTGCGCTGAACATTCCGTTCTGCCGTGCTCGGACGCCGCGGAAGCCGGTGGTGCTGTTCCTCCTCGGAGGCATGGTGGAAGCGCGACGGTGCGTGGAGAGGAGTGGGCGCGTGGAGAGGAGAAGACGCGCTCGAGGCACGAACGTTTATACCGCGCCCTCCTGGCCACGCGTCACAACTCCCGCGCCACGCGTGAACTCCCGCGCCACGCGTCAACTCCCGCGCCACGCTCCACCCTAACACAACAATCGGTATCGCCATCATACAGCCCCACCGTGGCTACTGGGTGCAATATGCATACCAAATGCACGGCAGGACGTATGATGGCGAATCCAGATGTTTTGTATTTGCTCGATGAACTGAATATATGATGTATCAGACCTTAAAGGGGGGGGGGGGTGTAGAACAAAACAATCGGTATCGCCATCGTACAGCCCTACCGTGGCTACCGGGTGCATATATGCATACCAAATGCACGGCAGGACGTACGATGGCGAATCCGGATGTTTTGTATTTGCTCGATGAACTGAATATATGATGTATCAAACCTTAAAGGGGGGTGTAGAACAAAACAAACGGTATCGCCATCATACAGCCCCACCGTGTCTACTGGGTGCATATATGCATACCAAATGCACGGCAGGACGTATGATGGCGAATCCGGATGTTTAGTATTTGCTCGATGAACTGACCGGTGTATGAAGGTGGGCTATATATAGGGTCCTCTGGCTCACAAAGTGTTGAGCTAGGGTTTTGATCCAACGGTTAAGAAACACCCTCATCCACCGGCTCACAACAGCTCGAAAGAAACACACCATAGCCCTGATCGAACAGCTCACAACAGCTCGAAAGAAACACACCCCGGATCCAACGACTCACAAGCGCTTGAAAGAAACACATGATCCGTGTGATTCTATCTGATTGGTCCAAACAAAACCCTAACCCATTTAGTCCCGGTTGGTGTCCCCAACCGGGACTAAAGGGATGATCTGTTTCTATTTTTCTTCTTGCCTTTCTTCTGATTGCGCCGTAATAACCATGGAACATCTTCATCATTTAACTGAATGCTTGGATCATCTTTGACTTTGAAGGGAGGAATTTCATCAAATTTATTGTAATCTTCTGACATGTCTGTCTTGTCCTCGACTCCCACGATGTTTATTTTCCTTGAAAGAACTATGTGGCGCCTTGTCTCATCGTCTGATGTATTCGCTTCCTTATCTTTTCTTTTTCTCGGTCTGCTGGACATGTCCTTCACATAGAAAACCTGAGCCACATCATTGGCTAGGACGAATTGATCATTGCCGTACCCAAGATTCTTCTGATCCACTGTTGTCATTCCGTACTTCGGGTCTACCTTCACGCCTGACAGGTTGAACCATTTGCACCAGAACAAAGGGACCTTAAAGGAAGGTCCGTAGTCAAGTTCCCATATCTGCTCTATGTAACCATAGTATGTGACCCTTTGCCCGTTGTCGTCTTTTGCATCAAACCGGACGCCACTGTTTTGGTTGGTGCTCTTTTTATCTTGGTCTGCCGTGTAAAATATGTTACCATTTATCTCGTACCCTTTAAAGGTCAATACAGTCGAAGATGGTTGCTTGGCCAACAAGTATAGCTCATCTTCAACAATGTTGTCATTAATGAGACGTCTTTGCAACCAACCGCCGAAAGTCTTCGCGTGTTCTTTAGTAATGAAATCTTCAGGTTGCTCCGGATATTCCGAGCGTAAAATATCCTTGTGTTCCTGGATATATGGAGCCGCCAAGCTGGAATTAACTAGAACTGTGTAGTGTGCTTGAGTGAAAGATTGCTCGTCCATACATGTTGTTGATTTCTTTCCTAGCGTGCCTTTTCCACGCAGTCTCCCCTCATGGCGCGACTGAGGAACATCGATCGGATTCAGGTCAGGAATAAAGTCAACACAAAACTCAATGACCTCCTCTGTTCCATAGCCCTTGACCATGCTTCCTTCTGGCCTAGCACGGTTTTTAACATAATTCTTCAAGACTCCCATGAACCTCTCAAAGGGGAACATATTGTGTAAGAATACAGGACCGAGAACGGAAATCTCTTGGACTAGGTGAACTATGAGGTGCGTCATAATATTGAAGAAGGTTGGTGGGAACACCAACTCGAAGCTGACAAGACATTGGACCACGTCCTTCTGTAAACTTGGTAGAGTTGCTGGATCGATTGTCTTCTAAGAAATTGCGTTGAGGAATGCACATAGCTTCACAATGGGTACTCGCACGTTTGCTGGCAGAAGCCCCCTCAATGCAATCGGAAGTAACTGGGTCATGATCACGTGGCAGTCATGAGACTTTAGGGTTTGGAACTTTTTCTCTTCCAGGTTTAGTATTCCTTTTATGTTTGACGAGTAGCCAGACGGGACCTTGATACTGCTCAGGACTTGGAAAAAGATCTCCTTCTCTTCCTTGGTAAGAGCGTAGCTGGCAGGACCTTTGAAATTCTCTGGATTCATCAGGTCGTCTCGTTCGTGCATATGTTGGTGGTGCAGCCGTGCTTTTGGTGTATCTCTCGACTTCTTCCCATGCACGCCCAATAAGTTTAGCAGGTTCACGCAAATATTTTTCGTCACGTGCATCACGTCGATCGCAGAGCGAATCTCTAGGAATTTCCAATAGGGTAGTTCCCAGAATATAGATTTCTTCTTCCACATGGCTACGTGGTTGTCGGCGTCATTCGGAACAGGTTGTGCGCCAGGACCCTTACCAAAGATTACTTTTATATCTTCGACCATGTCATATATATCAGTACCTTTAGGGAGGGTTGGCTTCCTCCGTGTATCTACCTCGCCTTTGAAATGTTTTCCTTTCTTTCTTACGGGATGCCTGTCTGGAAGAAATCGACGATGCCCCGGGTACACATTCTTGCCTATATGTATACGTTCAGTCTCGCCTAAACAGTGTGTGCATGCGCTGTATCCCTTGTTTGACTGTCCTGAGATGTTACTAAGAGCGGGCCAATCATTGATGGTTACAAACAGCAACCCTCGTAGGTCAAATTCCTCTTGTTTGTACTCGTTCCACACACGTACACCTTCGTCAGCCCACAACTCTAAAAGTTTATCAACCAGTGGCCTCAGGTACACATCAATGTTTTTGCCAGGTTGCGACGGGCCTGGGATAAGCACTGGCATCATAATGAACTTACGCTTCATGCATAACCAAGGAGGAAGGTTATAGATACATAGAGTCACAGGCCAGGTGCTATGACTGCTACTTTGCTCCCCAAACGGATTCAGGCCATCTGTACTCAGACCAAACCTTAAGTTTCTTGCGTCACGTGCAAAGTCCTCGTACTTATCGTCGATGTTTCTCCACTACGACCCATCAGCGGGGTGTCTCAGCATATCGTCTTCCTTACGGTCTTCTTTGTGCCATCGCAGCAACTTGGCATGCTCTTTGTTTCGGAACAAACGTTTCAACCGTGGTATTATAGGAGCATGCCACATCACCTTGGCAGGAACCCTCTTCCTGGGGCGATCGTCGCCCTCAACATCACCAGGGTCATCTCGCCTGATCTTATACCGAAATGCACCGCATACCGGGCATGCAGTTAAATTCTCGTGCTGACCGCGGTAGAGGATGCAGTCATTGATGCATGCATGTATCTTATGCACTTCCAATCCTAGAGGGCAGACAACCTTCTTTGCTTCGTATGTACTGCAGGGCAGCACATTATCTTTTGGAAGCATCTGCTTCATTATTTTCAGCAGATTTTCAAATCCCTTGTCAGATAATCCATTCTCTGCCTTCCATTGCAGCAATTCCAGGGTGGATCCCAGCTTTTTCTGGCCATCTTCGCAATTTGGGTACAACAATTTTTTGTGGTCTTCTAACATGCGCTCCAACTTCAACCTCTCGTTTTCACTTGCGCAGTTTATCTGTTCTTCACGAATGACCTGACGAAGATCATCATCAGACTCATCAACAATGTCCTCAAGTTCAGGCTCGTCTTCCCCCATTTCAGTATCACCGTGTTCACCGAACATAGGATAATTATCATTATCCTCTTCTTCTTCATTGTCTTCCATTACAACCCCTCTTTCTCCGTGCTTGGTCCAACAAAAATAACTGGGCATGAAGCCTTCTTGCAACAGGTGGGTGTGTATGGTTCTTGAGCTAGGGAAATTCCTCTTATTCTGACATTTTTTACATGGACAAAAAATAAATCCATTCTGCCTGTTTTTCTCAGCCACATTGAGAAAACTATGCATGCCATTAAGGAATTCGGGACGACGTCGATCACTGTACATCCATTGCCGGTTCATCTGCATTATATAAATTTATCAACAACCATTATGCTAAATCATCATGACTAAATTAATTAATTAATACAAAAAGTTCATCACACGTTAAAACCAAAGTAGCGTAGTGACCATACATAAAAACTCTCTCTAATTAATGCATTTAAAAACAACAACAAATGCGATCAAAATCGCAACAAAGGTAACAATTGACCCGACGATTAAATGATACCAAGCCTCTTTACTAATTGCATATTTTCTAATCTTTCTAATCTTCAGGCGCATTGCGTCCATCTCGCTCTTGTGACCATCGACGACACCGGCAAGAACCTTTTCCAAGGTCATCTTCTCTCTTTCAGTTTTTTCCAACCTTTCTTCAGTTTTTTTCAATCTTTCTTTCAAGCCAACATTTTCTTGTTCAACTAAGTGTAACTTCTGAACAATAGGGTCGATTGGCATTTCCGGTTCCACTACCTCTTAGATAAAAATATCTATGTCAAGTTGGTCGGTGTAATTAATTGTCATATAATCAGGAAATGAAAATATGTAGTTATAAAAGATAATATACCACATCCGAATCATAGACTGGACGAGGGCCAACGGGGACGGATATCAAAACCATGGCGCTATATATATATAAAAAATTATATACAAGTAAATATGTAAATAATACAAATCAAAATTTGTTTTGGTAAATAAAAACAATAGGCTCACCAAGGTTGTGTCGGTGACGGGGCGATCGACGGCGGTGAGGAAGGGGACAAGGCGCGCGACACTAAAAAAAACCACAAATCATAAATAAATTTGAGCTCAAATTGCATATGTATACATAACAAATGATGAACTCTCTCTAGCTTAGGCATTTCATCAAACACCTAGCTAGCACAACAAAAATGAAATGAGCAAGAAAACGAGCAAAACTTGCAATGCCGGAAGAGGGAATGTTAATGCTAACCGTAGAACCGATGGGTACCAACAATCTTGACAAATGGTGGAGAAAAATGGGGATGGATTAGAGCTCACAAGAGGAAGGAGAGAGCAAAAATGGAGTTGAGCTCGAGCTGGCAAAAATGGAGCTGAGCTAGGGGTGGAATATAGGGTTTAGGGGAGGGCTTTAGGACCGGTTTGTGTTACAAACCGGTGCTAAAGGGTCTGACAGCGGGCCCCGCAGTTGCTACAAAAAACGAAAAAACATTTAGAACCGGTTTGTGATACAAACCGGTTCTAAAGGGTCTAACCCCTGGGCCCCCCTCCCTGCAGCAAATGGCCGCAAGGCCACTAGGACCGGTTTGTAACACAAACCGGTCCTAAAGGCCTCGCGGCCATTTGCTGCAGGGAGGGGGCCCAGCGGACAGACCCTTTAGAACCGGTTTATATCCAATCCGGTTCCAATGTGCTTGGCTCAATGTCCTGTTTTCTACTAGTGGTATCGGTTTCATAGAAGAAAGGCCGAGGACAAGATACAACGCGTCTGGCACAGGCGCACAGGACGCAACCCACTCACACACCGTAGAACGTACGGGATTACTCGCCAAACCTCCACCGGTCTACCTGACGAAGACTACCCTGGAATAAGCCGGCTGCGCACCAAAGGGCCGCCTCGGCCTCCACCATCTTGAGCACTCTCTGCACTGATGGTTGTTGCCCCTCAAACACCACACTGTTCCGATGTCTCCACAGGCACCAGCAATTGAGGGTAATTGCTGTCCACAAATCCTTTCGGTCCCTTACGTCTGTCGTACGTCCTGGGAGCCAGCTCTCAACCCTGTCCATAGGACTCGAGATCCACTCAGCAAATCCCCACCTGCCCAGCAGCATCGTCCACACTTGTCTGGTTAGCACGCACCCTAGCAAAAGGTGGTCGATGCTCTCATCGTGCTGATCACAGAACGGGCAAGCCGCAGGGTGTGGCAATCCACGCCGACTAAGTCTATCAGATGTCCGACACCGATTCTTCAAAACTAGCCACATGAAGAATTTGCACTTGTTTGGGGCCCGGGACCTCCAGATTTGTTCCGTACCTGCGAGGCCCATCTTACCAGCAAACAGTGCTCTATAGGCCGACCTAGCCGAGTATGCATAACTAGCTTCCCAGTTCCAACGGAACTCGTCCTCCACGCCATGCCTGAGGGCACTTCCTGCCACTTGATCGGCCAAGGAAAAAAGTGCGCGTAACTTGAGCTCGTTCAAATCTGGAGGCACATCTTCCAGCCAGACCCCCTAGGCCTTCTCTTACCTTGCGGCTAGCACGGGCCCTGTTGGGTATTCTCTTTAGCAGAGCGGGTGCGATGTCCTTAATTCTCCCTCTGGCCAACCACATGTCGCTCCAGAAAAGAGTGGTGGTACCGTTGCCAAGCACGGATGTAGTTGCTGCCTCGAACAAATGTGTCACTGACCTCGGAACTTGGATGTTAAACTCATTCCACGGCTTGGATGTATCCGCCCTCCTAAGCCAGAGCCATCTAGCCCTCAAAGCTTGATTTAGAAGACGGAGGTTTGGGATGCCTAGACCACCTAGGTGCTTGGGCATGCAGACCATATCCCAGGCCACCAGAAAGTGTCCCCCGTGCACATCTTTCCGCCCTTTCCACAAGAAACCCCGAAGGATTCTCTCAATGTCTACCACCGTCTTGGATGGCAAATCCAACGACATCATAGAGAAGACTGAGACCGCAGAGAGCGTGGTTTTGACCAATTCCAGCCTTCCTCCCTTATTCAGAAGATTTGCCCTCCAACTTGGTAAATGACCCGCCACACTATCCACAATATATTGTAGTTGGGCCGCGGAGAGCTTTCTGAGGGACAGCGGCAGCCCTAAATATCGCAGGGGGAACGGCAAAATAGGGCATTGCAGCCCCTGAGCCACCATCTCCGATTCCTCAATTCCACACCTGATTAAATGCGCAAGGTTGGCGCGCATCCCAGACGCCTCTCCAAAAACTTCCAGGATCCTTGAGAACACTCTAAAATCCCGCACAGTTGGCCTCAGGAAGGTCACCACGTCGTCTGCATAGATCGATGTCCGGTGACGCAAGCCCGTCCGCGCCAGGCGCGTGAGCAGTCCACGGGCTGTGGCCCTCTCAATCATAAGGTGAAGAACCTCCATAACCATGATGAAAAGCTGCGTTTAAAGCGGGTCACCTTGTCTTAGCCCTCTTTGTTGAAGATTTTATCACCCGGACAGCCATTGAGGAGCACCTTAGTCGAACCAGAGGACAAAAGGCCACATATGATGGCAATGAGAACATTCCCGAATCCCAACTTCCTTAGGACCTCCACGAGGAACGGCCAACTGATAGTGTCAAAAGCTTTTGTGATATCAAGCTTTAGCAGCATTGCCGGCGTGGCCGAACTATGCAGCTTCCTCGCCGTCTCCCTCATGGTCATGAAGTTGTCATGAATGCAACGTCCACCCACGAAAACACTCTGGTGCACACCCACGATTTGTGGCAGCACCGGTGTAATCCGGCAAGCAATCACTTTAGCCACCAGCTTCGCGAAACAGTGGATGAGACTAATGGGCCTGAAGTCTTTCAGCTCCTCTGCACCAGCCTTTTTGGGCAACAACGTGATGAAAGCCTGGTTAAGAACTCCAAGTCCGCGAACGTACCGTCTAGCTAACGATCTGAAGGCAGCCAAAATATCGCCTTTGATAATACCCCAACACGCGACAAAGAACCTGTTGGTGAAACCGTCCGGGCCGGGGCATTTATCCAAAGGCATCCCCTTTATAGACGTCCACACCTCCTCTTCGCTGAAGGCCTCATCCAGGTGGTTTAAGTACGTCGTAGGGAGCTCAAGAAAATCCAGGTCCACCGAGAAGCTCCTCTCGCTGTCCGCGCCTAAGATGCCGTCAAAGAACTCATCCACAGCTTCTGCCTTAGCCTCGTGGTCCGTTCGCCTCACCCCGTCCACTAAAAGATGTCCGATAAAGTTTTTTCCTTTTGCGGTGACTAGCCTGAATGTGGAAGAATTTAGTACACGCATCGCCCTCGCGAAGCCACATAATCCGCGCCCTCTGTCGGGCCAGAGATCTTTGCAAGGACGCAAGCCCCAGAACTTTCCCTTTTAACAACCGCCTCAAAGCTCGTTCTTCCACGGAAAGCACCCTCGATTCCATAGCCACATCCAGCCTCAAGATCGTCTCGTTATCCACTAAGATTTGTAGCTTGATGTTGCCGACATACTTGCTGTTCCAACTGGCAAGGCTCCTTGCTGTTTCCCTGAACTTCTTATCAAGCAACTTGAACGGATTGGTCTCAAATGGCACGGAATTCCACGCTTCCTGGACAACTTCCAAGAATCCCTCCACTTTTTTCCAAAAGGCTTGGAAATGAAACCTACGCCCGGTCTGCGGGTTAGGGGCTAAACTCAAAACCAAGGGAAAGTGGTCCGAAGGACCCGAAGACCCAGCTGAGAGGAACGCCTCCGGGAACTCCTCCTCCCAATCCACCATCGAGAAGACTCTGTCTCACCGCTCGAGAGTAGCCTCTTGCCTCTCATTTGACCACGTAAACCATCTCCCATTTAGATAAGTCTCTTTTAACTCCAAGGCAGACAGGGTGCGGCGGAATCTACCCATCAGCGGTCTGTTCACAACTCCTCTATTCTTATCTTCCGGATCCGTGATAAGATTGAATTCACCTGCTACCAACCACGGTCTAGCGTGCAAATCCCTGATGTCACGCAATTCCTGCAAAAATTCTCTCTTTTCCTCCACACCCTGAGGGCCCTAGACCCCGGTGAACCACCAACCCGGCTCTCCTCCCACTGAAATGCTCGCGGTCAAAGCGTTTTTGGAGAGGTGGGGGTTTGAGACTGTCACATGTGCCGACTGCCACGCGAGCAAAATGCCGCCCCGGGTCCCACTGGCAGGTAGAAAGAAGAAATCATCGAATGCCGGCCCCACGCTTTCCCTCACTACTTGCGCTGAGATCACTTCCATCTTTGTCTCCTGTAGACAGACTACCTTTGCGTCAAAAGACCTCAAGTTATGAAACACTGCGGCTCGATGAGCAGGAGAATTTAGGCCACGCGCATTCCAAATGGCAAAAATCACATCATAGCTCAACATGGCAACAAAGCTGAATACAAACGCACTCAAGAGACTGGAAGAACAGGAAAACAAAACCACGCCCTAAACCAGGCACTCCACCGGCAAATCCTCGGTCAACGGCAAAGCCTCCGGCTGCCACCCAAACAACCACAACACTACGTTGATATGCTCCTGCGACATCGGTTGCGCAAATAGATCGAGATATGCATTTAGCGCCTCATCCCCAATCACTTCTCCTTCTCTAGCGATCCCCAAACGACGAATCAACTCTTTTTGTTGCTGACTAATCGGAGATCCAGCCGCAAACTTTCCTTTGTGTCTGCTGCTACGCCGCACCGGGCCTGTGTGAATTCTCTTCGAGCGGCACCTCTTGAAAGGCCTGTGGAGGATAGGGGATACGGGCTTCAAGCAGGCAGCATCAAAGGCCCCCTCCTCCCCTCCTTGCAGGGCTACCGCACTGTTTCCACGGACATCCACGACCCCAAGGTCCACCATCGCCTCTCGCTCAACTCGTCTTCACCAACCGAGCCAGATGAGGAAAGAGTAACCTGAAAATGGTCCAGCACCGAGGTAGGAGAGTCCGGATGCTGCTGCTGCGACCCCTGCCGAAAATCAACCGCAGACAATGAGGCCTTGCTACGGACAGGAGAGAGTAAGCCTCGGGAGCCCAGCAGCGCACCATCCAACTCCCTGCCCTGCACCAACCACTTCTGCACAGGGGACTAATCCACCACCTTCGGACCCTGGTTCAAAAATTCAAAATGGTCGCCCGCACCATCCTCCACTGCCACGGACGTTAGAGTCCCGGCCTCCTTTTGCAGGTTTTGCAGCGTATCTGCAGCTGTTGCATGCGCGGGCAGGTGGGGCTGACCCAGTCCCCGCCCCTTTTCTCCTCCTGGTGAAACCAGCCACGCCTGCATGCCTCTGTCCTCACCTAATCCCAGGCCCACTTTATCAGTTTGACTTGTACGAACTCCCCCACCACCCACCGGCCCTGCAAAGTGGAGAGATGCCTCCAACATCATCGGGTCCCACTGCAACTCCCCAGCCTCCACTTTCCACGCGTCCGCGTACTGGTCGCCACCCCGCTCCAAAACCGACGGAGACCAGTCCAAAGCTGGCCCCACAGCAACTGCTCCACGCGCAACAGGCGCCTGCACTGGCCCCGCTCTCTCCTTTCCACTTTTCCATGTGGCTGCCGCCTGCTGGCCACCCGACTGATCCCAACCCCGCTCTGGCCCCACCACGCCTCTTGCACCAGCTTCGTCAACCTCCAACCATCGCCATGGCTCCACCTCCGTCGGGCAACTGAGAGCAGCCCGGCGACGTCGCACATCACCTTCGGCGCCCCGTCCATCCTGGCAAGGCCCAGCCCAAGTGTCCCGCAGTCGAAATCTCCTCGGCGGCGCCCTTTCCGCGGCACGACCACCTCCAGGCCTCCTTTCCTCCTCACCTTCGTCACCTCGACCATCCCTGCGAGCCACGGCCCGCTCCGCCGGCGGCCCTGCGACGTCTTCGGAGCTCACCAAGGAAACCATAACCTCGTATCACAGCATGGACTTCTCCTCAGGCACAACCGCGTCCGCCGGAAGAACCATACCTTCGCCTTCCTCCAAATCTTCCCGCGGTTCCTCAATCCACAGCTCATGCCGCCCTGGCACTCTCTCCAGCTCATCGTTCCACGCGTAGACCCGCATACGGCACATGTCTTCTCTGCTCGCCGAGGCCGCACCAAGTCGCTCAACCCATGCCGATGACCCGAGGACCAGCCGCGCCGTCCAGCTGTACCAGGCGTGCGCCAGCACTCCGGTGACCTCCACCGCAACGCGGTAGTGCAAGGGGCGCAGCTCAGCCTGCAGCTGCCGATTCCACGGCGCGAACCTCAGGGAGAAGCCCGTACCCTCCATGCCGTCGGCGTTCAACACCTCGTCGCGCACACGACGGCTCGAGCAGACTAGGAGATAGTCCGCCGGCCAGTACCAGTGTACGGAGAAGTTGTCTCCCGCCCTTGGCACCTTGTCGACGACCGCGGCCGCCACCTCGTCCAGCGAGGCTTTCTCCTTGCCCGATAGGACTGCCACGAGCCCCCAACGGAGGACATGCTCTGCCCTTGCGAGCTCGGCGGACCGCGGCACGAACACCCGCTCACAACCTCGCACCTCCACCGAAGCCAGGCGAGGCCCCGAGTTCGACCGCGGCAGGGACGGCGAGCTCAGCGGCGGAAAGTCGATGGGGTCCGACCCCGACAACCGAACTCGCAGAGCGGACTCTGAAGCATTGTCCGCATCATCCAAAACCCAACGTTGAAGTCGTCTCAAACTCGAAATGAGCCATCAAGACTTTCATCCTTCCATTCGCTACCACCTTGTTATTCCCCGTCCGTGTCAGCACCATGATATCGTGGCAATGATGTGCCCGATGGCATCGACGAAAAGGAGGTGCTTCGTGTACCGGACCAATTGGAACCAGATGCACTTGGCCGTGAAGACCAATTCTACAAAAAGTCCGGAATCTTGGCCGGCCAACAACCCTCAGCATCCCAGCCTACGCCTGCTCACCATAGAGGTGGTGGCGCATCTTGGCCAGAACGGTAGGACGACGACTGGTGGCAGCCAACACAGGTGGCGCATGATCCACCATCACCCAGATCGGTCGACTAGATTAGCCGGTGGGCCAGAATCGCGGACTGCAGCCGCCGGCTACTTGCACCTTCACACATAGAGGAGCTCGTCCTCTAGATCGGTTTGATCAAATTAGCGGTCTTAGGCTAGATCAGCAGGGGGAGCTGGTGGCGACAAAACATGGCAGCGCGTGATAAGCCCATTTTGCATCACTATTCTATATCGTAATTTTCCCTTATTCATTGATATATTTAATATTAGCATGTCATACTTATATTATTTTATCATTTTTTACAAGTTTTGCAGTTTCTGAAAATTATTTACCAGAAACATAAAACAGGAGGAAAAAGCACATGTCAAGTGAAACATCTTCCGGAGCTTAGAAAATTCAAGAAAATTTAGAAAACGTGTTTTTACAAGAAATCACCGGGAAGACCAAAGGGCGGCCAGGAGTGGACCCAGGGCCCCACCATGTGACCCCTAGGCATGGGCGCCTAGTATCGCCTAGTGGCTGTGTGCCCCGCCTCGAGGTCTCCTTTGGCGTACTTACCCCCTTGTCCTAAAATTATCGGGGATCCACTTTGTATAATTTCTCCGCCGCCTCTTCGCGGTGGAAAAGAGACAAAGAGAAAGACCTTCCTCGTCCTGTCAGGCATATTTTACTGGGAAAATTCCCTCCCGGAGGGAAATCGTTATCGTCATCACGCCGGTCATCATCGGGATCATCATAAACCATATCTCCACCATCGGCACCATCATCCACTCCATCAGTCTCATATCGTTTTAACAATTAGGGTTGTATCTTGTGTTGTTCTTCATGATCTCTTTACCTGTGTTGATTACCCCATTGTAGTTGATGCTCATGAGTTTTATCGGTGAATACTTGTTATGACATGATTGTTATCCATCATTATGTCACCTCTGATCAGGATCCATTTGATGTCTTGTGAGTTGTTTGTTTAGTTCTTAAGGAACTGGGATAAGTCTTGGCATGAGTAATCATGTTTCGTTGAGTAATATTAAACGGTTTGATATTTAAGTTTTATTGTTATTTTTCTAGTGGTGTTGTGTGAATGTCGACTACATAACACTTCACCTTTATGGGTCTAGAGGGACGCATTGTGTTATGGTTTTCTTATGGAAGATTGCAGGAGTGTGATACCTTCGATCGGGATTTTCGAATGTAGTACGTGTCTTTTTCCCTAGTGTCCCTAGGTTTATCGAACCAGGAAGTAGATGCTTAGTAAGAACAATTATTGAACCCACGGAAAGCTTAATTAATTCTTTTTTTACCGGACCAAACATGTTTAGGAAAATTACACTACTAGGAAAATTGCTATAGGAGTGATGATACCCGTGACGCACATCACATTTTGCACGTCACGCCTATTACCCGCGGCGCACCACATCTCTGCGTGTCGCGCCTAAAGGCATAGCCGCGGCGCGCCAAATGAGAGCAAGGTCGCGCGTATGTGTGGGGCCGGGGTGGCGAGCCTCCGAGGCATACCCGCGACGCACTGTACCTGTGGTGCGTCACGGCTATGTGGTATAAAGCGCGGCGCACGTTCCATTGCTGCGCCACGGATTAGATAGACGTGACGCACCTTGGGCTGGTGCGCCACGGCTACGGAGAGTACAGGCCTACAGCCGTTCCCCTCCTTCCTTCGATCTCTCCACACCACACACACCAACACTACGCACCGCGCGCCGCCCTTCTGCATCGACGCGCCGCCGCCCTTCTGCATCGACTAGGAGGAGCCGCGGGGGAGGAGGACGAGGAGCGCCGCCCTTCTGCATCGACACCGGCCGTCTGCCTTGAAGGGTAAGCCCCCTCTTCTCTCTCGCGCGCGTGCCATCGCCGCCGGCGGCACTCTCTGCTCCGGCCACCTCCAACCTAGCTAGGCGCATAGGGTAGGTCGCGTCGATCGTAGATACCAGATCCACGATGCCAAGTACCATAGGGTGACCCGCGGCGTCCTCAAGATCTTCCTCGAGAACGTCATCCGCGACGCCATCACCTACACCGAGCACGCCCGCCGCAAGACCGTCACCGCCATGGACGTCGTCTACGCCCTCAAGCGCCAGGGCCGTACCCTCTACGGCTTCGGCGGCTAGAGGCCCTCTCCTTCGTTGGCGTTGGCTGCTGCAGATGCAGATGTGTTTTCGTCCGTCTGTGCTCACGAGACATTGATCCAACCAAGAAATCTTAGATGCAGTCAAATCCACCCTGTTATAGTTCTTCTGAATTTCGCCAATGTTTTGTTGGCCCGCTGTTTGTAAGAACTAAATTATGAATGCATATGCTTTTGGCAAATTGAGATTCAAAACAGTGATGCATACCCGTTACCGATTTCTGCCTAGATCTTATACGCTAGCTACTGATGTTTTAAGATACCAGCGTGTTACCTCCCATTCTGTTTCTGGTTGTAAGAACTGAATTATGAACGCATATGCCTTTGGCAAACTGAGATTCATAGCAACCATACATTTCTGCTCGGTTACCGATCTATTTTACACTAAGTGAATAGATCTCTGTCTATACTTTTTTTTAAGCTACTAGGATGGAGGGAAACACACTAAGTGTAAATTAAAGGTTGTTTCCTGCTGTCAGGGAGCAAAACCATGTTTGTCATTTTTACAAGTTCGGCCATGAGGAAGAGCTAAGATTCGGTAACGAGAAAAATCATCCAGCATGAATTACAAAAATCGATGCTTTTTCAGTAAACTTGGACAGGGGGATACACTGAGGTATATTAATCTAGAAGAGCTGTGATCATTGGTTTAAGATCTATCTCTGCTTCCCCCATGATATCGTCGGCAGAGAAAGTGTCATGGTCATACACTTCCTGGAATTAGCGAGATTCAGTGTTATTTAGACGGAGTGAAAAATAATACATTGTCTGCTTCGTTATTGAGCAGGGTTTTATCAATGAATTTCTTCTCTCCCATATTTTTCTACTTTTATGGTGAACTATTATTTTACACATCAATAAGTCTCTATCCTGCCATACCAGCCCATTGACATGAGAATGCTCATAAAATGCTCTTCATCATAAAATTGTCTCTCTCTTGTAGTTGGTTCATCAACTACATTAAGGCACCTCGTCCATACATGCACGATTAGGTGTAGGCCTTATTTTTCAAGTTGGTCTAATTTGATATACTCTGTTTTTAGTTTTTACATTACTGACCAGGTTTGATCTTGGATATTTTCACCAAGGAGTTGAAGTTCATTTTTAAATTCTCTTACTGTTTTGAAAAGTACTAAAGTTGCTTAACAAAACCATTCTTGGAAAATAAAATTTAGAGAATTTTAAAGGCCTGAAAACAAACCCAACATTCAGCTAACCTCTCTGTTTTCTGAACACTTAGCAAAAATTCAGTAACTTTTCAGCAAGCCAAGACAGCAGGACCAACCTTGGTACCCAAATAATCCTAGTTTCCTTTTATTTTCTCTTAAATGGTATCTGTAGGCATGCTAGTTTGTGTTTATATAAGCATATCTGTAGGAATTCCATTAAAGTAGATAGCGTCACTTTCTGCATTTGTTTTGTGATAGCTAGGTTCTGTCATTTGTCTTTGTTTTGTGATAGCTATGCTCCTCTAACCTCTATGTGTACTTTCTTAATTAAATAGAACATGGCTTGCGAAGTATGTCGGTCTCGATGTGCCGAAGGACGATTCACTGGGGCTTCTTTTATGCTTCAACTCCACGACGGCGACGTTGATTCGTTGGTAATTAACAATTCTTTTTATGTTAACTTGTTCTTTCGTTTTACTATCTAGCTTGAGACTTGTGTTTATTAACAAAATATTCTTTATATTTCTTTTTTAGATTCTACCATGCAATATTCGCGAAGAATTCAACGAGTTAGTTGGCAGTAACGTGGATTTCAATGTTCACGGGACCACCTACATTCTTCGAGTGAAAAAAGAAAGAACGAAGACCTACTTCTGCGGGCCACAATTGCAGGCTATCATCGCCACGTACAATTTAAGCGGAGGTGATTACATTCACTTCTCTATGGAAGGACCGCAACCTCGCATCAAAATTGTGTATATGGGCGGGATTGCGAGCGAGGATGGCGGGAGTGAGGAGGAAACTGAGAACACCGAGGATATGGACACTGAGGATGATATGGACGAGGAGGACCCATGGAAACATGTGGTGGTTGCTCAAAGAGCGAATCTTAGCGAGTTTGAGAAGGACCGTGTCCTTCAGAAACTTGCCCAGATAGATAGCTACATCGGGTCCCCTTTCGTGCATCGCATCACCAACACTAACATCTCCAATGGACATGTCATGGTATGTTTCTTAACACTTTCTTATTCGTATAGTTGCCTATGTTCTTAACACTTTCTTATCCGGTATTTGACATTGTGCTTTTATTCTTTCTTGGAATTGTGTGTTGTAGAAAATACCTTTGGCGGTAGCGGACAGTGCTGGCATGGAGCATAAAGGTACCATTGGAGTACGCCGTGGAGAATCAGGACCTGTCACCGCAGTTCCGATCACCAGGGATAACGCTGATGGTCGGGTCATCCTCAACTCTCAAGCATGGAGGCAGTTCCATTCCGCAAGAGGTGGTATGGAGGTTGGCCGAGGTATTCTGATCACCATGAGGAATAGTGACATCGCTAACTTGGACATGATGATGGTCATCGACTACATCCGCGCCCGCTAGATAGATTATGTGGTGATGATCGAAAATATGTAATATGGTTGTTTTCGAGACTAACTCCTGGATTTATTAGTAGTATATATGTTTGTTTTCTAGACTATGTAATATTTCTGCTGTGAAAATTTATTCTATCAATTGCATACCTGTGTTTGAGCTATTGATATTCTTCTGTATTTTGTGTACTGACATTCTTCTGTATTTGAGCTGTATATACCTGTATAAATACGGTACTGCCTTTTTTAAAAAATACAGCATAGAATAGCCGTGACACACCTAAATTACTAGCCGTGGCGCACCTTCGGAGTTAGGCGTGACGCGCCACGCAATAGCCGCGGCGCACCGTGCCCGTGCGTCACGGGTATAAATAGGCGCGGCGCACCTGCTAGGTGCGTCACGGCTAAACCCATAGGCGCGGCGTGATAGCCGTGACGAGCCCAGGTGCGTCACGGATAAGAAAAATGGTGCGTCACGGGTAAGCTTTTCCCTAGTAGTGTTAGTTTGTGATCAATGATTAAAAGAGGCTAGGGATTAAGGCTTCAACTGTAGGAGTGCATTAGTAAGCATGTGATAAATAAGATAAAATGCAAACAGTTAGTATAATCACTAGTAGGAAAACCCCTACCAGTGACGAACATATATGGCCTACCGCTGGCGAAGCCCTGTTCGCCAGCGCTACCTCGCCAGTGGTAGCAGGTTACCGCTGACGAACATCGCTTCGCCAGCGGTAGTATATGTTACCGCTGGCGAACAGAGCCTTGTTCGCCAGCGGTAGCTCCTAGGTTCGCCAGCGGTACTATTCGCCAGCGGTAGCTGTTTGGTTCGCCAGCGGTAAGTCTCCAAGGTTTGTATTTTTATTTTCATTTTCGTATAACAGTTTGTATATTCTGGTATTATACTATACATGTGCAAATACATTCAATTTATGTAATTTATAAAGTTCACACATATAAATCACTCTTAGATACATATGCATCCATCCATAACGAAATTAACACATCGATAACACATTGATAACGAAATTAACACATCGATAACACATTGATAACGAAATTAACACATCGATACATATGCATCCATCCTTCTCATAAGTATGAATACACATTGATGATCTCAATAACATGTTTATGTCGGAAGATTTCGAACCCAAAATATAGCCATCTAATTAGTTTAACGATTACAAAAGTATGACATCCATACAACGTACGCGCGATATAGAGATCAATCGCAAACAACACTATATATGCGGTCCGCCTCCGCTTTAGCTTCCGCCTCCGCTTGCGATCTTTCGCTAGGGCCGCGCGCCGTCCACTTCTTCATCTCTATGTAGACCAAGATAAAAGCATTAGACCGGCAAAGGAAATCACAAGTTCTTATTAGGAGCAATTCGTAACGAATCGAATACATACCGTCGATCATTTCTTCCTCGATGTTGTGATCTTCTGTTTCTTCTCCGGCGGGAACGGAAGAGCACCTTCTAACGAGTTGAATGGTATCTCGTCAGTCTGCTCTAGCAGACATTGTCGCAAATCATTGTTAGATGGTGGGGAGTTCCAGTGGAAGACCGAGTCTTTAGTTACTACATCCTTATAGATGATTGTGCAGAGCTTGCGCTGGATGCGACCAAAGTTTTGTCTGAATTCAGCATCAGACCATTCGATGATGTTGCGAGACCATTTGTCCACAACTGGCATGTATTGTAGACTATGTTGGTCCTTCACGATCTCCGTCATGTGTTGGATGAGGTACCATGCCTCTATATGGCCGCCTGGCGCCTGCTTGGGACAGGGAAACTCTGTTCTGTGTCTGAACACATATTTGCCTTGAATTTGTTTCTTCCTGTCGCAGAATCCTTCCCCCCTAATGTAGCCGTCCAAAGCATCATTGAGAACAGACTTGATGAGGGAGTAGTTCTTCTCCTTCATCCTACTCCCGGAGTCGAGATATACTGCGTGCGCGTCTCTTGGGTGGAGCATGATGAGGGTGCCGTATTTGTTTCTGCGCAAAACAAGAGAGTCCATATATATAATCCTCAAAAATTGTATATGCGCAAACTCATGTAAAGATGGGAAATATAACTTACTCGGGAAAGTAAGGCACGAGGGTGATCCTCTTGTTCATATGGTTATTGAGCAACACTTGTTTGAGGTACGTTGCCGCTTTTGCCCTACCCTTGGGGTTGTTCAAGTACATGTCGTGCATGTAGTAGGGGTCTGCTAGCCCGATGTTTTTGACATTCTCTATGGATAGTTGATGCGCCAAACTGAGCGTAAACAGACGGACGATTAACGAGTGGAGGGATTTCATGTGGAACATCCGAAAAATGTTGTCAAATCTCACGATGATCTTGTTTGCGTTGCCTTCAGTGACAAATCCCACCGTAGATGGCACCTTTGCGATCAAAACATGCAGCGTTGGATTTTTTTCTTTGAGAAGCATCGTCTCCATAAAGTGAACACCGTCATGGACGCTAAGCATATCACCTGTCAGCAAGGAGGCCAACCTCGGCGGAAGCATAGGTTTGCCCAACTCATGGATCTGATGCCACTCGTGTAGGGGTATGCTGTCCAATACCCGTTCTGCCTGCGGCTTAGACTTGGTCCCCGCCACCGGTTGGCTCATCGATGCAACGGCAGGAACCTTCTTGGTTCTTTTCCGTGCATACCTGATCTTAGGCTGATTCTGATGAAATGCATCTGCTACTGCCTCTTTGAGGGCGTCCTGGCTGATGGCTTCTTGCTCGGGGGCTGCCGGTTCTTGAGAAGAGAAAAGACGCTTTGTGCATCGATATTTATCCGCTTCCTCCGCTGGAAAGAGAAGTTTATCAAGATCATCCAGGACGGGAACCCCCTCGTAAGGATCATCCAGGCCGGGCGCCCCCTCGTAAGGATCGTCGACGAGGTAGTCATTGGGGTTTTCATCTTCAGCATCGTCGCCGTCGTGTTGCACGGACTTTGCAGGTGAGAAATCCTTGTGTTGGCTCGGGTGCCCCGACCCCTGGACCGGTGTTGGAGTGTTGACATGAGTACTTTTCAAACGAATTAGTGATTTCGGCCATGTCAATGGCCAAACCAAGCATTGCTCCAGGTTCAACTCGCCGTCGGCTGCGGGGGGTTGGTTCGGAGGATCGAGAGCACCGCAACCAGGGAGCACCCGACTTAATGTCACTCTGAACACGTCCTCGGGCATACGAACGCCGTGGGATACGTGGTTGGGAGGTGTTATGATTTTTCCTTTGGCCACGTCCTTTAACTCGCCGTTCACACGAAGGAGCAATGTGCATCCCGTCTCGTCGGCCTGCGAAACGTCGCGCGATCGTTGTTAGAGACTGAGGCCGTCACGAATCAAGTCATAATATATAATTAAGCAGTGGACGTTGAATTACCGTGAGGGCATTGAGCTCAGACAAGGGGGATGGACCGCTAAGTGTCGGCGGCGGCGTTGAAGAGACGTGGCGGGGCGACGACGGATCTTTGCGACCTTCCGGCTGAGGGTTGGGGGCCGGCTCGTTCTGCGCAGCAGGCGCCACAATGGGGGCCACATTCTGCGCAGCAGGCGCCACGACGGGGGCCACGTTCTGCGCCGCTGGAGGCACCATTTGGGCTATATTGATCTCGGGGAGCGGCCCTTGTCCTCCACCTGCCATCCACGGCGCTAAGGACTGAGCGACGGACGCACAGATGGTAGTGAGGAGAGCATTGAGCCTCTCGTTCACAAGCTCGTCGACCGTCTTCTCCGGGGCCTTGTTCCGCTCCTTTCTCTTCTCCTTGGTGTCCGGGTAGTAGTGCGCATGCCGATGACCCTTTCTGTTGGGAATATGCCCTAGAGGCAATCATGTATGATATAATTCCCACTGTATTCATAAAGTTATTAAGTTGTCCTTGTGTTGAACATCTGATATATATCATTGAATATGTGATTCGATTGTGGAACTATGTATTCATGTTGTTCATACTAAATTGTCCTTGGTCATTAAGGTTGTGCTGGACACACACCCTAGACTAATGTGAGTGTTGGCTGATGACACGGTTCCACTTGTTATGGGCATGGTGATGCCATTCCAACATTCACGGACTTGGCTAACGAGTTTAGCAAGTCGGACTGACCCACATTGAGATGCAACGAGCAAGTCGTCATTTGCATGTCTCAATCAGTGTAATCCTTAGACCTGAGGTTGTCGCACAATCCGAGTTGTGGATCACCGACTTAGGTTCTGTCAAACGTTGTTCTGTAACAAGGCAACTATAAAGGCAGAGTTCGGGTCGAATGAGAAGCAAGCTGCGTGATGTGGATAATCAAGATGGGATTTTGCCCCTCCGAATGGAGAGATATTCTCTGGGCCCTCTCGAGTGATATGATTCAGGAAGCATGGCCATGCGCGACTCAGTTAAGTGTTAACTGTGTCGGTTGACTAAGAGTTAGTCAGATGAATCAAATGTCACAGATCGAGAAGAGAGTTGAGCTATTTAAGGGATGACGATAAATCGCCTATAGCTCGACAAGGTATATCATGAGGCAAAAGGGACTAAGATGAATATCACATTGGAAGGTATGTCGTCATGACTCAATGGTACTTGGGAGTCGGCACGTTCTGCTAGGAGCCGCTACCGATTGATCGATTGGGAGTTGGACTCCAATCGTGTCCAAGTCGCCATGAGCCTGCAGGGTCGCACACTTAAGAGCGGGAGCAAGTATTGGTCGGGTTGGACCCGAACCGGAAATGGACTGGTTTTGTGAGTCGGACTCACAGAGGGAATGGGCCACAAGTGTTGTGAAGCCCATTACCATACGCTATATAAAGAGGGGCGCAGGTTGCCCAGCGGGCACGTTAGTCCACTCTCCCATGCGTTGGGAACCCTAGCCCCACTCAGTCCAGCCGCCGCACCGGACCTAGCAGTCCGCCGTCGGAGCTCCTCCTCGTACGTGTGGATACCGGCAGAGGTGATGTACGTTCAGCACTTCGACGTTCGAGGGATTGGATCGGCCGGACCGGATCATGGGTGTCGGGGGGTTACCCCCGAGTAGGGTAAAAGTAAGTGCTAAAGGCATGATCAGAAGGGATGTTTGGCCGAGTAGCCGGCTACCTGGTACTCTCTACCCGGTTGACTGCTACACGGTCTTACACCTAGACAGCCAGAAGGATGAATCAAGAGGGTTATGCTCCTCCGAATAGAAGAGCTGGTCCGAGTAGGAATAGCGGGAACCTACTCGGGCCAGAAGTCAAAGGAGCCGTTCTGACACCGAATCCCGCGTATCCCGGGTCCGTACTTGGCACTGTTCACAGCACTGTTCATCTGGGGACGGCGTGCCTGACAGCGACAGTGTGTCAGCAGGGCGTCGCAGGATAGGGGGGACCTACTCTGTGTTCGCACAGTGATAACAGACTGAACACTTGGTTTTGCCCAACGACTTTCCGCACCGGGACAAATCTAGAAGCCAAAGCTGTCAGCGGGAACTCGGAAGAAGGACGGTGTGCGCACAATGTCGACATCTGTTTGTATTTGGCTGTATCCGGCTGGGCACCAAGTATATAAGGTGCCCTTCCCCCTCCTGCGCGAGGGATGCTTGACCTAGATCCTGGACTGGCTCAAGTTCTTGACCTAGTTCATCTAGCAGAGAGAAGAGTGGCTACTCGGTAGCAAGAACCATTGTATTGTGGCTACTCGGCGAGACATAAGAATACAGAAAGAAAGGCAGGAGTAGGGGTTTTACCTCCTCACGAGGGCCCTGAACCTGGGTAGATCGTTGTCGCACCCGGACTTCTAGAGGATACTCGCAGTTCCGTTGAACAGTAGTTGATTGGATTGCGGGGCTTACCGGCACCCGCATCTCTTACGAGTATGCCAACGCACGTATGTGTGACAACCAACCCCTACTATTCATCGTCTACGTAAACCATCCCATAGAAATCAGGATACTACCATTGACGTACTTCATACCATACACACATGGTATGTCAACGGCGTTTAACAGAATGATAACACAACATATCTCTAAGACACAAAAGATGGAAATAAGTTGCAAATAGCTCTCACTAGAGCAGAGATAGCAAATACAATCATCCAGAGGACACATGTCCCAACATGACATCATTACATCTCAGCGGAAGCATTCAAAGGGTATGAGTACAGACAAATCCAAATAGGCTTAAGAAGCCGGGAATGAAAAGACGGAGCCCATCCACGATGTCTCGGATCCTGCCCGGGTCCGCTATCTACTCGTCAGCAGCCTCGTCAAACTCCACGTAGTAGCCGTCACGGGGATCCTCGTAAGCGTAGTCTGCGGAAACCACAGCCCCAAAGGGGTCAGTACATAAACGTACTGGCAAGCAAGACTCACAGTTCACCAAAGTATAACCCATCAACACCAAGCACAGATGCTTTGGGTTCAACGGAAGAAAGGGTGATACAAAAGAGGCGGCAGCTGGCTGCACTAACCAACTACAGAACATGATACAACTTCCGGCTAACAGAAAGAAGATAAGATAGCGTATCGTAACCAACTATAACTAACTCCAAACAAACCCATCCTGGATCTCGCCCCTTATCCAAAGAAGCAATGCGAGGATAACTCACACAGTTGGATTAATGATGGTTCAAGTTATTGTGTCAATAAGACTATTACTAGTCAAGTTATCATTAGTTAGGTGTAAGTTGTTCTGAGTACTTGTTAGCCAGTACTTTCACCAAGTCAACCATAACCGCGGAAAACACGGCTTCTCGAGAAGATTTATCCCTGCAGGGGTGCACCAATTTGGCCGTACACGTAAGAATATCCCGCCAGACGGGAATCAAACCCACCAAGCGAGGCACTCTACACAACTCAACTCTTCTTCGCATCAAGCCCAAAGAACCCCGTGCAGTGAGCGCACGGCTAATCAAGCCCCACGAAGAAAAGGGGACCCTCATAGCACTCTAAGAACGTGTCTCCCTAAATGCCGACTACAAAAGTTCCACCCTGGCCTCGGGTTCGTACCTGCATATGCGTGCGGCAAATGGAAAACCCGAACTAAATGAGGCGATTTGGACGAGATGCGAATCGAATCAAATTGAGGGGGGCACCCATACACGCTTCCCACATGCGGATAGTGCGCTCATCATGGATCAGTAGACAAGACCCTTTTCCTATTAGGGTCGACACTAGCAGGCCTCAAAACCACGCCGGGCCTCCTGCCGGTGCCTTATCATCAAATTATTATTACCTCAAAAATTAACAGGTTGTTGTTTAACATCGAGCCCCAGATCATAATAGAAATATAGTAACAGAAAGTAACGGGTAACAGACTCGAGCAAAAACAACCCTAAGCATGCTAGTAAGACACGGCTCAAACAACGGGGTTATGGGAGTGGAGGTGAGGCAATATCATGGTTAAGGGATAACATGTGATAGGTTCGTAACAGAAACAACTATTCATAGGGCTAGCAAAATAGACAACGGAAAGTATCGGTAACCAATGTTGAAAGGAACACAATGGTTCATGTGAGTGATAACTTGCCTGCAAACTCAGCAGCCTGGTACTGAGCTAGATCCTCAGAAGGGGTGTTGTAAGTATCGTCTGTCTCAACGTTGTCGTCTATCCGAGAAGAAGCAAACAAACAACGCAAAGAGATAAACAATCAATAACATGGCATAGTGCACAATCATGGGATGATGCATGTCAAGTTAATGGATGCATCAAAATAAACTAATTGACATGGTAACACAATTTAAATGGACCCATAGGCAATTTGAGTTGCATAAGAAAAGCCCATGAATTATGGTTGAAACAATTGTTTTCCAACTAACCAATGGGTGATAGTGGATTAGCATGATGCATGGATGAGGAAAACAACAAAATAACAACAATAGAATCAATTGGAAATAAGGTTTACCAATTTTAGAAATTTATTTATTAAGTTAGGAAATTTTGGTTACTTAAAGGTGTTACACAAGCATTTGTTGTTTTCATCAATTTTAATTGTTCCAAACAAATAACAAAATTCATATTTGGAAAGAACACAAAATTTTAGTTGGATTACATGTTTCACATATTGAAAAAGGAATTAGGATGAATTTATTATGAATGAAACAAGATTAAACAAGTTTTAAATGAATTTAAAACAAGCATGAATATTATTTGAATTTTATTTGTTCAAAACATAAATTCAAATTCATATTTGAAAAGTTTATACTTTTCTAGTTTGAAATCATATTTTGCATGTTCAAACATAATTTAATTTGAGCAAGTTATGAATTTAGCAATATTAAATGATTTAAACAAGGTTTAAATTATTTAAGCAATTTTAATTATTCAAAACATGAAGCAAAATTTATATTTGAAAAGGGGGTTCAAAATAGCATGGAAAACATATTTTATTTATGTTATTTGGATTAAGTATGAATTAGTTATGCAATCATTCAAATTTCAAATGAATTGTTTGAATTTGAAATTTGAGTGCATTTGAATTATTCAAAACAGATTACAAATGGTTTAAATAGATAGATAATGAAATTTGGTTCAACAAAAATATTTTACTTTTATTATTTGGAGTTGTAAAATAAAAGTTATTAGCATTTTCAATTAGAGGACCAATCTGTAATTAAAAGGACCTAAACTGGAAAAGAAAAAGGCTGAATTTCTTTTGTTACTCCGCGGTGAGCTACCCTAAGGCACTGCCAGTGGGGCCTGGGCCAGCGCGGCACTGCGTGGCAGCAGTGGGCACTTACAGGTGGGCCAGGCCTGTCAGTGCCCAGCGCAAAATAGCGGATTTAATCAGCGGGCGCCAGGGCTCGAACCTGCGCCCCGCTGCGCGCGCGCAAGTGCTGTAACCAGTGCAGTAATCGAATCGTTATTGTCAGTATACGATGCGCAGCCAAGGTAAGGTTCAGTTTCGCGTTTCTGAATTTTAACTAACGAACGAATGTTTCTGAACATTGGACAGAGAGCGACGGGCTGGCCGGCGGCGAGCTGCTCGCGGTGCTGCCGTGTGCTGCCGTGTGCGTGCTCGAGGGTGTGCTGCGGTGTGCATCGCGTGTGTGCTCGCGCCAGAGGGGAAGGAGGAGAGGGATGGCGTGCTCACTGTGAGGAATCGGAATATGGTGGTCGACGGCGATATGGACGCCGCGGACAGTGGCGAGGATGGCGGCGTGGAACCAAGTCGTCCCGGGCATCGTGAAAGTGTCGTCGAGGGAGAGGGAAGCACGACGGTGCGATTCCCTCTATCAGCCAGGGAGGAGGAGGGCTGCAACGGCGGCGGTGTCCATGGGTTCAGTCGACGGCGACGGTGAGGTTGTAGAGGTGGAGGAACGGGGTGGAGATGGAGGAAACGGCGGCGATCGCGAGGGGATAGGGCAGACCTAGGGTTAGGGCAGCGGCGCGGGGCCTAGGGGGGTAGATATAGGGGGTGCAGGGCGCTCACGGCCGTCTGCTCGCGGTTGCCGGCGACGTGGCACCGCCCGATGGCGTGCCGTACGCGGGGAAGAAGGAAAAGGGGAGGAGCGAACCGGTACGGGCCGTGGAGGAAGGAAACGGGCTGGGCCGTGCGTGCTGCTCCCCTCCTCGCGCGCATTTTTTCTTTTTAAATTTTTTCTCCTTCTGTTTTTTTTGCAGAAATGGAAATGGAAGAAAAAGATGAGTTTTAGGGTTAGGAAAAATTTAGAAAAATTTGTGTTGCTTAGGTATTGTGTCAGTACCCATTTGACACTTTTTGTTTTCCATAAAAGTTCAAAAATAAAACTGTTTGTAATTGATTCAAATTGGATTTTAATTATTAAATGAAATATTTGAAACAAGATTTAAATGGCATGGTCCTTTAGTTTAAAAACAAATGGAAACAAAAGATTAGAATGTTTTGGTAATTTTCATAATTTTCAAATTGGGTGATGTTTGAAATTTGATTCCAATTTAAATGATTTTGAGATTAAGTGATTATTGCAAACAAAATTTAAATGGGGTGAACATATAGTTTTAATTGGGAGCAAATGATTATAATTGATGTGTAATTATCATTAATTCCAAAAGGTTGCTGTTTGGAAAAATGTATTTGAATTTGAATAATCATTTGAAAGAAGTGATTGATTAAAAGCCACCATTTTTAATAGTTGAACCTTATGGATTAAAATGGAAACAATTGGAAGTTTAATTTGAACCTTTTTATTTGATAAATTGTAATATAACAAGTATGAAACAAAGCATTTGAAAATTGTTTGAATTTCAATTGTGAAAACAAAGAAAAACAGATGCAAACAAAAGGAAAACAAATGCAATGATTAAGATGCCATGATGCAAAACAAAAATAAAGCAAGAAACAAACATGCTAGGGTGGTTTTTCATACTTGGGATGTTACAAAACGCCCCCCCCCCTTGAAGGAATCGCGCACCGAGATTCCTACTGAGAAAGGAAAAGGTCCGGATACTTCTTGCGAAGATCCTCTTCGGTTTCCCATGTTGCCTCTTTATCGGAATGATGCGACCACTGCACTTTCAAGAACTTGGTGCTCTTGTTGCGAGTCTTACGCTCGGTCTCATCAAGAATATGAACAGGGTGCTCCTCATAAGAGAGATCATCTTGCAGTTCAATGGAATCATGATCAACTGCACGATCTGGATCTTTGAAACACCTCTTGAGTTGTGACACGTGAAACACATCGTGCACCTTGGATAGTTTTTCTGGAAGTTCAAGACGATAGGCATTTTCCGCACGCCTTGAGAGAATGTTGAAAGGACCAATGTATCTTGGTGCAAGCTTTCCTTTCACACCAAAACGATGAGTGCCTCTGAGGGGAGTTACACGGAGATATGCCTTGTCACCAGGTGCATAGATCATATCCCTGTGCTTGCTGTCATAATAGCTTTTCTGACGAGACTGAGCAATCTTGAGATTGTCACAAATGATACGAACTTTCTCTTCGGCTTCCTTAACAATGTCAGGGCCTAAGAGTGAATGTTCACCAGCTCCAGACCAATTGATTGGACTCCTGCATCTACGGCCATAGAGTGCTTCAAACGGTGCCATGCCTAGGCTTGCCTGGTAGCTGTTGTTGTAGGAGAATTCAGCATATGGAAGGCAATCCTCCCATTTCATGCCAAAGGAGAGACCACATGCTCTGAGCATATCCTCGAGAATCTGATTGACTCTTTCGACTTGCCCTTGAGACTGAGGGTGATAAGCTGTGCTGAACAGAAGTTTGGTGCCCAATGCTTCTTGAAAGCTTTTCCAGAAATGAGAAGTGAATATGCTTCCACGGTCTGAGCTTATTTCCAATGGAACACCATGAAGAGGAACAATCTTTGCTGTGTAGAGCTCTGCTAACTGGCTAGCTGAGATTGTTTCTTTGACAACAAAGAAGTGAGCTACTTTAGTGAGACGATCAATAACAACGAAGATTGCATCGTTGCCCTTCTTGGACTTTGGAAAACCAGTGACGAAGTCCATTTCAATCATGTCCCACTTCCACTCAGGGATTTTTAGAGGTTGTAGTAGACCTGCTGTTTTCTGATGGACTGCCTTAACACGTTGACAAACATCGCATTCAGAAACGTATTGAGCAATTTCACGTTTCATGCCAGGCCACCAATACAGTGTCTTAAGATCCTGGTACATCTTTGTACTTCCAGGGTGTATGGAAAGAGCAGTTTCATGAGCCTCCTTGAGAATGACATCTTTGAGACTTTGAACTTGAGGAACTGCAATGCGTCCTTCGAAGAACACAGTTCCTTTGTCATCAATTGAGAAGGACTTAAATTTCTCCTTGCCTTCTTTGATGTGTTCTACTATCTTCTTGATTTCAGCATCACGAAGTTGTTCAGAACGAATCTTGTCCTCGAGAGTTGGACTGGCTGTTAAGTTTGCAAGATAACCTTGAGGAACAATACCAAGGTTCAGCTTCTGAAATTCTTCATGAAGTGGAGGTTGGCTTTCCATGATCATGAGATTATTGCAATATGACTTGCGACTGAGAGCATCGACCATAACATTAGCCTTGCCTGGAGTGTAAGAAATGGTGAGATCAAAGTCCTTAATCTTTTCAATCCATCTTCTTTGCCTGAGGTTTAGATCTGGTTGAGTGAAGATGTATTTCAGACTCTTATGATCGGAAAAGATTTCAGTGCGGTTACCCAACAAGTATTGTCTCCATTTCTTGAGGGCAAACACAACTGCTGCAAGTTCTAGGTCATGTG
Organism: Alopecurus myosuroides; assembly: GCA_028641055.1. Lineage (NCBI taxonomy): Eukaryota > Viridiplantae > Streptophyta > Magnoliopsida > Poales > Poaceae > Alopecurus > Alopecurus myosuroides. The sequence continues at coordinate 156,039,027 of CM054063.1, forward strand.
TGGGATAGTTTTGCTCATGTGCATTCAACTGACGTGAAGCATAAGCCACAACTTGACGTTCTTGCATAAGAACTGCACCTAGACCTTGGAGAGATGCATCGCAGAATATCTGGAAAGGTTTGGTAGTATCTGGGCCAACCAGAACTGGGGTGGAAGTGAGTTTAGTCTTCAGGAGATTGAAACTTTCATCACATTGTGGAGACCAAACGAACTTCTTGTCCTTCTTTGTGAGATAATTGAGAGGTTTGGCAATCTTGGAAAAATTTTGGACGAAACGACGGCAATAGCTAGCCAAGCCAAGAAAACTTCTGACTTGCTTCACCGTCTTAGGAGGTTTCCAATCAACAATTGCTTTAACCTTTTCTGGATCAATGGCTATGCCCTTGGCTGATATGACATGACCAAGGTAAGCGACTTCTGGAATCCAGAACTCACATTTTGAGAACTTGGCATATAGACGATGCTCGCGAAGTTTCATGAGAGTGAGACGAAGATGTTCTCCATGCTCTTCCTCAGATTTGGAGTAGACAAGGATGTCATCAAGATATACCACAACGAACTTGTTGAGGTATTCATGGAAGACAGAATTCATGAGTCGAGAGAATTTCGCCGGTGCATTGGTGAGACCAAAGGACATGACGGTGTATTCATATAGACCGTACCGAGTGGTGAAAGCTGTTTTTGGAATATCTTCCTTTCTGATCTTTATTTGATGGTAACCCATTCTCAAGTCCAACTTTGAGAATATTGAGGCTCCAGCAAGTTGATCAAAAAGATCATCGATACGAGGAATTGGATACTTGTTTTTGATGGTTTTCTCGTTAAGAGGACGATAGTCAACAACGAGTCTCTTTGTTTGATCCTTCTTTGCAACGAACAGAGTTGGGCAACCCCAAGCGGAGGAACTAGGTTGAATGTAACCTTTTTCCATGTACATATCGATTTGCTCCTTTAACAGTTTCAGCTCAGGAGGAGCTATCTTGTATGGATGCTTAGAGATTGGAGCAGTACCTGGTTCAAGCTCGATCACGAACTCAACTGCTCTGTCCGGAGGCATCCTTGGCAACTCTTCTAGAAAGACGTTAGGGAATTCACAAACCACCGGAACATTTTCAAGTAGAGGTAGGGGTTTAGCATCGAGGGTGTACAGCTGAACAGAACTTGATTCATTTGGAGAATAGACTATCTGGCCAGAAGGGTGGAACAGAGTTATTGACTTTTGAGCACAGTCAATCGTCGCTTTATTGGCCTTCAACCAATCCATGCCCAGAATGACATCAATGTCAGAATTTCCCAGCAGCATGAGAGAAGCAAGGAATATGTGGCCTCCAATTAGGATTTGATTATCCTTACTTATCTTGGAAGTCAACATTTGAGATCCCGGAGAGTGAACAATGATTTGATTGCTTAGTGGAACCACCATTAGGTTGTTTGTTGCGGCAAAAATCTTTGACACAAAAGAATGCGATGCTCCGGTATCAAACAACACTTTAGATGGAATAAAGTTTACGGGCAATATACCGAGAACGACGTCAGCAGCTTCCTCAGCTTTGTCGGCCTTGATATGATTCACCCTCGCGGTCCTCCCGACAGGCCTGTTGTTGGAGTTGAAGGCTTTAGCCGGGGGAGCACGCACCATTGCCTGGTTTGTGTTGGGACGAGGTGGTGGTGGAGGTAGCTGCCTCTGAGTGCACTTGTCAGCGTAGTGCCCCGTCTGCTTGCACTTGAAGCAAGTGACGACACGAGGAGGATCTGGCCTTGGCTGCCCCATTGAAAACCTCTGACCTTGCATGTGAGCTGGGTTGGGTGGGCGGGGAGCGAAGCCTGGAGAAGCTTGGGCATATGGAGCCCTAGTGACAGCACCATTTGGCACCCAGATGCGACGCTTCTGCGGAGGGGTGGTCATGTTGGAGGAGGAACCACCCTCACGCGAGTGCTTCCGAGACTCCTCGAACGCCTTGCGCCCATTTTCTTCATTGAGCGCGGTGTTCACGAGCTCCTCGAAGTCTTTGGCCTTGATGTTGGTGAGGGCGTACTTGAGTTCCGGGTTAAAACCTCGGTGGAACCTTGCCATCTTCTTAGCCTCAGTGGACACCTCATCACCAGCGTAACGATCGAGGCGATTGAACTCACTCTGATAGCCAATGACATCCAGCTTGCCCTGCTTGAGTGAGCAAAACTCTTCACGCATCCTTTCCATGAGACCATCTGGAATGTGGTGCTTCAAGAAAGCTTCCTTGAAACAGCCCCAGGTGATTGGGTAGCCAGCTCTCATGGTCTGGTAGTTCTCCCACCAAGTAGCTGCCTGACCCTTCAGTAGGTAGGAGGCATACTTGACCTTGTCTTCCTCAGCAACGTGAGCAATGTCCAGAGCCTTGGCGATCTCACGGATCCAGTCATCAGCATCCAGAGGCTCGCGTGTTGCCACGAAAGCTCTCGGCCCCAGACTCAGAAACTCCTTGATACTGACTCGTGGAGCGTTCGGGTTGTTGTGCTGATTAGCCTGGAATTGGGCCATCTGCGTCACGACCTGAATCATCTGAGTCAACAGCTCCGTGATTGGCGGTGGCTCAGGCGGGTTGTTCCTTGTTGGCGACATCCTGAATAGACATGCATTTTAGCACAACAATAGAAAAGGATAGACTTGGTAACCGAAAGAGAGATTATTCCGACGCATGAATAGATAACCAACAGGTACATCATCACATGTTCAAATACATCAGAATATCCAACACACCATAAATGGTTCGAATGCCAAAGGATAACTAAACATAGCTAAGAATGGATACAACGGTACTCCCATGCTCATCACGCAGGACGGCGGTGAGTAGTACGACGAGAGGTACGGTGAGGAGCACGCCCACGAAAGTAGGTAGAACGACGATCCACATAGATCTGATGTGGCCTGAGAGCGACTCTAGGTGTGGTGAAGTACATAGCGTCGACTCCCCGTGCTCCAAAGCGTGGAATCCCAGTGTAACCAGCACCGAGGTTGAGGAGTGGACCTCTAATCGGCTCGTAACCTCCAGCATCTGGCAGACGACGACCAACTGGCTGATCGAAACGTGCAAAGCGCTCATCTCCAACAAAGTCTGTGGTGTACGTCGCCAGACGAGTCAAAGCAAGATAGAGCTGCTCTCTGACGGAAGCCAACTCCTGAGATAGTGTGCTCGCAACTGCGTCACTGTGCCTCACAAACTGAGCGGTGGTGTGCAGCCTGGAGTTATCATGCTCGTAGACATCCAAGTTGTCGTAGAGAGTGAAGTGAGATCCCTCCGAAGTGATGTAACCACGGGGGATGTGGCGATAGATAGAATCGTCAAATCCCCAGTAGTCAGCACGAAGGACGGTGAGACTCACATAAGCTGCCTGCTGCACAGCCATATCCACTGTGGAACCTACTGCCTCGTAGCGGTGGACAACGCTCATGCCATCATCTGACAGAATGTAGACGATAGCCTGGTAGTAGGTCTGGTCAAACTCTCGCTGCTGCTCGTAGACCTGGTACTCTGGTGCCCAACGGAACCCCAGATAAGTGACCATGTCTCTCAGCATCTCCGGATAACCGGCAGTGCTCTCGCAACGAGTCATCCAAACCACCTGCGGGTAGAACCTGAGATCCATCTGCAGATGATCGGGGAAGTTTTGATTAGACGCCGGTAGAGAACTGAAGTGGAAAGCAACAACAAGGTTTCAACGGACGAAAGGATGTTGAGAAGAACAGGATATCGAAGCAACATCGGGAAACACGAGACCAAAAACTCTTGAGGTACTACGGAAAACCCATCCGGGCTTCTAAAGGATCAATATCTACTGCTTAAGGAATAGAGGATCTGCTTCCGGGGCTTACACGCCTCCGTTCTCACTCATGAGTAGGCAACATGATAAATCATGTCACAACCACCTCCATTCCTACGGTCTAGTAGATATAACTATCCCAGAGAAACCAGGATTCGAGAAACCCTAACTTGAAAGTTTAGATGAGAAGACAAAAACAACGTTGCACTTCCTTACCAGAAAAGGGAGGGTGGGTGGGGAAAGAAATAAAATGGCAGAATTCCTACTCTCACGTTTCATTTTTCCTATATAGCTAAAAAATAGTTTCTAGACTCAACTGCGACCAGTAAAAGGGATCCTACAGGCAGACAGGCTCTGATACCATTTGTCGCACCCGGACTTCTAGAGGATACTCGCAGTTCCGTTGAACAGTAGTTGATTGGATTACGGGGCTTACCGGCACCCGCATCTCTTACGAGTATGCCAACGCACGTATGTGTGACAACCAACCCCTACTGTTCATCGTCTACGTAAACCATCCCATAGAAATCAGGATACTACCATTGACGTACTTCATACCATACACACATGGTACGTCAACGGCGTTTAACAGAATGATAACACAACATATCTCTAAGACACAAAAGATGGAAATAAGTTGCAAATAGCTCTCACTAAAGCAGAGATAGCAAATACAATCATCCAGAGGACACATGTCCCAACATGACATCATTACATCTCAGCGGAAGCATTCAAAGGGTCTGAGTACAGACAAATCCAAATAGGCTTAAGAAGCCGGGAATGAAAAGACGGAGCCCATCCACGATGTCTCGGATCCTGCCCGGGTCCGCTATCTACTCGTCAGCAGCCTCGTCAAACTCCACGTAGTAGCCGTCACGGGGATCCTCGTAAGCGTAGTCTGCGGAAACCACAGCCCCAAAGGGGTCAGTACATAAACGTACTGGCAAGCAAGACTCACAGTTCACCAAAGTATAACCCGTCAACACCAAGCACAGATGCTTTGGGTTCAACGGAAGAAAGGGTGATACAAAAGAGGCGGCAGCTGGCTGCACTAACCAACTACAGAACATGATACAACTTCCGGCTAACAGAAAGAAGATAAGATAGCGTATCGTAACCAACTATAACTAACTCCAAACAAACCCATCCTGGATCTCGCCCCTTATCCAAAGAAGCAATCCGAGGATAACTCACACAGTTGGATTAATGATGGTTAAAGTTATTGTGTCAATAAGACTATTACTAGTCAAGTTATCATTAGTTAGGTGTAAGTTGTTCTGAGTACTTGTTAGCCAGTACTTTCACCAAGTCAACCATAACCGCGGAAAACACGGCTTCTCGAGAAGATTTATCCCTGCAGGGGTGCACCAATTTGGCCGTACACGTAAGAATATCCCGCCAGACGGGAATCAAACCCACCAAGCGAGGCACTCTACACAACTCAACTCTTCTTCGCATCAAGCCCAAAGAACCCCGTGCAGTGAGCGCACGGCTAATCAAGCCCCACGAAGAAAAGGGGACCCTTATAGCACTCTAAGAACGTGTCTCCCTAAATGCCGACTACAAAAGTTCCACCCTGGCCTCGGGTTCGTACCTGCATATGCGTGCCAGAGGGGAAGGAGGAGAGGGATGGCGTGCTCACTGTGAGGAATCGGAAGATGGTGGTCGACGGCGAGGTGGACGCCGCGGACAGTGGCGAGGATGGCGGCGTGGAACCAGGCCGTCCCGGGCGTCGTGGAAGTGTCGTCGAGGGAGAGGGAAGCACGACGGCGCGATTCCCGCTGTCAGCCAGGGAGGAGGAGGGCTGCAACGGCGGCGGTGTCCATGGGTTCAGTCGACGGCGACGGTGAGGTTGCAGAGGTGGAGGAACAGGGTGGAGATGGAGGAAACGGCGGCGATCGCGAGGGGATAGGGCAGACCTAGGGTTAGGGCAGCGGCGCGGGGCCTAGGGGGGTAGATATAGGGGGTGCAGGGTGCTCACGGCCGTCTGCTCGCGGTTGCCGGCGACGTGGCACCGCCCGATGGCGTGCCGTACGCGGGGAAGAAGGAAAAGGGGAGGAGCGAACCAGTACGGGCCGTGGAGGAAGGAAACGGGCTAGGCCGTGCGTGCTGCTCCCCTCCTCGCGCGCGTTTTTTCTTTTTAAATTTTTTCTCCTTCTGTTTTTTTTTTTGCAGAAATGGAAATGGAAGAAAAAGATGAGTTTTAGGGTTAGGAAAAATTTAGAAAAATTTGTGTTGCTTAGGTATTGTGTCAGTACCCATTTGACACTTTTTGTTTTCCATAAAAGTTCAAAAATAAAACTGTTTGTAATTGATTCAAATTGGAATGAATTTTAATTATTAAATGAAATATTTGAAACAAGATTTAAATGGCATGGTCCTTTAGTTTAAAAACAAATGGAAACAAAAGATTAGAATGTTTTGGTAATTTTCATAATTTTCAAATTGGGTGCTGTTTGAAATTTGATTCCAATTTAAATGATTTTGAGATTAAGTGATTATTGCAAACAAAATTTAAATGGGGTGAACATATAGTTTTAATTGGGAGCAAATGATTATAATTGATGTGTAATTATCATTAATTCCAAAAGGTTGCTGTTTGGAAAAATGTATTTGAATTTGAATAATCATTTGAAAGAAGTGATTGATTAAAAGCCACCATTTTTAATAGTTGAACCTTATGGATTAAAATGAAAACAATTGGAAGTTTAATTTGAACCTTTTTATTTGATAAATTGTAACATAACAAGTATGAAACAAAGCATTTGAAAATTGTTTGAATTTCAATTGTGAAAACAAAGAAAAACAGATGCAAACAAAAGGAAAACAAATGCAATGATTAAGATGCCATGATGCAAAACAAAAATAAAGCAAGAAACAAACATGCTAGGGTGGTTTTTCATACTTGGGATGTTACAATCGTGTTGTTTGCAGTGCTAGTTTCAACATTCACGCGTCTACTCGTCGCGTGATCCCTCCCCGAGCGCCTCCAGGATGGCCCATGCAGTTTCCACACTCAGCACCCCTCCAGGCCCGCTAACCACACTACCCGACAGTGCGAGTGGTGGGATCTGATCAGGAATGAAGGCTTGCCTCCTCCTCCTCCTCTGCCAGCGGAAAATGCCAATGTGCAGCCTGCTCGTGCACCCGCAGCTCGGCCGCCAGTGTTCCCGAGAAGAGAAAACGTGAACCAAGTGGCTTTAGGAGCCCACCGTCACTTCAACAATGAGGGCTACCGCAACAACAACAACAACTACAACCGCAACAACAACAGAGGCAACAACGGCTACCAGGGCAACAACAACGGCAACAATGAGGGCGGAGGCTCCAACCAGTACCAAGAGCACCATGAGAGCTACATGATCTTCACTTCTGAGCCCGTCGACAAGCAGTCACAGCACAGGTGCGCCATGGAGGTCAATGCCGTGATCCCTGCAGTTCCTCACTATATGCATTGGTGCAACCAAGAGATCAAGTGGTCCCGAGTAGATCATCCCAAGGTGATGCCCAACCCGGGTAGCTACGCTCTGGTGGTGGATCCTGCCTTCTTGGGTCCTGAGAAGAACGTGAGGTTCAGCAAAGTGCTGATCGACAACGGCAGCATCATCAACATTGTGTACAGAGACACACTCGAGAAGCTTGGGCTGGCCGAGAACATGCTGCTACCCAGCAAGACCACCTTCCATGGCATTGTGCCGGGGGTCTCGTGCAACCCGATTTGCCGGGTGTGGATAGATGTGCTATTCGGCACAAGGGAGAACTGCCGCACAGAGCGCCTGCAGTTCGAGGTGGTTGATCACCAAAGCCCTTACCATGCCTTACTCGGCAGGCCTGCTCTGAGCAAGTTCATGGCCTCTACCCACACGGCATATCTGAAGATGAAGATCCCTGGTCCCAATGGCGTGATTACCATCTCGGGTGATTACAAGAAGTCCATGGAGTGTGCCTCTGCTGGTTCACAGTTGGCGGAGTCAATGGTGATTGCTGCCGAGAAGAAGAAGATGTATGAGATGGTGGCTATGGCGCAATCCGCACAAGATGGAGCGCAGGGTGTGCCGAGTACCCAGCACGGGACCGCGTTCCAGGCATCTCAGGAGACAAAGAAGGTCCAGGTCGACCCCGAGTTCCCCGACCGCGTAGCCATCATTGGCTCCGGGTTGGCGGAGAAATAGGAAAGCAAGCTCATCCACTTCCTCCGTGAGAATCGGGACGTGTTCGCCTGGTCCAATGAAGATTTACCAGGGGTCCCGAGGGAGTTGGTTGAGCACTCGCTACATGTGCGTCCTGACGCCAAACCCGTGAAGCAGGCTATGCGCCGCTTCGGAGATGAGAGAAGGAAGCCCATTGGTGACCAGATCACCAAGTTGCTGATAAGCAATTTCATCATGGAGGTGCTGCATCCGGATTGGCTAGCCAACCCGGTCATGGTCGAGAAGAAGAAGGAGGATCCCAAGGCTGCCACTGCATGGCGCATGTGTGTCGACTACACCGACTTGAACAAAGAATGCCCTAAGGATCCCTTTCCGCTACCTCGCATCGATCAGGTGATCGATTCCACTGCTGGTTGTGAACTGCTGTCTTTCATAGATGCCTACTCTGGTTTCCACCAGATAGCTCTCAATCCTGCTGATCAAATAAAGACTGCTTTCATTACCCCGTACGGGGCTTATTGCTATCGTGTCATGTGTTTCGGGTTGCGGAATGCGGGTGCTACTTATCAGCGGTGCTTGCAGAAATGCTTGCACGATCAGCTCGGCAAGAATGTGCAGGTGTACGTAGATGACATTGTCATCAAAACGAATAAAACACATACTCCGCTTGCCGACCTGGAGGAAACCTTTTCCAACTTGCGCAAGTATAAAATGAAGCTGAACCCGAGTAAATGCACCTTTGGTGTCCCAGCTGGCAAGCTACTCGGTTTCCTGGTGTCTAGTCGGGGCATTGAAGCCAATCCTTCAAAGATAAAAGCTATTGAGAGCATGTCTTTGCCGAGATCCCTGAAGGATGTGCAAAAATTCACTGGTTGCTTAGCATCTCTGAGCCGTTTCCTGGGCCGAATGGGCGAGAAGGCCCTGCCTCTATACCAGCTGATGAAGAAAAGTGACAAGTTTGTCTGGACTCCGCAAGCGGATGTGGCATTCAACGAGCTGAAGGCAATGCTGGCTAGCGCTCCCATCTTGGCTAGTCCGCTACCCAAGGAGCCAATGCTGCTGTACATCGCTGCCACCAACAGGGTAGTCAGTGTGGTGATTGTGGTGGAGCGAGAAGAAGAAGGCAAGAGTGTGCAGCGCCCAGTATACTACCTCAGTGAAGTATTATCTAGCTCCAAGCAAAACTACCCGCATTACCAGAAGATGACCTATGGCGTGTACCTGGGCGCCAAGAAGCTAAAGCATTACTTCCAAGAGCATCCTATCACCGTAGTAAGCTCTGCTCCCATCTCGGATATCATGGGAAACAAGGAGGCGAGTGGTCGAGTAGCCAAGTGGGCAATCGAGCTGGCCGCGTACGCCCCCGCGTATGCGAGAAGAGAAGCCATCAAGTCTCAAATCATGGCAGAGTTTCTGGTGGATTGGGCTGAGGTGCAGTACGAACCTCCTGCTCCAGTTTCCCATTACTGGAAGATGCACTTTGATGGCTCGAAGGTGAAGGAAGGCCTTGGTGCTGGTGTAGTGCTAACGTCACCCAAGCGAGATCAACTCAAGTACGTGCTGCAGATTCATTTCAAGGCGTCCAACAATGTAGCAGAGTACGAGGCCGTGGTGCACGGCTTGCGAGTAGCCAAGGAGGTTGGCGTGCAGCGCATTATATGCTATGGTGATTCAGATCTGGTGGTGCAGCAAGTCTCTGGCACTTGGGATGCTCTGGATGCTAACATGGCATCATACCGCTTCCTGGTACAGTCTATGACTGGGTTCTTCGAAGGCTGCGAGTTCCAGCACATTCACCGAGCAGAGAACGAAGCGGCAGACGAGCTGTCCAAGTTGGGATCTTCTCGGCAATCCATCCCTGCAGGGGTTGCCTTAGAGCACTTGAGGAAGCCATCCATCAAGCCGTCTCCCAACTCGGAATCCATATTTGTTCCTTCTCTGCCAAGTGAAGAATCCGTTCCAATGGAGATTGACTGGGAGAATACAACAGAGAACCCGGGGACTGCCGCTCCCTACTCGGGGACTGCCGCTCCTTACTCGGGGACTGCCGCTCCCTACTCGGGGACTGCCACTCCATACTCGGGGACTGCTGTCCTTAACCCGGGGACTGTCGCATTCATTGAGGAAGTCCTTGCCAATCGTTCAGGGCTCCAGAGAAGTGCTCCCAACCCTAAAGAGCAGCCAGAGATGCCTGTCCCAATGGAAGTGGACGAACCAGTGTTTCCAACACGGGAGACACCGAGTTGGGCCATGCCCATATTATCCTTTCTAAAGGACGGTACTCTGCCAGAAGATGAGGTGGCCGCAAGGCAGATTCAGAGAAGATCCAAGGGCTACACTGTATTCAGAGGTGTGCTGCACAAAATAAGTACCACCGGCGTGCTGCAGCGTTGCGTGGACCCAGAAGAAGGAGGAGAAATTCTGTTGGAAATACACCAAGGAGAATGCGGGCACCACGCCTCTTCTCGGGCATTGGTCAAGAAAGCTTTTCGGCATGGCTTCTACTGGCTCACAGCTCTGCAGCAAGCTGAAGACATCATGAGGAAGTGCAATGGCTGCCAGATGTTCGCAAGTAAGATTCACATGCCTGCTTCCGAGCTGAAAACAATTCCTATCACATGGCCGTTTGCCGTATGGTGCCTGGATATGGTTGGCCCCTTCAAGCCGGCTAAAGGCAACATGACGCACATCTTAGTCATGGTGGACAAGTTCACTAAGTGGATTGAAGTGAAGCCTATTTGGAAGTGCGATGGAGCTCCTGCCGTGAAATTCTTAAAGGATGTGATCCTAAGATACGGCTACCTGCACATCATCATCACCGACAACGGCACGAATTTCGCAGAGGCGGCAATGGTGCGGTTCTGCAGAGATAAGCACATCCGACTAGACGTTGCATCCGTTGCACATCCCGCCTCCAATGGGCAAGTGGAAAGAGCAAACGGCATGGTGCTGGCAGGCATAAAGCCAAGGCTGATTGAGCCGCTGCTGAAAACACCTGGGTGTTGGCTAGACGAGTTGCCAGCGGTGTTGTGGAGTCTAAGGACTACCCCTAACCGGTCAACCGGCTACACGCCATTCTTCTTGGTATACGGGGCTGAGGCCGTGTTGCCAATAGACTTAGAGCATGAATCCCCCCGAGTAACCCTCTACACTGAGGTGGAGGCGAGAGAAGCTCGAGAAGATGACGTTGACATGCTCGAAGAAGCAAGAGAGCTTACTCTGTCACGATCAGCTATCTACCAGCAAAACCTGCGGCGTTATCATAGCCGAAAGGTGAACCCAAGGGTTTTCCGAGAAGGAGACATGGTCCTCAGGCTTGTGCAACGCACAGCCGGGATGCACAAATTGTCTCCTCCATGGGAAGGGCCCTTCATTGTGAGCAAAGCGCTGCACAATGATGCCTATTATCTCGTGGACATGCGTCCATCACAGGAGAACAGGGCAGATAAAGCTGGAGAGGAAACCAAGCGCCCTTGGAATGTAGCCCTACTTCGTCGCTTTCATTCGTGAGCAAAGATGTGTATGTACTCTCTTATCCGAGTTAAAATTCTACCCTGCAATCTGAAATTCAGCTCGGGGACTGCCCTCGTCCAAACTTGCTCTGTGTTTCTACCCGGCTTTACTTTTGTCCACTCGGTTGCTCTGCTTAAAATTTCACGAGTACATCTAGTACTGTGTTTAAACCTACATGCCAACTCTTCGACTCTGCCGCTGTCCGAAACCCGGCTTCATGGCAAGCAAGAGAACAAGAAAAAGGTCAATGAGCACAAGAAAAATGACTAAGGAAAGAAAAAGTGCAGGAACCGAGTAGGATGTCTTTTACTGTTGTTCTTACTAACTCCTTATCGGCTAAGTGGTGGGCTGCGTTACTATGAGTATTTCTAAGTGGCTAAGTATTTGCAACTCCAACTTTGAATTCTTGTGACTCGAATACCAAAAAAGCAACAAGTTGCGGGTAAGAGCTGAGATAAAAAGGAAGAGCGAATAAGAAATGCAACTCGGGGACTCGCATGATAACGCAACCCGACATTCGAGCCAAAGTTGCTCAAAATGACTAAGTTAAATATCAAACGTGAATAAAACTGAGTAGCAAACGACAAGGATAATTGTTTCGATACATCTGCACCCGGCATCTCGGGGATCTGATAAAAGTTTCAATAGTAAAGTTGCAGGAAGTAATCAGGTAGAAGCAGCAGTGTTCTCGGCGCTGGCCTTGGTGGCTTCAGCGTCAGCACTGGCCTTGGTGGCTTCAGCGTCAGCATTGGCCTTGGCGGCTTCAGCTTCAGCGTTGGCCTTAGCAGCATCAACCTCCGAGTTGGCGGCGTCGGTCTTCGCAGCATCCGCATCTGGCTCGGTAGCAGCGTGTTCAGAGGTGGCGTCCGTAGCCGAGGTGGAGGCCGTAGTCTGAGCGCGGAGTCGCGCCGTGTCGTCGAGAGCCGCACCTGAGGAGATGCCGAACTCGAGGGCCGCGGTGTCGATCGTCATCTCCACGCTCTCGGACTCCTCCTCGCTGTCCGCAACGACCGCGGCCTTCCCCTTCCCGGTCTGGTAGCGCGCACTCTCGAAGCTGCTCAGGCCTTCAGACTCGGTGGCATCTGCGTCTTCATCCTCGTCGTCATCATCGCCTTCGTCCACCTCGGTGTCAGGCTCGGTGAGACCGTCGATGAAGTGCACGGTGTCTGCATACTGGGCGACCTCGTACGCGACGGCCTGGCGGAAAGCCACGCAATCGGAATCCGTCTCCCACTTGGAGTCCTCACGCATCTCACGGACAACTTGCAAGTCGAGGTTCTCATACCAGCTGGTGATGAACAGCAGCATCATATCAGCGCCTGCCCGAGCTCCGGACGCCCTCCATTTCTTCAGCTCGGCCTTCACGCCATTCAGCTTCGCGGCAAGTCCGCGGATAGTTTTTGGCGCGGAGTCTTTAGGCCAGAACAAATCATGGAGCTTGAAGGCAGTGCGCACCAGATCGGTGCCCACACCACTTAATCGCTGAAGCTGCCCCTGCATGACTATGATGCTATCTTCGATCTCTCCTTGGTGTCCATGGGTTTGCCCTTCTCGATGCGAGCTGCTCGGGCCTTCGCCAAGGCAGGCTTGCAAGATGTCTCGAGGTCGGGGAAGATTTCTGAAAGAGCTATCGAGAAGATCAGAAACAGAAGCCGAGTAGAAAAATAAACCGAGCAGCGGAGAAGCGCAAGAAACAAGAGAAGGGCGGAGAAGCAAGCACTTACTATTCAGGTCGTAGAGTAGCGCCTGCAGCTTGTTCTTCCACAATTCTTCGTCAGCAACATGCTTCTCTTCTACCTTCCGGAACTGCGCCAGCTGGAGCATAAGATCCGAGTTGCTCTCTTTCAGCGTCTTGCATTCCAGCTCGAGAGCCTTTCGCTTGGCTGTGGCTGCCGCTTCGGCCTTTTTCTTCTCGGCCACCGCGTTGTCTCTCTCGGCAGCTAGATCAATGGCCCTTTGGAGAGCAGTTCGCAGCTGGACCTGCAATGGTTCCATCTTGGAGAGGTGCCTGTTCTTGAATTCCACCTCAAGGCTTGCAAGCTGCTGCTGCACCTCAGCAGGCTTGAGGCAGTCGATATGCTCCTCGACAAACTTCTTATGATCTTCTGTGAAAAGCAAAGCACGGTCAGCAGAGTAGCGAAGATGAAAGCAAGAAAACAAGCCGAGAAAAACACCAACTCACCTTCCAGCCTCTTGATGGTGGTTTGGCCGCTCTCAACAAAGGCGCGGCAGTTGGAGTGCTCCTCGGCCAGGGTCTTAAATTTGCCTGCAGAAAGGAGTCGGTCTGAGCAGAAAGCAACAGTGGGCGTAAACATAAAACGCGGGAACCGCGTAGCTACAAGCTTACTTTCGATCTCGGAAAGCTTGAGGGCACTATCCATGACCTCCTTCTCCGCCGCCTCATCAGACTTGCGCTCCAATTCCAGGGCCTCGAGACGCCTCCTAGCGATGCTGTGGTTCCATAGCAGCCGCCGGTACAGGTTGGTTCTTTTCAGAAGGCAATTCTGAGAGGAAGAAAGAAAAAGAATCAAACAAAGTCGTGAAGATTCAACCCGAGAAGGCGGCAACTCGGTTGAGTACCCGCCTACTCGGCCAGAATCTCGGGGACTGTGGGATGGATAAGAAGAAGCAGAAGAATAGAAGAGAAGGAAAATGCAACTCGGGACGGATGAGCAAAGCTTACCGCGTAAGTCTGTTCAATATCCTCTGCGGCCTTGCGATGGACGAACAGCTTGGCGGCGAGCGTGCTCGTATTGGACGAGATGGTCATGGGTTTATAACCCATGTCCGCCTTGTTCCAGTCGACGCGCATGTGATCCAAATCGCCCAAGGACATGCCGTGCCAGTTCGTGTTGCCAAGGACTCCGCTGTCCCACTCAGCGTCAATAAATCCAACCCGGTCGACTATCTGCTCGAGGCCCGTGGACGTTACCTCGTTTTCCGCAACCTCGCGCGAGTAGATCGAGACGGATCGGTCCTTATTCCTGGCTGGAGGCTTGGAGTCCACCGGCGTAGCCTTTTTGCCCCTCCTGATAGCGAGCTTCTTCTCGGCTGGGGTCAGTGGGATGTTGTGCTGCTGGCTCACCTTCACCATATAAGGTGGGAAGGTGGGTGGATCCGGGAAGCTGGATCCTGCGGCGGTGTCAGCAGCTGCGTCAGGTTCACGGATGGTGAGCTGGCCGGGCTTGGCAGTTGGTCTTGGCGGCGGCATCATGGCAGCACCACGCGTACCGCTGCGCGAGGGATTCCTGCGGACAGTGCCCTCTGACTGGCCAGCTGGCTTCTCGGCGGCCTGGTTCCCGGAGGTTTGCTTCTCGGCAGCCTTCTTCTCGGCGGCTTTCTTGTCAACGGCTTCCTGTTTGATCTTCTTGATAAGCTGCTTGGCCGGAGGGCTGGATGTTGTCTTGGTTTTCTTCGTCGATAGGGAGTTTGGCGCGGTGGAGGAAGTGCCCTGCTGGGTAGGCGGCGCCAAGGGCGCGCTACCCGGCGCAGCATCCGGCTGAGCGCTACCCTGCGCGGCGTCTGGTTGCACGTCGCTCAGAGGGTATTGCTCCGTCTCATCAATTGTCTCAACCCGCTGCTCGGCAGCGGGGTCTTGCTATGTGGCGTCTTGTCCTTCTACCCGCGGCTGGGCCGCGGGGTCGTCGTGCTCGGCAGCCCCTGTTGCTGGCTGCTCTTGGTCTTCCTCTCGCCGCTCGAGGGCGGCGTCATCATGCTTATCGGAATCTTGTTCTAAGTTCTCCTCGGCCGTGGTGGCCGGAGGAGAAGGTGGCCTCGCGTCGCGATCAGCGTCCCGCGTTTCCTGATCTGCGCGGGCCTGCTGCTCCTGCTCGGTGTCGTGGGCGTCGTTGTCCATGTACCGAGCATCGTCGGAGTCGTCTCCTTTCACGGGAGAGGACGCACGCGCTCCGTCCTGCGTTGCGGCCTCATTCTCGTCGTCGAGGTCGATGAGATTATCGACGTCAATGGCGGATTTCCTCTTAGTCTTGGTGGGCGCGAGAGCGGCGTCAGCATCCAAGGGGGCTCTGAAGAAAGAAACATGTTCAGAAAAAAGAGAAGGACAGAGGAAATCGAGAAGAAGCAACAAAGTAAGAGAATTGGGAATTTGCGGCAGCAGAGGCGCATAACTGAGGAGAAAGTACTTACCCTTTACGGGTAGGGATTTTCCGTCCTCCTTTCGTCACGGTCTTCTTGGTCGTCTTCCCGGCCGTCTTCTTCTTCTTGGCGGGGGGCTCCTGAGCACCGCTACCCGTCCGTTTGCGGGTAAGAGGAGCAGCGATCGAGAGCGGTTTGATGACAAGGGCTTCCTTGTTCTCGTCCTCGTCTTCCTCTTCAGCATCAGCGCCGCCTGAGAAGTTCGGAAGAAGAAAAACAGCTCAGAAGGAAGAGGAAATTGTGTAGCGTGGCTTGCGACCAGACAGGATGAGCTCAATTACCTTCGTCATCATCCTCGGACCAATCACGGACATACGCATCTAAGTGATGCTTCTCCGACTGAGCGGCATGAGGGAGGTTGAGCTTGTCCGCGGTCTCGAAGGAGACCTCGTCGTCTTCCTCTCGGTCCTCCGACCAGTTGTCCTCGAAGCGTTCCATGCTCTCAGCGAGCTGGCGAGAAAGGACCTGAAGAATAGAGAAACATCACAAGTTAGTCGAGTAGCACAGAGGCATCCTACTCGGCAAGGCGTGCAAACATAAAGCACATTAAGCCTAAGCTGCGCTACTCCGTGTGCTACTCGGCAAGGCGTGCAAACATAAAGCACATTAAGCCTAAGCAGTGCTACTGCGTGTGCTACTCGGCAAGGCGTGCAAACATAAAGCACATTAAGCCTAAGCAGTTCTGCTAAGTGCCCTACTCGACGCAGAGTGCAAATACTAGTCGCTGCAAGATAAGAAGGCTATCTACTCGGAACAGGCATACAGGAAACAGGATAAGAAGTACATACCCGCTCGATTGGCTTCGTGCGGCTGTATGGGATGAAGCCATACTGCCAATTGTCCCTGAGGCCCGTGGTCATGATGGACCGCGCGTTAGCGGCGACATCCGCATTGCTGAGCTCGAACGTGGTCGTCCGAGTACAGTCGCGGGGCCGCCCATGTAGCACATGGGGTGAACGCGGCGCTGGAGCGGCAGCACCCGCTTGGAGATCCAGCAGGCGATTGGGTCGTCGCTCTTGAGTCCTTCTTCGGCCAGATAGGCGAGGCGCTCGTCCATCTGCTTCAGGTTGCTATCGATGGACGGCTTGACCCGCCAGTTCTGCCCGGTGGGAGCTCGATTGCTCCAAGGGGGCAGATTGATTCGGTCCTCCACCTTGGCTCCCTTCGTGGCGGGGACATTCTACACATACAGGAAAGTCCTCTGCCACTTGCGGACAGAATCCAGTCCCTTGATGCGCGGATGGTTGGTTCCAGGGCGCTGCACCATCATGGCGCTGCCGGTCTCTGTTATCCGGCTGCTGGTGTCCGCGCCGTCCTTCTTGCCTTTGCTCTGCTGGCGAAAGAAAAAATACCTGGACCAAGTCTCCGTCGTGGGGCGTACGCCCAGGAAGGCCTCGCACACCACGGCGTGGTACAAGAGGAAGACGACGGCGTTCGGAGGGAGATGGTGCATCTGGAGACCGTAATGGTCGAGGAACGAATGGAGGAAGTTGGATGCTGGAAGCCCGAATCCTCGCGCGAAGTGCGCGAGGAAGACGACGTGCTCGCCTTCCTGCGGGGCAGGGACGAGCTCATCGTCAGGTTGCCGGCAGCGAACACCGGGAGGAACTCGCCGGGTGTTCACCAGCCATTGGCAGTCCTAAGCGGTGACCTCGGATCCGGCCCAGCCGGCGCGAGCGTTGTCGTCGCGAGCCATGGCAGTGAGGAAGAAATTGGGGAAAAGATCGAGGATTTGGTGTGTGGAGAAGCTCGCGGCGGCGCAGTGAGTTGCGCAGCGGCGAGGAGCTCTGCGGCGGCGGAGAAACGAGAAGGCAGAGGGGAAATTGTGAGCGGAAGGAGAAGAAGGAGTTACCGAGGGGGTATTTATACCGCTCCTCGAGTTACCGTTACGAGTTGAGGAAGTGGGATCGATCGTGGCAGTAATCGTGTGGCGTGGGGTCTGTGGGCCGGTTAGAAACGCACACAGCGCAGAACGCGCGCGTAACGGCCGCATTAGATCCCACGACGAGATCGTGGGCGATTACTGCGCATGATGGGACGTTACGAACTGGTGGGCCCACCCCGTGAAAACTGGGCGCGTGGCCTGTCAGTTACCGGGCACCGAGGCGTCGAAGTCGTGTCCGCGTGACACGTGCCCAGTTGCAGCGCGGAAAGCCGGATTGTGCTCTGTCACGCAGAGATTCCGTTTCGAGATTTCACTAAGTCATTTTACTCGGCCACAGAGAAGAGAAGTGGCCCTATTCGGAAGAGAAGAAACAAGACCAAGGGCTACTCGGAGGTTTTCACTCGGTATCTCAAAGTTCAAGGGCAAGACTGTCAAGGTTGGTTTTTAAGCTGGCAGGGCCCAGTGAACGAATTCGCAGGGCTCTACCAGCTTCGGGGACTGCTGTCGGGGGGTTACCCCCGAGTAGGGTAAAAGCAAGTGCTAAAGGCATGATTAGAAGGGATGTTTGGCCGAGTAGCCGGCTACCTGATACTCTCTACCCGGTCGAATGCTACACGGTCTTACACCTAGACAGCCAGAAGGATGAATCAAGAGGGTTATGCTCCTCCGAATAGAAGAGCTGGTCCGAGTAGGAATAGCGGGAACCTACTCGGGCCAGAAGTCAAAGGAGCCGTTCTGACACCGAATCCCGCGTATCCCGGGTCCGTACTTGGCACTGTTCACAGCACTGTTCATCTGGGGACGGCGTGCCTAAGAGCGACAGTGTGTCAGCAGGGCGTCGCAGGATAGGGGGGACCTACTCTGTGTTCGCACAGTGATAACAGACTGAACACTTGGTTTTGCCCAACGACTTTCCGCACCGGGACAAATCTAGAAGCCAAAGCTGTCAGCGGGAACTCGGAAGAAGGACGGTGTGCGCACAATGTCGACATCTGTTTGTATTTGCCTGTATCCGGCCGGGCACCAAGTATATAAGGTGCCCTGCCCCCTCCTGCGCGAGGGATGCTTGACCTAGATGCTGGACTGGCTCAAGTTCTTGACCTAGTTCATCTAGCAGAGAGAAGAGTGGCTACTCGGTAGCAAGAACCATTGTATTGTGGCTACTCGGCGAGACATCAGAATACAGAAAGAAAGGCAGGAGTAGGGGTTTTACCTCCTCACGAGGGCCCTGAACCTGGGTAGATCGTGTTGTTTGTAGTGCTAGTTTCAACCTTCACGCGTCTACTCGTCGCGTGATCCCTCCCCGAGCGCCTCCAGCGTCCTTCGTCCCCACATCTTTAGCCATCCTATGGCATCTGCCGTGACACCACCACGACAGTGGGACTGCACTGCCTCGACGCGCTGCATCGATAATCCGCACCTGCGCGTCTAGTGGTAATACTCGTGGCCTTCTACCTCGGCTAGATCTTGGAAGCATCGCGTAGGAAAAGTTTTTGTTTATCTCTACGCGTTTCAACACTTTCCGAGGCCATGCACATGGCCACGATGCGGCTTCTTGTCAAGGGGCACTCCCTTCATCGCGTTTAGCGCCCTAATAAAAGGGGTGTCATACGGGTCCTTGTTAGTCGTTGCCGAGGACCCCCCGTCAGATTGAGATAGGCGTTCTTTTTCTTCTTCCTCGAGATACTTATTCTCGAGCATTTTGACCTTCTCGTTCAACACAAGATCGCCGGGCTTTTTGGGATCTTCCCTATAATCGGCCCTGACAAAATTTCTCACCTACGGGTCGGTGATCTTGTCAAACGGGTTCGGCCCTTCTCTCTTCGCATCCTCCTTAGCCTAGACTTTCTGCTTCCCAAGGTAACCCCGGCTTCCGAGATTGTGAGGGCCAATGTTCTTTTTTCGCTGGTCTTTCCCCCATTTACTCAGCGCTCCGGATGGCACCCACCGGGTTTGGGGCCGGGTCGGCGCCCCCTATACCCGCCCCATTTAACTTGTAGGGTCTCATTTTTTACCAGACCCACGACCCAGTCGGGTTCGGGGCCCCAACGGGTACCCATTTAAGGACCGACACCGACACATGTGGGAAATAAAATACTGGAATATTGGGATGACGTTAGTGGGAATAGACACATGTGTACGTGTTATCTCCGTGACTACAGATTCCAACGCGTTCATGTGATGTGTGAGGTTTATGGTCCATAGCTCTTGGACGTGTAGTTAGGCATATGATTATTAGGGATATGATTAGCACTTAGAGCGGGTCTACGGGTATGCGGGTACGGGTTTTCCACCCCCTTACCCGCCCCATTAGACCTGGCGGGTCGAACATTTTACCAAACCCTCCCCATTTAAGGCGGGTACCCACCGGGTTTGCGGGTTTCGGGGCCCCATTGCCATCCGTACTCAGCGCCACCCTTTCCGGTTTGATTTCATCGATCTTGAATTGGGCCAAGTCTTCCTCGGAAATGGAGGGCCACATCTTATGGATCTCATCGAAACCTTACCCTTCGCAATCATCTCCCGCAAACTGGATCTCCAAGTCGTAAACGCCTTGGTGAACTTTCCCAGTGCTAACGAGTTGACCAGATTCTTCTTCAGGTCCAGGTTGTCGTAAGGATCCGGGAACTTGTACCTCGTGTGCAGCTTCTCAATCAGCAGGGCGGACATAGCCTTGTTTTCTTTATCTCTGAGGTGCTCCATATTAACGTTGCCAAAGTCTCGAGCTATGCAGCCTATCTGGTTTCCATAGCCCTTAGAGTAACTCTCCGGCTCGAGGGGAGCACCGCTGTTGGGGTCCACTACCGTGAACTCTTGCCGGATGGTGGCGAGCATGTTGTGCCGCCTTTCTTTGCGCTTACGCGACGCCTCGCTACCGGAGGCCGTATCCCCGGTGCCACTACCGGTTTGATCACCTTCTGCGCCCGATGTATCGGTGCACGGCTCTAGCACCTGACGAACGGTTTCGTCTATCTCGTCGTCTGCATCGTCGCCCTGCATCTCTAGCTTTGGGTGCGGATCTACGGGTCCTCCTCCGGCGCTAAGCATAGAAAGCCACGCATCGTCGTCCCCGTGTCCGAGACCAGAACCACCCGCCTCGTCGTTGTGAGCCATATCTAATGAAGGAGAGAAAACCCTAAATAAGTTCAACAAATCCTGCAATTTAGACGATGTATACCCCATATGGGTCCAAATTTCTCGGACACTCTAAGTTGTGATATTTTTAGCAAAGATCATGCCAAAATTCACGGAAAATTTCGGCATGACCTTTGCTAAAAATATCACAAATGGAGTACCCAAATTTGCCGGAACGGAAATTAATCAACATTCCTGCAAATAGGGACTCACGTGGGGTACCTGCACATAAAATCCCACCCCTCATATAATCCCACCCCTCATATTATCATCGTCATCCACACGAAGGTGGGCACATATCCACACGACCACACCATCTCCACCATCCATCACCACCACCCATATCACCATGCCATCCATCACAAAATTAGTGCTAGATGAGCTGCAGTACCACATTGCGCTCAAGTAGAAAAGTACCAGTACATAAAAACGACTACATAGCAGTAAATGGACAAGTATCAATACCAATGACACAGAAAAGAATCAATAACCATCAAGTAAGATAATATCAATTTTCAGCAAAAACAAAGCATGGAAACATGCATGATTAGAAGAACAACACCAGGGAAACATCCTAGCCAACTATCCTTGGGGAAAAAACAACAATAATAACTACGGAAAATTTCAGAAAAAAGAAGACATAGGGCCATCAGGACCAAAACCTTCAATGACAAAAAATTCATCATGGATCACACAGAGAATAGGGCTTAGATTGAAGCTCAGGTCCGATACAGAAACATCCCAACGTAGCAGAGAGATATTTCTATCTCCAAGTTAATAGCACATGCACATACATCTATTTATCACAAGTTCATGGCATCAGAAATAATAGGGGCCATGCTATTCAGCAAGGCCCTAGGGAATCATCATATGCCATTAGATTTTAGGGGCCAGTAGCATCTGTTCTTATCTTACCAAAAGCTAGCTAGCTACCAGGAGATATTAGAAATAATTTGCAGGCATTTTAGGGGCCAGTAGCATAACATTGGTGATAAAAGACATACTTGCTCAGTTGAGTGCCAACGATAGCCAGTGCAAACTAAAAACAGAACTCCAAACATACACAAAATACACATCATGTGCGATTCTAAACGTGTGCTTTGGCTGTTCCATGCCAGAATGTTTCATATGAGTGATATGCGAATTGGTAACTAAGCATCCAGCAGATAAGATCTGAGGACAACAATGCCAGATCAACAATGACAAGGACAGCCGGTGCCTTTTATTCTGGTTGGCCAAGACCAGTATCAAAGCGTCTATTTGATTCACTGGAGCTTTATAAGGGAACATAGCATCAGGCAACAAAAATGGCAATGATGCAACAAAAAAAAGGTTTTATTGTTGACATGCAAACAAGGTAAATTGCTATCAACACTAGAGTGGCTGCTTCTAGAAATGAAACGAGCGTGTGAAGGATTAAATCTGAACAGTAAATGAACTGCTACAAGACAGAGCAGATTAGAAAAATCTTTCGAACAATCAAGACATAGATAACGTGATCATGACAAGACAGATTTAGAGAGTGAAGGGTAATGCAGTGCACACACAACATAGCAGTTTAGATACAACATTCAAAACAATTAAGATATAGATATGGTGAATATGACATACACATTTAGGAGTGCAAAGGTATATGATTCAAAATTCCATGATGAAAACACCCATCTCAGATTAATTAATTGCTAAAGTTTCATGTCATTACAGTACGTGTGGTCATGGATTTACTAAAGCTGTTTATTTATGGAAGGTATCCAGTTTTCATAGGGCATAGTAGACAATATAGGTAAAAATAACAGAATCCCACAAGCAAGCAGAGATACGACACATAGCTAAGGCTATAGTAGTGCATAATCATGGGAAGCATAATCTTGCGGAGGCAGCTAATTAACAGTGAATAACGCCAATGGCAAGATCCAGCCTACATGAGAGCTTTATTTGGATAAGGAAACAACAACATACTAGCATCTGGTAGCAAACAAACAAACCATCTATAGTCCAGCACCACTACCTGATGTGAAATTTGTAGAAATACATTTTTACAGTAGCTACAGATTACAAGCAATCAAGATTGAACTTGCTTCCACACAAAATAAGACGGGAAGTGATACTAAACCACTAGTGAGATGATGAACAACATATCACAAATAATATGGGATGGATCCTGGTTATTTTCAGCAAAAAATTACATGTAGAACTTCCGTCGAGCACCTTCTGTGCGTGGCAGAAGAGGGGGCAGCAGCGGGCAGCATGCCGGCGGTGCCGCTGTAGAGGCAGTGCGGCAGCCGCAGGGGAGGAGGAGGGAAACGCGGGGGAGGAGGAGGGAGCAGCGCGGGCAGCAGGCGTTGCATTGATCGACGGAGAGTGGCCGGCGTCAATGGAGCCGCAGGGGAGGTTGGGGCGCAAACAGAGAGAGGGAGAGGGCCGGTGGAGGGAGTGGAGGGGAGGTAGGGAGAGTGGAGCAGTGGAGGGCGTTAGGGAGAGGGCCGGAACGCGCGGTGGTCGCCGGGACAGAGACTCGCCGGAGACAGGGGAGAGGAACGTGCGCGCGTCTGTGTACGATTGAAATCGATCGTGAAAAACGGCTAAGTCTCCGCGGCCCCTCTGTGTACCTCTCTGTGGGGGATTACCGCCAGCGGTAACATAGCGCTGGCGAACCAGCAGCCACGTTCGCCAGCGCTACCTTTTTTTTTATTTTTCTTTTTTTTCTTTGAAATGATTTACTTTATTATTTTTGCTTAATTTTTCTTGAGAAACATTACTGTTTTATTTTTATTTATTTCTTTGAATTGATTTATTTTTGTTACATTTTGTTTTTCATTATTTCCTTCATGTTTTCTCTCGTTTTCTTTTTGTTTTTTATTGTTAAACAAATAATAATGTTTTATTTTGTTTTCTTTATTTGTTTAAATTATTCAAAGACATTTCATTTATAATAATTCAAACACATTACAAATTAATTTCAAACACATTACAAATAATAATTTTTTATTTTGTTTTCTTTATTTGTTTAAATTATTCAAAGACATTTCATTTATAATAATTCAAACACATTACAAATTAATTTCAAACACATTACAAATAATAATGTTTTTTGTTTTCTTTATTTGTTTAAATTATTCAAAGACATTTCATTTATAATAATTCGAACACATTACAAATTAATTTCAAACACATTACAAATAATAATGTTTTATTTTGTTTTCTTTATTTGTTTAAATTATTAAAAGACATTTCATTTATAATAATTCAAACACATTACAAATTAATTTCAAACACATTACAAATAATAATGTTTTATTTTGTTTTCCATTATTCCCTTTATGTTTTCAATTATTCCCTTTATGTTTTCAATTGTTTTCCAATATTTCCTTCTTGTTTTCTCTTTTCATTATTTTGGTTTTAGTTGTTTTCTATTGTTTTTTCTTTATGTGTTCTATTGTTTTCCGTTGTTTCCTTCATGTTTAATTTCTATTTGTTTCCTTTATGTTTAAAATAATATAAGTCCACACATTTGAAATACAGAACAAGGGACATTAAATTTATAATAAGTGCACATCGATATCAGACCAGTTGATCCATGCATATACATAGTTTCGTCGCATACAATTGGCAGACAAATATATACATAGTTTCTCAGTGTTTGATCTTTTTGCCTTTTTTGGTCGCAGTTGCATAATTTAACCCCACATTATGACTTCTTCTTCTGAATGGAAGACCATGCCTAGGTAGCGTTGCTATGCTTCTTCTTATTGTGTATGTTGCATGACTATCATCATCATCTTCTTGATCATCGTCAATATTTGGGTCGCCGAACGTGTCGAACTCGTCCTCATCAACGACTCCATCCATTCCGATGATATTTCTTTTCCCTCTCCTCATGACAACACGGCTAGGCCTTGCGGGGTCTGTTATGAAGAAGCATTGGGACACATGCTTAGCCAATACCCATGGCTCATTTTGCGCTGTGACATTCGCGCTTGATGAGGTTCCAGCTTCGGGAATAACCATGGTTGTAAAGTATTGGTCTTCTTTTCTGACGGTCGACATCGTAGCCCATCTGATGCGGAACATAGGCACCTTCTCTCCAGAGTAGTTAAGCTCCCATATCTCCTCGATCCTTCCGTAGTATCTTAACTTTTTGTCACCGGTGTAGGATTCCATCGTTACCCCTGAGTTTTGATAATCGGAAGTTTTGTCTTTCTCCTCTGTGTAGAAAGTGAACCCGTTGATATCATATGCTTGAAAGGTCTCTAGGTTGGGAGCTGGGCCATGTGCCAAGGCGTACAAAAGTTTATTTTTCGCACAATCCCTTGGCGGTGGATTAGCGACGATCACATCTTTAAACCAACGCAAGAAAGTGGAGTTATGCTCTCTGATTATTTCTCCTTCGGTCCTCCGCTTGCCTTGTTCACTGTACTTTTTCATAATCGAGCTCTTGGTGTTTTTCCACCCAAGTATCGAC
This sequence comes from Alopecurus myosuroides, assembly GCA_028641055.1. Taxonomy (NCBI): domain Eukaryota; kingdom Viridiplantae; phylum Streptophyta; class Magnoliopsida; order Poales; family Poaceae; genus Alopecurus; species Alopecurus myosuroides. Next base: position 156,064,126 of record CM054063.1, read on the forward strand.
CATGTCAATGTGTTGGAGAGCTACTAAGTTTTCCCTATTAAAGTCGGTGCGTCGACAATCCCGATCCACATGCACTTCTCTACGTCCATTTTTGTGACCTACTCCATCGAGCTTGCCAATGTGCTTGTTTCTGGGCAGACCAACAGGGTCCTCCACGTCCATATGATTCGTGCAGAAAGAGATGCACTCTTCGGTGAGAAAGCCTTGAATGATGCTTCCATCCGGACGGGCTCTGTTGCGAACATATCCTTTGATGACCCCATTCATCCTTTCAAACGGCATCATGTTATGCAGGAACAACGGCCCGAGATGGATGATATCGTCCACGATATGGACCAACAGATGAACACATATGTCAAAGAATGATGGTGGAAAGTACATCTCAAACTCGCATAGTATCACGACAATCTCTTCCTGCAGCCTTGAGATCTGCTTCCTCGTGATCGACTTTCGAGATATCACGTCAAAGAAGTTACAGAGGCCAAACAGGGTTTCCCGGACGTGCTTGTCCATTATTCCGCGGATCGCAACCGGAAGTATCTGCGTCATCATCACGTAACAGTAATGATACTTCATCCCGCTATACTTTTGTTTCTGCGCGTCGAGGAATCTGCTTATTAGCCCTGAGTAACCGCTAGGGACTTTGACTCCAAGAAGGCACATCATCAATTTTGTGATCTCGTCCGGACTAAGAGTGAAGCAGGAGGGGGGCAGTAATAGTCATTCCTCTTAACCCTTTTGGCCTTGCGACCCTCCGTCTCCTTATCACACGATTGATCGCCGTCGTCATCATCCGGGCGTCCCCCTGAAGATCTACCCTAATACCAAAATATTTCAGGTCGTTTCTTGCTTTCACCCCGTCTTTGGTCCTCTCCGGCATTATGAGCAGCGTGCCAAACAAACTTTCAAACACATTCTTCGTGATATGCATCAGATCAAGGCAGTGAGGCGTATCCAGAATGGGCCAGTATGGCAAGTCCCAAAACACCGAACTCATCTTCCATACATCCAGAAGCGGTTTTGGCGCCTTTTGCTTTCTTTCCCGGCTCTGGGCATTCCTTCTAACCATTCAGCAACTTGTAGATTTCTTCGCCGCACCTCTTACATGGAGGTCCACGGAGCTCATCCTCACCGTTAAAAAGGTCTCCTCGCCTTCTCCACGGGTCTTTGTTGGGTAGCCACCTTCGATGGCCAACGAAAACTGTTTTCGAATACCCAGGATCTTTCGGAAGTTGCATAAACGTGGGGTCATCCATGCACCTCACGTAACCGTTATGTCCGTGGCACACCTGGCCCGCCACATATCCGTAGCCGAGTAGGTCGTGAACTGTACAGAGTAAGACAGATCTCATTGGGAAATATTGTTCACCGAAGGCGTCCCATGTGTTCACCCCTTCCTCGGCCCATAGCGTGTCCAGCTCATCTTTAAGCAGCTTCAGGTATAGATTGATGTCATTGCCTGGTTGTTTCGGCCCTTGAATTAGCATACTCATGTGAATATACTTCCTCTTCATGCACAACGAGGGGGGATGTTGTACATCCATACAAACACGGGCCAGGTGCAATGGGTGATGCTCTGGTTGCCAAACGGATTGAGTCCGTCGGTGCTCACACCCAACCTGATGTTCCTTGCCTCCGCCCCGAACGTTGCATATTCACAGTCAATTGCTTTCCATTGACTTGCATCCGAAGGATGTGTCAGATTTACTTTTTCACTCCGATTTGGATCTTTCAAAACTTTATTCCTCCTTTTCGCGTGCCAGCGCATGAGCTCTGCTTCCTTGCGGTCCGCGAAATACCGTTGCAGACGGGGAATGAGCGAAAAGTACCACACAACTTTTCGAGGAGCTTTCTTCTTCCCTTTCTTGTATCGAGCGGCGTTGCAAACTAGACAAATGGGTCCTCTTTCCGATAAATGTAGCAATCGTTGATGCACACATGGTATTTTTCGTGAGGTAAATCAAAGGGGCACATGACTTTCTTGGCCTCGTCGCAACTTTTAGGACAGGTGTTGCCCTCTGGAAGGACATCGTGCCAGTATTGCAGGCTTGCATCGACGCTTATGTCGCTCCATTTGTATCTCGCCTTCATCTGCAGAACATCGAGGGCCACTCTCAGGCGGGACTCTCCCGGACCGCGGCCTACATACAACGGTGTCTTCGAGTCTATCTCTAGTTGCGCCAGCTTTGATTGCTCTCTAGCAGCAGATATCGAGTTAGTTGTCTTTCTCAAAAGCAGTTCTTTCAGATGAGGGTCACGCACAACTTTCGTTCGGGGTGTCCCTGTGTCCTCGTCTTCTTCCACGTCTTGTTCAAGATCTTCTCCATGATCATGTGCGGGGTCATTAGGCTGATCTTGGTCCTGTTGTAGTTCTAGTCGATCGTTGTTATTCTCCTGTTGCACATCATTTCCTACCACCTCCGCCCCATGGACTTCATCATCTTCATCATCACTTACCCACTGACTGTTATACCCATCCATGAAACCATACCTGAGGAGGTGACTGAGCAAGTCTCCGGTAAAGGGATTGAGCAAGCCCCCTAGTTTGCACTTTCGACATGGACATCGTATCTCCTTGCGGCCATTTTGTAACATGTCTTCTGTCGCGTGTCTCAAGTAACTATTCACGACACGTTCACTCTTAACGACCACCATTATATGTCGCCTGCACGAGAGCGCGCCAATATAATTAATATTAGAACCAAACATAATATATATATATATCGATATTCACAAAAAAAATCGGCATGACCTTCCTACAAATTGGAGGTTAGAGGAGTGTCAAACTTTGCCGAGACGGAAATGAATCAACATTCCGGCAAAGTGGCAACTCATTTTCATATCCAAAATTTCACTTCATGTCGTATTCACGAAAAAATTAGGCATGACCTTCCTACAAATCGGAGGTTATTAGGGAGTGCCAAACTATGCCGAGACGGAAATGAATCAACATTCCGGCGATAGTTGGCTACTCAATTTCATTCCACAACAAATTGCACACATTTAAAGTCTCCATCACACGACCATATTTGAATCCGGTGAAATTTCACACATATAGCATATCGCGTGTATCCGGACAAAATTCATATACAAACTCATTTAATTATATATTAGCATTCATCCCACCTCAAATGAATAGATGGCTACACGATGATATCCGAAGAATTTTGGAGTTTCGGAGAGAGAGGGGGTAATTCTAGATCTATATGGCTACGAAGGGAAAACTTTGGGTAGAAATGGTGTTAGGAGAGAGATAAACATATATATACCAACTAAAATAATTTTAGTTGGTTCAAAAGAGAGTAGGAGGGTGGGGAAATTGGTATAAATTCGAGCTAGAGAGAGAGGGAGGGGAAAGGTGGAGAAGGGGAGTGGAGGGGAAAGTGGGGTGGGTGGGTGCACACTTATGGCAGATCTGACAGGTTACCGCTGGCGAACAACCCTGCCTGTTCGCCAGCGCTAACATGCGTCCTGGGCCCACATATAGCATATCGCGTGTACCCAGGCATGTTCGCTAGCGGTAGTTCAAGGGAGGGGATGGTGCGCGCGCAGGTGGGTCCCACCCGTAGCGCTGGCGAACCATCTGACTTGTTCGCCAGCGGTAGTATCTGTAGCGCTGGCGAACAGGAAATTGCGTTCGCCAGCGGTACTAGCGCTGGCTAACCCAAAAACATGTGCGCCAGCGATAATCTGGTGGCTATAAGGCTTTCCCTACTAGTGAATTAATGCATATGATATTAGATATATGTAGGCAATCCATCTGTAAGCCACTATGGCCCTAAGCACAAGTTACCATAGAGTAATTTGTCCAACCGCTGGCCCTTTAGATCCATCCCCCGGGGCTGCCTTGGTTTTTAAGAATAAACGAACGAAATGTTTAAGAATAGTGACGCCATCGATGTTCATAAGAGATCCATTTCCAGCTACTGTGGTCCTCCTCCTCCCACAAATTTTCGCGTATGAGCCTTCCATTTCTCCCTGGTCACACCTCTACCTTGATCACTCTTTGGTGTCTTGGGTACCTGACAAGTTCTAGGAGCGAGGCATAGATATAGAAACACACATAAACAACATAATGAACTCACGAAACTATCCCATGTGCATGTTAGATGAAGCACATAGCTGCAAGGTTAGGCCTCGGCCCTTAGCCCGAGTGGACTACTCGCACATCGCTATCAGATCAACAATAGAAAATGTTATAGAAAATAGTACTTGTATTGTAGTTCTTACAACGTTGCCAATCGCGATGAGATCTAAACTACAAGGTAGTATGGCTATGACTATGGTGGTGTAGATGGTGGTGGAGTGTTGATGGCGACAACACTTCATGGCGATGATTGATGATTGGCGGGCTTTTTTGGGTGATGTTTCCTCACCTTTATATAGCAGCAGTGAATGGAATTAGGTTTTTGGGGGGTCTTCTTTCGCGAATTGACTATAAACCCTTTGATGACTTTGAGTCGGTTTGATCATACGGTGAGGATGGCACTTGGTACGGTGGCTGGCACAGTCACTTGCGACCGGACTAGTGGTCGTTAAAGCTCCTACGAGTGCATGTTTAATTGATTTTCCAATCTTGATCATTCCCTTCCTTTTTTGTGTTGATTTCCAATGAGTTCGCATCCACAGTCTGCAATAAAAATAATGACATGGAGATTTGCAGTTGGCTTCCACATTAGGGGTTAGTGGCAGATTTAGAGTAATATCTCAGTCATTTTTATGACAAAGATATGGTTTTAAACATAGTTAAATATGCGTATGTTTTGGACGCTTCTTCGTCCCCAAGCTTAAACCTTGATCATCCTGAGCAAGTAAAAAAATCACAGGGAACTCAGTGTTTAAACCGAAACAATGAGAAGTTTAGTTCACTTACAATCGGTAGTATGGTGGCTCACTCTTTTCTTCATCTAAAAAACTTAAGATAGATAGTGTAGCAACAAAATAAGCCAATACAAATAAAATAAAACTCATATTAACATGGACATTTAGAATCAAAACAATTAATCTACTTCTTGTAGAAAACACTTGTCTGCCAAGAGACATTTAGGAATATTATTTTATAATATTTAAGAATGCGAGAGGATGTCCAAATAAGCATAGCTTAAAGGGTGACTCATTAAAACACCCACTAAGATAAAGTATATGGCTCTAAACTGCACTCTATTTTAATTGACTTTCAAGAACAATTATTTTTACAGTAATGAGACCATGCCAAAGCTTTTATATGTATGATCAATATTGTAAAGGAAAGACCGGGCTGCAACAACATGTCACAACTGGGGTACACTCATGACAACATATAAGAGGTTTTCCTTAGTTATTTTGATCGCTCAAGAGTCACATGAGTGTCCAGGCTGCTTAGGAGCACACATCCATGAGAGTACTGATAATTTTATCCATTATAACATTGTTGATACGAATGTTTAAATCAACTCGTACCCTATATCCGAGATTAACTCTGGTAGATCGTTATAGGCTAGCGGAGTTGTGAGCGTCCCATGAGTGCAAACAAAAGTGTAGAGACACGCATAAAGTAATATCAATTACTATGATTAACACAAAAAACTTTGCCATGAATCTCACTTACCACTAAGCATATGTTCTATCAGACAAACCTTTTAAAAGGCAAATTTCGAGTCAAATAACATTAAATACTATGGGGTTGAATACGTCATTAAAATAGAGTCTTCAAACAATTTTCTACAGCACCCAAGCCTTCTTGTAGAGATTTTTTCTGATTAAATATAATTTAAATTCAGTTCTTTGGCAAGACATGGTTCACTATAAAAAAAATAGAGTAAGAGCAACAATAATGAATAACCAAGTGAAGAAGAACATTACTTTATCTATCAAGACTTGCTTCCCACATGCATATAAAATTTTGATAATATAACTACTTATATTAACTTGAAAGTTTAGAAAGTGGGAATCACAAGACATACCTCATGTCAATGAAATATTCTTCTCTTTTTTAGGACGTATTTATTCGTAACTCGTGGTTGGCCACTCTTCTACAAAATGATTATAATGCTAACGAAAACATGAAGAGAATAATAATAAAAGGAAAATTATTTTTGTGATTTTATAGAATGGTTTTTAGAATAGAAAATTGGCAAAGAAAGAAAAACTATTGAAAACGAAAACAAACCGAAACGAAAATGAAACGTTGAAAGCTATTCCAATGCAAGTGATAAAAACACAACCTCAAAATTAAAAGACAAATAAATGATAACTTGTCACCACCTCTTGATGTAGAAGTGTAAACAACATCCCCAATCTTAAACCTTTGTAACATGTCAGATCATTGTGGCAGTGGTTGTAAAGAATTGGGGCATCGATAATCACACCAAGGATAAAAATTGTTTGCAAGATCAAGAAAAGCGTTATGGAGATTGGTTGCGAAGTTGACGATGTCTTGGATATGTTCTCCGAGCTCGTTCAAGTTTTGGTATGTGGAATAATGTGATGGTATGAACGCCTCCTCCTCAGGTACTTCTGCTTCCTCAAGAGTTATCGTCGAGCATCTCATCGTCTGGCTCAATCTCCTCTCCCTGTCCAACAGAGTGAATTACTCCATTCTTGACAGAGAATAGGTTAAGCATGGAGTGGGAAATAATTCCACTACTCCAGGTATACGGATATAAATGCTTCCATGATGTTTGACAATCATACCTATGGCTCTCAGTGTGGTAGTACCAACATACCTCTCGCCGGTAAGTTGAGCAAGGTTGCTCAAGTCTAGTTCAAGTGCGTCGGCGAGGATGGTGATGACTCCTCCACAAGTGATGGGTCTGTGGTGGTGGTGTGCTTGACATTTGAGGTGAAATAGAAGAATTGTCCCTAAATTAGGCGTCATGATAGTCTCCAATTGTGCAGTCTTTGCTAGGATGAGCATCTCATCCTTATTAACTCTTGTAAATTTGCCGCGTGCCTGAAAGGTGTTAGCAATAACATAGAAAAATAGGGAATAGAAGGGCACACTATATTCCCTCCTTTGGGTATATTATGAGAAACACTCATTTGCGAAAAATATTCATCAGGTCGAGGGTTTAGCAAATAGTTACTTGTACGAGTATGCCCGTCATTATAGGTGAAACCAAAGCGGTTGCACTCATATCGAAGAGTATGTTCATAAGTTGGAAATTTACTCTTTCTTTAGTTGTGTTGTTGGGACGATTCCCAATGTTTTTCTTGAGCGTACTAAAAAATTCCATCGTGAGTCGGCGGTAAGATGGAACATCCTAAAAAAAATCAGTAATGCCAACATTTTTTCACAATAAACTAAATTCATCAGTATTAACGAGAGAATGGATAGTGGCGGGACAAGCCCACTTAGTTGTCTTCACCCCATGCTCATCAAGGAACCTATATCGGCGTCGACAACTACTATCACACAGTTTGATACCTATGAATTTATCGATTGGATTTTTCTTGATGATCTTGCTAGCTTGACTAACACTTCCGCTAGCACTAGGGTTAGCACTAGCACGTGTTTGGCTCCTTGTGTTCATCTAAAAAGAAAATTAAAAACTAGTAACAGTTGGTTCATATAAGATAGACTATGTAATCCTAAAGATACTAGGGGCAGAGATCTCCTGAAATGAATCACAAAGCAATGATCAACCCATAAGAACTAGGCATGAAAACATGAATCCTAGATTGGAAATAAATCATGGTTGAAACAATATTTGCAAAAAGTAATTGGTGGAACAGAGGAGAAGCATACCTGGGATCGTTGGTGCTCAAGAGATCGAACTAAAGATGAACAGACAAATAGATCTCTTGAGGTTTCGAGGAAGTGTAGAAGCGAAAGAACAGGGTGGAAAATAAAATTATGAATTGAAAACCTAGCTTTGGCAGCCATTTACCTGCGAATAGGGTGCGGTACGGCGACCAGTACAGGTCAGGATGTGACCGTACCAGGTCTATACGCTTACCTTGGTGGGTTTGAGGGCCTTCGATGAACGGGTAGGGTGACGAGTACGGTGGCGAATACGGTGGCATGCCACCGTACCGATGTTCGTTAAGTGGTACTGGACTCGTCGAGATACACATGGTCCTTCAGCACAGTGGCTAGTATGGTAAAAAAATCACCATACCACCACACGTTAAGTGGTATTGGACTTGTTGAGATACCAAAGGTGTTACAGTACGGTGGCTTGTACGGTGAAAAATCACCGTAGCACCACTCATTTTGTCACCTGAAAAAAGTTGCGCTTTGAAGTCTTCGGGTAGATGCTTGTTATGGCGGTTGGTACAGTCATTTGTGGCCTTAACACCACTTGTTAAAACAGGAAGAAACCTGTTGATACTTCAATTTTTTACGAGTGTTCAAAAAATTTCTTTACGAACCTGAAATGTTAATCTATAACATGTTTGCATACATAATTCAATAAGGATAATGCAGTACTATAGGTAAAACTTCTAACAATAAAAATTTCTTCTCCTCCTTTGTGTTTTCAACACTAGAGACTAAAATCAAAACTAAAAACTGAAATGAAAAAAATTCTTATCATAGGTTGCCTCCCATGAAGCGGTTTTGTTTTCGGTCGGCTAGCTTGACCGTAGTAATGCTCAACTGGGATTAGTGACTTGTGTGCCCATTCCAAAGTAGTTTTCCTTGAATGTGATGATTCCAGTATCGTAGACTTTGGACTTCTTCTTCCTGGGAAAATTAGAAACAAAAGGATCTCGAGGGGGTAATTCGATCATCATGTGTCCTTCATGTAAATATATCAAGGCTTTTAATGGTTTTTAGAAATGGTCTACCAAATATAATAGATGATATTGGATCTTAAGACATGTCTACTATAAAAAGATCAAGGAGTGCTGGGCTCCCCCTTATTTGTACAACAATATTTTCTTTAATTCCCACAGCTTGTTTAAAGGTAGAATCAACAAGATGAAGTTCAAGTTCAATTAAATTGTAGCTACGTAAGTTTAATATATCAAAAAGCGTTTTAGGAATTGTTGAAACACATGCACCTAAATCACATAGTGCAGTTATCTCATTAACACCTAAATTTATCTTAATTGTAGGCTCAAATATATATTCTAATTTAGCTGGTAGTTTTTCAAATAATATTCTATATTCAAGCTCAAGTTCTCGTACTTTATAAGCGACTTTATTAATAAATTCTTTATATGCTGCTTCGTTACCACCTTCTAGTGATGGGTTCTTCAGGATTACCATTTTTACTTGGTCTTCTACGGTGTAGTTTTGTGAGGGGGCATTGCTATAATCCAGTTCTTCAAGTTCATCTTTTTTGCTTCTCATCATCTTCAAGTCTGCAACTGCATTGGGCTCCGGTTTGCCTGCAAATTTTTCTAAAATCAAAGTTTGACTCTCAGCTATCTTGGGAATTTGTACTTCCACATTTTTTATTATTTCACATAGTGTTAACCTTGTGGGTTAGCTGACCAAGTATATTATCATGATTATCAACCATCTTATAAAAAGCACTATTCTGCTTAGTTTGAGAACTTATAGGTGATTTGAGGGTATCCTCAAGTGACTGTCGGTTGTCATTGTTTGCTTCATTGATGTAATTGCTATTGTTCGGTTGTCTAACAGTGTTATATGGTTTCTCATAATTCTGTCCGAAATTCGGACATCTCCATGCATGGTTATAATCTACGAGTCTATGAAATCTATTCTTCAATTTGAGCATTGGAGATGGCATTTACCCGAGCTTCATTTTTACCTTTAATAACACTAAGAAGCTCATCTAACTTCGTTGTTAGCTCTTCATTGTTCTCTTCAGTAACAATATTTACCATCTGGTATTAGTTCTTACTATATGTCACTGAGCATGATTGTCTTGCATATAAAGGATTAGCTTCTTGTCGACTTATATTTCTTTTCCCGTGATATTTCCTCTATAGCTGTGTCAAGCATAGACTCTCACATAGGATTAAGTGCATTATAAAATAAATGGAGTATTAACCACTCCTCATGCCATGGTTAGGACAGTTCCTAACGGAATCCTTCATACGTTCCCATGCAAGCACTAGTGGCTCGCGATCATCTTGCTGAACACCTGTGATAATTGAACATAGTTGCATTGTTTTAGCTAGTGGAAATTATTTAGTCATGAATATATTGCAGCAACTTTTCCAAGACGTAGTAGTGCCTTTAGACATTGCTAGTAACCATTCTTTTTCTTTCCCTCTCAAATAAAAAGGGAATAGGTGCAGGGTGACTGCATTTGGATCGACATCCTTCATTCGCATCATATCACATAATTTAGTGAAAGTATTCAAGTGCATACCTGCATCTTGGAAGCCGAACCACTAAATAGGTTTTGTCGAATCAAGTGCATAACTACATACCTGCATCCCTCTTGGAAGCTTAATTTCGTAATTCTCCGCAACAAATGCGTGTTGAGTGATGGGTGCACGTAATTAATCATCATTGGGAGATAGCAAGCTTCCCAAGATTCTTGTTTGCCATACTAATTTGTTCATTTTCAAATTAGAACAAAATGTAATTAAATATTTTTTTGGTTTTCAAATAAGCTAAAAAAGTAATAAACTAGTAACTGAAAATAAATTAAAACAAAAATTAACAAAACTAAAAAGGTCTCTATAACCTTACCAGGGTAGCATAAATACTTCCCATCAACGGCGCCAGAAAAAAGGTTGACACATTCGGTCCGGATTTCTGAATGTAGTATGTGTATTTTTCTCGAGTGAACCTAGGTTTATCGAACAGGCAAGTATGTGCCTATTAAGAACAATTGTTGAACACATAGAAAGTGCCGTGTATCGAAACATGGACACCGGGAGTGATCGACGTCCAGCTCTCTGATTTGTTCGGCGAGTGAGCGAAGCGGCTCCTGTCTACCCGAGAACACTTCAGACAACAAGTAGAAGAGGACGGCTCGTCTCCGAACTCGATGACACAGGTTTTACCCAGGTTCAGGCCATCGTGAGATGGAACGCTACGTCCTACATGTTTTATATGGAATTATGTGTTGAACGGTCTGTGTACATGCCTCTTCGAGATGACGGGGATGCTCCCATTTTATCTCCTTTGCGCTGGCAGTGCCCACAGTGCGCTCGACACTTGGTGGAGTCTGTGCCACTTGTCCTGCAAGGTGGCGGGACGGGGTGTGTTGGTGGCGACAACTGGCCTGTGAGATCACCGTGTGTCCCTCGATCCCTGCTATGAGGGACAAGCGGGCATCCTCCGCCCGGCCGCCCGCGGGTAGAAGCTCGTCTACGCAAGGTGGGCCCTGAAGGCCAGTCCTAGGAACCCGTTCCGTAGGCGAGGGGTTGATCGTTCCCTGGCAAGCTCCGTGTGGGCCCATGCTCCGCTCATCCGTGGCACCCTCGTCGGGCAGGGTGCCGACAGTAGCCCCCGAGCGTGGCATGTCAGCGGGAGACTCACGGGCTACGCCCCTCTAGGTGTGGGCAGGGCGTGCTCCGGTTGCTCCGTGCTAAAAGAAAAAGATTCACGGGAAGACGCCATGTCCAGATTTGACCAGAAGAGGAGTGAGGTACTCGAGTGCGTCCCATCCCGAGGAGGCGTGGGAAGCTAGACAACGCCTCGTCTCTATGCGGTCTAATGCCCTGCGAACAGGGCTCAAGGTAGAGGCAGGGGAGGTGGCCCTGCCACGTGGGACGACGCGGCCGCAGTTAATGCCCTGGGAGAGGAAGCGCGCGTGTCAGTTCATTTTTCTAAGCTTATAACCGGTCGCCCGCCCCACTGCTCCCGAAACTTCTTCCTTCTCCACTTCGTCTTTTCTGCAACTGCTCTTCTCCCCCTTCCCTTTAAATCTCCCTCCTGCCGCCCCATTGTCTTAGGAGCAAAGTAAGGGAAGCAGAAAGATATGTACTGAATGTCGGCTCTTGACCTCGAGCGGGAGGGTTGGAAGACTACCCGGGTGTTCTTCCCGCCCGGATGCCCTCAAGATGCAGCCGAGAAGCTGGCACGGAGCTCCGCGGTGAGACTGGGACAACGAGCATGGCGTGTCTGTGATACTGGGCGCCGACACCCCGGCCGACGCGATCTCACCACTGGACATTCCCGTCTTCAAGTGCTTTGTTCGTGTCGGCCTGGTGCCGCCGATGTCTCCCTTCCTCCGTGCCATATTGAAGGAGTACAGCTCTGCCTTGCTCAGCTTCACCCCCAACGCCGTGCAGGCGCTGCCATCTTCTAGCACCTAAGCGAGGCATTTGTTGGGGTGATGCCATCAGTGGCGCTCTTCCCCCACTTCTTCACGCCCGCATAGTGACCGAATGTCTCATATTGGGATCGGTATCCTTCTGCTTTCTCCCCGGTCTGGCCGACCGCTTCATCCCCCTAGAAAAGAAGAGGTGGGACTCCTGGCGCCACGAGTGGGTGTTCGCCCGCTTCCCGGAGCCCCATGCAGCGCTCTCAGTTCCAACCTCCACCGCCGCGAGGGGGGACAACTAGGCGACTTGGGTCTCCGAGATGCCGACTTCGCCCCCGTGTATGCCAAGATCTTAATCTTGAGACAACGGGGCCTCAAAGAGAGGCACGTTGTCGCCCACTGTCTCCGCAACCGTCTGGCCCCCTGATGGTGCAGGACTTGAACTCACTGGGATACCCCAAGAGGAAGGTTTGATGAGCACAACAACAAGTTTTCCCTCAGAAAGGAAACCAAGATTGAATCGACCAATAGGAGGAAAAGCTATCTCTGAAGGTTGATGCACTTGAGATGGCAGGGTGCACTACCGGTTCAGCAGCAACGTGGAACCTACACAACACAATCAAATTACTTTGCCCCAACAAAGCAGTGAGGTTGTCAATCTCACTGGTTTTGCTGAACACAAAGAGGTTAAATGTATGGTGTGTGGAAAACAATATGGGAACAATATAAAAACAGTAGTAGCAGTGTGAAAATAGTGGAAGCAGTGGTTGTATTATGAGTATGAGAAAATGGACTGGGGTCCACAGTTCACCAGAGGTGTCTCTCCATAAAAGATAGCTAACATGCGTGGTGAACAAATTACATCTGGGCAATTGACAGATAAACAATATGCATGACACAAAGATTACTATGAGATTCATGCGGGCATTACAACAAGATACATAGATCGTCATCCAACTGCATCTATGACTAATAATCCACCCTTCGAATATCATCCGAACAAACGTTGGGTATTAAGTTGCAAGCAACGGATAATCGCAGTAAGGAAAGTGTGTAACGTAAACAAAGCAAACATCGTTGTTTTCTCCCTAATGGCAACAGCAAATCCTCCATCTGTCACATTTCTGTCACTCGAGCACAGATGCAAAGGAGATATGAACCCACTAGCACGCATAAATACTCCCTCTTGGAGTCACTAGCATCTACTTGGCTAGAGCATCTACTAACAACGGAGAGCATGCAAGATCATAAATAACATACACATGAAGATAACATGATGATTGATAATCAACAGACATAGCATTCAATAACCATCGGATCCCAGCAAACACAACATGTTGCATTACAAATAGATGATCTCGATCATGTGAGGCAGCTCACAAGATCTAAACATGATGCATAAGGTGGAGAGTACAACCATCTAGATACTGCTATGGACCCGTAGTCCAGGGATGAACTACTCACACATCACTCCGGAGGTGGGCATGGTGGTGTAGACCCCTCTGGTGATGAATTCCCCTCCCGGCAGGGTGCCGACGAGAGCTCCAGAACACTCACGATCTCGGGTTGACGATGACGGCAGCCTCGGGTGTTTCTCGGGATGAAGTGGTATATCTCTAGGGTTGACGTATCGGGGGAATAAATAGGCGAAAGGGCGATGGCGGTGGATGCCCGAGGGGGCCACACCACCCCTGGCAAGGCCAGGGGCGCGCTGCCCTATGGTGTGGCCCCCCCCTCCGGGCCTCTTCAGGACTCCGTGGAACCTTCGGGAATTCTAAGACTTCCGGGCTTCGAACTTTCCAATTCCGATAATATTTCCAGAATAACTTTTCTGAAACTAAAAACAACAGAAAACAGGGAACTGGCTCTGTGACATCCTGTCAATAGGTTAGTCCTGGGAAATCGATAAAAATGACATAAAGTGTAAGGAAAACATGTAGCATATGACATGAAAACAACATGGGACATCATAAATTATAGATACGTTTATGACGTATCACCCCCTTCAAGATCGTTCGCGCCTAGCCTGCCTGGTGACGTTCCCGGGAGACACTACCCGGTTGGCCCCAAACCGAGGGGTATCTGAGCCAGATCTTACGGCGCAGGTAAGCTGGCTGGTCGGGGAGGCTCCTGACGCGGAATCAGACTCGGTTCTAAGTTTGGTAGTCCTCGTGGCATCCTCCCCGCAACCTTCGTTTGTCTTGGTGAAGATGCTGCACCACAACGAATGGGGGATCATCCCCGAGGAGGACGGACTTGGGAACCTCTCAGGCTCCCCACTGCCACCTCCACCCCGGGGCGTCGTGCGATTTCCTTAATCAGTGGCTCCCTGTCCGGGCCCGCTTACGCGGACACATACTTGGGGGTGACCCTCATGGCTCCAAGGTACGCCCCCTTTCTTTGCTTTTATTAATTTCTTCTTGCTCTATTCCTGACGGCTGCCAACCCCCTCCCCAATCGCAGCGGCAATCTCCGTTCTGGGGACCACGGCAAATGAGCACGGGAGGAGGCTCGACTGCCCATCCTCCTGATGAAGAGGAATCGTGGGAGCCCATCCTCTGAGAGTTCCGACACAGCAGACGCCGGCCGTGGTGTTTCCGCCAGAGGCTCGAGCGGGAACAGGGCATGTACTTCTTGGCGCCTCTTGATACGTCCAAAACGTATCTCCTTTTTCGAACACTTTTGCTGTTGTTTGCCTCTGAACTTGTGAGTTTTGGATACAACTAACACGGACTAACGCTATTTTTAGCAGAATTGCCTTGGTGTCTCATTTTGTGTAGAAAAATATACTTTCAGGAAATTGCCCGGAAAAGATCCCAAAGTCCTTATTTTACCCGAAGACCGCCGAAGCCAGAAGAAGAGCTGGAGGGGGGAGGGGTAAGGAGAGGCCCACAACAATGGGCTGGTGCCACCTAGGCCGCGCCGCCTGGTGGCGTGGCTGCCCCAGGCTCCCCCTTCGGACTACTTAAGCCACGTAACCTAAAAACAACGGGGGGTTCATCATATTCCAGAGAAACAAACCAGAGCGCCGCCGCCTTGAAACTTAATTCGGGGATCAGAATTTCATGATCTGTCGCCCTGCCGGGACGGGAATTTGGAGGAGATCATCGCATCGTCATTGCCACCACTTCTCCATCACCCATCCACGATTCCCCATCCATGTCTGAGTAATCCCCGCTGTAGGCTGAGAGGGATGGAAGGGATTGGATGAGATAGTTCATGTAATAATGCCAGATTGTTAGGGCATAGTGCCGTATCCATTGATAGTGCTTTATATCATTGTTGCAACTTTTTATGCTTAATGCTTGCCATTAGGGCCCGAGTGCCATGATCTCGGATCTGAACATGTTATTGTTTCATGAGTATAATTATGTTTCTTGATCATATCTACAAGTTGTTCACACACATTATTGTCTGGAACCCGAGGCCCCGAAGTGACCGAAATTGGGACAAGCGGAGGGGATGGCTATGATGTGAGGATCACATATGTTCATGGAGTGTTAATGCTTTGCTCCGGTGCATTATTAAAAGGAGCACCTTAATTACCAGTAGTTTCCCTTGAGTCCCCGCTGCAACGGGTTGGTAGGACAAAAGATGTTGTGCAAATTTCTCATTGCGAGCACGTACGACTAAATTGGAACACATGCCTATGGTTTGCCTAGAACTTGGATGATTTATTATTATCTATCTGCAATGCCCATGTTTTGATTATTATATGAACTATCTTATCCATGCCACGCCCGTTCATCCATCCCTATGCCTACAGTATGTTAATCCTGTTGTTTCCTACAATTGCTACCACTGTTACTATTTTACTCATGCTGTTGTTTTACTACTGCTACTGCTATAAAAATGTTGCCGCTGATAAATTGTTGCGAGCAAATCTACTTCCAGGTGCAGCTAAACTGACAACTCATCTGTTAAGGCTTATAAATATTCTTTCGCTCCCCTTGTGTCGAATCAACAAATTTGGGTTTTACTTCCCTCGAAGACTGTTGCGATCCCCTATACTTGTGGGTCATCACCTCTCCTTGTTCAAGTGGTCATAGCGAATGCGTACCCGACATGTCTGCCGTCTAACATCTATAGGGCCGCCTGATGAGGGTGTGGGTCCGGCCGGAGGCCCCAAGGGCTCTTCCGTTCCTCGGGAAGATCTAGCCCTCGTTGAGGCCCCGCGGGGCAAGGTGACTCAAACCCCTAGGGCGCGATCCCTGCAACTCGGGTCCCCTATCGGGGACCTGGCAGTTGCTGGGCCTGATTCGTCGAGTCTGGAGGAGGCTCACCGTGCCATCGACCTTCTGGCCGATCAGCACCGGCAGGCGGCTGAGGCGGCCGGCCATGCGCAATGACGCCTTGAGGATTGGCAACGCCAGCTGTCTCTCCAGAAAATAGAACTGGACGGACAACACGCTGCCCTCGATGTGGAAAGGGCGATCTGACGCTCTTTCTCCCCGGGAATGAGGATAATCCCAACGTCGTCTCCGAGCTGAGGCGGTGTCTCACCACTCGGGAGGCCTTGCATGAGGAGCACATCCGCATGTTCGAACAGAACTAGTCGAACACCGTTGTCTCCCTAGAGGAGTCCCTTTGGCAGGCCGAGGAGCTCGCTGCCACACACCTTGGGCACGCGATTCCACACGCAAGGCCCCCTAGGCTGCCTCACGAGAATCCTATGCCACCCAAGGCTGCCCACCCAACACTCTATCCGTACGGAGTGGCCTTGTCCTGTAGGGAAAAGGGTTTTGATTTTAAAGAAAGGGAGAGGATTTATCTGTTTCTCCTTGTCCCAGCTTCCTTGGCGGTGGGATGTCCTATCCTTGATGCGGACATTACTCCCTTCTCATGTTCGAATTTGGACCTGCAAAGTTGTGAGATGTGCCCTGAGACATTGATACGTCATAAACATATCCTTAATTTCTGATGTTCCATGTTGTTTCCCACATGTTTTCCTTATACTTTCACTAGTAGGGAAAAGGCTACCGCAGGCGAACCAATTTAGCCTACCGCAGGCGAATGTTTGTTCGCCTGGGACCACCTCGCCAGCGGTAATGACTTACCGCAGGCGAATAACCAAATGCGCCTGGGGTACCTTGACATACCCCAGGCGAACAAGCCTTGTGCGCCTGGGGTAAGCCTCTTACCTGAGGCGAACAAGCGCTGTGCGCCTGGGGTACATGTTCGCCTGGGGTATGCTTCCCTATTCGCCTGGGGTATGGTTTTGCTGTGTCAAAAAATAAAAGAAACGAAAATAACAGAATTACAGCAAATTGACAGTAATAAATATGAAAATGACACCAAAATAACAGAAATATTTCGATCATCACCAAATAGTCTCGAAACGAATAGTTTAGTTACAAGCATAGTTCAAACACTAGGAGTACATAGTCCAAACAAATCGATAGTTTAGTTATCTAGACAAGCAAAACAACAAGTAGCATCAACACTAGGAGTACAAGGAGTATAAGCACGGCGATGGCGAATGTGGTCATCCGGGCCCTCGTCTTCTCCGTCTTCTCTCTCGCTAGGTAAGTGGCGTATCGAGCTTCCGCCTCCACCATGGTCTTGTACCCCTTGTAGCTGTTGCCGCTGAAACCGTGCACCTGTCTTCGGCATTGGTCCCAGTCGTCGTAGACTCCTGGAACCCTACCGACATACACAACATACCATGTCATCTGTGCATTGGACAAAAATACGAGTTTAGCATCGAAAGTGATAAGACCGCAAATAACTATCAAAAAATAGAAGCATCAAGGTTTACGAATAAAACACGACAAATAAAGGTCTAAAAGTTATATGATGCAAGTGTATACTAACATTTTGTCAATCCTATATTCTCGGCGGGAACGGACGAACGCCTTTTAGCGTGTTGAATGTCCGGGTGTCACGTTGCTCTCGTAGGTGTGCTTCTATGTCACGGTTGCTCGGTGGTGCGTGGCCGTGGAAGAACAAGCCACCCCGAGTGATGACATCCGACGAGAGTATCGTGCAGATCCTCCGCTGGATGCGACGGAACTCAGCCCGCACATATTCAGAGGCGGTGTTGGCCATTTTTGTGGTCAGGTCTCGGAGATCACTTGGTAGATGGGCCTGTTGGGCATCCTTTAAGTACTCCCTCATCTGAAAGATGACATACCAAGCTTCCAACTCAGATTCTTGCTCCGATTGCTTGAGGCAGGGGAAGTTTGTTACGTGGGTGCACACGTAGGCGCCTCGGACTATTTTCTCCTTTTTTAGGGGCTTGCCTAAATCGGCGGCGAAGCCGTTGAGGGCACTATTAAGAACAGCTCTTATGTCGGTGTAGTCCTTCTGCACCGCCCTACCCGCATCAAGATAAGTGCATTGTGACCAATGCGGTTCCATGACGATGAGTACGCATCCTCCGTTTCTGCGCAGAACATTTCGAACAAGAGCCATCAATATCATCAATCGGAATACTAAGGAGATTCTAGAAAGAATGTAACGACGTGAAGCGGAGAGGACTACTTACTTGGGAAAGTATGGCATGAGAATGGCGTTCTTATCCTTGTTATCTATCAAAAACCCCGTTATGTAAGTCGTGATAAGAACTCGGTCCGCATGTGACCGCAAGTAGTCCTCATTCATGTAGTACGGGTCCATAATCGCCATGTGCGGGGTATTCTCCATGACCATATCATGCGCCATGCTAAGCGATACCAGGCGGACAATGCTTCGGTCGAGCTTACCCAAGTGGAAGACCCTGAATATGTCTTCGTATCTGATGAAGAACACCTCTGCGGGATTTGAATCCACAAAGCCCAAGGATCGGGGCACCTTGACCACGTATAGCGGGTAGGAGGGATGTTTCTCACGTAGAAGTTCATTCTCTTTGAACAAAATCCCGTCGTGGATGGTCCTCATGTCACCACCCATGACAGCGACAACCTCTGGTGGCAGCATCGGCTCACCTATCTCATGCACCTTCCTTCACGGGACGGCGGGCGGCAAACGGTCCAGGACTCGGGCGGCCGCTGGCTGGCTACTAGAGGAGGCACCACCTTTCTTCTTCTTGGCTACCGTCCTCTTCCGATTCTTCTTCGGCCTCAAGCAGATGGGAGTGCCGCTTTGTTTTACCGCCTCCGCGGCCGTAGCACGGAGTGTATTCGGGGTAACCAGCGTAGGCTGTGGAGCCGTAAAGGCCGTCTGCTCCTCGGGAGTTTCTTGGGAATAGGTTAGCTTCTTTTGTATATCCGGTTTTCTGGTGGGTAACTCAGAAGAACCGCCCTCTCCGCCATCTACCTTCTTCTGGATATCAAGAGTTCTGGCGGGTAACTTCGGAGGAACCGGCTTCTCGCCATCCAACTGATTTATGAAATCGTCAATGGGAGCAAGTTCAATATCCATGTACTCGTCATGGGTCTCATGCTCGTGATGTTGCTCGTCATTGGACGTCTCGTGCTCGGGAGGAGGAGGATCCACCGGAGGTGGAGAGAGGACATTGCCATGTTGGACCTTGTCTTGTTGGCTTGCCGCGGGCGCAACCGGTGTAGTGGTGACGGTCATGGCTTGGCTTGGCGCCGACCCTGACGTCGTGTTCAGCCGAATAAGGTCTTTCAGCCATAGCAAGATTTGATTGTCCAGTTGGCCGAGATTCAGCTCGCTGTCGGCATCGGCGGGTTGATTAGGAGGATACAAGTTCTCGAATCCCGGTAGCACCAGATCGATGCGAACCCGAAGCTCGTTGTCCGGTATATCTCTGCAATGGTACTTGCGGGATAGTGGCTGCAAGATGCTCCCCTTTGCAACATCCTTCAACTCGCTGCCCACTTTTAGCAGGAAGGTGCATCCCGTCGCGTCAGCCTGCGATAACATGCATGGATAGGTCAGAGAGTAGGGTTATATTGAACTGGCTACAGCTTTTGAGACGGTCAATAATTTACCGTGAGGGCATTGAGCTCGGCTAACGTCGACGGACCACAGGTGATGGTGGGCTCGTCGAGCAACGGGGTGGTGGCCGCGCCGGACACGGCCGACGGTCCATCGGGGGCAGGCGCGTCGGGCACGGCCGACGGTCCATCGGGGGCAGGCGCATCGGGCACGGCCGACGGTCCATCGGGGGCAGGCGCGTCGGGCACGGCGGGGGCGACAGGCACGGCCGACGTCGACGGACCACCGGCGGCGGCCGCGGCGGGCACGACCAACATCGACGGTATGTTGAACGTCGGTAACGGCCCCTGTGAGCCGCCGGCGATGTAGCCACATATTTTTTCAAATACGGCTGGGATGAGCGCATTCATCTTTTCCCCCACCGTTTTCTCAATCTTCTTCTCCATGTTTGTTTCCAAGTCATGGACCTTCTTCTTCAGCTCCTCCGTCTCCTCGCTCTTCTTCGCCGCCCGCGACTCCTTAGTGCTGGGCTCAGCCAAGCCATAGTTGGCGTGCTTCTTATTAAGTCCGCCGCCGGTGATACGGCCTAAGTGCGGCCTTTTCAGAGGGTCCTGGCTCTTTGCCTTGTTGTACCCCCTGATGAAAGGCTTATCCCACGCGACTTTGGCCGTCGACGTCTGCGACGAGGAAGATTCAAGTTGTTGTTCTTCTAGCTGCAGAAGCAACATATAAACGGTTTAGAATTGGTTTCGTACTAGAATGAAATCATGGACTTGATGATGATGAGTTGCATGAAATGGTAAATTTCTTACCAATAGCTTCTCAACATTCTTCACGCTATCGTCCGTGACCAAAATAACACCCTCCACCATCTTCGGGTCCGAGACAAGTTCCCCGGTCGGAGTTACTTTTCTGTACCTCGACCTCATGAATTTCTGGAATTGCGGGTCATGGGCATACTTGGCGTAAGGGTTCTCAATCCCTTTTTCAATGTAGGCCTGGTCCTCTTTCGCCCAAACTGGCTCCTTCCCGTCGTAGCCACGACAGCCGAGATTGTGGTGACCGATGTTCTTCGACGCTAGATCCTTCCCCCATCCCGTTTGCTTCTTAGTGACATCAAGCGACTCGTTATCTAGGAAAGTCTTGAAGTCATCGGGCGTAATCCGCGAGAAGTGGCGATGGATCTCTTCGAATGGTGTCGATTCCTTAATCATCGCCCTCACCATAGTCTTGTAATTGCTCAGGGCTTTGGTGAATCTAGTGAGGGCGAGTTTGTTCACGAGGTTGCCCTTCAGATTCTCGTTGTTGTAGGGGGGAGGGAACTCGTACCGCGCGTGCAGCCTCGAGATGAGTTGGGCGCGCAGAGTTAGTTTCTTCTTGAGAGTCAGCTCGTTGACATTGACGACGTCTCGAAGTATCGCGCCAAGTTGGAGGAAGTACCCCTTCACAAGGTCCAATGGCATTAGAGGCGTGCCACTGGAAGGGTCCACCTCCGTGAATTTCTCTCGAACGGTGCCGACCTTGTTCGGAGCTCGCTTTCGACGCTTGTTTCCCGTCGTGCTGCTCCCTGAGGGACCCCCCGCGCCACTATCAGTGGTTTCCTCCTCGCCACCGGTGAGCCCGTCATCATTGTGGGGCTCGACATCATGGTCAGTTTCTGTCCGATCTTCCTCTTGCGACTCTCGGGCCATAAGGATGTAGTGGTCCAATAAAGCCGGATCCGTAGTAGAAGAAGACATGCCCTAGCTAGCAGTAGACAAAACGTATACTGTTAGTCACCGGAAAAATTCGGCGTGACCTCGGCTATATATAAATGGTCATGCAGGAGTGCCAGAAATTCGCCGGAACGGAAATGAATCAACGTTCCGACAAAACATTGGCACTCAATGTACCTGCAACAGAAATTGAATGCACACATGCATGGCCACAAAAACAGTTCCTTCCATTGCTGTCATCACATGGCACAAAAACTCCCAGGAAATTCATATATCATGCCAAAAAAACCTTCATATATATTGATCAAAGTAAAATACTGCACTTAATTAATAACAAATCACGGAGAATTCTAGCAGTGTCCAAGGCTTCAGTGTTCTATTCACATGTAATTAGTAGGTACATGATCAGATCAAAGTAAAATACTGCACTTAATTTTATACTATGAGCTGAACTACCAGAATCCAGAAATAATGGTACATGATCAGATCCAGTTCTAGCTAAAGCATGTAGCAGCAGTAGTATGAGGGCGTTGGAAGAGGGGGGGGGGTTGGCTGACCTGGGTTCGTCGTGGGCGTGGGCGACGGCGGCGTGGGGTGACGACGGCCGGCGTGGACGACGACGATGAGAGGGACGGCGCACGCGCGCGGCGTGCTCCCGCTCCTCCTCCCCTGCTGCTCGATCCCGCTGCTGCTCCTGCTCCTCCTCCTGCTGCTGCTTCTGCTCCTCCTCCTGCTGCTGCTCCCGCTCCTCCTCCTCCTCCTGCTCGACAACGACGACGGCGGCGTGCGATGAGAGAGGCGACGGCGTCGTGCGATGAGAGAGGCGACGGCGGCGTGCGGTTAGGGCTCGATATGAAACAGAGTGATTATGCGGGTTGTGAGTTAGCAGATCGAGGACTTACAGGCGCACAACGAGTGAAATGCGCCTGCGCTATCCCTTACCCCAGGCGAACAAAGGGAGGTGCGCCTGCGCTAATGTTCTTAGCGATTCGTGGTGCGCGGGCCCACAGAGGTATACCCCAGGCGCACAGATTGGAAAATGCGCCTGCGCTAAGCATTAGAACCGGTTTGTATCACAAACCGGTTCTAAAGGTATGTCCCCTGGGCCCACCTAGCTACCCGCACAAATGGCCGCAGGCCTTTAGGACCGGTTTGTATAACAAACCGGTCCTAAAGGCCTGCGGCCATTTGCTGCCTGTAGGTAGGGGGCCCAGGGGACAGACCCTTTAGAACCGGTTTGTGATACAAACCGGTTCTATTGTGCTTGGCTCGATGCCCTAGTATGTGCGGCCCCACAGATCCTTACCGCAGGCGAATTATCTAGGTAATGCGCCTGCGCTAAATTTCGTAGGATTTTGGTTTGCGCGGTCCCACATGGCATTACCCCAGGCACATGTCCTATCAAAAGCGCCTGTGATATGTATTACCCCAGGCGCGTTTTCCAGATGATGCGCCTGTGCTTAGATATTCTAACACAGCCCCACGTACCCGGCCTGGGACACATCGAGCAATACGAATGCTATAATATGTGGCTCCCCCACGTTGGTTTTCACTTAAAAAATACATACATATGAAAGTTAACATGTGCAAAAATATTTAATGTCGCATCGAGCGTAAATAGATTGGTTTAGCGAGATACCGCAAGTGTTTCTCTCTAAAAACACATTGTATGCATAGTAGCTAGCATGTTATATCGCGACTATTTCCCTCTCTCAACCTTCCGTCACAATATTAGTCTTGCCTTTCTTGGTCGATGTTGAATACGTGACCGCCATATTGTGACTTCTTCTTGTGAATGGAAGACCTGCCCTAGGTAGTGTGGTCCTGCTTCTTCTTGTGGTGTATCGTCTTCACCGGGTTCTTCCATCATCGGGTCTCCGACTAAGCCGTCGAAGTCCTTCTCATCGGCGACTCCATCCATTCCGACGAGGGCCCTTTTTCCTCTCCTTACGACAACACGACTAGGCTTTGTCGGGTCGGTTATGAAGAAGCATTGCTCCACGTGCTTAGCCAATACCCAGGGCTCATTTTGCGCGGTGGGGTTCTTGGACTTGGGTTTGTTGGCTTCAGACATCGACATAGTGGTGAAATATCCGTCTTCTTTCGTGACGTTTGTAGCCCATCTGACATGGAACATCGGCAGCTTTACCCCAACGTAGTCAAGCTCCCCGATCTTTCTGTAGTATCTTCTAACCTCTTCGCCCGTGTAAGATTCCATCGTTATAGACGAGTTTTAGTCGCTACTTTTGTCTCTTTCCTCCGTGTAGAATGTGTACCCATTGATGTCGTATGGATAGGGGCCATATGACAAGGCCAATACAATTTTATCTTTCTCCACATGTCATTGGCGGGGGATCGGCATCAATCTGCTTCTTGAACCATGTCGCGAAAAGAGTAGCTTCAGACACAGCCACGGGGGGAGGTTGTACATCCATACAAACACGGGCCAGGTGCTATGTTTGCTGCTCTGATTTCCAAACGGATTGAGACCGTCGGTGCTCGCACCAAGCCTGATGTTCCTTGGGTCGTTCCCGAATTCCTCATCGAATGCGTCTAATGCTTTCCACTGACGTGCATCCGAAGGGTGTGTACTTAGCACTGGTTTTTCAACACGTTCTGGATCGCTCAGCACCGCCTTCTTTCTGTCCTCGTGCCAGCGCATGAGCTTTGCTTCATTGGGGTCCACGAAGTACCGCTGCAGACGGCCGGGATCAATGAGTGGAAAGTACCACACAACTTTCGTAGGAGCTTTCTTCGTCCCCCTCTTGTAACGATCAGCACCGCACACCGGACATTTGATCTGGTCCGCGTGCTCGTTACGGTAAATTATGCACTGTGGTGGATAGGGGGTGGTGGTGGGTGGCTGGCCGCACTTATATTGGGGACAAATAATATTACCACGCGAATATATATGTTCTGGGAAGCGCCTGCGCTAAGTGGTGCTACCCCAGGCTATTCTTTGTCCCAGGCGAACAACGTACCCGTGCACCTGCGCTAAAGGGAGCTACCCCAGTCCACTTTTTACCCCAGGCGCTTCTGTACTTACTCGCCTGTGGTATCTGTTATACCGCAGGCGAACCGAGAAGCCATTCGCCTGCGGTAAAGGAAGCGTGCCAGGGCCGGCCGTGGTTGGCTCTGCCACACTTTACCCCAGGCGCTTCCGTTTTCTTTTCGCCTGGGGTAACTGGCCTACCCCAGGCGCACCAACTTACGCTTCGCCTGCGCTCATTAACCCAGGCGCACAGTTTTCCTTGTTCGCCTGTGGTAGGATATGCTGCTATAAGGAAATCTCTAGTAGTGTTTATATCATTTTTATCAATTTCCCGGGACTAACCTATTGACAAGATGCCAAGTGCCAGTTCCCTGTTTTCTGTTGTTTTTTTATTTCAGAAAAGTTGTTCTGGAAACATTCTCAGAATTGGACGATTCGAAAGCCAGAAGTCTTGGAAGTCCCGGAAGCATTCAGAAGTCCCGAAGAGCCCCAGAGGGGGGCCACAGGGTGGCCACACCATAGGGTGGCGCCACCACCCCTGGCCGCGACACCTGGTGGTGTGGGCCCCCTGGCCACCCCCCCGGCATCGCCCTTTCGCCTATATATACTCCCCGATGCATAAACCCTAAAAAATCGACCTTTTCCACAAAATACATCCGTAGCTCCGCCGCTGCCGCTGACAAGTTTAGGGGGACAGATATGTGTTCTGGCACCCTGCAGGGACGGGGAAGTGCCCCCGGAATCCATCTCCATCGCCATTGCTGTCTCCTATGATGAGGAGGGAGTAGTTCTCCCCCGGGGCTGAGGGTTCTACCGGTAGCTCTGTGGTTCATCTCTCTCACCCATGGTGTGATCTATATGTTATCATGAGCTTTGTAATCTATTTGAATTCGTAGATGTTACTCTTCAAGTTTTGCTACTCAAGTGCATTATTAATATGAACTTTGGAGTCACCTTGTCCCGCGGTGTGAAGGTGACAGTGTGCACATCGTGTGTGTCTCCTCTATGAATTGTGGTCTTTGTCTAGTACCTTCTAGGGCGCTCATAGTGACAGCGTGGGGTTAAATAGACATGAGAATGCTTACTTTAAGGAATGCTGTTTGCAGCCCTACGCAATGATTAGTATTCGTTATCCAACCGGAGAGGGTTAAGAGTAGCATAGTGAAGAAAATATATCTAGTTATTCAATTATGTGATCATTGTTGAGAGTGTCCTCCAGTGAAAGTAGGATCCCTAAGCCTTATTTCCAAGCATTGAAACACCGTTTTCTGCCTGTTCTGCTACATGTTTGCTTTCTGCCATTTTTATTTCAGATTGTTATTATCACTTATTATCATCCATATTACTTGCATTTTACTCTGTCTTTGCCGAACTAGTGCACCTATACACCTGACAATTGTATTATGTGTGTTGGGGACACAAGAGACTTCTTGTATCTTAATTGCAGGGTTGCTTGAGAGGGATATCTTTGACCTCTACCTCCCTGAGTTCGATAAACCTTGGGTAATCCACTTAAGGGAAACTTGTTGTTGTTCTACAAACCTCTACACTTGGATGCCCAACACTGTCTACAAGAATAGAAGCGTGCATAGACATCATACATCCCTCCTGCCCCCAAAATGTATAGAAGTGATTATGATTGGAGCATGAGTGCACTAGCACCTATCATTGCGGCTTCCTAGAGCCGACCCTGCTGTCTTGCTCAGCAATCTCTGGCTTGGCTACTATAGCCCCTGCTCATGCTTGTTTCAAAAAAAAATTCCACATTTTTCTCCGAGACTTGAGGTAAAGCTTAGGGGCTAGGCCCGAGCATATTAATCCAAAGGTTACCCGTCATTACATCGTCCGCCTCACATAGAGGTTCCCTACATCGGTTTACACTCGGGGAGTCCCTGAAGACGTCGCAGCTCATGATCCGAAGGGTGGTCGCTCTGCGAGCCTTGCGTTATTGGATGTGTTCCATCACTTTCTCGTTATGGGTGCTAGTATACTTTAGCGGAGATCTATTACGCGGGTTACTTACTATACTCACCACGACACCGAACTTCTCCTGATGTTAATGCAATTTCTTAATGAGGCTAGAGTTCTTCGGTACCTTGACCCGGGGACTCCTTCCCGGGGTCCGCGCACCTAAGAGGTGGTCCCTTCGCCCGGATCAATGGGGGATGTCCCCCCGCGCTTCTGGGACGTGGCAGCCACGATCTCCTTGTAAACTCGTCGCACGCATGCCAGTGTATCCCCGACGTTGATTGTCACGGTCATCACTCCCCAGTAAGATGGTATCTTCCTAGAGTTGTGCGTGTGATGCACAACGGACATGAACTTCACCAACGTCGGTTGGCCGAGGATGTCGTTGAAAGGCATGCCGATCTTGGCCACAGCGAGTATGATGTTCTCCGTCCGATAATTCTCCTTGGTGCCGAAGGACACGAGCAATAGGACCTTGCCCAGCGGCTGGGCAGTTCCTGGGTTGATACCCATGGGAGGAAGGTGTCCACGCTCTTCAGTGGATGTAGGCCATATCTTGAGCCTCTAAAAAACCTCTGCCATGAGCTTCAATCCCAGCGCTCTCCTCCAGCAAACGAGCGGGGTTTCCTGCTCGTGCCCCCGGGCCTTGGTTGTCGGGCATTCCCGGGCAATATGCCTCGAGGCCCCACAGTTAAAGCAAGTCCCTAGGATACCACCATGGTCTCCGAAATGTCTCTTCCGTGCGTCCACCATAGCTTGAAGGGAACGACAGTCTCGTTCGTCGTGGTCGTTGGAATTGTGAATTGGGCATCACGGCCCCGCGGTCTTAACCGCATCGACCTGACCCTTACGTGGGGACTGGGGAGTTGAGATCTCCTCCTTTACCACGGCGAGGACCTGCCGGTCCTCACAATTGCGCTTCTTCTTCTTTGGGTCATTGCCATCTTCCTGGTCTTTGAGTACCAGCTCCGGGGTGCGACGTCCTCCTTCCATCCGTTCGCACATTGATGCCAGCTTAAACAACATCCTTATTGTAGTTGGGTCGCGGTAGGCTAGCTCCACTTGTAGCCTGACATCACGCATGTTGTGCCGGAATGCCATGATCACCGCTGGTTCCGGCGCGTTCGGGGTGTGGTGAGCGGCCTTGTAGAAACGCGGGATGAAGAACCGGAGTGTCTCTCCGGGCTTCTAGTGGATGTGCTGCAAATCGGTGAGGGTCCTTGGGCGCACCCCCTTGGAAAGCCCCACGAACTGCTCGCATAGGTCCACCCATGATGCCACCGAATTCCGCGGCAGGTGCATCAGCCATGGGCGAGTGGCATTAGACATTGCCACGGGAAACCAATAGTCCATGACTTTGTCATCCGCCCGAGCTGCCACCATCGCAGTTGAGTAGATATGGAGAAACTCCCTTGGATCCATGGTTCCATCATACGTGGCTGGTATATGGAAACGGAATTTTTCCGGCCATACTACCTGCCGGAGCTTTGGAGTAAAGGCCAAGAACCCCCCCCCTCCGTACTAGAGGGCAGCCTGTCCCGCCTCCCTTGGGTCAGCGATGTTGTTGTCCTTCAGGAGGGTGGACCGTATTGTGCCTCTTGAGGGCGGGTGTCTTCCTCTCACGGCTCAGGGGGCAGTGGCTTCCTTCAAGCTGGGTTGGGGGTCGAAGATACGATGGACATATGGTCTCCTTGTCCTGGAGCGTTGTCGGCCCTGTTCACCCAAGAGGGAGTCGATCCAGGGCGCGGGATCCCCGGTCGAAGGGAGGCACTAGGCCCCGCTTGCGACTGAGACTGCGCGCTAGTGGAGTCATTCCCTCGGTGAGTGTAGGTTAGAAGGCTCATAACCCGGGCCCTCCAGGTGTCGTACTCCGGTGAAGTCTGCGGCGGGGGGTATTCCAGCGGAACGTTAGCCATGGCCAATGCCTCCCTGGGAGTGCGCGCCCCCGACACCTGAGGTCGCTACTGGTGAGAAACGGAGCCGGAGTGCTGCCTCCCACCTGCCGAAGATGGTCTTCGCTCCGCGTCAAAACATCTCGCCTGCTGTGAATCTGTGGTGGTGGAGGTGTTGGTGGAGCGTCTCCGGCTTACGGTCCGTTTGGCGCCTTGCTTGGCAGGCTGTTCTGGTCGCTGCCTCCACCATGTGCCGCTCCCTGGTAGGAGGTTCATCCTCAGGCTGAAGAGGATTGCCTGGGGGTTGCTGGGCTGCAGCTCGACCTTGCTCCGAGATGGTGCTCCGCGCGCGGGGCGCCATGCCGGCTCCCATCAGACAACGGCTGCTTCCATCCCTAGCGGCCCGTGCCTGCGCGCGGGTATGCGCCGCTGGGGGATCGGCGAACGAGGGGGAATTCGGATCCCCGCGGTGTTATCTGCTGGGGGCATGTCTTCCGCTAGCAGTCGCTAGTAGTCCGGGTACAGGGGCGCACGCTCCCCCTACCTAGCGCGCCAGATGTCGTGTGTTGAAACAGGGACACCGGGAGTGACCCATGTCTAGCTCCCTTATTTGTTTGGCGAGTGAGCGAAGGGGCTCCTATCTACCCGAGCACGCTTCAAACAACAAGTAGAAGAGGATGGCTCGTCCCCGAACTCGATGACACAGGTTTTACCTAGGTTCATGCCACCATGAGATGAACCCTACGTCCTGCATGTATGATTTGGAATTATGTGTTCAATGGTGTGTGTACATGCCTCTTCCAGACGACACGAGATGCTCCCCTTTTATCTCCTTTGCGCTGATCGAGCCCGGAGCGCGCTCGATACATGGCGGAGTCCGCACCACCTGTCCTGCGAGGTCACAGGACGAGTTGTGTTGGTGGCTACAGTTGGCCTGTGAAGTCATCGTGTGTCCCTTGATCCCTACTGTGGGGGACATGCGGGAATCCTCTGCCCGACCTCCCGCGCATAGAAGCTCGTCTTCGCGAGGTGGGCCCCTGAAGACCAGTTGCGGGAACCCGTTCCCCAGGCGAGGGGCTGATCCTTCCCTCGCAAGGCTCCATGTGGGCGCATGCGCCGCTCATCCGTGGCACCCCCGTCAGGCGGGTTGCCGACAAAAAGCTTAATTAATTATCATTTTACCGGACCAAACTTGTTTAGGAAAATGTGTTTGTGATCAATGATTAAAAGAGGCTAGGGCAAGCATGGGATAAATAAGATAAAGTGCAAACAATTAGTATAATTAATACATATGCTATTAGATGAATGTACGCAATGCATCCGTAAGCCACTATGGCCCTGAGCACAGGTTACCATAGAGTAGTTCGTCCAGTCGCTGGCCCTTTAGATCCATATCACAGGGTTGCCTTGGTTTTTAAGAATAAGGAAATGAAAGCTTTAAGAATGGTCATGTCATAGCTATTCCTAAGAGATCCATTTCAAGCTGTTGTACTCCTCCTCCTCCTTTGATGGAAACGTGTCAACCTTCCATTTCTCCCTCATCACACATGTAGCTCGATCACTCTTCGGGGTTTTAGGTGCCTGACAAGTCCTAGGAGCGAGGTGATACGGTGCAAATGTATCTATAATTTTTGATGATCCATACTTGTTTTATATCAAGTGCATTTATGCTTTCCGCATGTTTTCACATGTTTTCCTTCGTTCTGCGGATGTTTTCACTCACTAACCTATTAACAAGATGCCCCAAGACAGTTGCTGCTTTCTGCTGTTTTTCTATTTCAGAAAAGTTCTTAAAGAATATTCTCAGAAAGGGCTGAAAATCCACGGAGATCATTTTTTACACGGAACAAAAACGGAGTCCAAAGAAGAGGAGGAGGGGAGAGCCAGGTGGCCCCAGGTGGGTGCCAGGCGCGGCCTTCGGCCACCACCTCTCGTCGCCTTTTCTCCTATAAATTCCATTAGCCCTACAAAGTTCAAGGTCGGAGTTATTTTCCATGAAACATACAAAGAGGAGTCGTCACCTCAAAAGTCAAATCTAGGGCTTCTGCAGCCCAGTTCCGACACCCCGCCGAAGGGGGCAATCGTCACCGGAGGCCTCTTCATCACCATGATTGCCTCCACGATGATGCTAGAGTAGTTCATCTCGGGACTACGGGTTTATAGCAGTAGCTAGTTGGTAGTTATATCTGTTATGCCTCAATGTTTAGAGTCTCGTGAGCTGCCTCAAAGTATTGAGACCACCGTTTTGTAATTGTGCATGTTGTGTTTGCTGGGATCCGATGAACCATGAGATTATGATTATTTTGTTCATGTTAATCAGAGTTACTTCACTTATATATTTAGAGAGTTTTAATGTTTTCTTGCAATGCTCTCCGGTGTTTATGATTAACTTAGCCACATAGTATATTTCATCTCCAAGAGATGGTTTATATTCTAGATAGTGGGTTCATGCCTCCCTTACATCTGTGCTCGAGTGACAGATACGTGGCGGATGGGGGATGTGCTGTTTCCACTAGGGAGAAAACAACGGTACTCTTGTCTGCGGATGAGATCCATTGCTTACATTACGTACTTTACTTAATGCAATTGTATGTTGCACACAAAGAAATCACTTCCTTCCTGCAACTTAATACCGGATAGATTTGCTGGATAGCATTCCTGAGGTGGACTTTTAGCTATGGATGCATGCTGGATAGCGGTCCCTATTCCTTGACGTAATGTCTACACTTTTAGAACCCATGAACTATATCTCGTCATAATAGTATTGGTATACGTTCATGATTTGTCAATTTCCCACCTGTAATTTGTTCACCCAGCATGTTTGTTTTATTTGCAGGGACACCACTAGTGAAACTATGGCCCCGGTCCTATTTTCCACATTATTGCAACCTTATTTCAAGCACTTTAATCATCTTTTCCTTTTATTTCAAGTACTATTTTTACTTTTATTACTTTTCATTCCTGTATACGTTTAATTCTCTAGTTTTCAGCAAGACGAGAAGACTAACAACCTTCTCAGAAAGTTAGGGACAAGAGAGAGTTTGTGTGTTGTGTGCAGGTTCCAGGCTTGTTGACGTGCCACACAACTAGCAAACTTCTCCAAGTCTTCAAAGTCCTACAGGTCGATAAACCCTGGTTCCAAAATTGGGGCAAATTTCCGCTAGACTACATCATACCTTTCTCTTGGGGTAACCCAACGAATGTGTGATCACGTCTGAGAGCATCAAGAATTTCTGGCGCCGTTGCCAAGGATTTCGAAGTAATCATCAACAACAAGTCTCCCGTCAACTACACGTCATCAAGAATTTCTAGCTCTGCTGCCGGGGATTTCAAGCTTCCAGTTAGGGGAGTCTCACACTTCGACCTTCTTTCTTTGGTTTTGTTCTTGCTTAGTTTACTTTTGTTTAGTCTTGTTTTCTCTTCATCAAAAATCCAAAAAAAAGCAGTCCTCTAGTTTCTAGTCTTTTATTTGCATTGTTAGTTTATTTTATTAGTATGCCTAGATCTACTCCTTTTGTTATGTCTCCCAAGGCTGAGGCCCTCACCTACAAACAAAGAGGTGGGGGGATGTTAAAATATGCTTGGTATAGAATTAATGATGCTCAAAATAGGTCCACTAAAAAAATACCAACAAGATCCTCCTTAGAAACTTTTACTTGGGTGTCACCATTTGGTATAGGTTTATTCTTAACACTTTAAGAGGAGGAAATTTTTTATGAGCCCATACTTCACAGGATTTTAAGGCTACTAAAAGTTTCATAGGAAACACCACTTGCGATGAGGCTAAAACCGATATTCCTATGGAGCAAGTTTTTGAAAGGTTGGGCCCTATAGAGAAAAATATATCTAGAATTCAGGAATAAAAGGAGAAAGATAATAACATAGCTTATCAGGTGCATAAGATTTATTGCATTGTGCAAAATATTGCTTAAAGAATTAATATTGCTAAGGGAGCTATTGAAGAAATTTTTGATGATCTTGATGATAAGAAAATTGATAATATAATAGTTGATTCATTCTTCATACCTAGCTAATGACGTTAAATAAAAGCTCTTTTGGGAGGCAACCCACTTTGTTTTCTTTTTTTTTCAGTTTATTTTGTTTTCCTTGAGTCTTAGAAGTTTTTACCTCTTTAACAACCACTCATTATCCTTTTTATTTCGTTTTTATGCCAAGAGAATCCTCTAATAGCGAGGCAGTGTGATTTGGGGAACTTCTATTTTCTGTCCAGATTTTTGCCTTTCTCCAAAAACCTCAGTCTCTCAGCCAAAATGCGACGAATTTTTGATATTTTCTGGGGACATTCCCAATGTTGTAATCTGACTTTTGTTAGTTTACCACTTTTTTTATTTAAGAAACAGAAGGTTTTCAAAAAAATTCATCTTTACCGGTTGTTCTGTTTTGACAGATTTCTGCCAATATTTGCATTTGCATGTTAATCTTCTTCTTTTGTGATTCTTTCGGGGAGGGGGGGGGGAGAGAGAGCCCTAAAATAACTTTTGACATTAGGTAATGTTTTAAATGAATGTTAGACTTGTGTTGAAACTGAACCAAATGGATTTATTATTTTGATGCACTAACGTTGCTAATGAAGATTGTGAGAAGTTTTAGGTGAAGGAACTTTTCAAGTGTAGGGAGAGAAGGATGGTATGAGAAAATGAAGGATGGAAAAAATCTCCAGCTTGGGTATGCCCATGTCACCCCAAGACATATCCAAGAAGTACAACCATCAAATCTTGGGGATGCCTAGGGCATCCCCTTCTTCATCAACAAAAATATCAGGTTTCTTTCAAAACACTATATTTTTATTCATTCACATGATATGTATTATTCTTGGAGCATCATTTTATTTTGCTTTCAGTTTTTTTGTTTTATTTCTGTAATAAATGGTTAGGTCCTAGTATTTTAGTTGGGAGAGAGACACACTCTGTTTTGATTCTCTAGAACACTCTAGTTTTCACTCTTATTGTTCTATGAGTGTTCAGTTTTTGCTAGTACTGCGTTTAGCTCTTGTTTTTCAGTAGGATTTTGTTCAGAGCTTGTTGGTTTGCTTCAGTTATATATGATTATCTCTCTGGTCTTTAATGATTATTTTCTTTGAGGGTTGTTTCAAATAAGTTGATTGGTGTTGGAGAAGAGTAAAATATTTCATGCTTATAGGGGTGCAATAGGAAGCTTGTTTTGACTGTGGCTTAGACTTGGGCATGTCATGTTAGATGTTATTTTAATTGTGTCCTTAGTAGTATATGATATATCATGACTCATATCAAATAACTGAGAGTGCTTAATATGCCATTGAAATTAAATCATGTGTTGTTTCCTCATATTGAAGCATGGTATTGTGGTATTCTCCTTTGAATGATTTATTTGGATTGACTTGGCACATGATGATCATTTAGTTTTTGACTTTTAATATCACTTCATGCTTTAGTTAATAATGTTTTGTCGCCATGCATGATTATGGGCGTTATTGCTCTCTTAGTTGGTCGCTCCCAGTCTTTTGCTAGCCTTCACCCTCTATTGAGTATGAGCTCTACTCGTGCATCCAACTCCCAAAAACCAAAGTTTTCCAATGTGTCCACCACACCTGCCTATATGTGGTATTTCACCGCCACTCCAAGTAAATTTCTTGTGTGCTACCTTTAAACCTTCAAAATTATTAAACCCGTTTTGTGTTCCTGTGTTAGCCCATGAGGAAGTATTTTCAAATTTATAACGTCTTATGTCAAACAAGGTTCTTCTCCACTTATTTCACCCGATGAGCATGGAACATGTGCTCATCTAAATTTGCACAGAGCTGGTGCCAAATAATATGAATTCAAATAATATAAAAAGGCTCTTCCCCATGGATTGATGAATGTTGGTGGGCACCCGTGGATACGGCTAGCCCTGCTTTGCGTAAGGGAAGGTGGTGTCGAGGGGCTACCCCCGAGTAGGGGTAAGGCAAGTGGTAAAAGCGAAGATAAGAGTACTGTTGGCCGGGTTGGTGGCTACCCGGGTAACCTCTACCCGGTAGTCTCTATCCGGTCATAAGTATTGAAGGCCAAGAGGCGATAAGGAGAAAGATTGTATTTGTCCGGGTAGCGATCATGTGGTCCGAGTAGATGGGTTGTGTTCCTACCCGGGCAAGAAGTCAATGGAGCCGTTCTGACAGGGATCCCGCGTATCCCGCAGCCGTACCGACGTGCGGTTCAACTTACTAGGTGCGTGATTATCAGCGACACGGCGTGGTGACAGAGAGGTTGGCACCTGTCTTGTCTTGTCACTGACAGAGGGAACAGGACAGGATGGGAGCCTACACTGTGAGGCTGACAGAGTGGACAGGACCTGTCAGCCGTACGGCGCGGCGGCTTCTCAGCACGAGATCCCGGAAGCGTGCCTTGCGTCACAGTTCTTAAGTCACATCAGTTGTACCTTTTAGTCTTTGTTATTTCGGCTGGGCACCAGTATATAAGGTGACCTTCCCCCTCCTGCGCGAGGGACATTGCCTCAGATCGCATTTATTGCAAGAGCCAGCACTAGAGCTAGAGAGAACAGCCGAGTGGCTACTCGGCCAAGAGGCAAACTTGTACTGTGGTTACTCGGAGATTACACATATAGAGAGATAGGCAGGAGTAGGGGTGTTACCTCCACATGAGGGCCCTGAACCTGGGTAGATCTTGTTGTTTGCAGTGTTACTTGAGCGCGGCTACTCGTCGTGCGATCCCTCCCCGGATACCTCCAGCGTCCATCGGCCCCAACACTTTAGCCATCCCATGGTATTTGTCTTCTCCACACCACGACAGTTGGCGCCCACTGCTGGCTGGGGTTCACGTTCGGACGGGACCAATTTCTGCTTCAGGGGAGCGCGTGGTCTGTGGCCTTGTCCACAGATTCGGCTCCTTCGACTTCGTCACCGACAACGCCGGAGATTTCGGCGGCAGGCCCATGCCAGCAGGTGGCTCGGTGCTCTCCTTCGGCACGCACTTGGTCTATGTCGCCACCACTGTCATCCGCGGGTTCCCGGAGGTGGTGCTCATCGCAGAAGATCCTCCTGCTGTACTCGCTGCCCGCGGGGAGCCTTCTGGCTGCTCTGCGGATAGCGTGGAGGTGATGATGACGGGCCCAACTATCGATGCCGGGAAAGGTGCGGCCGCTACCGCGGGCGTCATCGAGGAACCTGTTGGCGCAATGGTTCACAAGCCCTACGACGCGCCCCACAACATTCCGGGTTACGTGGCTCCTTCCACGTCTACCGCGATACCAGCTGCTCGCGGTGATGCTACCGTGCAGCTGGGCATGCCACGAGCTAACGAGGCAGAACTTGCCGCCATGAAGGCGCAACTCGAGCAGCAGCGTCAAGTGCTACTCATGGAGTCCCAGTAGCTGGAGAAGGTTAGGCTTGAGCTTAGCCTAGATCAAAACGAGTACAACATAGCACATGGCTTTACTCCTGTTTCTAGGCTGCCTAGCAAGCTAGGCGCTACCTGCCGCAACTTAGGCGCTGAGCTGGCTAGAGATGGTAGGACTGCTAGCCAATCTGCTAGTTTGAACATTGTTGGTAGGCCCAAGTACAGCACCCCCGCCAAAACTCTTAGGGCTGCAGAGGCAGTGGCTGCTGAGTTGCCGCATCTTCCTGGCAATGAGAGGGACCAGAGTGTGAACTCTGGAAAAAACAAACAGATGCAGGTGTATGACCCGGCTGTCGCCGCAAAACAGCACGCTGTGCCGCAGCAGCCCGGTCAGAAACACAACGCTGCAGGAGCAGGCTATCAAGCCAATAAAGCTCACAGCAAGGAGCAAGGAGGAAACCTTGCAGGACCTTCTCGGCGTCCTGCTGCCCAGCCTACTCGGCAGAGGATGCAGCAGCCCACGGCAGCACAGCCGCGTGCAACTATGCCAGCAGCCAATCCGGTTGTGCAACCCGCAGCTGTGCAGGAAGATCGCTATGATGATGGGTACTCGGCGATGGGGCTAGCCGGGTATGATGACCCAAGAGATGTCACTGATCGTCTGGGTGACCGCATGCTGGAGCCCAGCGATGCGAGGTACAAGCTGGACCAGATCAATCGGTCTGCGCAGCTCGAGAACAAGGGGCCACCCGGCCCAGATTGCTTTGGTCGCCGCATCATGGAGGAGCCCTCCGTGAAACGGTTTCAGCTACCTAGGGGGACCAAGTGCTATGATGGCAGCACCAAGCCGGAAGACTCGCTGAGTGACTATGTTACCGTTGTGCACATTGTAGGCGGCAACAGGAGATGGGTTGTGCGGTATGTTCCGCAGATGTTGGAGGGCCCTGCTCGGATTTGGCTCAACAACCTGCCAAGAGATAGCATCAACTGCTGGCTAGACTTCTCGGAAGCCTTCGTCAGCAACTTCACCAGCACGTACAAGAGGCCGAATAGGCCGCAGCAACTGTCTGCTTGCAAGCAGCGAGAAGAGGAAACTGACCGCAAGTACCTTACTCGGTGGAGCACACTAAGGAACACCTATGAGGGTGTGAATGAGTCTCAGGCAATCGCTTGGTTTGCGCAAGGATGTAGGCATGGTAGCATACTGCGGCAGAAGCTGCAGAGAGAGATGCCGAGTACGCTCGCCGAGACAATCAAGATTGCTGATATGTATGCACTCGGAGACCCTACTCAGCCTCTGCTCGATGTTGAGCCGAGAAGGAAGCACCATGACAGCAACAGACGCCAAGACTTTAGAAACAAGCGCAGAGGTGACCGCATTGATACTCGGTATGATCCCGAGGAGGTGAATGCTGTGATCCAAGGCCCTGCGGCTGCTGGGAGTAGCCAAAGGCAAAAACTGCTAGAGCCCAATACGGGCAGAACCAGAATCAGGGCCAAGGCATCAAGAAGCCATACAATGCTCCTCAGCAGGGTAGTGGCAACCCAGATTCAGGAGGTGCTCCAAGTTTTATCTTTGAGAACATGAAGGTTGGGCCATGCAGCTTCCATACTCGGCATCCGAGTAGGCCAACCAACCACACCACCCGGAAGTGCAGCTGGTGGGACCGTATCAAGGATGAAGACGCTGGTCAGCTGCCCCCTCCTCCTCCTCTGCCGCTTGCGAATGCCAATGTGCAGCCTATTCGGGCAGCTGCTCCCAGGCCTGCAGTGAATCCGAGTAGGGAGAATGTGAACCAAGTGGCTCAGGGAGCCAACCGAAACTACAACAACGACAATCGCAACTTCAACAACAACAGCAACCGCAACTTCAACAACAACAACAACCGCAACTACAACAACAACAACAACAACAACAGGAACAACAACACCACCAACAACAACAACGGCAACAATGGTGGTGCAGACCGCAACCAGTACCAGGAGCACCATGAGAGCTACATGATCTTCACCACCGAGCCAGACGACAAGCAGTCATTGCACAGACGTGCGATGGAGGTGAATGCAGTGATCCCGGCTGTGCCTCACTACGTGCACTGGTGCGACCAAGAGGTTACTTGGTCCAGAGCTGATCATCCCAAGGTGATGCCAATCCGGATAGCTATGCTCCGGTGGTGGATCCCACTTTCTTGGGAACCCAGAAGAATGTCAGGTTCAGCAAAGTGCTGATCGATAACGGCAGCAGCATCAACATCATGTACCGGGATACGCTGGAGAAGCTCGGCCTTGCCGAGAACATGCTGCTACCCAGCAGGACCACATTTCATGGCATTGTGCCAGGAGTATCTTGTGCTCCAATCGGCCGCATCTGGGTTGATGTCCTATTTGGCACAAGGGAGAACTGCCGCACCGAGTGCCTGCAGTTTGAAGTAGTTGACCTTCAGAGCCCCTACCATGCTCTACTCGGTAGGCATGCCCTTAGCAAGTTCATGGACTCAACCCATGCATCCTACCTGAAGATGAAGCTACCTGGTCCCAATGGGGTCATCACCATCTCGGGTGATTACAAGCGTTCCTTGGAATGTGTGTCTGCTAGTTCTCAGTTGGCGGAGTCCATGGTCATTGCTGCCGAGAAGAAGAAGATACACAAGGTGGTTGCTATGGCTCAAGCGGCGCAAGGTGGTGCGCCTGGCATGCCGGGTTCCCAGTACAGAACGGCTTTCCAGGCGTCCCAGGAGACAAAGAAGGTCCAGGTCGATCCTGAGTTCCCAGACCGTGTTGCCATCATTGGCGCCGGGTTGGGAGAGAAATAGGAAAGCGAGCTCATCCACTTCCTCCGTGAGAATCGGGATGTCTTTGCATGGTCCAATGAGGATCTGCCGGGTGTCCCGAGGGAGTTGGTTGAGCACTCGCTACATGTGCGGCATGACGCCAAGCCGGTTAAGCAGGCTATGCGCCGCTTTGGTGATGAGAGGGTGAAGGCCATCGGTGATCAGATCACCAAGTTGCTGATCAGCGGATTTATCATGGAGGTACTGCATCCGGATTGGCTAGCCAACCCGGTTACGGTTGAGAATAAGAAGGAGGACCCCAAGGCCGCTACTGCATGGCGCATGTGCGTAGACTACACCGACCTGAACAAGGCCTACCCCAAGGATCCATTCCCGCTACCCCGCATAGATCAGGTGATCGATTCCACAGCCGGGTGTGAAATTTTGTCTTTCATTGATGCTGTAACATCCCAAGTATGAAAAATAGCCATTAGAATGTTTGCTCTCTGTTATTTTATGTTTTGCATCATGGCATCATGTTGATTGCAGTTGTTTTGCTTGTTTTCCTTTTGTTTTCCAACTGTTTTCATTTGTTTTCCTTTGTTTTCTATTTGAATTTCAACTCAAATTTCAAACCTTTGTTT
This sequence comes from Alopecurus myosuroides, assembly GCA_028641055.1. Lineage (NCBI taxonomy): Eukaryota > Viridiplantae > Streptophyta > Magnoliopsida > Poales > Poaceae > Alopecurus > Alopecurus myosuroides. The sequence goes on from CM054063.1 coordinate 156,103,403, forward strand.
CATACTTGTGATGTTACAATTTCTAAAATGATATTTCAAAATAAAACAATTGTTTGTTTCCATTAAAGTGTGATTTCAAAACTGTTGTGTTGTTTCTATAAAAATGCATCCAATAACCAAACCCTTTTCAAAATTCAATTATGATTTTCCTCCAAACAACAACCATGTTGAAATTATGAAAATTGCAAAACAAAACTCTCCAAATAAAATGGTTCAATTAACACTTCCATTTGTCTCCATGAAATAATAAAAAGCTCAACTCTTATTTGTTATTTGATAATCCACTTAATATAATTTGCATTCAAACAATTCCAATCTTTTTGTTCCATTTAAACACTAATGTGCACCCTAGTTAAAATCTTGTTTTCTATAATGCACTTAATAATAAAAATTCATCCAAATTTGATTTAAAGTACAACCAGCAATTTAAAGTTGAAATTGTTGGAAAACATGGTTGGCAATCACTTGATCTTGTAAAAACTAACCTAACCACAATTTTCCTAAATTTTTCCTAGCCCTAACACTCATCTATTTCTTCCTTTTCAAATCAGCAAAAAAAAAATGACAAAACAATTAATAAAGAGCAAGAGAGGAGGGAGAGGGCACACCTAGGCCCAGCCTTTTCCCCTTTGGCCCAACTCCCTCTCAGCCCACTTACCCCCTCGTGCCTTCTTCTACCTTGGTACGGTCACCATCCATGCTACCCACGTATACAGAAAGATCAGGCAACGGTGATCAGCTCCACCTCCCTTCTATAAGACCTGGAGCTCGAGCCCTAGGGTTCCCTAACCCTAACCCCTTCCCCTCTCTTCCCTTCCCCGCCTCCATCTTCCTTCCATCTCCCTCATCTCTAAAATTTTCTTCTCTGTATCTGTAACTGTACCACCTCCACCCGAAACTCCATCCCCTCCGGCGATCACCGGCGTCGGGGCCCCTCCGGCCGCGGTGAGGGCGGGAATGGAAAGCCCCCACCGCGGGCTCCCTTCTCCCCCTCGGCACGGGCGGGGACGGCCCGAGCCGCCGCCGCCGTCCGCTCCAAGGTCGCCGGTCGCCCCTGCTGTCCGCCCACGACCTGCTGCACCTGCTCCGACACCTGCGCCTCCATCGCTCGGTGAGGCCCTCGATCCCCTCCGTCTTCCCTCGCCTCTCCTCCCTCATCTCCTCCATCTCCGGCCACCCCACGCCGCCCCACAGCGACCACCGCCCCGGAGATGGCCGCCGGCGTCCGTCCTTTTCCGCCCTGTCGAGTTACAGCGAACTGCACGTACACTTTCAGTTAACGTGCAAAAATTCAGAAACCAGCCCGCACCACCACCTTATCCACCCCGAGGCCCACTTCCTGTCACCAAAGTTCAGCTACCCCACTGGTCAACATCCCTTGCGCCTAACCCACAGGTGCTGGGTTTGATTCCCCCTCACCACACCTTTTTATTCTCTGTTTTTTCTTTTTCTGCCCGCAGTTCAGAAAGACAGATCTGATCAATTACTTCTAAATTCTATATAAAATTGAATATCACTCCAATTTGAACGATTCAAAATCCTGTGAACTCATAATTTTGTGCTCTTTCCAGTAATGTCAAATTTGCAACATGTTTGTGTAACAATTTTTGCACTAAATAATTAATTACTGAAAATGCAATAAAATTTGGAAACTTTGGAATTTCATAACTTTAGTTCTACTCATCCAAATTAAGCAAACTTGGTCTCTAAAATTTTTTCTTAACAAACTCTACACATTGGTATTTTATTTGGACATAATTGAATTAATTTTGAGCATGTTTCCCTCTGTTTACTAAAAATGGCAGAATAAGAATGATTATGGAAAATTGCATAATAAATTCAATAATCACCCAAAAATTATGTTTGATAGCCCAAAATGTTCAATGAAACCTTTGCTACATGTTTTCAACCTTTTCAATGCAATTTGTTACTGTTTTGAATATTTTAAATTGTTGAAATATTTGAATTCTTGTTTAATTCACTTAAACTTGCAAAAATCATAACTTGTTCATAAAAATTCCAAATTCAACAAACTAAATATGTTTTCCAATCAACTTTTCATGTACTTTCCAAATATAATTTTTTTTTGCTGTTTTGGATAATTTAATTGCTGAAAACATCTGTTTCTTGTTTAATGCATTTAAAATTGCCAAAATCATAACTTGCTCATTTTAAATCCAATTTCCACAAATGAAATATGTTTTCCATGCAAAATTAAACCACCTTTCCAAATATAAAATTTGTTTCATGTTTTGAATAATTAAAATTGGTTAAATGATTTAAACCTTGTTTAAATCATTTAATATTGCTAAATTCATAACTTAATCAAAACAAATTCTTTTGGGACATATAAAATATGTTTTCCAACCACAAAAGTATAAACTTTTCAAATATGAATCTCACTTAATGTTTTGAACAAATAAAAATTCAAATAAGTTCATGTTTGAATTAAATTCATTTAATTCTTGCTTAAACTTGTTTAATTCATAAATAATTTATTTGAAATCCTTTTTCAACAAGTGAAACATGTATTCCACCTAAAATTGTGTGAACTTTCCAAATATAAACTTTGTTATCTATTTTGAACAATTTAACTTGGTGAAAACAACAAATGCTTGTGTGACCCCTTTAAGAAACCAAAATTTCTTAACTTAATAAATGAATTTCTAAACTTGGTAAACCTTATTTCCAATTGTTTCTATTGTTGTTATTTTGCTGTTTTCCTCATCCATGCATCATGCTAATTCACTTCCACATGATGATTAGTTGTAGAACAATTAATTCAACCATAATTCATGGGCTTTTCATATGCAACTCAGTTGCATGTGGGTCCATTTAATCATGTTGTTACCACATCAACTAGTTTATTTTGATGCATCAAATAAATGGTCATGCATCATCCCATGTTTGTGCACTATGCAATGTTATTGATTGTTTCTCTCTGCGTTGTTTGTTTGCTTCTTCTCGGATAAACGACGACGTTGAGACCGACGATACTTACGACACCCCTTCTAAGGAGTTAGCTCAGTACCAGGCTACTGGGTTTTGCAGGCAAGTTATCACTCACATGAACCATCGTGTTCCTTTCAACATTGGTTACCGATACTTTCCGTTGTCTATTCTGCTAGCCTTATGATTAGTTGCTTCTGTTACGAACCTATCACATGTATCCTTTAACCCTGATATTGCCTCACCTCCATACCTATAACCTTTTGTTTGAGCCCGTGTCTTACTAGCATGCTTAGGTTGTTTTGCTCGAGTCTGTTACCCGTTACTTTCTGTTACTATATTCCATTATGTTCTGGGGGCTCGATGTTTAATAAATCAATCATGCTAATGTTATTATTAATAATAATTTGATGATAAGGCACCGGCAGGAGGCCCTTTGTGGTTTTGAGGCTTGCTAGTGTCGACCCTAATAGGAAAAGGGTCTTGTCTACTGATCCATGATGAGCGCACTACCCGCATGTGGGAAGCGAGTATGGGCGCCCCCCTCAATTTGACTCGATTCGCATCTCGTCCAAATCGCCTCATTTAGTTCGGGTTTTCCATTTGCTGCATGCATGATCTTGCGAGCCCTTGGTACCCGGGTGGAACTTTCGTAGTCGGCATATAGGGGGACACGTTCTTAGAGTGCTATGAGGGTCCATTTTCTTCTGGGCTCGATTAGTCGTGCGCCCAAGGTGCTTTGGGCTTGATGCGAAGAAGAGTTGAGTTGTGTAGAGTGCCCCGCTTGGTGGGAGGCATCCCATCTGGCGGGTTATTCTTGCGTGTACAACCAAATTGGTGCAACCCTGCAGGGATAAATCTTCTCGAGAAGCCGTGTTTTCCGCGGTTATGGATTACTTGGTGAAAGTACTGGCTAACAAGTACTCAGGACAACTTAAACCTAATGTTTAACAACCTTACACCCAATGATTAACAACTTGACTAGTAATAGGCTTATTGACACAATAATCTGAACCATCATTAATCCAACTGTGTGAGTTATTCTCGGATTGCTTCTTTGGATAAGGGGCGAGATCCAGGATGGGTTTGTTTGGAGTTAGTTGATAGGTTGGTTACAATACCCGATCTTATCTCCTTTCTGTTAGCCGGAAGTGGTAGTAACTCTGTAGTTGGTTAGAGCAGCCAGTTGCAGCATCTTTTATATCCCCTTCCTTCCGTTGAACCCAAAGCATTTGTGCTTGGTGTTGACGGGTTACATTTTGGTGAACTGTGAGTCTTGCTTGCCAGTACGTTTATGTACTGACCCCTTTGGGGCTGTGGTTTCCGCAGACTACGTTTCCGAGGATCCCCGTGGTGGCTACTACGTGGAGTATGACGAGACTGCTGACGAGTAGATAGCGGACCCGGGAAGGATCCGAGACTTCGTGGATGGGCTCCGTCTTTTCGTTTCCGGCCTCTTAGGCCTATTTGGTTCTTGTCTGTACTCAGACATGTTGAATGCTTCCGCTGTGATGTAATGATGATATGTTGGGACATGTGTCCTCTGAATGATTGTATTTGCTATCTCTGCTCTAATGAGAGCTATTTGCAACTTATTTCAATCTTTTGTGTCATAGAGATCTGTTGTGATATCACTTGTTCCAATGCCGTTGACGTACCATGTGTGTATGTTTTGAAGTACGTCAATGGAAGTATCCTGATTTCTATGGGATAGTTTACGTCGACGCTGAACAGATAGGGGTTGGTTGTCACACATACGTGTGTTGGCCTACTCGTAAGAGGACGCGGGTGCCGGTAAGCACCGTAATCCAATCTACTACTGTTCAACGGAACGGCGAGTATCCTTTAGAAGTCCGGGTGCGACAGATGCCTACTCTGGTTTCCATCAGATAGCTCTCAACCCGTATGATCAAATAAAAACTGCCTTTATTACCCCGTATGGGGCTTATTGCTATCGTGTCATGTGCTTTGGGTTGCGGAATGCTGGGGCTACCTATAAGAGATGCATGAAGAAATGCTTGCATGACCAAATTGGCAAGAATGTGCAGGTGTACATAGATGACATTGTCATCAAAACAAATAAAACACATACTCTGCTTAGTGATCTTAAGGAAACCTTTGCCAACTTGCGCAAATACAGGATGAAGTTGAATCCGACTAAATGCACCTTTGGCGTCCCGGCTGGCAAGTTACTCGGCTTCTTGGTATCCAGTCGGGGCATTGAAGCCAATCCTTCAAAGATAAAAGCTATAGAGAGCATGTCTTTGCCGAGATCACTGAAGGATGTGCAGAAGTTCACCGGATGCTTGGCTTCTCTGAGCCGCTTCCTAGGCAGAATGGGCGAGAAGGCCTTGCCTCTTTACCAACTCATGAAGAAGAGTGACAAGTTTGTCTGGACACCACAAGCTGATGTGGCGTTCAAGGAGCCGAAGACCATGCTGGGTAGCGCTCCTATCCTGGCTAGCCCGCTACCCAAAGAGCCAATGTTGTTGTACATTGCAGCAACCAACCGGGTAGTGAGTGTGGTGATAGTGGTGGAGAGAGCAGAGGAAGGCAAGACTGTGCAGCGGCCAGTATATTATCTCAGTGAGGTGCTATCCAGCTCTAAGAAAAACTACCCGCACTACAAGAAGATGACTTACGGCATGTACCTGGGTGCCAAGAAGCTCAAGCATTATTTCCAAGAGCATCCCATCACAGTGGTGAGTACTGCTCCCATCTCGGAGATCATGGGCAACAAGGAAGCAAGCGGCTGGGTAGCCAAATGGGCAATCGAGCTAGCCGCGTACGCTCCTCTGTACGCGAGAAGAGAAGCAATCAAGTCACAGATTCTGGCAGATTTCTTGGTGGATTGGGCCGAGGTGCAGTATGAGCCTCCCTTGCCGGAAACCAACTACTGGAAGATGCATTTTGATGGCTCCAAAGTGAAGGAAGGCCTTGGTGCTGGCATAGTGCTTACGTCACCCAAGCGAGATTAACTCAAGTACGTGCTGCAGATTCATTTCAAGGCATCTAACAATGTGGCCGAGTATGAGGCCGTGGTACACGGCCTTAAGGTAGCCAAGGAGATTGGTGTGCAGCGTATCATCTGCTATGGCGACTCGGATTTAGTAGTGCAGAAGGTATCCGGCACCTGGGATGCTCTGGATGCCAACATGGCGTCCTATCGGTTTCTGGTGCAAACCATGACTGGCTTCTTTGAAGGGTGTGAGTTCCATCATATACACCGAGCAGAGAATAATGCAGCTGATGAGCTGTCCAAGTTGGGGTCTTCTCGGCAGTTTATCCCGGCTGGGATTGCCTTGGAGCATTTGAGGAAGCCATCCATCAAGCCATCCCCCAACTCGGAGTCTATCTTTGTTCCTTCTCTGCCAGGAGAGGAAGCTGTTCCAATGGAGATTGACTGGGAAGCTGCAAAAGAGAACCCGGGGACTGGCACCTGCAACCCGGGGACTGCTCCATTCAACCTGGGGACTGTCGCATTCATCGAGGGGATCATTTCTCAGTACTCGGGGACTCGCCCCCAACACAGAAGAGGTCTTGGTGGCTGATCCAATGGAAGTGAACGAACAAGTGTTTCCCACACGGGAGACACCGAGTTGGGCTCTGCCCATATTATCCTTTCTAACGGATGTCACCTTGCCAAGTGACGAGGTCACAGCCAGGCAGATACAGAGAAGATCCAAAGGCTACACTATCCTCAACATGGTACTGCATAGACGGATTCCTACTGGCGTGCTGCAACGCTGCGTCGAGCCGAAATAAGGAGTAGAAATTCTTGTGGAGATACACCCGGGGGAATGTGGGCATCACGCCTCTTCTCGGGCTTTGGTCAACAAGGCTTTCCGGCATGGTTTCTTTTGGCTCACTGCCTTGAAGCAAGCTGAAGATATAGTGAGAAAGTGCAACGGCTGCCAGAGATTTGCAAGTAAGATTCATATGCCAGCTTCCGAGTTGAAGACTATTCCCACTACTTGGCCATTTGCAGTTTGGTGTTTGGATATGGTGGGTCCTTTCAAGCCGGCTAGAGGCAACATGACTCACATCTTGGTCATGGTTGAAAGTTCACCAAGTGGATTGAGGCCAAGCCTATTTGGAAGTGTGATGGAGCCACAGCTGTGAGTTTCCTGAAGGATGTGATCCTGAGATATGGCTACCCGCACAGCATCATCACTGATAATGGCACAAACTTTGTTGAGGGTGCTTTCGCAAGATTCTGCAAAGAGAAGCGGATCCGGCTAGTTGTTGCATCTGTTGCGCATCCGGCCTCCAATGGGCAAGTTGAGAGAGCAAATGGCATGGTGCTATCCGGCATAAAGCCAAGGCTGATGGAGCCATTACAGCGAACCCCTGGTTGTTGGCTGGACGAGTTGCCGGCGGTGTTGTGGAGTCTAAGGACTACCCCTAACCGATCAACCGAATACACACCATTCTTCCTGGTATATGGAGCTGAGGCCGTGTTGCCCACTGACCTAGAGCATGACTCGCCCCGAGTAACCCTCTACACTGAGGCGGAGGCGAGAGAAGCTCGAGAAAATGACGTTGACCCGCTGGAAGAAGCAAGAGAGTTAACTGTGTCACGTTCAGCTGTCTATCAGCAAAACTTGAGGCGTTATCACAGCCAGAAAGTGAACCCAAGGGTTTTCCGAGAAGGAGACATGGTCCTTAGGCTCGTGCAGCGCACGGCCGGGATGCACAAGCTGTCCCCTCCGTGGGAATCTAGTTGACGCACAGGCACCCCAGAAGAACAGGCCGGATAGAGCCGGAGAGGAATCTAAGCGCCCCTGGAATGTAGCTCTACTCCGTCGTTTTCATTCATGAGCAGAAAGTTGTATGTATCTCATCAACCGAGTTAAAATTCTAGTAGGCACTCCGATTCAAACTCGGGGACTGCCCTTGTCCAAATTTGTTCTGTGTTGTTCTACTCTGTTTTACTTTATCTACTCGGTTGCTCTACTTAGAATTTCATAAGCATATCTAGTAGTGTGTCTAAACCCAAGGGCCAACTCTTCGACTCTGCTGATGTCTGCAACCCGGCTTCATGGCAAGCAAGAGAACAAGCCAAAGGTCAATGAGCACATGAAAAATTGCTAAGGAGAAGAGAGGTGTAGCAACCGAGTAGGGTGTTCTTTTCTGTTTTTGTTGTCTCTTTTCGACTAAGTGGTGGGCAGTGTTACCATGCATGTTTCTAAGTGGCTAAGTATTTGAAACTCGGACTTTGAAATCTTGTGACTCGACTACCAAAAAAGCCACAAGTGGCAGGTAAGAGCTAAGACAAAACGAAAGAGTGGATAAAAAATGCAACTCGGGGACTTGCATATTAACGCAATCCGGCATTGAGCCAGAATTGCTAAGTATTCATCAAATAAAAATTGAGTAGCAACACACATAAGTGTATCGGTTACATATGCACCCGGCATCCCGGGGATCTGATAAGTGTTTGAAATAAAGCATGCAGGAGTTACTCGAGAGTAGATGCGGTGTTGTCCGCGTCGGTGTTGGCGGAGGCAGCTGGCTCGGAAGTGGCGGTAGCCACAGATATGGGATCCGTTGCAGAGCTGGAGGCTGGAGTAGACTGAGTGCTGGGCATCGGGTAGACACCAGTTGGCGCAGCCCCAGTCACACCCAACTCGGGAGCTGGCTCCTGGATCACCATCTCGGTGGTGATGGTGGCCTCCTGAGCGGTGGGCTGCGGCTGTTCGACATTTGCGTTGGCGGCCAACTCGGATTCCTCCGTGTTGCACTGCTGCTCGGATTCCTCAGTCTCCTCCTGCCCGGCTATTTCCTCTCCGGTACCCTCCTCGATCGCAGCCAAGTCATCACTGGCAACATCGTCATCTTCATCATCGTCCTCGTCATCATCCTCGTCGTCATCATCTTCTCCAACGTCAGTGTTCGGCTCGGTGAGGCCGTCGATGTAGACGCTGGTCTCGGCGTAGGAGGCGATCTCATAGGCCACCTCCTTTCGGCGAGTGATGCAATCAGGGTCTTTAGTCCACTTGGAGGCTCCGCGGCGCGTGCTGATTCTGTTGAGATCCAGGTTCTCGTACCAGCTCAAGATGAAGTGCAGCAACTCGTCAGCCCCTGCCCGAGCTGCGGAGGCATGCCATTTCTTGAGTTCAGCCTTGACTCCGCTCAGATTCTCGGCAATTCCTTGGAATGTCTCTGGGACCTCCTTCCCTAGCCAGAACAGGGTGTGCAAGTTGATTGATGTGGCCACCATGGAGGTGCCCAGGCCCTTGAGGGAATGCACCTGTGTCTTCAGGTTGGCAAGACCGGCTGCTGCCCTGGCTTTCCTTGCTTTGTTCGAAGCAGTTGCATCGGCGGCACGAAGTTCCGGGAAGACGTCTAAATAAGCAGGGCCTAAAGTTAGGTCAGAAACAGAAACCGGGAAGAAGAAAAACAAAATAGAAGAAGGCAGAGAGAAAAAAGGCAAACAGGATAGCGGATAATGACAACTTACATTCCTTCTCAAGGACAATTGCTCCCAGCTTCCTATGCCAGTCGGTCTCATCTGTGATGTGCTTATCCTGGATACGGCGAGATTCCCAGAGTTGGGTTTCGAGAGCCGAGTTCCGGTCCTTCAGCACCTGGATCTCCAGCTCAAGTGCTTGCTTCTCGGCTTTGGCGGTCTTCTCAATCTCCTGTTTCTCGTTGACGTGGTTGATGGAAGTCTGGAGTGCGGTTTGGAGATCGAGTTGGAGCTTCTTGTATTCCATCCTCTCGACGGTGCGCTCTTGCTCTATCTCTGCTTCTCGGGTTCGCAACTGTTGTTGTACCTCAGCAGGCGTGAGGCACTGCAAGTGTTGCTCCCGGAATTTTTTATACTCTTCTGCGAGAAGAACAACATTATCAGCAAAGCAGCCAACTAGGAAAATACAATTGCAGAAAAGAAAGAGGAAGGATCACCTTCCAGAGTAGAGATCTTTCTCTGGGCGGAGGCGGCGAAAACTTCGCAGTCTCGGTGCTTATCCACCAGATCCTTGAGCTTGCCTGCAGAGAAGACAGCGATCAAGCAAAAAGCAAAAAAACGGGCGTAAACACAAAACGCACAAACCAAGATGCTAAAAGCGTACCTTCAACCTCAGAGATCTGGAGAGTGCATTCCAGATCCATCTGGTCCATCGCATCACTATCCTTCTTATCGGCTTCCAGAGCCAGGTTCCGTTCTGTGATGTTGCGGTGATTCTAGAGTAGCCGACGGAAAATCTTTGTCCTCTTCTGGACACTATCCTGCAGAGAAGAAAGGAAAAAGTGTAAGTTGTTTGGAAGATTTGGCCCGAGTAAATGTCAACTCGGTTGAGTCTTCACCTACTCGGCCCAAATCTCGGGGACTGGGGGAATGACTAAGAGAAAAAGAGAAGAGAAAGGAGAAACCAGCAACTCGGAAAATGCAGAATGGAAAGACACTTACCACATAGCTTTGCTCAATGTCCTCTATGTTCTTGCGGAGGACGAACAGCTTTCCGGCCAGGGTACAGCAGGGGCTGGCAACCGTCATCCCAACAGAGACGACGTCAGCCTTGTTCCAGTCGGTGCGGTAATGATCGATCTGGCCCAACTCAAGACCGTTCCAGGTGGGGTTACCATGCGCTTTGCTGTTCTAGGCCTTATCCATAGCCTACTCGGTCCAAGATGGCCGCAAGGCCTTCTTTAGGAAGCTCTTCCTCTTCGCCACGAGAAGAAAGTTCATTGATGACCAATGCACCCTTCTTCCCCTTGGACTTGGAGGTTCCCACGGCTTGGCCTTCTTTGAGAGCGGCTAGGCGCTTCTCGTCCTTGGACAGCGGGATCTGGTAGCGCTGCGACAAGGTCATCATATACTCGGGGTAGGTGCGCGGCGCGCTGCCGCTAGCACCAGCACTCTGTTTCTCGACGGGGCCAGTGGTGACCCTGGAGGCAGCCGGGTTAGCGCTTGAAGCAGACCAAGTGAGCGTCAGCTGAGTGCTCTTCACCTGCTTCCCGGACTGCCCACCTTGCGGCTTGGGGGCCGGCATCTGCTGCCCGGCCTGCGAAGCTGTGCGTTTTGGTTGTATTCGGGTTGCCTCGGCCGTCTTGGTGCTTGGCGTAGGAGTTGGCCGAGAAGGTGGTGGCACTTGGAGAGTAGGCTGAGGAGGTGGTGGCACTAGCTGAGTTGTTGGAGGAACTGGTGCGCTGGGTGGAGTCGCCTGCGGAGTTGGCGGCACAGGTGGCCGGCTAGTCGGTGCAGCATCTGGCTGCACTTGGTCTTGGCGGGTTGGCTCCACCAGATCATCTTCTACCCGCTGCTCCGCAGCGGGATCTGGCCTTGTTACGGCAGTATCTTCTACCCGCGGCTCGGTCGCGGGGTCATCATGTTCTGCAGCGCCGCGGGGTCATCATGTTCTGCAGCGTTGGTTTCTGGCTGCTGCTCGGTGGTGGCATCTGGCCGCTCAAGGGCGGCATCTTCTTGCTGCTGCTCGGCAGCACAATCACTGTTTTCCTCGGCTGATGTAGCCGGAGGACTTGGCGGTCTCGCGGAGTCGTCAGCAACCCGGGCAGTTGGCCGCACGTCAGGTGGCGACTGCTCGGAAGTGAGATCTACTTCTATCCTGGCGCCATCATTCTCGGCGCCAGTGTCTTGTTCTTCATCAACTGGGGAGGACGCACGCGCCCTTCCCTGTGGCTCTCGGTGCTCGTCATCATCCGAGAGCTCGACAGTCTCCTCTTGGGACGAGGCTGTCCACGTCTGAGGAGCTGACGCAGTGGCGGCATCGGCATCAAGAGGCGCGCTGGACGGAAGAATAGGGCAAGATCCGAAACCAGAGAAGGGAATCAAGGGAAAAGTGCAACAGGAAGCGGCAATACGTCAAGATGTACTCGGAGGAACACTTACCCTTTGCTGGTGGGGGCTTTCCTCTTGCGGGAAGCACCGGTCTTGGGCACGGCGGTCTTCTTGGTCCTCTTGGGGGCAGGTGCCTGGGCACCGCTGCCAACTCTCTTCCGAGTATTGGGAGGGGCCACCGATAGCGGATCGACGATCAGGGGTTCATCCTCGTCGTCCAACTCAGGGTCCTCTGCAGAGTACAAAAGGAAGGGAATTCAGAACAAGCAAGAGAGAAGGGAATCCAAACACGCTATTGGTGAGCAGAGAGGTGAACTCAATCACCTTCTTCATCTTGGGACCAATCCCGAATAGAGGCATCTGCTCGGGACTTACCGGGCTGATTGGCGTTGGGGATACACAGGGTATCTTGAGTGTCATAGGCGGTCGCATCATCTTCTTCTCTGTCCTTGGTCCAGTTGGCTCGAAGATTTCATTGTCCTCTTCTCGTTGGCGATCAATGTGCTGTTGAGGCAAACATAAAGCACAGTGAGTTGAGTTCTCGGCTAAGGAATTCTACTCGGGTTAGCATGCAAACACAAAGCATATTCAGCTAAGGAATTCTACTCGGATTAGCGTGCAAACACTTATCACATAAAGCTAAGAAGTTCTACTCGGGATAGCGTGCAAACACTAAGCACATAAAGCTATGTGAACCTACTTGGAACAGCATGCAAACTTACAACATATAAAGCTCAGGAATTCTACTCGGGTTAGCATGCAAACACAAAGCATATTCAGCTAAGGAATTCTACTCCGGATAGCATGCAAACACAAAGCATATTAGGCTAAGTAATCCTACCCTACACGGCATGCAAACACAAAGCATATAGAGCCAAAAAGATAAGAGTGAGGACCTACTCGGTGCAGCATGCAAACATTAAGCATATAAAGCTGAGAAACTGGCTATCCGGTATCTAAGTGCAAACACAAAGCATGCGCAACAAGGAACTAACCTGAGTGATCTTCTTGGTGCGGCTATACGGCATGAAGCCGTAAGCCCAGTTCTCGGTGAGCGTGGTCGACATTATGGACCTGGCCCAGATGGCCACCTCGGCCTTGCTGAGCTCGAAAGTTATTGTCCTGGTGCAATCACGGGGGCCTCCCATGTAGCACATCTTGTGCACTCGATACTGGAGCGGGAGTACCCGGCGTGAGATCCAGCATGCAATTGGATCGTCCTGCATCAGCCCTTCTGCCACCAGCTCGGTCAGGCGCCTCTCGACCTGGAGGACGTCTGGCACGGTCTTATTTGGGTGGTATCCCCAATTCTGCCCAGTGGGCAGCGCAATCACGAATTTCGGGAGCCCTATTCGGTCTTCCATGGGCTTCCCCTCCTCGGCGGCTACGTTCTTCACGTACAGAAACCCGCGCTTCCACTTGCGCACGGTATCCAGCCCGAGAACTCTCGGGTGGTGTCCGGTGCGGCGCTGCAGCATCATCGCGCTACCCGTCTGGGTCATCACGCGGGGGGCTGAAGTGTTGCCGGGATCTGGAATTTTTTGTTTGCGGAGAAAGAAATATTTCTCCTAGGTATGGATGGTGGGTTGGACACCCAGGAATGCCTCACACAGGGTGGCGTGTGTGGAAAGCATGACTATGGCGTTTGGTGGGAGATGGTGAGGTTGAATGCCGAAATGGCGGAGGAAATCAGAGAAAAACTTGGAGATGGGAAGGACGAGGCCGCGTTCGAAGTGGGAAAGAAAGACTACATACTCATCCTTGTCCAGTTTCGGGATGAGCTCGGTGCATGGATGCCGGCAGACGACGCCGGGAGGGATGCGGCGGGTGTTAACCAACCACTGGCAGTCTTCCGCGGTGACGTCCGAGCCCTCCCAGCTGGCTCGGGCGGGAACTGCATCGTCTCCGTGCGCCATGGAAGCGGAGTTGCTTGCGGGAGAGGAAGAGCTCGACGGTGATGCGCAGAGATGCGCTTCTCTCTTTTCTCTCGCTGTGCGTGGGGCGGCGGCGCTGTGAGTGCTTGCGGTGGCGATGTGCTCGACGGCGGTGACAGAGGCGTGGGGAGCGTGAGATTGGAAATGCGAAGGAAGAAGAAGTGGGCGGCGCGGGGGTATTTATCTCACCCCGCGCGTTGCAGTTACCACCGGAATTATCGTGGGCATTGATCGTGCGGCGTGGGTTAACTGCCCGTTAGAAACGCACACAGCACGAAACACGCGCGTAACGGGCGCAGTTAATCCCACGTCCCAGATCGTGGGCTCTTGAGTACCCGTGCGACGTGACCTAACGGGCTGTGGGCCCCAGTTGCAGTGAAGGGCGCGTGGCCGGCTGTAACCCTGGCACCGACGCGTCGGGGGCACGTGAGCTTGACACGTGCCCAGTAGAGACACGAGAAGATGGATTTGGTCCGGATCGTATTCAAAATTTCGCTAAGTCAATCTACTCGACCGTGCAGTAGAGAGATTGCTCTACTCGGCTACCAGGAAAGTTATCTCGTAACCACAGTTGGAGATATTCGAGTAGGAGATACAGGTTCGAGTTGAGGTGCAACTCGGCCTCTGTTCGTTATGAAGACAAATTTGGTTTAAGCTGGCAGGACCCTGTGAACAAGTTCGCTGGACTCTACCAGCTTCGGGGAGTAATGTCGGGGGGATACCCCCGAGTAGGGGTAAGGCAAGTGGTAAAAGCGAAGATAAGAGTACTGTTGGCTGGGTTGGTGGCTACCCGGGTACCCTCTACCCGGTAGTCTCTATCCGGTCATAAGTATTGAAGGCCAAGAGGCGATAAGGAGAAAGATTGTATTTGTCCGGGTAGCGATCATGTGGTCCGAGTAGATGGGCCGTGTTCCTACCCGGGCAAGAAGTCAATGGAGCCGTTCTGACAGGGATCCCGCGTATCCCGCAGCCGTACCGACGTGCGGTTCAACTTACTAGGTGCGTGATTATCAGCGACGCGGCGTGGTGACAGAGAGGTTGGCACCTGTCTTGTCTTGTCACTGACAAAGGGGACATGACAGGATGGGGGCCTACACTGTGAGGCTGACAGAGTGGACAGGACCTGTCAGCCGTACGGCGCGGCGGCTTCTCAGCGCGAGATCCCGGAAGCGTGCCCTGCGTCACAGTGCTTAAATCACATCAGTTGTACCTTTTAGTCTTTGTTATTTCGGCTGGGCACCAGTATATAAGGTGCCCTGCCCCCTCCTCCGCGAGGGACATTGCCTCAGATTGCATTTATTGCAAGAGCCAGCACTAGAGCTAGAGAGAACATCCGAGTGGCTACTCGGCCAAGAGGCAAACTTGTATTGTGGTTATTTGGAGATTACACATATAGAGAGATAGGCAGGAGTAGGGGTGTTACTTCCACACGAGGGCCCTGAACCTGGGTAGATCTTGTTGTTTGCTGTGTTACTTGAGCGTGGCTACTCGCCGTGCGATCCCTCCCCGGATACCTCCAGCGTCCATCGGCCCCAACACTTTAGCCATCCCATGGCATCTGTCTTCTCCACACCACGACAAGCGGGGGGGTGCCAACCTTAAGGAAAAAATGCTAATGGAAACCACTCTCAAAAGTCTACACAATTTGCTTGACATGGGTTATTATAATTTTTCATTACCATTCGTTGACATAGACATACATCGGTCTCAAAATTATATTTTCAATACCTGTGTTTTATTAAATAAAAACCTCTAGCACATGAGTAATCCCTGCTTCCCTCTACGAAAGGCCTTTCTTTTACTTTTATGTTGAGTCTTAGTCTTCTTACTTTATGCACCATCTAAGAGAGCATAGTTGTCATTCTGAGTATAATGTGCATAGTCCCAAATTTATTATTGATTGATTCATGATTCTGGTATTGCTTGCTCTCAAATTATTTGTATCTAGGCACCATTTGAGCTTTGAAAGTGTCCTAGCATTTATGTTTTGCTACCCCACGAAGGACAAGTTGGATACCAATTTATTATGTTTTTCTTTAGGATTGAAACAAACGTATCACTTTGAATGCATTATTCCTCATTGTCAATTATTTGTGTTACTTTTCATGTGCAACATAATTGCTAATTTTACATTAGTTCAAATAATATTTGTCATGCCTTTGTTAAAGTACTTTGGTCTCAGCTTACAATGCTTTTACATAACGTTGATGAAGATTCTGTTGGCTTCATGTCACCTCAAAAATTATTTTTTTATCACTTACCTACTCGAGGACGAGCAGAAGTTAAGCTTGGGGATGCTGATACGTTACAAACGTATTTTGAATTTTTGATGCTCCATGCTTGTTTTCTATCGATTACATTTATGTTTTCAATATGTTTTTCTTTGTTTTCCAGATGTTTTCATACACTAACCTATCAACAAGATGCCCCAGGCCTGTTGCTGTTTCCTGATTTTTTTTCTATTTCAAAAAAGTTCTTAAAACAAATATTCTCGTAAAGGGCTAAAAATCCACGTAGATCATTTTTTACCCGGAACAAAGATGGAGTCCAAAGAAGTGGCGTAGGGGAGCCAGGTGGCCCAGGGAGGGGTGCCAGGCACGGACCCACCCTAGGCCGCACCTGGTGGGCCCCTGGGCGGCCTGGCCACTGCCTCTCATCGCGTCTTCGCCTATAAATTGCCCTTAACCCTAAAAAGTTTGGGACCGGAGTTATTTTCCACGAAACATACAGAGAGGGGCCGTCAGCTTGAAAGTCCAATCTAGGTCTCTGGCAGCCCTATTCCAGAACCCTGCCGGAGGGGGGAATCGTCACTGGAGGCCTCTTCATCGCCATAATTGCCTCCATGATGATGCGTGAGTGGTTCATCTCGGGACTACGGGTCCATAGCAATACCTAGTTGGTATTTCTCTCCATTATGTCTCCATGTTTAGAGTCTCATGAGCTACCTCACATGATCATGACCACCGTTCTATAATTGTGCATGTTGTGTTTGCTGGGATCCGGTGAACCATGATATTATGATTATTTTGTTCATGTCAATCTGAGTTGCTTCACTTATATCTTTAGAGAGTTTTAATGTTGTCTTGCAATGCTCTCCGGTCTTTATGATTACCTTGGCCCCGTAGTTTTTCACCTCCAAGAGAGGGTTTATATGCTAGATAGTGGGTTCATGCCTCCCTTACATCTATGCTCGAGTGACAAAAATGTGACGTATGGGGAATGTGCTATTACCACTAGAGAGAAAATAGCGATGCTCTTGTGTACGGATGAGAATTATTGCTTACATTACGTACTTTTCTTAATGCAATTGTCTGTTGTACACAGAGTAATCACTTCATTACTGCAACTTAATACCAGATAGATTTGCTGGATAGCTTTCTTGAGATGGAGTTTTAGATATGGATGCATGCTGGATAGCGGTCCATATGCCTTGACATAATGCCTACAATGCTAGAACCCATGAACTATATCTCATCATAATAGTATTGTTATACGTTCATGATTTGTCAATTGCCCACCTGTAATTTGCTCACCCAGCATGTTTGTTTTCTTTGGAGAGACACCACTAGTGAACCTATAGCCCCCGGTCATATTTTCTTCATATTTGAAACCTTCTTTAAATCTCTTTCATAATTGTTTCCTCGTTGTTCTGTTTTTACTTTTATTGTTTTCCAAGACTCTATACATTTAATTCTCTCGTTTCAGCAAGATCGGTAGATTAGCAACCTTCCGGAAAGTTGGGGCAAGAGAGACTTTGTGTTTGTGTGCAGGTCCACGCTTGTTAACGCGCCAGACAACAAGCAACCTTCTCCAAGACTACAAATTTCTACTGGTTTGATAAACCTTGGTTCCTTAATTGGGGGAAAATTTCCGCTGGACTACATCATACCTTCCACTTGGGATCTCCCAACGAGCGTGTGATCATGTCAGCATCAAGGTGGACTTTTAGACATGGATGCATGCTGGATAGCGGTCCATATGCCTTGACGTAATGCCTACTATGTTAGAATCTGTGAACTATATCTCGTCATAATAGTATTGTTATACGTTCATGATTTGTCAATTGCCCAGCTGTAATTTGCACCCAACATGTTTGTTTTCTTTGGAGAGACACCACTAGTGAAACTATGGCCCTTTGTCCTATTTTCCTCATTATTGCAACCTTCTTTCAAGCACTTTCATCATTGTTTCCTTGTTGCACCATTTTTACTTTTATTACTTTTCATTACTCTATACGTTTAATTCTCTAGTTTTCAGCAAGAAGAGAAGACCGGCAACCTTCTCGGAAAGTTGGGGACAAGAGAGAGTCTGTGTGTTGTTTGTAGGTTCCACGCTTGTTGACACGCTAGACCACAAGCAACCTTATCCAAGTCTACGAAGTCCTACTGGTCGATACACCCTGGTTTCACAATTGGGGGCAATTTCCGCTAGACTATATCATACCTTCCTCTTCGGGTAAACCAACGAACGTGTGATCACGTTTGAGAGCATCACGAGCCATAGCTATATAAATACAAACAAATAACATAATGAACTCATTATACTAATATCCCATGGGTTAGATGAAGCACATAGCTACGAGGTTAGCCCGTAGCCCTTAGCCCAAGTGGACTACTCGCACATCGCGATCAGATGAACAATATAAAACATTATAGAAAATTGTACTTGTATTGAATGAATTGATAGTTCTTACAACATTACCAATCGCAATGAGATCTAATACTATGTAGTATGTCTATGACTATGGTGGTATAGATGGTGGTGGAGTGGTGACGGCGACAACACTTCGTGGCGATGAATGATGATTGGCGGGAGTTTTTCTGGGTGTTTTTTTCCTCTTCTTTATATAGATACATCGAATCGAATTAGGTTTCAGAGTCTTCCTTAGCGTGGCTCTCGACCCTTTGATTCCTTTCAGTCGTTTTGATCAAACAGTCATGAAGGCACTTGGTACGGTGGCTAGAACAGTCACTTGTGGCCGTAGCAGTGGTCGTTATAGCTCTTCCGAGTGCATCTTTAATTAATTTTCCAATGTTTATCATTTACATTCCTTTTTTTGTTGATTTCTATTGATTTCCACGTCTAGAATCTGCAATAAAAATAATGACACGGAGATCTGCAATTGACTTTCACATTAGGGGTTAGTGGTAGGTATAGAGTAATATCTCGGTCATTTTTATGAAAAGATATGGTTTAAACATAGATAAATGTACGTATGTTTTGGAGACATCAGTGACAGAAACCTGAACCTTATTTGCCAGTCTTTACATAAGGAAGTGTAGGATACCTGGAGTTTAAATCTACAATTAGATTTATTTCTTAATTACTTTCTTGTAGTTACCGATGCTTGCAAGTAGTGTAATTGTAAGTGTGAATTTGTCTTGGATAGGACATTGCACTAGCATAGGTCTACCCACACAACACTTAACCAACAAATAAGATTAATCAATGGCATGTGATTAAAGTAACTTGACAAATCCTCCCGTGTGTCCTTATGAACACCTCATTCATCAAAAGAAACACCATCAGATTTTCCTTTGTGCTAAAAATTATTGGGTCACTTGCTGCAATTATTTACTTTTTGTCACTTTATCTATCACTACAAAAATCCCTACAAATTTACCTTGCAGAATTTACAATGAAACCTTGCTCAAAACCACTTGTCAAAACCTTTTGCTCCTTGTTGGGTTTGACACTTTTACTTATCGAAAGTACTATGATAGATCCCCTATACTTGCAGGTAGGGATGAAAACGGAGCAGATACGAACGGAACTAAGTGGTGCCACATTTGTTTCTATATTTTTATGCGGAAGCAGAAACGAATACAGAAACCCCGGAAACAAATACGAAAACAGATATTATCGGAACCACATACAGAATGAATACGACACGGATGCGGAACTTAAAACGGATGTTTGCCGGAACCAAGAGAACCCTTGAATCATGTAGGAGACCTCAATAAAATTGATAAAATTGTCTAAGATGAAATCAAATATAAGGATATATCATGATTACGTAATATAATGTGCATAGCTAATCAACTTGGGCAACATCAAAATTCCAACTACCGGAC
Organism: Alopecurus myosuroides; assembly: GCA_028641055.1. Lineage (NCBI taxonomy): Eukaryota > Viridiplantae > Streptophyta > Magnoliopsida > Poales > Poaceae > Alopecurus > Alopecurus myosuroides. Next base: position 156,123,163 of record CM054063.1, read on the forward strand.
GCAATCCTAGTGCAGAGGTGAACTGAAGAGCTCGGAACATGTCGAGTGGGAGATAACATGAGAGTACGTAGGTCCTAAGAATGGTCACTTCACATACTTTTTAGACATATTGCTTCATGTTTGTGTTGGGCCTAAATATTCGACTAGAATTTTTGGGCATGCAAGGTTGCGCTAGCACAATGCAGTAAGAACGGAAAGTTCCATATCGCCGGAAACGGAATTTTTGTTTCCGTGGTCGTTCCGCCGAAATACGCTGTTCCGTTTCCGTTTCCGTTTCCGCATAAAAGTTTCTGTTTCCGTTTTCGTTCCGCAAAATTCCATTTCCACTTTCATATTTTCATTCCGTTTCCGTTTTTTCGCAGAAATGTCGAAAAGTTTCCGTACCGTTTTCATCCCTATTTGTAGGTCATGAAGACTCTTTTCTGGCGCCGTTGCCGGGGAGTGTAGCGCTATTGGTAAGGAAATCTTTTACCATAAGTGATGTTTTTATTTCTATCTGTTATCTAGCTTTATTATTGAAAGCTCTTCTATTACTTGGTTGTTTAGGAACTCATGTGGTTGAGAGACGTCCTCCACCTACTGAAAGTGCCCCTTTTAAAATACATACTAGGATAATTGATCATGTTATGAATAATCAATACGAAGGAGATGGACCTGTCCATCCTGGTGTTCACCTACTTTGTATTAAAGAATTATGTGAGTTGTTTAAGATTGAAGGTGTATCAAGAGAAGTAATTATGAGGAATTTTTTTCTTTATCAGTGAAAGATAAGTCATGGGATTGGTATATGCTGCTGGACAATTCTCACTTATTGGATTGGAAAGAGCTTATGTCTCTCTTTTACTCTAAATTTTATCCTCTTCATAAAATACATCAAGGCGGGAATTATATCTATAACTTTTGGCCTCATGGCAGAGATAACATTGCTCAAGCTTGGGAGAGATTTAAATCATTAATGCTCAAATGGCCCAATAATGAGCTTTGCAAGGAGATTATCATTAATAATTTTTATGGAAGGATTTCACGTCACAATAAAGATATGCTTAATGCTTCTTCTATGAGTTCTTTTATGAACAAGAAAGTTGATGCTAAATGGGATCCTATTGAAAGGATTCAACGCAATGCTGAAGATTGGGAAATGGATAAAGGTAAAGAATCGGGTATTATTTATGAATATTATTGTATTAAGTCTTTTGTTAGAATTGAGTTTTTTTTTATAAGCTTAGTGGTAAATTTGGGCTTGATTCACAAATAATTGTTGTTCTTTGTAAAAACGTTTCCTCATATGTTAAAATTCCTAAGGAAAAGTAGGACAAGTATCATGAACCTTTTAAATATGTCACGAAAGAGAACTCTCTCTGTCTCTCTCTCTCTCTAATAAGGAAGTAAGTGTTTACGCTTTTGAATATATTTTACCCATGGTTTGCTTTGAAGAACCACCTTTTCCTATTAGAGTGAAACAACATTCTTTCTCTACTAGTATTATTAACAAAAGTAGTAGGAAAGTAAACCTGAAGATCAAATAAAAGTTGAGCCTCAAGTAGCTTTGGTTAAAGATCTTGTTACTGAAAATATTGATGAGAGTTCTATTTGTTTTTATGAGGCTGATTATAATATTGTGTCACCAAATAAGCATGCTAGAACTTTTGTTGGTACTTCTATTGTTTATGTTAAGATAAGTAATCACAATTATTATGGAATCTGTGATATGGGAGAAAGTGATATTCCTTTTTTATCTCTATCAAGAAGTCATTGTAACACCCGGGGATTTTCCCCAGTTAGTTTGTGTATTTTTCTTTTTGCATCATCATGGCATCCTGCATGCATTGCATTTTATTTTTGTTGAGCCTTAAAATTATTTTCCTCTCAAACCTATTTTTTTAATTGTCAACTCAAAATATTTTTGGGACTTTCAAAATGTTCAAAGTACATATCTGTTTTATCTAAATAATTTTTACACATTGGTTTCCCTATTTAAAACCCTCCCTAGAATCTCTTGATAATTTCTTCAAAATAATAATAGAAAGAACAAAAAAAAATTGTTTTCGGAGGAAACAGACCGGCCAGGCCCAAGTCGAAACCAGGAGGCTGATCCAACCCACGAACACTTTTGGCCCTCCTCCCCTTCTTCTTCGTTGTACGGAGACACAGAGCAGGATGGCTCCCCCACCTGCAGCTCCTCCCCACCTGCTCCTTTTCCCCTCCCTTAAAGCCACCCCTCTTCCTCTCCGAACCCTAGTTCTCCCCTCTTCTTCCTCTCTAGCCGCCGCCTCCTTCCCTCCTGTCCCTTGCTCTGTTTTCTTCCGTAGCAACAGAGCACGTACACTGTTGTCGCCGTGGCGCCACTGCTATGATTCCTCTTGAGCCTGTCCGAGCACGCCAGGAGCTTCGCCTCATCGTCCTCTTCGTGCACATCGAAGGAATCGAGCCAGGATCGACTACAGCGCCGCCGGCATCATCTTCTTCCTCCATGGCCGAGCTCCTCCTCTGGCGAATTCCCGTCGATCTAGACCTCCTCGACCTCGATGGACTACTCCGAGCCCCTCCCGGTGAGCATGCCGTTCGATTCCCACCGTCTCCCTGTTCAATCACATGTTGGAGGTCTCCTTTCCGTCGGCATGTTCCCGTGAACGCCATGAACGATAGGTGAAGGTCCTGTCCTTGTACCGCTTGACTTGTCCATGTGTTTCCTGCACACACCGGACCTTACCATGGATATCAGCGCACATGCACCGCTTCCGAACGCACTCACGAGAGCCAAATGCAGCACACAAACCTGAGAAGGACTCGCTCGTGGAGATCGTGGTCGTCACCGGCGTTTTTCTGTCCGCCTTGCTCGTTCTGTTTGCAGCCTGAAACTTTCAGATTCAAAGTTCAGTTAAACCCATTCATAAATCTTCCTCTATCCGATCCGAATATTGACAAGAACACAGCGCCAGCCTACTGGCTAGCGGCCAGTGTTGCTTCGCGCAGCGCTGCGTCCCAAGTTCGAATCCCCATCGGAGCTTTTACCTCCCCTTTCTTTTCCAATTTCGTGCGCGTGAGCCGGCACACTTGATTTCGCGTCAATCTGTATCTATTCACAAGCACGCACCCATCCCAGTGGTTAGGGCGCTGATCTGCGCGCACGAACACCCGAGTTCGAGTCCTGAGGAATGCAATTCCTCACCTTTTTTGCATCTTTCCAGCGTGGCGCCATGGGGCCACCTGTCATCGTCTCTGGCTATGGTCCCCTTCGGTGTTCATCGTCCCAGATTCAGATCCGATCTGGGATTCTCGCATAGAGCCCCCTGGCCTTCCTGTTTTCGCATCGGAGCCCTCCCACTCTCTGTTTCTACCACGAACAGGTCCCTGCCTTTTCCAAATAACACCCCAATATTCAAATGCACATAACTAATTCATTTTAACTCCAAATTTGAAAAGTAAAATATGTTTTCCATGCAGAATTAAATAAACTTTCCAAATATAAAATTTGTTTTCTATTTTGAATAATGTAAATTGCTGAAAACAATAATTCTTTGTTTAATGCATTTAAAATTGCCAATTTAATTACTTGCTCATTTCAAACCCAAATTCAACATATAAAATATGTTTTCCAATCAAAATTCTCTGTACTTTTCAAATATACAATTTGTTTACTGTTTTTCCTAATTAAAAGTGGTGCAATAGTTTAATGCTTTAATTAAACCTTTTAAATTGCAAAAATTCATAATTAAATATTTAAAATTCCAGATTTGGCAAATGAGATATCACATTGAAGCTAATGTTGTATACATTCTGTTTTCATCATCCACCATGCCATTTAATCACTTCAACCTAATGTTTGCTTGTAATTCACTTAAATAACTATGCATGCACCTGGGATTTTCCAAATGCAACCTTATCTTTGCATTTGGGCCCATTTAAAATGTTTCATCATGTCTTGTATTTATTTTGATGCACCCTTTAACTTGTCATGCATATAAAATAGGATCATGCTGCATCTTTTGCCATAGTAGTAATTGTTGCATCCGGTGTTTGTTCTAGTTCGTTGCTTCTTCGCGGATAGGACGCTGAGATGATGTGAGCAACGACAAGTTCTGCTACCTCTCCAAACTGGATTCCAGGCAAGTATACTCACTTGCTACCTATGTTGCCTTTCCTCACTTGTTACCGATTCTTTCCGTTGTCTTTATGCTAGCCTAGTATTTTTCGATGCTTGTGTTCCGATCCCATCATATGTTTACATTGCAACCATGATATAGCCTTCCTTCCACTTCCTATTAACTGTTGTTTGTTTACCTTGTTGGCCCTCGTGTCGTAGTTGCATGCTTAGTGTTGTTTGCGCTCAAGTATCATTGTCCGTCTTATCACCTGTTTAGTTTGATAGTTGGGTTTCAACTTAATCAACAACATCTTAATGTTTTGGGTAATAATAATTTGATGATAAGGCACCGGCAGGAGGCCCGGCGTGGTTTTGAGGCCTGCTAGTGTCGAACTTAATTAGGAAAAGGGTCTTGTCCTCCGATCCATGATGAGCGCACTAACCGCATGTGGGAAGCGTGTATGGGCGCCCCCCGCAACTTTGATTCGATTCGCATCTCGTCCAAATCGCCACACCTAGTTCGGGCTTTCCATTTGATGCATGCATATGCAGGTGCGAACCCTTGGCGCCAGGGTGGAACTTTTGTAGTCGGCATTTAGGGCGGCGTGGTCTTAGAGTGCTATGAGGGTCCCCCTTTTCTTCGTGGGGGCTCGATTAGCCGCGCACGCACAGCACGTGGTTCTTTGGGCTTGATGCGAAGAAGAGTGGGGTTGTGTTGAGTGCCTCGCTTGGTGGAAGTGCATTTCCATCTGGCGGGTCATTCTTACGTGTACGTCCAAATTGGTGCATCCCTGCAGGGTTAATCTTCTCGAGAAGCCGTGTTGTCCGCGGCTATGGATGACTTGGTGAAAGTGCTGGCTAACAAGTACTCAGACAACTTACACTTAACGATGATAACTTGACTAGTAATATATATTACCTCCACCATAAAAAAATGATTGCCACCTTAATCAACAGTGTGAGTTTCCTTGGGTTGCTTCCTTAGTAGGGGGTAATACTGGATGGGTATTGTTTGGTGAGTAGTTATAGTTGGTTTTGTCGCGCTATCTTATCCCTTTCTTTTAGCCGGATGTTGTAGCGCGTCTCTGTAGTTAGTTAGTGCAGCCCGCTGCCGCTTCTTTGCAATAATCCCTTCCTTCCGTTCTACCCAAAGTATTTGTATCTTGTGATGATTGGTTATGCTGGTATCTTGTGAGTATGGTTTATCCACTTGCCAGTACTTAATAGTACTAACCCACGAATCCATTTCGTGGCTGCATATTCCACATTGCAGTTAACAGGTTTGAAGTCTGACGACGTTAGCTTGGGAATCCCTCCGGCTTGGCCTGGGCAGGGATTGGACGCCATCGGTTATCTTCAGGACTCTTAGTCCAATTCGTATCTTGTCCGTAGTCGGACACTATGTTGTTTCTTCCGCTGTCATTTGGATCTTTGTATTGTATCAGTTGTATCCTTGACTCGTTTGAGTCGTCTTGTATATATCTCTTCTGTTGTTGTTGTGGATTATTCGCGAACTGTTGTAATATTATCACAAGTGGCAACCTGAAATCGGTTATTATGCGGATTTGGGTGGAAATGCCGAAATCTGCATAGTGCCCGATCCCGGGGCGTCACAGTCATGAACAGGATTGCACCTTGTGAGATCAAATATATCGATGTTGTTATCCATCTTGCTTATGAAAGAATATTTCTCTAGTGTGTATTGTTAGAGATGTTGAAGTTTTACGTGATAAGGTAAAATATCCTACTAATTTATCAATATTGGTTCAGTTGAAGATAAATCTTGTCCTATTATATTTGGTAGACATTTCCTTAATAATTGCAGAGATGTTATTGATTTTAAGAAAGAGAAATATCTGTCAAATTTGGTAGTGAGCTTTACGATTTTCACTTTTATAAATTTGCTAGACAATGTCATGATAAAGAGTTACCTAATGAGGATTTGATTATTGAAAGAACTTCTTCTACTGATGTTCCAACTAATGATCCTTTGCACAAATTTATGGAGGATCACGAAAAATGAAATGTATATGCAGGAAAGGAATGAATCGGAGGATATTTTTCTAGATCAACCAGTTATTATCAAGCATAGTCTACATGTGGAGTCGTTAGGATTTCCTACACGTCCTAAAAGAAATCCAGTGTTTGACCTTAAAATTCTTCCAAGCACACTTAAATATGCTTATTTAGATGAAAAGAAAATATATCTTGTTATTGTAAATTCTAATCTTTCAAAGCAGGAGGAAGAGCGTTTATTGGAAGTACTCCAGAAACACTATGGAGCTATTGGTTACACTTTGGATAATCTTAAATGTATTAGTCCTGGTTTATGTCAACATACAATTAATCTTGAGGCTGATGCAAAGCCTTTTGTTGATCATCAACGCCGGTTAAATCACATGATGAAGGATATGGTGTGAAAATAAATATTGAAGCTTCTTGAAGCAGGTATAATTTATCTTATCGCTAATAGTAGACGGGTCAGCCCCATTCATTGTGTTCCCAAGAAAGGAGGTATGACTATTGTTCCTAATGCTAAAAATGAACTTATACCTCAAAGAACCGTAGTCGGTTTTAGAATGTGCATTGATTATAGAAATTGAACAAAGCTACTGAATATGATCACTATCCTTTGACTTCTATTGATCAAATGTACGAAAGATTGTCTAAGAATACTCACTTTTGTTACCTTGATGGTTATACCGGGTTATCTCAAGTGCATGTTCGCAAGCATGACCAAGAGAAAACTACTTTCACTTTTCCTTCTGGTACCTATTCTTATAGATGTATGTCTTTTGGTTTATGTAATTCTCCAACTACTTCTCAAAAATGTATGTCTGCTATTTTTTATGGTTTCTGTGAGGATATTGTTGTAGTATTCATGGACGATTTCTCCGTCTATGGATCTTCTTCCAATAGTTGGCTCCATAATCTTAACAAAGTTTTGTAGAGATGTGATGAGACTAATCTTGTGTTGAATTGGAAATATGGTTAATGAAGTCATTGTTCTTGGTCATAAAATCTCTGAAAGAGCTATTGCAATTGATAGAGCTAAAGTTGAAGCTATAGATAAAATGCCATATCCAAGGGATACTAAAGTTATGCACAGTTTTGTTGGTCATGCTGGTTTCTATAGGAGATTTATTAAACACTTTTCTAAGACCTCGAGACCCTTTACTTATCTTCTTAAAAATATGTTCCTTTTGTTTTTTATGATGATTGTAAGTAAGCCTTTGATATTCTTAAGAAAGGTTTGACTACTACATGTGTTGTTCAACCACCTGATTAAAATTTACCATTTGAAAATATGTGTGATGTTAGTGATTTTGCTCTAGAAGTTGTTTTAGGCCAAAGAGTTGATAAGAAACTAAATTTTATTCATCATGCTAGTAAAACTTTGGATAGTGCTCAGAGAAATTATGCTACTACTGAAGAAAAAATTTGGTTGTTGTTTTTTGCTTGTGATAAAATTAGGCAGTATATTGTTAATTCTAAAGTTACTATTCATACTGATCATGCTACTATTAAGTACCTTATGAAAATTAAAGAAGATAAGCCCAAACTTATTAGATGGGTGCTCTTGTTACAAGAGTGTTATTTGCATATTGTTGATAGAAAGGGAGCAGATAATCATGTAGCTGATAACTTATCTAGAATGAAAAATATACATATTATCATATTCCTGTTAATGATAGTTTTCTTGGTGAACAACGAGTCATCAAGGTGAGCTCTTGTGAAAATTCTTCATATGCTGATTATGCTAACTTTGTTGTATCTAAATTTTTGCCTCTAAGTTTTGCTTATCTGTAGAGAAAGAAATTCTTTTATGATTTGACCTATTATTTTTTGGACGGCCCATATTATGTAAAGAAAGATTATATGGAATTTTGAAAAGGTGTATACCCAGCAAGAGAAAGAGGACATATTGAGGAAATGTCAGCTAGAACTGGTGTAAGTAGTGATTCAAACGTGAGGGACACATACATACATACATACTCAACAAAAGGAGCTTCATATATATAGTCCATAAACACAGGGTGCGCACATGGTACAATCTCAGCTCAGCTCTCACGTACATACTTTCCGTGAAGGGGTAAACCAACACAAGCCATCAGGACAGAGCTCTTATTCGATATAAACTCGTACTTAATACGTAGCTAGCGACATACGTCCGCTGCGCGCTTCAAATCAACATGGATCGATGAGCTGAGCGCCAGCACGATCCGATCGTCGCTCACCTCACCCTGCATCGACATTTCAATCGTGCATGAAAATATTTGATTATGCTGGTCAAATCAAGTGGATTAATGAGTAATGTTCATATGTAGGCTTGCATGTACCTGGAGCAGTCGGTGTTGGGGCTGATGACGTAGGGGATGCTGACGCCGCACCTGGAGGGGATCGCTGCGGCGTTGGCGAGGTTGATGCCGCTGGTGTGGGCGGCCACGGCCTTGAGGCAGTTGCAGGCAGTTTGCCGGTCCGCGGTGCTGCGCGCCTGGTTGTGGAGGTTCCTGACGCCGCTGCAGCACGCCGGAGACGGGCCTGGGCCGCCGCGGGCGAAGGGCATGCACGGCCCTACCGCGGAGTCCACCTGGCCGCAGGTTAAGGCCACGGTAGCGCGAGGGGCCGCAGCGAGCATCAGCACCAGGGCGACGGCGGCCATGAGCACTACCTGAGAGCGGGCCATGATCGATCTCTTCTTGATCTTTGTAGCTGACAGTACGTACGTCGTACGAGCTAGTGTTGGGTCGGGTGACGATGTGCAAAGTGATAGGGGTGTGGAGAATATGGGGGCGATGGAGGGGCTTAAATAGGGTTTCGAGAGAGAGGTGGATCATGGATGTACATGTTTTTAGGCGGTGGTGCAATGCAAACGTGTGTCAGTTCGTTCGATGGTTTTAATGGCAATTGCAGTCTAGCTAGGAAGGTGGTTGGATGTTAGGGCTTGGCAGATCGATGCATCCATGTGTTCTGTTAGCAGCTTAGTCTGACTAGTGGGATTGCCATGGACATGCATGTACGTATATATGTGCGTAAATTGGCTAGCTCCTTTTGTTGCGGACAGATCGGTACATATGCTTTACGCTGAAAATTCATTTCCAAGTTAGAATTTCAGAATTTGTCCAAACTTATCAAAGATTTCTTGTCAATAAGAGGACATCACCAAGAATAATCCGAGTGTAAATCCTTATGTCATAAGTTGGAGTTTCGCTTCCAAACATAATGTGATTCAAGTTCGTATCAATTAAGTTGATGGGTTGATAGAAGGAGAAAGACATTGAGTGGGCGATACAGTCTTGCAGTAATATACCTGCCATTGACTTTCATGCCTGTGGGCCATAAAAATTTACCCCACGCGTCTTAGAGTGGATGGAAGTAGAAAGGAGAGAGTAGGTGTAGTTTGTGAAGTTGCACTTCATACACAATGCAAACCATAAAGTAGTTGATATTTTTACAGAAAATTAGAAAGAATAAATCAGAAGTACTTAGGTGATCTCGGTCTCTCCATCAATTCATGCACTCGTCTCCTTACGGTGGCACAGGATTTTTTCTCCCCGCATACGTGGCAGCATCATAATAGGATTTCGTAGTTTCCTTTTGGTTTTGCTGTTTCGGTATAAGGAGACTATCATGTTCTTTGTAAGGTTAAAACTATTGTAGACGGTTGGATACTTTGATTTTTAATAAGCAATAAAGGCTGCGTGCATCACTCGATGCAGAGGCCGGGGTTATCCCCATTTCTAAAAAAAAAAAACTATTATTCATAACGCAAAATCCAGCAGGAAAACAAATTCGACCCAAAAAGGAAAACCCGACGATATGTGCCTCGTGGAGGAACACCACGAGGCAAACATTAACCCTATGGTACAAGAAAGAAAGCAACAAAAATACAAAGCTCCTAGGCTAAGACTTCAAGAAGGAAACGTCATACGTGCCCGATGTTGACGAGTCTAGCCCTAGGTCGGTCTTCAAATTTTCATCCCCAAATCTAAGCTTCGATCTACTATCTCTAGAAAGTAAACGACACACATGTGCGTGGCCTGATTTTGTGATTCCACCGGAGTGTGCATACTCGTTGAAGCTGCCTCTACAATCATCCCTTGTATTGCTATCAATGCCACCATAGCCGGATACCTCTGGTGGAGATATCTGAAGATATAGACGTCCATATCACCTCGCCTCCCATCAATGTCGCGCCACCTTCAATCCAACAACAACAAGCATGTCTTCTCACATCTGTAGGAGAGCCATCATGTGTAGCCACTAGGAGAAACAAGGACTTTAATCCCGGGTGGTGAGGCCCTCTAGTCTCGGCCATGCACCCGGGACTACTAAATCGGGACTAGAGGCTCTCCACTCTAGTCCCGGTTAGCTTACGACCCGGGACAAAAAGTGGGCCACGAGGCCTCCGGCTGTGTCTTTGGCCGCGGAGCTTTAGTCCCGGTTCATAAAAGGACCCGGGACAAATTTGTCCCCACGTGGCAGCCCCTCTTTCCGGCTTTTTTATTTAAAAAATTATGATCAATAATGCAAAAATATATGGTTAATTAATAACAAATCAGAAAAATACATATAGCATATCAAAAATTTCATAAAAGGAATATCTATCTAATAAAAAATATACTTTATTCTTTATGATAATTCAACCGGAACTAGAGCCCATCTATTAGTAGATATGGAGATCTAACTGCGACTAGAGCCCGTTTATTCGTTTACATGGAGATCTAAGCGGGACTAGATCCCATCTAACCGATGGAGTATTTTCCCTTTCGGTTTATGACATGCATTGTCCAAAAATATCCGGCAATTTCCTTTTGAATTGCTACAAAGCGCTCCTTTAGTTGCAGGTTGCTCCGTATTTGATCCAACTATAATTTAAAGAAGTAGATCAATATGACTATCAATCATCATAACAAAATTATGAAAGACACTCACCACAATTGATGGTAATGAAATAAAATTGTGAATATATTTGTTCACTTACTTCTAAAAATGTCGCTGGGTTCACTGACCTCCCGGCGAATCCGCTCTCACATGAAGTATCCACACAAATTGGTCCCCTCTGGCCGCGTCACGCACTTTACGAGAATAGAATTCAATCATATAATAATCAAGCATGATATAATTGTATTGAAATTAGAATTAAAGAGATGCTCGGACCTAGCTCGTACTACTTACATTGATATGATGAAAAGTAAGCTCCTTTTCAAAATCACCAGGTGTCCTCTAGATGAAATTTTTCCAAATCCTGTCCGCCAAAAAAGAATGAATAATTGAGTTATTCGTTATTTGATATCTCAGAAAATGAAGAAAAAAGACCGATATCGTGGGATAATGATTGAATTTAGCTCTAGAGCGCACCTATAATGCTTTTGAAGTCCTCTTCGGGTTTCGCCAAAGAGTCATAGATTTCAACTCTTCTAGATTCAACTTAATTAATACACTTAACATTGAGTAAGTAAAAACTTAATGTGTACAAGAGAGTAACACTCTTACTCGAAGTTGTAAGGAAACAATATCTTCGTTTTGTAATGTTGGCTCTCTATGAACCTTAGCAAGTTGTCCTCCGTTTCTTTGGCGAAGTCCCGTAGCAAGACTTCATTAATTAGTTTTGGCTCAACGAACCCAATGTCAAAGATACATTTTTGGTTACATTCATCACTCTTCATCCTGCATAATAGCGTAGTGATCATAGACCCAGGCAAATGAATTAGTTGAGCTAGAGTTTTTTAGAAATAAATGAAGGAACCGAATCACTTACAGACAATAGGTACTGATGACACTCAAGTCGAGGGCGTCAAGCTTATATAACATATAAGTTCTTCAAGATAAATTTATATCTCGCCTTCACCAATAAAATGCTCTCATGTAACTTTCACAACGAGAATTTTTTGATTTACAGTCATGCAGTTTTTTCATTTGTGTTGGTAGAACCTTTATCTGATCTGGTGGCAGCAGTGGCTTCCCGTATTCCCATTTCCATACTTCGTCCAACTTGGGGATATCTCCGCCTACCAGTTGAGAAAGCGTAATACCAGCTTCTGAAGCAAATTCCGCCGCGACCAGATCAATGGGTAACACATTTAGCGGGGAGATGTCCTCCGAGCTGGGCAACGTATTTTTTCACACTGCCACTACTACTTCTTTTCTTGTGGGAGTTAGATTTCCTCAGACAGCGTGCATAGTCATCTGGCTTATTTAGCTCAATTTGTGATGGCTGCCGAATAAACTCCTTAGCGCATTTTATGCTTTCCGGAGTAAATACTTGCTTTGTCTCGGGCTTTTTCGGTGCAAGATGTCTTTTCACGTCCATCATCACGACCATGTCGGTTTCCTCATCATTCAGGTCGTAAGCTCTAATGGGAGGAGCCGGCGGTACTCTTGGGAGGGGCTCCTCTCGGGGCCATCTGCGTCGTTTATCCATCGATGAAGGGAAGCGCTTTCCGATTTTGCCCTGGGCCTTAGTGGGCGGGGGCGGTGGAGTCGGCTGATGAGGCTGGTCGAATCTGTTGCTCGGCAAATCCCTCAGGTGAACCTATAGGGTTTCGAATAGGAGAACCCATGAGCGCTGGTGGCGATCGTCGGCTAGACAGTGGGCACAATTTACCCAGGTTCGGGGCCCTCGTAGAGGTAAAACCATTACTCCTGCCTCTGTCGATCTGTATTATCGAATAGATCGGTTACAAATATGATCGCTCAAGTCGAGAGTACAATCTCGAGCTCAAGGCTTTGGTGGTGCGGTATTGCTTGGTCCTCTTCCGGTGGTTCTCCTGGCCTTATATAGGTGGCCAGGTCTCAAACCCTACCCGGAGAGGACTCGAACTCTAACCCTATGTCGGTTACAAGTTTCCTAACTTAGCCCGCAAGGCATTGCGGGTGGACTTCAAGTGGGCCTTCCAGAATACTCCAAGGGCTTCCCTTCTTGGGCCTTAACGTTGGGCCTGAGATGGGGTGTCCTTACCCGCAGGGTCTAAGATCCATCCCTTCGTCAGTAGCCCCCGAGCGTTTGCTCGATTGGGATTTTTCCAGTCGAGCAGACGGTCAAACTTTTCATTCTTCTTTCTTTCGGATAACCAGTATGGTCGTTTCCTTTTTAGAGGGTGTGTACCCTGCATGATAAGCTTTTACACCCGAGTATCGAGTAATGAGAGTGCATGTTTTTATGGCTGTTTATCGCAGAAGGATATGGCGCAATAGCTTGACTCTCCCGAAAGATCAGGGCCAATTAATTGCAACTAGGGAAAAAACAGTTCTGGCCTACACAGATTCGAGACCTCCGACTCGAACCCGATGAGGTGATCGTTGCGACTGGGCCGTATTGGTCTTACCGAGTCGAACTTAACCTATGGGAGTACCCGGCGCGTCCGCTAGGATTTTTCTTCGTGTTGTTGACACGGAATTATGCCGGAGGACGCAACTTGAGTGCGATTCCAGGCCCTCAAGAGAGATCTTTTGGGTCTTACCTTCATATTCGAAAGAATATGGCATCCAGATGTACCTAGTCAGCTGAACAATCCAGGTTTGTGATGTGCAGACATCGTATGAATGAATGCCAGGATCTGCCTATTCGTGTAGTTTTGAGTTTGCGGTCCCTTGTCCATACGAAAGATTTTTTGTGTTTTGGGGTATTTTTTCCTGTGAGAAATTTAACGTCATAATCTGTCCATATGAAGTTATTTCCTTGTTTGGACTTTTATTCGAAGGATTCTTATCTATGCGAAGTTATTTTCGCGTTTGATCTTTCCATTCGAAAGATTCTTCAGCTTGATGATGCATGCTATGACGTCATGGCGCACTTTTATCCTCCCGATGGTACGTGGCGGAGTAAGAGCAGAAGCCCTGGCCCACCTTGTCAGCTTTTTGACCCGAAACGAGACGTCGTTCCCGGTTTTTCCGCGAACTGCGCGCAGTAAATGCGCACGATCCACTGTTAAGATCGTGGCACGAAACAGCATCTGCCGCCCCTTCGTTTCGCCTTCACACGCGGCGGCCGCGATGGGTGCCACGCGGCTCAGCGAGCGGCCAGGATCGACTGGCTCTGTGTATAAATTCAGGCCTTGGTGAAGCGGTGAAAATTTCCCATCTTTCGCCTTCCTCGCTCATCGTCTTCCTCGCGCACCCTCTCCTCTCTCTTCGAGCTCGTGCTAGCAGCAATGGCGGGAGGCAAGAAACGCGGCATTGCCGCCTCGTCGTCAAGGGCGTCAGGAGAGGTTCCGGCGCAACCTACACCGCGCTCGGGCGATTGGCGCTCGCCCAACACCACGGCCAAGAGTGTCAAGGAGATGCAGCGGGAGGGGTTGCTGCCCGCGGAGGCCGAGAAGCGGGTGCGCCTCGGCAAGAAGGAGGAGGTACCCAATCCACACGCGAACGAACGCGTGGTCTTCGCGGACCACGTGTCGCGTGGACTCTCTCTTCCCCTTCACCCATTCCTCGTGGCATTGCTGTATGTCTATGGCATACAGCTCCACGATCTTCCTCCGAATGCAGTGCAGCACATATCGTGCTTCATTGTATTCTGCGAGTGCTTTTTGGGCATTCGCCCACATTGGGGCCTCTGGAAGGCCCTCTTCAAGGTCTGAATATTCCGCGAGAAGTCGCGGGTGGAATTTGAGCCTGGCGGATTCTCGCGCCCAGCTCAGGAGGCACGCCGAAGGGGTCTGCACCTTGATTGGCGATGCCATTCGAGTGCTGACGCAGCTGCACGGCCGCCTTCTCGTCAACACCGTGTCTCCACCCGCGCTGAGTGATTTGCTGAAGATTTTCTTGGAGAGCAATCTCCTTCATGCCTACACAGTTTCTCAGTCAGAATCAGGGGTGAAGACCGCCATCCAGTTCGCGCTGGCGCACGGAGTCACCGGTTTGGAGGAGGCCTACTCGGAGCTTCCTGTCGATCCTGCTACGGGCAAAAAGGTAGGGCTTCGTCGTTTTGGCGAGACAGCCGGAGTCCTTGCTCGGAAGTTATCCGAGTTGTTTGCCCGTGCTAGGGGAGGGACCACCGCCGCGAGTGGCAGCACAACTGTAGCTCCTTAGTATATTTCTTCTGTACTTCGCTGTTTCGATTGTAATGAACCTTGGGATGTGCTCCCGTATTTTCAATGTTTTAATCGAGATGTTCTTCTGAAATTCTTCCCGCGATTGTGTGTTTCCTCCCGATGGGAGTAGCCCCCGAGCACCTATCGAATAGGTGGTTAATATATCTCGAATAGGGCATCTTATTCCTTTTAACTTCTTTGTATTTTTCAGGTAGCTGGGGTGGCTGCGGAGCCTTCAGGTGGACTTGCTACTCTAGCAAATCCTCTTGTTGCCGCTTTTGGGACCTTTGCAGGTCTCCATGATCGTGTAGCTGATGGTGAGCGCAAACTAAAAGCGCTGCGTGGGATAGCCGATGTGGCTAAGTCCAAACAAAAACTGGCGATTGAACGCGAGCAGTTTGTAATGGATGAGTTGGCGTCTGTTGCTAAGGATTTGCTCTGTAAGTAATGCAGCCCCCAAGTCTTCTTTATCTTGTATCCTTTTTTTATCATGTAACTTTGCTTTTTCAGTTGTTCAGCCGGATGACAGGAATGAGAAGCAATGGGTGGAAAACCACATCTTTCAAGAAGCTGGCAGCTCGAGACCTCATGCGAATAATTTTTGGTCCGATCATAGTCGAGGTTTTGTGCTTGCTACCTTGAAGTTCCGAGTCATCCAGGCGAAGATACTCGTGAGCTCCTTTCACGAGGTTTTGATAGCGATGAACGCCGCTTTCTATCCGCTGCAAAGGGGTCCTGAAGATTGGAGCCATCTTCTCAGGGTGTTCGGTCGAGAAGGAGAGATTCGCGAGTGTGTTCGCAATTAGATGACTTGCGGCTCGGTGGTGGCTCTCTCTTTCGTCCGGTTGTGGCATCCTGAGGTGAACTTCAACTCCATAGCTAGACTTCCCGATGGTCCAATCGATGATATTTCTCCTCATTATAGGGTTGTTCGACCTGCGGCAGAAGAAATCATTCGATTGACCTCGGATGAGGTAGATCGGGTTTTGGCAGCTGAGAATACTCAGCGCCGGGTTTGATCGTAGGATGTCTATATCCTGTTGTTCTATATAGTTTGTAAAAACTGTTGTAAGGTGTTCACCTTGTACATATAAATTTTCCTGTGATGCTGAGTTAGGCGTAGCCCCCGTGTGTTTTTGGGGCGTGTACCTGTTACTTTTAGCATGTAAAGATAAGAAATCTTCGAGTATCTATGGTTGAGAAACCATGTATTTTATTGGAATGACTGAAAAGTCATGTGATTTTTGTCGAACTACAAGATGGCTAGTATAGCCTTATTATGGCTAAAAAATAAATCTAAGGGTAAAATTTGCGGAGTTGTGCGACATTCCAAGGATTGGAATAGACGCCTCCATTCGCCGGGTTCTTCAGCCGATAGGCGCCACCTGGGATAACTTCGTGTATTATGAAGGGTCCTTCCCATGGTGGCTCGAGTTTGTGTCCTTCCTTCTGCTTGAGCCGTAGCACCAGATCTCCTACTGCGAAGGCCATGTGGCGTATGCGGCGACTGTGATAGTTTCGCAGCGACTGTTGGTATACTGCTGATCTTGCGAGTGAGATATCGCGTATTTCGTCAAGTGCGTCCATGTCATCCGCGAGTGCCCAGTTGGAGGTTTCTTCGCTGTAAGCAACAACCCTTGGGTCGCTGAACCTGACGTCCTCGGGAAGGACTGCTTCGGCCCCGTAGACCATGAAAAATGGTGTGTAGTTTGTGGATCGGTTTGGAGTTGTGCGGAGGCTCCATAGCACAGAGGGTAGCTCTTCTTCCCAATGTCCTGCTGCCGGGTGTAGACGATCGAGTAGACGTTTCTTGATGCCAGCCGAAACTAATCCGTTGGATCTTTCGACTTGGTCGTTGGTTTGCGGATGAGCAACTGAGGCAAATTTGAAGTTGATGCCCTTTTCTTCACAGAACTGCTGTGTTTATTTTGCCGTGAAGTTAGTACCATTGTCTGTAATGATGTCGTGTGGTACTCCAAACCTGCTTACGATGGAGTCGAGGAATTTTATGGCGCATTGGGCGCTAGCCGAGGTTACCGGCATGGCTTCAATCCATTTGGTAAATTTGTCAACTGCAACCAGCAAGTGTGTGTATCCACCTGGCGTGGACTTGCGTAGTGGTCCTACCATGTCCAACCCCCATTGTGCAAAGGGCTAGGCGATGGGTATCATATGCAATTCCGTAGCGCGTGCGTGCGGTTTTGGTGCGAATCGCTGGCAAGCGTTGCACCTGTCGACCAGTTCCTTTGCGTCTCTGGCTGCTGTAAGCCAGTAGAATCCTGCTCGGAAGGCTTTTCCCATAATAGCTTTCCAGCTGGCATGATGTCCACAATCTCCTTGATGGATATCTTGCAATAATTCTTTGCCATCCTCGGGTGCTATGCATCTTGCATTATGCCTGAGATGATTTGCTTGTATAGCTCTCAGTTGATCACCCGAAAGGATTTGCTTCGCTTGACTATCTGTCGAGCCTCACGTGGATCTGCTGGGAGCTGTTTCGCGGACAAGTAGTCGAGGTATTTCTGCGTCCAGACTGGCTCGACCAGAAAAACTTGTCGCGAAATATGATGAATGAACTCGATAATAGCAACCTGCGGGCTGACCTCTGTCTCCGATGCTGTGGGTACGTCTGCAGTTTTCTTGATTTTTACTTATCGTCTAGTGATCCGCTCGGAATATATCCCTGGCGGTATGGGTGTGTTTGTGGAACCCATGTTTGCTAGTCTGTCTGCTTCTTCGTTGCTGGATCTCGCAATATGCTTCAGCTCGCATCCCTTGAAACTTCCTTCGAGTAGGTTGTACATGTCACGATAAGCAACCATGTTTTCAGCGATAGCGTCGCATTCATTCATTGTCTGTTGTACGATGAGATTGGATTCGTCGTAGATCATCAGTCGGGTGGCTCCACACGCAACTGCCATCTTCATTCCATGCAACAGAGCTTCATATTCTGCGTCGTTGTTTGATGTTGGATCATCAGATGGAAAATCCAATCGGAGGACGTACTGCAGTTTGTCCCCTCTAGGTGATATTAGGACGATTCCAGCTCCTGCTTCCTCGTTTCTCTTGGACCCATCGAAGTACATGATCCAATTACTCGTGTATTCTTGCGGGACGGGCATTTGTAGCTCTGTCCACTCGCTCAGGAACTCCACGAGTACCTGGGATTTTACTGAATTGTGCCCTGCGTAGATGATGTCCCAAGCACCCAGCTCGATGCTCCATTTTGCTATTCGACCAGATGCCATTGGGTTGTTCATGATTGTACCTAGTGACGCATCATTAACCACTGTTATGGTGTGTTCCTGGAAGTAGTGCTTGAGCTTTCGAGCCGTGAGAACAACTCCATAAGCGAGCTTCTGGTAGTGAGGGTATCGTTGCTTGCATGGCGAGAGCACTTCACTGATGTAGTAGATTGGTCGTTGGACTCCATATGCCTTGCCCTCCTCAGGTCGTTCGACTACAATTGTCGTGATGATGACCTGGTTTGTTGCGGCTAGGTATAGGTATAGTGGCTCCCTCTCTTGCGGCGTTGCAAGGATGCGCTTGCTTTGCAATGATCGTTTTAGGTCCGCGAATGCTTGCTTAGCCTCTGGTGTCCACTCGAACTTGTCCGTCTTTTTCAACAGCTTGTAGAAGGGTAATGCCTGCTCGCCCAATCGTGCTATAAATCTGCTCAAGGCGGCTAGTCGCCCTGCGAGCTGTTGGACTTCGCGTAGATTGGTTGGCTCCTTCATTGTCAAGATTGCTTGTATTTTCTCCGGGTTGGCTTCGATGCCTCTGGCGGATACCAGGTACCCGATAAGTTTTCCTGCTGGGACGCCAAAGACGCACTTTGTCGGATTGAGCTTGATCCTGTATGCGTTGAGGGCGTAAAATGTTTCTCTAATGTCCTCGAGGAGTGTATCCTCCAGTCGAGTCTTGATGACGATGTCGTCAACGTACCCTTGTACGTTTTTGCCAATAAGCTTGGCGAGGCATTTTTGCATGCAGCGCTGATATGTTGCGCCTGCGTTCCTGAGCCCGAAGGGCATTGTCGTGTAGCAGTACACACCGTGTGGCGTGATGAATGCTGTCTTTTCCTCGTCTTCCTGCTTCATCCGGATCTGATTATATCCCGAGTAGGCATCCAGGAAAGAGAGGCGTTGACAGCCCGCAGTAGAGTCCATGTTCTGGTCGATCCTTGGGGCAGTGCTTATTTAATGACGTGTAGTCAATGGACACTCGAAGGATGTCAGTGTTCTTCTTTGGAACCAGCACCGGGTTTGCTAACCAGGTGGATATCTTGATCTCCCTGATAAATTTTGCTGCTAGCAATCTGTTTACTTCTTCTCCAAGCGCTTTCTGCTTGGGTTCTGAAAATCGTCGAGTGGTCTGCTTGATCGGTTTTGCATTCTTGAAGACTTCGAGTGAGTGCTTGGCGAACTCCCTGGGTATTCCTAGCATATCTGAGGGCTGCCAAGCGAAAATTTCCCAGTACTCATGGAGGAGTTCGATGAGCGCGCTTTCCTATGCTGGCGAGAGGGTAGTTGAGACCATCGATGTCTTCGCAGAATCCGTCGGGTGTACCTGATGCTTTTGGGTGTCACTGTTGGTGCTGAACTCTAATTCTGGCGCATTTTTCTTTGTGAGGGGCATCACGGAGTGGTCCGTGGTCTTTGCCAGCTCTTGCAGTTCTTCTTGCGTTCCGAAAGATTTTGCGATCTCGTTGAACTCAATGTCGCATTTGTTGGACTTCTGGAAATCTCCGTCGATGGTGATTACACCATATTCTCTGGGTAACTTGAGCTTTAGGTACGCGTAATGTGGTACTACCATGAATCTGGCGAACGCTGTTCGACCAAGAATGGCGTGGTACTGTGAGGGCCAGTCGACTACTTCAAAGTCGAGGAATTCTCTTCTGTAGTTGCATCGATTGCCCAACACAACCTCCAGGTTAATTGTTCCGAGTGGGCGGATCGCCTTTCCTGGAACTATCCCGTGGAAGGATGTTTCTGACTCTGCAAGTCCGTCTAGGTTCCTGTTCATCCGGCGGAGCGTATCCGCGTAGATAATGTTGATGCCACTGTCTCCGTCCATGAATACTCGAGCCAGTTCGTAATTACCAATTTGTGCTTGGATTACCAAGGCAGCATGCCCTGGTCGATAGAGTCGTGGCGGGTGGTCTTCCATCGAGAAGGTGATCGATTGGTCCGCCATCTTCAGGTACTCGGGCTTTGTTGGCGGGGTTTGTACAGCCATGCACAGTTGTCGTGTGTTTGTCTTCTGAGCTCTGCGGGATGGGCAAACTTTTTTGTATCATCCCTAACTGTCCAGCCGGCTTCGGGTACGCGTTAGCTCCTGCGTTTGGTGCGGGTGGCGCGTTTAGTGCTGCTAGCGCCATGTTTCGATTTCCTGGTGGAGGCAGGGGTAGTGGCGGCTGGAACCCTTGATGTTCTCCTCCTGGGAGTGGCGGGTAGTTTTGATTAGCTGCTGATCTGCTTTTCTTCGAGAAGGCCTCGTGGATTTCAATGAACTTTCGGAAATCCTTGAGGAGGTGCGTTGTCTTAGTTTTGCCCGTGCGCTTATCTGTAAATAGATGTAGTGAACAGTACGCGTTCAGGTCCTCCTCGGGGCTTTTGTGTTCAGCTTTTGGTTTCCACTCGCGACTCCTGCGGCGCCCATTATCGCGGCTTCGTGTGAATTATGCCGCTACCATCTCTTCCCGGTCGTCGTGATCGTAATATTTTCTCCTTTTCTTTCGACCATGGCGGTCTTCTTCAGGCGCGGGCGATGATGCCCTCTCGTTGCGCGCGCGTCTTCTCCGTTAGCCCATTTGCCGGCTATGATCATCATTTCCCCAATAGTTTTGGGTGCTGCTCGGCCCAGCTCTTCTCTGAAAGCAGTTCGTCGGGCGCCTTTCGCGAAGGGCTCAACCGCTACTTCTTCTGAGATATTTCTCGCGGTCTTCCTGAGTGTTGTCCACCGCTGAATGTACTCGCGGGTGGATTCGCCGCTCTTCTGCCTGCAGGCCCGTAGTTCTTCAATGGTTGCTGGTCTCTTGTAAGTGGCCTGGAAGTTTTTGCAGAAATCGTAGTGCAGGTCATCCCATGATGCGTAACAGGACTTTGGCCTTGCTTCCAGCCAGCGGCATGCCGCGCCGACCAAGTGCAGGTTGAGGTACTGCATAGCCGTGATTTTATTCCCACGTTGGCAATTTACTGCCGTGAGGTAGTCTTTTAGCCACGACGAAGGATCGAGTGAACCATCGTATTTCGTGACTTCTGTGCTGAGCTTGAATCTCTTGGGTAGGGGTGCCTCGTGGATGTTGCGGGCGAAACACAGCACGCCGCAGGTCTCGTCATCCGAAGCACTGGACGCGGAGCGCGCGCGGTTCCTTGCAGCTCTTGCCTTGCCCACCTTGTTTTGTGCGATATCTGACCGCGCGTTATATCCTGGCTGGTCGCGATCAGTTTCTTTCTTTGGATCTTTGCTGCGATTCCGCGAGTGGCTGCTATGACGCCGCGAGCTTTTATTTTTCGGGCTACCTTCACTGCTGCTTCGACTATCGCCGCGTCGCCGAGCTTCTTTCCCTCGACCGCGGCGAGGTTATTTGTCTCTCCTAGGCGAAGTGCTCCTATGCTTGCGCGATGCCTCTTTTTCTTTTTCCTTCTCTTGTTGTTCGGCAGCTTTCCTGCGGTCGTAGGAGGCGAGCCTTGAGGCTGCCATACCCAATCCCTTCCGAACCTGTTTGTACTGCTCTGCTCGCGGGTCGTTCTCCGCTGGCTGGTTCATCTGCATGTAGGTTGCTGCGGCCAGGACGGCGGCAACAGGAGTTTGCGGGTAGACGTTTCCTTCCTCGTCAACCCGCATAAGGGAAGGTGCGAGTGACTTGCTGATCCCTCCCAGGGACTCGGCGTCCATGGATGTTGTTCTTGATGTGTATCCCTTCCTTGTGGGTCGAGTTCCGACCGAAGGTGTTAGGGACAGCTCAGCCCGGCGTTGACTTGATTCATCCGCCAATCTCTTCCGATGTGCCAGGTCTCTCCGAGCTTCTTTGATAGTTGTGGCTGCTCTCACTAAATGGTAGTGGTAGGCGACCATATCTTCGTGTGGCGCTCCTGCCACGGGCGGCTTGCTTGTTCTCAAAGCTTCTTTAGCTCGGTCCCAGGCGTCCCGCGGGACGCCAATCTCAGCGCGCTCTGCAGCGCTTTGTTCTGTTTCTGGGGGTTGTTCCGATCCTGCCATGCAGACTTGGGCCAATCGTGGTCAGTGCGTCCTAGGCGTTGCTCGGAAAGTTTTCTGGATCTGCGAAGGTTCCTCTGTCGAGAGGGTATGGTAGTTGCTGGTGTTGAAGCGGATGGACTCGCCACTTTTTTCCAGATGGGGGCGCGAGTCGACAGCTTCTGACTCAGACCCTGATTCTTCAGGGAAGTGGAGGATCCCGTCCTTGTTGGTGTAGAACTTCAAGCTTCCGAACGTCAAGGTGACGCTCTTCTCCAGATCGCTGAATACCGGGCGTGATTCCGGCGAGTGGGGGGTGACCACGACGGATCCGATCCGAATAGGATTGATTGGAGCCGAGGTCGAAGGTTTCCAACGTGAGTTGGATGATGAAGCCGATGATGCCGGAGATCCAGCGCCCGCCGTTCCCACAGACGGCTCCAATTGTCGAATCTGTTGCTCGGCAAATCCCTCAGGTGAACCTATAGGGTTTCGAATAGGAGAACCCATGAGCGCTGGTGGCGATCGTCGGCTAGACAGGGGGCACAATTTACCCAGGTTCGGGGCCCTCGTAGAGGTAAAACCCTTACTCCTGGCTCTATCGATCTGTATTATCAAATAGATCGGTTACAAAGATGATCGCTCAAGTCGAGAGTACAATCTCGAGCTCAAGGCTTTGGTGGTGCGGTATTGCTTGGTCCTCTTCCGGTGGTTCTCCTGGCCTTATATAGGTGGCCAGGTCTCAAACCCTACCCGGAGAGGACTCGAACTCTAACCCTATGTCGGTTACAAGTTTCCTAACTTAGCCCGCAAGGCATTGCGGGTGGACTTCAAGTGGGCCTTCCAGAATACTCCAAGGGCTTCCCTTCTTGGGCCTTAACGTTGGGCCTAAGACGGGGTGTCCTTACCCGCAGGGTCTAAGATCCATCCCTTCGTCAAGGCTGCAGAGATCGAGATGGACTCCTGTAGTGGTGGTCATCCCTCTCGTCATCACGTGGACATGGAGGTAGTGGATCGTGACTCGGAGGAGGTGATGGTGGTCTTGGAGCCGAGCTTGGAAACACGATGTATTTCTTGCGCCATATAATGATACCACCCCCGACGTATCCCGGTCTCCTCTCACCATCACCTACAAGGATGTCAAGCTCTAGGGATTCATATCCTGTTACAAGTTGATCCACACCGACATGACCATAGCCATCTGGAATCTCATTACAATGCCACCATGCTATAGATTCACAAGTTAAAGCATAGTCGTCCGTCGCGTTCAAGGATAAGTTCATCACTCTCACATGGAGCTCACAACTGGTCTGCTCCCTGATACCATCCACGGGATAGCGATCCATTGGTGCCTCTTCAACACCGACTCCCATGGAAGTCAGGTTGCTTCTCCATTGAGATGGTACGACTTTACTACCTTGTGGCAGCTCATGAGTTGGCAATTACTCGCGCAATTCCTCTATTTGTTTCTGTTGGTCCTTTACCATAGCAATTAAATAGTTGTGCTTTCTATCTAGGTCATCCAACCGGGCCTCTTCCTCCTACTCTTTCCTCTTCTTTGCTCTCCCTCAACTTCTATAAGTTTCACGCTCCTCGGGAAACCCTTGCTTCCACGTCACAATAGCTCCTAAGCCTCGTGTTCGTCCTAGTTTTTCAGGATTCCCGAGGACCTTAGCCAGCTCGTGTTTCTCTTGGTTGGGAATAAACATTCCCCCTCGAACCTCGGCGATTGCTTCAACAATTTCTTTCTGGGGTACATCAATTGCTTTCTTTTCATCAGTTTTTAACTCTCATGTTCGAAGTCATATTCCGTCCCATGCCCAAGTACCCAATTTCTTGCCCTATGGGGCCATAGCCAAAGTGATCCCATTTTTGCACAAAAGGCCTCAACTAGATCCCATTAGGCTGGGCACTTCAGTAGCCACATGCCCCCATCTTATGGTGATATATCTTTTTCGCTGCATTTATCTTATTCTTTTTCGACCTCTGCGTAGCTACTTTAGATTTTTTGTACTCCAGAAATGACTCCCAGTGAGCCCGCTGCCCCTCTAGCATGCCAGTGGAATCTGAAAATTTATTATCTTTGACATACACACAGTATAATATGTTCTTGTAATTATTGAACTGTTCAGTCATCTTCTTAAGAGCAAAATGCTTGACTATCGCTCATCGCTTCTGCTTTGCGATATCATCCAAGACCGATAGGGTGAAATGTGAAACGAGCCTTTTCCAAAGCACATCTTTCGAGCTCTCAGTCGACAAAAGTAACTCCCTCTACTAGTTGCTTTGGCTTATTCCATTTCGGAGCGCTGACAGGATGTTGTCCCTAACAATAAATCTGCATTGATGCACAAACTTATTTGCGTTCGCCTTCGGAAGCAACGGATTGCCATCTGGACCGACCACCTCAATTAAGAGATGCGCATCTTCAGCCAACCCTTTGGCATGGCCTCGTTTAGATTGGGTCGATATGCAGGCCCAAAATAAATAAAAAACATTCGTTAATTCATATATATACAATTATTGCATCGATCTGATTATCAAATGCTTAATATACCACGACAGACTACGGATGTCCATCATATTGCCAGTTTTCATAATTCTCGATGCTCCATTCCCTCACCGGACTCGTTCAAAACTACGAGCCTTCGTCTGCTCCACTATCACCAACATTGGGTTATTGCCGTAGAAGGGCGAAAATTTCCTCTTAGTTTTCTCTCTTGTTGAAGTGATCCATTCCTTAACTAATAGAAAAGAAAGAATGATAGCATTAGGAGAAGTGATCCAATAATACATCTACAATAATGCAGTAATACATCTAGAATAAATTGATCTATTGCTTAATTAATATAATTCAGTTATATACCTCGCGTCCATTTTTATTTAACCCTAATACATCACGAATAATAACACCGATACATCTCACATGCATGCATAAACCTCTCAAACTAACTACGACCGGGTCCTGAGCCGCGAGGTGCTGAGCCGACGGCGCTGCACATCCAAAGATAAGGAACCCTCATAGGGTCAGACCTCACGTGATAAGGAACCCTCCGAACAAACGACCATGTATTACTAAGTTGGGTATCTAACAAATACATGTAGCGACAGACGTGCTCGTCCTCCTCCCTGATAAAGCCACGTAGCACCTCATCGGGCGTCGGCTCCCTCTGCACCGAGCGTGGCCCACGCGACTGCCACCAAATAAGATCTGGGTCGACGATGTCACCCGGATTCCTCACCAAGTTGTGTGTACCAGAAAATAGCACCTCCTAGTGCTAGCTCGGCGGAGCCTAGTTTGGGACATCGCCCCTCTGAACCAACAGGGATATCATCGCCGAGAACAACAAACTAGAAACGCAATTGTAATTAAGACTAATTCTAAAAAAAAGTAACAGATCCAAATTATAACCCTTAAAACTAATTATAACAATAACAATAAATAAAAAATCCTAACACCAATTCTAACCCTAAACACTAATTTCTAACATTAAAAAACTCTAACACTAACACTAATTTTAAAACTAGAACTAATTCTAAACCTAACACTAACACGAATTCTAAATCTAGCAGTAAATCTAAATAAAAAATAATTTAACGCTAATTTCCAATCCTAAACACTAAATCTAACACTAATTTCTAATCCTAACCCTAATAATATTTTCTAACGCTAACTAACACTCACTAATTAACACTAATTTAACACAAAAAACTAATAACTAATTTAGGCATAGGCGGCGCTCACCTCCGGCTCGGACGGCGCGAGCGTGGTGGGCTCGGTGGCGCCGGTGTTGTGGGCTCGGCGGCGCGTGCGCTGACAATGACGAGCGGGCGCAGCGGACGACGAGTGGCGAGGGTGCGGTGGGCTCGGGCGGCGGCGGCGCGGAGGAAGCGTCGAGCGTCGCGCAGAGGAGAGCGATGGATGCACGAGGCGGTTGGGCCCTGGCGGCGCAAATCTCATCGCGCGGCGGCCTCCTTCTCTGTCCCTGTTCGTGGCTCAAACCGGGAGAAAGATGTGGGTATATATGCCCAAGGATCTCTAGTCCCGGTTCCATCCATGAGCCGGGCCTAAAGGGTACCATCTAGCCCCGGTTGTGTCGGGACTAGAAGTGTTTTCCGAACAGCTGCGTGAACACCCTTTAGTCCCAGCTCGTGGCTACAACCGGGACTAAAGGTGTTTATTCCACGCGCATATATTCAGTGACAAGTCTTTGGAATTGAATTTGACTATTTTTTAATACGAATTTGAATAACTTCTGCATATTTTTGAATCTGACAAAAGTTTCAACATGAAAAGTGTTTGGATTTGATAAACCTAGCCGGGCGGGCAGGGGTAGTTCGAGGCACAAAGCGCATCCACATCCGGTTAGGTTAGAGTAGATACGGTGGAAGCCATGGGAAAGTGATGAGGTTGCAGATAAAATTTTAGGTGTGCTATGCTAATGGCGGCCAAGCCTATATATAGTGAGAATGGCGGGAAGACGGAGGCGGGAAGTGGTGGAAAGCGTGGGAATATGAAGGCGGGAGATATGAAGGCGGGAAGCGGTGGAAAGCGTGGGTCCATGTTCGAGCAACCCGACTAAAGGGGCTTATTTTGTTCCCGGGCAATTTTACCAACCGGGACTAAATGGTCTTAGGTCCCGGGCAATTTTACCAACCGGGACTAAAGGGTCTTAGGTCGTGGGAAATTTTACCAACCGGGACTAAAGGGGCTTATTTCTTACCTTTCCAGCGAAACCCTAGCCACGCTTTTGGTGGGAATCCCACCAATAAGAAAGAAGCACACGGATCGTGTGTTTCTTTTGAGAGCTTGTGAGCCGTTGGATCAAGAGTGTGTTTTAAGAGCTTGTGAGCCATTGGATCAAGGGAATGTTCTTTTTGAACGCTTCTGAGCCACACGACCCTATATATAGCCCACATCTTGGACATGTTTGGCACTCACTCTGTCCTCATTGTAGTTCATTTCGTAAACAAAGCATTCGGATTCCCTGCATACATTCGATGATGCATTTGATATGCGGGCACTTACGAGCCACCGTCGGGCTATATGCAGGGGAAACCCTAAGTTTTGTTCTATCTACAACATTCTTCAGTTCATCGACCGAATAGAAATCATTCGGATTCCCTACATACATCCAACGGTGCATTTTATATGCAGGCACTCACGAGCTACCGTTGGGCTGTATGCAGGGAAAACCGTGTGCTTTGTTCTATCTAGAAATCCTTCAGTTCATCGACTGTATGCAGGGAAACCTTATGGTTTGTTCCAATGAGTTTTCATAACACATTTACATAAAAGGTTTAATACATCACCAACATCCCCATCTAGTGTTTTTTATGCGTCGTAACCATGGAGCATCTTCATTTTTAACAGTAGACTTGGGTCATCCTTCAGTGCGAAGGGTGGAATTTCATCAAACTTATCATTATTCTGACATGTCTGTCTTGTCGTCCACTCCCACGATATTTCTTTTCCCTGAAAGAACTATGTGGTGCTTTGGCTCATCATCTGATGTATTCGACCATGCACCGTTGCTCATAGACTTTGGAGCATCAGCTCATGTAGGAAACACGTCGCCTTTTTCCTTTGAGTTGTCCTGGCTTCAGAGAGAGGGTTTTTACGATCTAGTAAGGGCGGAGTGGCTAAGTGTCAACGGTGTATCCTCTCCTATTGAGAGTTGACAGAATAAGATTAGACATTTACGTAGTTTTCTACGTGGGTGGGCTAAAAATATTAGTGGCGAATATAAGAAGCAGCGAGATCGCTTGTTGCTTCTTATTGAGGCTTTGGATCTTCAAGTGGAAGTAGCTCCTCTATCTGAAGCAGAACGGGCTGCTAAGAAGCAGGCTGATGATTACTTAGCTCATCTTCGTAGGGAGAAATAAGATAAGTGGGCTCAGCGAGCTAAAGTTCGTCACATTCAGGAGGGGGGAAATAACACTAGATACTTTCATATTATAGCCAATGGTAAGCACCGGAAAAAGGAAATTTTCCAGTTTGAGCAGGATGAGGGAACCATCGTGGGACAGGAAAACCGCAAAGTATTTATTTCAAATTATTACAAAAAAAAGTTGTTTGGAGCATCGGCCCCATCTTCTTTTTCTCTATGGAGAATAGGGTCGAGGATGTGCCCCAGATCTCCGTTGTTGAGAACAACATGCTAACTTCTGCTTTTTCGGAAGAGGAGCTTCATATAGGATATTTCCCAAATAAAGCATAATAAAGCGTCTGGACCTGATGGTTTCCCGGCTGAGTTCTATCAAGTGTTTTGGGAGGTTATCAAGGTTGACTTCAGGGGATTAACCATTATTTAAATTGATTTTTTGTGTTACCACCCTTTTACCCAGGAAAGAGGCCGCAAGCAGAATTGAGAAGTATAGGCCCATTTGTCTTCTTAATGTGAGTTTTAAGATTTTCACAAAAGTGGGAACAAATAGGGTTACTAATATTGCTCACAAGGTGATTAGACCTTCTCAATCTGCTTTTTTACCTGGTAGAAATATTTTGGAAGGACTTCTGATTTTGCCTGAAACTATCCATGAACTTAATAGAACGAAAATGGATGGGGTTCTTTTCAAAATTGATTTTGAAAAGGCATAAGATAAATTCAATTGGTATTTCCTTCAATAGACGCTTTGCATGAAAGGCTTCTCTTTGGAGTGGTGTGATTGGGTGTCTAGGTTTGTTCAGGGAGGAAGTGTATGAATTCAGGTCAATGATGATATTGGTCACTTTTTCCAAACTTTAAAGGGGCTACGACAAGCAGATCCTTTGTCTCCTATTCTTTTCAACCTTCTTGTTGATATGTTGGCCATTCTTATTGCTTGGGCATAGGAAGATGGACAGGTTGGGGGTCTTATCCCTTATTTAATTGAGGGTGGAATCTCTATTGTTCAATATGATGATGATACTATTTTTTTCTGGAGCATGATCTAGAGAAGGCGGTGAATATGAAGTTAATTTTATCCATTTTTTAGCAGCAGTCTGGATTAAAAATTAATTTCCATAAAAGCGAGATCTTCTGTTTTGGGAAATCTTGAGGTTTTATGGATGAATACCGACAGATCTTTGGATGTGAGATTGGTACTCTCTCATTTAGATATCTAGGAATTCCAATACATCATCAGAAGCTTCTTAACAGAGAATGGAAGCCAGTGGAGGATCGTTTTGAACAGAAGCAAAGTTCATGTTTGGGAAGTTACTCTCATGTGGATACATACTTGTCCTTATAAATTTGGTTTTATCGAGTCTTTCGATGTTTCTTTTATCTTTCTTTGATGTACCTGTTGGGGTACTAAAAAAGACTTGATTTTTTTAGATCTCGGTTCTTCTGGCAAAGTGGCCATCACAAAAATAAATATAGACTTTCTAAGTGGAATACCATTTGTCAGCCGAAAGACAAAGGAGGGCTTGGTATTGAGATTCTTGGTATCAAGAATAAATGTCTTCTCAGCAAGTGGTTGTTTAGACTACTAACCGAGGATGGGATGTGGCATGAGTTGCTACACCATAAATATATTAAAGAGAAGACTCTTTCACAGATTGAAGCAAAACCCATAGACTCGCTTTTTTTATAAAGGTATCATGGGAGTTAAAAGTATTTTCTTTGATAATATTTCTTTCTCTCTTGGGAATGGGCGAGGGATAAGATTTTGGGAAGACCCTTGGTTAGGGAATACTCCTCTTTCATTGCAGTATCTAGTCCTTAATATTGTTAGACAGAAAAATATTTTTAATCTCACAGCTCCTTGGAAACGCTCAGTTGAATATGCAATTTAGACGTCCTTTAGTGGGTGATAAATAGGATGCATGGTTAAATTTGGTATAGAGACTAATGGTGGTGTCTTTATCAAACTCTCCTGATTCTTTCAATTGGAAACTAACACCATCGCATGTGTTTTCAGTTAAATCTTTGTATGAGCTGTTGATAGATGGAAATGTTAGGTTCCTTCGCAAATTTCTATGAAAGTTGAAGGTCTCAGTTAGATTAAGATTTTCATGTGGTTCCTTCATAAAAAAGAACTCTTGACTAAAAATAACTTGGCCAAGCGGTGGTGGATAGGTTGTAAGAAATGTGTCTTTTGTGACACAGATGAAACGGTCCAACATCTTTTTATCAATTGTGAATTTTTAAAAAGGATATGCAGACTTGTTCACTTTATGTTTAGTATTATCCCTTTAACTAGTATTGCTAATATGTTTGGTCATTGACTAGGTGGGATTGATAAAACTACTAAATCTTTCATTCGTATTGGCGTTTGTTCTTTTCTTAGGGAAATTTGGTGTTGCCGAAATGATGTAATATTTAACAATATGAGAGCTGAGAATTTTTTACAGATTGTTCATCAGGCCACTTTCTGGATAAACACGTGGTCTCTTCTAATTTCAGAAGACCAGCGAGGACGTTTCTCGTCTGGATGCGCTCGGTTGCTGGCAGTCGTACTTGTTATGTTCAAAAAGGGTGGCTGGTTGCACACTAGACGTTTGACAAATGTGTAGTGTTGCATTTTCATCATTATTTATGTGGCCGATTCATCTAGCCACGCTCAGTGATCCGTAAACTGTATTTAGGCAGGGTTGGTCCCGGGGGGGGGGGGGGCGAGAGGGGAGGCCGCCCCTGGCCCAAAAAGTTTTGGGGCCCATTTCAAGTATGTTTTAGTAGGCTTAGTTTATGTGCATGCAATAAAAAAAATAGCTTAATAGGTTCACCGTCTTGTAGCTTTTCCTGTGAATACATCAATTAATATCTTAATAGGGCCATCCCAAGTAATTGAAAAACCTTTCATGAGTAATTAGGCATGAAGGATGGCTTGCTATTCCTACTCGGAGAGCCAGGGAACCATGGGTGGCCAGGCCAATGATCGACTCGGGGCCTGTGTATGCCACGCAAATATAAGGATTTAGGATCACATGGACCATCGACTTGTTTGCTTCCGCCATCGCTCGTTCGTCATTGCCCGTCCGCCATAATTTAGTTGATCTTGTGATTCATTGTCGTAGATATGGCAATTGAAGAGTAGATTTGAAGAACTACAATTGTTCAGAAGTATATTTGGATTTTTCGTGAGTTCAACAAATTTGAAATCAATGGATGGATCTGAAATTAAAGACAGTTGCACTACATTTGCAAATACTTTCTCTCTAGATAAGAAATATGATATTGTGTTAAATGATCTAATTTCTAAGTTAAGAGTTATGCAGTTGCAATTACAAGATAGAACAATGTCCGCTATGGAGATGTTTTAGTTTGTCAGAGAAGCATATTGTTATTCTAATATGTATGTTGTTTGTCGAATATTATTTACTATGCCCGTGACAGTTGCATCAGCTGAAAGAAGGTTTTCAAAGTTGAAATTATTGAAAAACTAATTGAGATCTATAATGTCACAAGCAAGACTAAATGATTTGGCAACTCTATGCACCGAGAAGAAGTTATTGGATGAGATTGACATTAATTCCATCATTGATGACTTTGCATCTAGAAATGTCAGGAGAAAATTTTAGGGTATACCGAAGTTGTAGAATTACTCCATAATAACTTGTGCCTTCGTGCGTCCGTGTTTCTTTTTCTCGCGAGGGATTTTCACGTAACAAAAATGTGTCTCATTTCTCTTATTTGATTTCTGCCGAAAGCGATCGATCTAGCCATGAGCAGGTTGAAGAGAGCTCTAACAGGCCATGGAGGACCAAACCCACGTATGTGGCAAAATACGGGGATGACTTGTGGCTAGGGGTGAAAGGTCAACCAAGATCGGATATAGCTGGTTTTCCGCGAAATCTATTTCAGTAGAGCGTATGATGTCGATGTCCCGAGGTAGAGCACTCAATGGGCTAGGGTGTTCTTTGCACCCATAAAAAGTGGAATTTGCGGTTGTGGCAATTCTCGAACATCTATATATATGTCGATTTGTACGTAGGGGCTCCAAATTTTTGCCTCGCCCTGGCCCCCGAAATGTCAGGACCGGCCCTGTATTTAGGATGCTTTCTATTACTCTCGGATGCTTTGTTATTTTAATATAAATGCCGTACGCATTGACTAGATGCAGAGACTGAGTTTCCCGTTTCAAAAAAAAAAACGTATCGAAAAAATCCATCAAAATACCGTGGCAATGCACGGGCATTTAGCTAATAGCCATTAAATAGCTTTTCTTTTTAGCACTGTAAGGTCTACGACTATGTAGGAGGACTCGAGAGAGCAGCGGGCGGTGAGCCATGGCTGGATGCTGGCAATCCAACCGCTTCGCTTGGTCATACACGCACGCACGTCTATCCATCCGTATAGCTGTGGAAGTCTATCCTTATAGTTGCAGACATGCGGTGGAATACGTACGAGCATGCATGGAGTTGTGCAACCTAGCCAGCCAGCTCCAGCTTTTTTTTTTTTGAGGGAAGCCAGATCCAGCTTTGCTCACCCTTTTGTCTGTACTAGCTTTTTTTTTTTTTTTGAGGATAACCAGGCCGCACTTTATTAATCAGAAATAACCAACGGGATACAGAATACATCTGGTGGAAACATCCAGACATGACGGCCTAAATCTAGGAAGACAGAAGACCTAGCAAGACCATGTGCTTCCTTGTTCGACGTCCTTCTCTCATGTACAAAGGAGACATGATCGAAGTCATTTGACCTGGACTTTATCTCTCTGATAACACCACTGAATTTGCCCATATACACTCCTTCCAGGCTGTTAATAACCTCCAAGCAGTCAGAAGCGATCTTTATCTTGGATAGGTGGAGGTCCAGTGCCAAAGAGAGCGCCTCTCTACAGGCCATCGCTTCTAGAACCGCCGGGTCGCTTATCCCTTGGATGACGACAGATGAAGCACCCAAAAACCTACCATCTGATGAGCGGCAGACGGCCGACACTGCACCCGAGCTCCCAGTCTTACTGACGGCTGCATCTACATTTATTTTCGCTATACCAGCTTCTGGAGCTATCCATCGCTCAACTCCTGTTGCCGTGGTGCTCGCCTCATTCTTCTTCTCCCTTGCGGACGCAAGCTCTAGGTCTCGCAAGAAGGACTCCACAAAGGCGTATGTGGATAATGGGCTCTGATAAACCTCCTCGTGAATAGCCTTGCGTCGGGCAAACCAGATTGCCCAAAGTGTGACTAGGCAGCATGTCAACTCCTCGTGTTTCAGAGATTCAATCATCGAGAAGATCCACTGCTTTGCATCTGGCTCCATTGTAGCCTCCATGTGCTGTGTAATGGATTCCGGCACTAGTGCCCAAACACATCTGCTCATAGTGCACTCAAGCAATGAGTGTCGCCATGAGTCCACCTTGCCACACAGCGAACACAAATTGTCCTTCGCCATATTTCGGTGATGGCGGACATCCCCTGTTGGGATGGATTGTTTTGCGAGCCTCCAAATGAAGACCTTTATTTTGGATGGGATTTGTATCTTCCACAATCTTGTCCAGCTCCTCTCTTCCTCCTTATGGTTGGAGCTCGATCCTTTGCTCTCGATCCATGCTTCCCTTCTTGCTCGGACATTGACAAGCATCCGGTAGGCTGACCTAACCGTAAACACTCCCGAGCGTTCGTGTTGCCAGGCCCAAAAATCATCAAAATGGGTGGTACTCACAGGGATCGATCGGATGACCTCAATATCCATCGGAAGAAAAAATTCCTCTAACCGATGTAAGTTCCAGCTTGCCGATGTTGAGTCAATGAATGCCGCCACAGAGCTGGGTGGGCTTGCCTTCTTACAAGCTGTAGGACGCATCATGGTATCACGTGGAAGCCAATTGTCATTCCAGGCGTGAGTGCTCGTTCCAGTACCGATTCTTCTGATGAGCCCTTGTGTTAACACCTCCCTGCCTTCTACAATTGAGCGCCACACTTGGGATGGGTGGGCTCCTTGTGGCGCTTCAAGGAACGTGGATTCAGGGTAGTAAACTGCTTTCAAAATTCTTGCGCTAAGAGTTTCCGGATTTTGCAGAATTCGCCACGCCTGACGTGCTAGAAGGGATAGATTAAACAGCTCAATGTCGCGGAAACCTAATCCCCCAGCATACTTGGGTGTAGTCATCTCCTCCCATGACACCCAACAAGTCTTTCGTTTCCCATCTCGGCTCCCCCACCAGAAATTCCGAAGCAGGCTGTTAATATGATGACACAGACCTGCTGGCAATTTGAAACAAGACATCGAGAACGTGGGTATAGCCTGAGCAACTGATTTGATTAGGATCTCCTTTCCTCCAGATGAAAGAAGCAGCTCTAACCAACCTTGGACTCTTTTCCAAACTCTATCTCTTAGGTACTTGAAAGCACCTATGACTGACCGCCCAACATCAGATGGCATACCAAGGTATTTTTCACTGAGGGACTCGTTCTGAACATTAAGCGTCGTCTTCATTGCATTTCGCAGCACCTCTGGACAGCCCTTGCTGAAGAATACTGACGACTTATCCAGATTAATACGTTGGCCTGAAGCTTGACAATAGATATCAAGGACTTCGGTCACTTCTCCCGCTCCTTCCACACTCGCTTTCACAAACAGCAGGCTATCATCCGCGAAGAGAAGGTGGTTAACTGCTGGGGCAGAGTTCGCCACCTGTAATCCTTTGAGGCTCGATGATGGTAATACACTTCTTGATTTTAGGAGGCACGAGAGGCCCTCTGCTGCTAACAAAAACAAATATGGAGAGATGGGGTCTCCCTGACGAATACCCCGAGTAGGCTTAAACGTCTCTGTCGGGGTACCATTGAAAAGAACTGAGAATGTTACCGATGACACCATCCTCATAATAATATCAACCCATGCTGATCTGAATCCCATCTTCAGCATGATTGTCCTCAGATACAACCACTCAACACGGTCGTAAGCTTTCCGCATATCCAACTTGAGCGCACAATGACGATGTTTCTGAGCTTTATTTCTCTTCATAAAATGCAGGCACTCATACGCTGTAATGATATTGTCCGTGATCAATCTTCCTGGAACAAAGGCTGATTGCTCCTGCGAAATAATCTCCGGCAAAATCTTTTTCAACCTATTAGCTAGCACCTTGGAGGAAATTTTGTAAATAACATTGCATAAGCTAATTGGCCGAAACTGACCTAGTTCTTGAGGACTCGCCACTTTCGGAATTAAGACTATGAAAGTGTCATTAATCTCCTCCGGGTTATCCTCTCCCTTGAGGATTCGAAGAACGGCTGCGGTTACCTCTGCTCCACATAATTCCCAATTTCTCTGAAAGAAGTGTGCTGGGTACCCGTCGGGTCCTGGAGCTTTTGTTGGGAACATCTGGTAGAGGGCGGTTTTTACCTCATCAGCAGTGAAGGGTGCTAACAAGTCGTCATTCATCTCCTCAGTAACACTGCGAGGAACTGTTTGCATTACATTATCCATGCCGTTCACATCCTCCGAAGTATATAGGTTACTATAGAAGTCGCGCGCTAGGGCTCTGAGTTCCTGCGGATCATCCACAGTACTGCCGTCTGGTTTCAGTAATGTTGCAATCTTATTCTTTTTCTTCCTTCTGCTTGCCCTCTGATGAAAAAAGTGTGTGTTCTTGTCTCCCTCAGACAACCACTGAATCCTCGACCGTTGTCGCCACATGAGTTCCTCGCGGTGGTGCAACTCTGATATGCGGTCACATATTTTAATCTCCTCATGGCTTGGTCCGACACGCCCTGGGGCTGCCCTCAAACGCTCAAGGTCCTTGTTGAGGCCTTTTAAAGTTTCCCGAACACTCCCAAAAGTGTTCGTCTCCCACTCTTTGAAGCTATGTGATAAAGATTCTAATTTCTTCTTCATCTCCACCGTGTTTTCGCTTTCGCCGCTAGCAACCCAATGGTTTTGCAGGAACGGTCGGAACTCCTCATGTGATTCCCACATAAGTTCATAGCGGAACAACCGATCACTTCGCAATTTCCTCTCCTCTGATTCAAACCGAAGGAGGATCGGTGAATGATCCGAGGTGGCTGCCGTGAGATGTTCTAGGCTCGCTAGAGGATAGCGAGCGCTCCAGTCTGGCGTGGCCATCGCCCGGTCTAGGCGAGTACGGCAGTAGGTGCCTCCCGCCACTTTTTTCTCGAACGTCCAATCCCTTCCCTTGTAGCCTAGATCCGCTAGACCACAGACATCAACGGTCTCGCGAAAAGCTGCAATCTGAGCTGCACTTCTCTCATTCACACCAACATGCTCCTCTTTATGAAGCACTTCATTGAAATCGCCAATGCACATCCATGGGAGGTTGGAGGAGGATTTTATGAACTTCAACATATCCCACGTCTTGTACCGTTCTCGTACTTGAGCTTCTCCATACACACACGTTAACCGCCAAGGTTCCATGACAGGAGACGAAACAATAGCATCAAGGTGGTACTGAGAATAAGGTAAAATCTCGATCTTTATTTCATTGTTCCAGAAAATTCCTATGCCACCACTTCGGCCCGAACTACTGACAGCAAATGAATGATCATAACCTAGCGTCGCCGCTAGTCTTTCAACTCTAGTCTTGTGCAGCTGAGTCTCTACTACACATAACACCAGAGGGGCATATTTCCGTGCAAAAGCACGTAGTTCTCGAATTGTCGCAGCCATGCCAACTCCACGACAATTCCAACAATAAATACTCATTGCTCCCGGCGGTCCCCCACCTTGGAGGCCGCCGATCCCTCTTCACCAGATTCCTTCATCCCCTTTGTGCCTCCATTTTGTGCGGCTGCAGCCGCTGCCTTCTTCTGTTTTTTAATCTCCTTGGGTGGCACATACCTCGGTGGGGGAGGTGGTACTGCATCAGAGTTAAGCACTACTACCTCCTCTTTATCCTGTAAATCGAGCTTCTTTTTAGTCCCATTGTCCCCAGCTCCCTCACGATCCCGCTCAGGCTGTTTCATGGGGCTCGACGCAGTGTCATCAAGAACATCATCCGGCTCATTTCCTAAGCCTGCTTCAGCTGAGCTTCTTTTTTTGGGTTGGTTGACAGCCGTGTCTTTTGCTTTCCACTTGCGCACACTACGCCCATCAGACTCACGGCCCGGCATGCCACCCCGCTGCCCAGTTCTCCCGCCGCGTCCCCTCCCGCCACCATCCTCACGAACGGGGTTGCGAAAGCGGATCCCTGGCGTCCCCGGCTTCCAGTACATCTCCTCAGATACCATCCATGTGCCAAATTGGAGATCGCTCGCCGCATACTCCCCAGTACCGCACTCCAGATAAGTATGCCCCATCAGGCCACAATGCCCACAATATTTTGGCAGCTTCTCGTACTTGACTTGCAAAAACATGCGTTCTTGGCCCTCTAAGGTTAGCGGCACAAAACGCATAAGTGGCCGAGTTGAATCTAACATGACTCGAGCTCTGTGAAATTCTCCCGTCCTCATCTGGACTGGCATCAGCTCTACACCCACCACCTCTCCAACCCTGCTCGCAAGCAGAGTTAAAACTTCCTTGTTACGCACTAGAGGCGGCAGTTTGTGTATCTGGATCCACGCCTGCACCTTGCGAGGAATTATTGTCGGGATCATTGTCGCCCCATC
This sequence comes from Alopecurus myosuroides, assembly GCA_028641055.1. NCBI lineage: Eukaryota > Viridiplantae > Streptophyta > Magnoliopsida > Poales > Poaceae > Alopecurus > Alopecurus myosuroides. The sequence continues at coordinate 156,160,979 of CM054063.1, forward strand.
AAAGGGTTCAAGCATGAGAGCACAACCCCTAAACAGCCAAGGTCCTTCTTCCGTGATCCTTTTCCAGTCCCCCAAACATCTGGCTTGAATCACGAACAGGTTCTCAGCGGCAGGATGGAAAGAGACATCCTGCGCCGGCGTCCATGCTGCGAGCAGAGTTCTCTTTAGGGATTCCATGGAGTAGGATTTCCCTGTTAGCATCTTCCCCGTGACTAGCCACTTCACCTCCGGCCAGCCACCGATGGCTTCCTTACCTAGAATCACATCATCACGCTCCGCCTCATGCAGCTTCAGATTCTGCAGCAGAGCCTGCACGTCAACACCCGTCGTCGACTGACCCCCGCTCGCCTTCGAAGTCTCTGCTGCCATGGCGATCGTACGATCCACCCGCCCACACCAAAATCCCTGCCGCACACACCAGTCGCCCAAGGCCGGGTAGCCGGACAAAGCCAGCCCCGTAGTCAGCCCGAGGAGGAAGGATGGCGGGAGAGCTTCGATGGAACGCGGGCACGACGGAGAACCTTCAGCGGGGAAAAACGCCGCCGTAGTCGCCTTACCCTAGAGGAAACCCTAGGTCGAGATTGTCTAATGGTAATGGTTTTTGTCTGTACTAGCTGTGACGACGTGCAGTCGTGAGATAAACAAGGCCTTATTCTGCATGTTTTCCCTTGTGCTGATTGAATGAATGAGCTCTTGGGTCCCAGAATAAATGGCGTGCAAGCCCAAAGGGCCAAAATTCAGCAGCCCATCATGTTACATTACGCAGTAGTATATCCTTGTCAGTATTTATTTGATGCAATTTATTTTCATTATTATATTTATATTATATCATTAGTGTCATTAATTCAAATTAACTGGGGAATCTATATATTTATGAGCGTATATTGTGTAGATTTTCTATCAAATCAAACTTTTCCACCTAATAAATTGCTACTTGTGTGTGCACATGTGGTATACAGATTTTCTATAGAATCTTCCTAAGTAAATGCTTATTGGAAAGCTATTATATAAAGGGGCAGCATGTAAAGTTCAAACTTCTCGTGTACCCCATTCTCTCGCATCTCAAGATGTCTTCACTTAGGTTAGGGTTGAACATTGTTGCTATATATTTCATTTTCATTGCACAGAGCATCCAAGCAGGTCGGTTTGGTCCGACTAACAAAGAGGTGAGCATATAGATCCATAGGCATCATATCCCGTTGCCGTGTGTACATGTGGATTTGTTTCGTCTTATTTCTTACATTTCCTAATAAATCAAAGGTGTTGGATTTCATGTACAAAACACCATATCTTATCAATACCATGTACAATTTTACTTTAAAAGATTTGAATTAAAAAATAGTCGATTAATGAATACATTCTTGCCCAAATACTCACATGCACATTCTTCTCACCTTTAGCCATGGTATGAACAAGAATCAGAAATGCGCGGTGGCACAAATTATGTGAGTTTCCATGCCTCCTTGTTTCACCGTCTTTTACTAGTCTATTTATCTTCGAAAGTACATTTCTGCATCATTATATATCTTGAATTTTTTTCACAGTTCGCCTCACACGTGACGTATGCTGGTACCTACAATGGAGTTGTTGCTACAATGGACGTATATGGGCACAATCTCACTAATGGCCAAGTGAGCACAACTGCAATTTGGATAGCTAACATGGAGGGTGATGCTAAATATGACGAGGAGGCAATCTGGATAGGATGGCATGTATGACGTCTAGTTCCAGACAGTTTTGTTCCATAGTTGATTCTTTATATATATACTGTAGCATATCAGCTAACCGTGTTGTGTTTCCTTTGACGTAGATTTACCCAAAACATTACGGAGATTCACATACTCACTTCTTCACGTACTGGACGGTATGTTTGTTACTTCGAATATGTATTCGACTCCATGTATTGTATGACAAATACACCAGTATAAGCTTGTGACACCGTACATCTTGTATGAAACAGAGAGATGCGTATGGTAAAACAGGCTGCTTTAACATGGACTGTCCTGGTTTTGAACGTGGACCTGGAATCGGAATAGCTCCGGGCACTGTAATAGCTCCGGTATCTGTTAATGGGGCTCCACAAAAGATCACGATTAAAGTGTTCAAGGTAATTAAAAACATGTGTCATGTTACACATGACTCGTGGTTACTAAGCATGTGAACCCCAATGAATTACTAAATGAAAGTGAGCTAATTAAGCACAATACCCGGCCGTAACTTCAAATTCTTCTTTCGTAATGGCAGGACGACCAAACTGGGATATGGTGGATACAGGCCGGGTTAAATGGTGTTACAACAGTTGTTGGCAGCTACCCAGGAAAAGTATTCGATAGGCTGTCCAAAAAGGCGACTCATCTTGCAATCGGTGGCATTGCTAAAGGAACTGGAACTATCCTCCCGCCCCCGATGGGCAGCGGATCCTTGCCCTCCGGCAAAGCAGCATCCATCACTGATCTTTCGTGCGTCGGAGAAGATGGCAAACTTGCACCCTTTCCCGTCGATACAGATACAGTAGAGAGTGAGAGTAGCTGTTACTCCATCACGCCTATTTCTGATGGGAAGTGTTCTTATGGAGGGCCTGGAGGCTGCTCCTTGCCGCCAGTTTGATATATTATTAAATCTGAGCACACGATGGGCCATCTCATCACAATGATGATAATAATAAATCTTCTTTTATACAATTGCTTTCAGAATATGAACTTTAGACTTCAGGTAGAAATTTCAGTGTCCTTGTTGTCTATTTGAACATGCTTAACTTGAGAAAATATTCAGACGATCTGTCAGGTCAAGAATATAAAAATAACCAATACACAGTGAGCGACCATATATACTAAAAACTAAAAGGTTACCCCGCTGAAAAAAACAATAACTAATGTGAATACGGATTTTAGTATATGGTGGAAGGGCTGGGACGGGCCGACCGCAGCGGTTTCGGACGGATCCAATCGGGATCCGGTGGGAAGATTTCTCCACCAGATCAGCGGCGCGGGATGGCTCGGAGGCTTCCTCTTGGGCAGATCGGCGACTTGGGGTTGCGGTCTAGGCCGCTGGGCTGCAACCCCCGGTGGTGTGGCGGCGCGGTTTCGATCCCGGCAAGGTACGGTTGGAGGTGGTTTCGACCGTCCCCGAGTACCTTCGTGGCGGATCTGGAGAGGTTTGGTGGTCGGGCGAAAGCTGAGCTCCAGTTGGGGCCGATGGCGACGATGCCCGTGGGCGTCGTTACCTTCTTCAAGGCGTCATCGCGATCGCCAGCCTCCCGACCTGGTGCTCCGAGGGAAACCTTAGATCTGGGACTCACGGATCGGACGATAGCGGCGCTTCTGTGTCGTCCAGCCTCTGGGGGCATCGTTCTGGAGTACGATCTGGTTGGAGGGTCTGGAGGTGGAGCGGTGTTTCTTCGACTGCATCGACAACGGCGAGTCTTGGCGGCGTGGTGCCACGGGGTCTTGGTGATGGACGCGGGAAGTTGGACATGCGCGGGAAGGTGGAGCTGTTTGGCGCCATGGCGGCGTTGATAGCAGGCCTGACATAGGGGCTGCACTGATCTCTCCAGAAGATGGGTTTGCGGATATCGGCGACAACGGCTTCCAAGGTTGGCGGCAGCGGTTCCGAGTGTGCATATCGGTGTATACTGCGGGCCAGCTGAACCGGATGTGTGCTCCCAGTTCGCTATCGGGCGACTTGGTGGAAGCAACCGGATTACATGATGCGTGTTGGTGTGTTAGTTCGGGGTATCAGCCCCGATTATGACTACCCCTTCATCAAGAGTTTGTAGGTGTGACGATACTCGTTAGATAGGTGGCTTTTGGTTGATCCATGTAAATACTTGTATGGCTTCGTGGTCCGTTTTTATTATCAATAAAGTACCGGCTATGTGCATCATTTTGATGCAGAGGCTGGGGGCAGAACCTCTATTTCTAAAAGAAAGTATATGGACACATCTGTTGACAAGAATACAACATCACGGCCTTTAGCTCACCTGAGTGATGAGCAAATAATCTTTTTTCTTAAACGAAGAGATAGCATTTTTCAGCTGGCTAACTTTTTCTCAAACCGGTCCTATTTCGCAGCTTTGGTAATAAACCGGGATATCCAGGTACCGAAAAGCTAAAGAGTTGGCTTCGCAACTAAACCATTACTTTGTACTAAAACTCCCATGAGGGGTAAAACAGATATTCGGTACCTGGCTTCGCAATTACGTTTTGCCCCATGAGTACAAGAAACACACTTAAAACTCACATGTCAATTACGTTTGACAAGATTATCCTTTTTGAGTATGACCCCTTTACGAAGATACCATGCAAAAATCTTAATCTTTAGCGGTACCTTCATACGCCATACATTTTTAAAAATATCGACTGGCATGTCTGATTGGATCATAGCCCTATACATGGAATCCACCGAGAACATACCATTCTTAGTGATTTTCCAACGAAAATCATCAGTGCCCGGTGTTAGGGTAACCGTAGTTAACCTATTGACCAGAGTCTGCCAAGAGATAAGTCGTGACCCGATTAAATCTCGTCTAAACGTAACATTAGGAGGTGATGTTTGCATGACCGTAGCCAACGTATCATCCTCGGACAGTCTCAAGACTTCCATCAACCGGTAAGACTCCTTCCTCTCCATGCCTGGGGCCGGAGGGAATGCATCAAGCAGTTTCCGGTGCTCAAGCCATAGTTCTCTCTAGACAACTCGCATGTGAATGTGGAGGAGAGTCTCTGGCTGACGTGCTAAATGTGCTCGATGGCCCCCTGCTCTTTCTGGATAGGGGCTCACAGGTGGTTGACGATGCTTCAGTCAAAGAGAACGAGGGTTGGGATAGCCCCTCAAGTGGAAGGTCCTGGTCCATTTCTAGGGAGCCAAGGGCCCTCTCGATGACTGTCATGTTATAGGATAAGTCCTATGAGCCGCCACTCATCGTCTACCGACAAGTTTGCTCATATATGCTCAAGGCGGCACCGACAATGGGGACCAGGAAGAGCGCACGAAACAGAGGAGCCAATGGGGCGATCTCGTGGGTGACCAAGGCCCAGCTACGCACTGCTGAGAAGAATCCGTAGACAGGCAACCCAAAAATCACTATTCTTGATTCTTTGTCGGACTCATATCGGTTTAATGTTCGGGATGAGGGGCTCTCAGGGAAGTTATTGGCAGAACTGGGCTGAGGCCCATATGCCGGTTTACCTGGGGAAGGTTCAAGACCTAGCCCGGATCATAGTTTTGGACCCAAAGACGGAGCAAGGCCTAGAGTCTCCAAGGCCTGGAGAAGCTTCCAGAACCGGCCCTAGGAGGAGACCCGGTTTATTTATGAACCGGCTAAAGTGGCTCCTGTCAGATTAGGCTAAGACTCCGACTTTGGGTATAACCCGGATTCTTTTGTAAACTCGGGAACCCGTCCACTATATAAGGTGGGTTCCTCAGACCTAGAAAACCAAGTTCTAGATCATAGAAATAGCTCTCGAGACATCACAAGCTAGAATTTCCCCTTGTATCGAGATCTCGAATCACCAATAGTAAAAAAGTAGGAGTTGGTTTCACCCTCCATAGAGGCACCAAACCTGGGTAAACTCACGTCTCACGTTTCCATCATAACCCTTCCGATACATCGCTTAGAAGCTATAGCCTCACAATCTAGTTATCGCATGAGGGCACTTACTGTGACAACCCCACGACAGTTGCTGCCCACCGTGGGGCTCGACCCCACGGCGGGGACACCTAAGGAGGCCTTGTCGTTAATTAGAGCTAAAGAAGCAGCCTAGGCGGCTCTGGCTGCATCTGCGTTCCGCGCTAGCCAAGAGGCTAGGACTTGGCCGACGCTGGCACAGTGGCCGGGGACGCGGTGCCCTTGGGAAACAACTAAGGGAGACCGACCCCATCGGTATCAACGTGTCCGCGAGCGCCCGAACTCGTAAATATAGGAAGTCTAGGAAGAATTTCATGACTATCTGCAAGGGGCGCTCCAAAAGGTAGATTTCCTAGATGTTAGGATTCATATGGACTTTCGTGGATTTTGGGCAGTTCGTGCGCTAATGCCAATTAAGAGATTACGTGTGGACCAAAAAGGTAGACTTCATTGGCCTAGAAGAAACAATCAAGCAAGACTTGACCATCACAGAATCGAAGAGTATAGTGGAAGGAGCCCAGTTCGTGTGGAATTGGCTTCCTGTGGAGGGGCGCTCAGGGGGTGATACGTCACAAACGTATCTAAATTTTTTGATGTTCCATGTTTGTTTTCTATCAATTGTCCTATGTTTTTTATATGCTTTCTATTATTTATTTGGACTAACATATTTATGGTTGCAAAATGCACAAGTTCTTGTTTTATACTTTGATGTGTAGGAATTAATTTAATATTGGTAAAAAAACACAAAAGGTGTCTTGTTGGAGGAGGACACTGGCTTTCCTGAAATCTATCCATCAACAGTTTTTAGAGATCGTCAGTTTTTTTTACCATTCTACTGTAGGAGAAGCCCCTACGGTGTAAATTTTATATTAATAGAGACAAAGACCAGCCACAGAGTTTGTTACATGTTACAAAAAAAGAGGGGAGTTAAAACAGGATGACTCAGAAAAAAGGCAAACTACAGGGGAGGGGGAAGAGCTTTTATTCAATTAACAATCTGGGAGAACAAAGGCTCTTTTATTCTTTAATGATGAAGAAAAAGATCCTCTTTGAAACACCTCTTCCAAGCAGGCAGGGAGGGGGCACTCGATTCAAAGATGAAGTTATTCATGGCTTTCCCCCTCCACAACACAAGTGACCTAAGCAAAAAACCTCCACAAAACAAGGACCTGGGAAAGTTTTTGTAGTCAAGAGGAAACTACCACCCAGGCTGGCTGAAGAATCCCACTGAACGCTAACCGAGTTCCAACAAACTTTGGAAAAATCACATGAAAAGAAAAGACCTCCAACTGATTATTGTTACAGAGAATGCAATTTGGACCTCCCTCAATCTTCCAGTGTTTCCGTAGCATCAAATCCTTTGTATTAGCACGATCATTGATCAAGAGCCAACCAAAAATCTTCAGTTTAGGTAGGCAGCGAGATTTCCAGACACAAACCAGGGCCTTATCAATGGGTACCGATACGTCATAAACGTATCCCTAATTTCTGAAGCTCCATGATCATATTATGCCAATTGCTACATGTTTTCTCCCTTATTTATAGCATTTTATCAGTTTTCCGGACTAACCTATTGACAAGATGCCACAGAGCCAGTTCTCTGTTTTCTGCTGTTTTTAGTTTCAGAAAAGTTGTTCTGGAAATATTCTCGGAATTGGAAAGTTCGAAGCCTGGAAGTCCTATTTTCCCGAGAAGCATCCAGAAGACCGAAGAGGAGTCGAAGAGGGGCAATAGGGGGGCCACACCATAGGGTGGTGCGGCCCCCTGGCCGCGCCAGCTATGGGTGTGGGGCCCCCTGGCCTCCACCGCCTTTTCCCTTTCGCCTATTTAAGCCCCCTGGATGGAAAACCCTAGGCACCTGATAAAAATACCTCAAAAGGTTCCGCAGCCACCGTCACTGTCAACCCCAGACCAGGGGGGTCTGAAGCTGTTTCCGGCACCCTGCCGGAGAGGAGATCATCACCAGAGGCTTCTACATCACCATACCTGCCTCCGGAGTGATCCGTGAGTAGTTCATCCTTGGACTACGGGTTTGTAGATGTAGCTAGATGGTTGTCTTCTCCTCATATGCCTCCAGGTTTAGATCTCGTGAGCTGCCTATCATGATCGAGATTGATCTTATGTAATTCTATGTGCTGTATTTGCTGGGATCTGATGAATATTGACTTTATGCCAAGTTGATTATAGTCTTTATTTCCATATGTTATTTGTGATCTTGCATGCTCTCCTCTGCTAGTGGTTATTCTATACAAGTAGTTGCTAGTGACTCCAAGAGGGAGTATTTATGCTCGATAGTGGGTTCATGCCTCCTTGTTGCCTTGCTCGAGTGACATAAACGTGAAGGGGGAGGATGTGTTGTTTCCATTAGGGAGAAAACAACGTTGAGAGTGCCCGCGTGCATAATCATTGCTTACATTACACACTTTGTTTAATGCAATTATCTATTGCTTGCAACTTAATACCTAAGGGGGTTCGGATGATAACCTGAGGGTGGATTATTAGTCATAGATGCAGATGGATTTCGGTCTATGTATCTTGTTGTAATGCCCGCACTAAATAGCATAGTAATCTTCATGTCATATTGTGCACTACGGTGCAACCTCTATTTGTCAATTGCCCAGCTGTAATTTGTTCACCTAGAATGCTATCTTTTATGGAGATACACCACTAGTGAAACTATGAACCCCGGTCCATTTTTTCACATTGTTAAACAAACCACAACAATTTCCTGCTTTCTTTACTTACTGCAAGCATAAACTGTTTTTCCACACTATACGTCTAATCTTTGTTTTCAGCAAGACTGGTGAGATTGACAACCTCACTGTACCGTTGGGGCAAAGTATTTTGGTTGTGTTGTGTGCAGGTTCCACGTTGTTGCTGACACCAATGAAGCGCCAGCACCACCGTCAGTGGCATCAACCTTCCGAAGGTCCTCCTTCTCCTACTGGATTGATAACCTTGGTCTTAACTAAGGGGAAAACTCCTACCTCTGTGCTCATCACACCCTCCTCTTGGGGTATCCCAACGAGTGCAAAATCTGCACCATCAAGGACTTTTTCTGGCGCCGTTGCCGGGGAGAAGGAAGTCTTCTGGCAAGGGGAGTCTCTCACTCTCAACCTCTTTATTTTGTTTATTGTCTTTTTTTTATTTTTTGTCTTGTTTTTCTTTTTTATATCAATAACGCAAAAAAATTAGTTCTTCTTCTAGTAGTTATTTTTTGCTTTATCATGCTTGTTATCAATGTTTGATGTCTTTGAAACTAGATCTTTTAGGAAAGGTGAGTTCATGGATGAACAACAAAAACATTATAAGGAACACCGCTTGTCACAAAAAGGGATATACTTATGGGAGCAAATTAATAAATTGCATGACTATGCTAAAAACTTCTGCTCTACCTATAATGTTACTTATTGCTTTGATAAATCATGTTGTTGTAGAAGGTATAAACACCTCCCTTTTCAATGTGAGTGTAATGATAATGTTACCATATCTTATTATGTTAAGGGAAATTATGAATGATATGATGTGGAACAAATTGAAGAATTTATTGCTTGGAAGGGTGCATTCGAAATTGCCTATTTGCTTGAAAGTATTGATGATGCACCTTATAAATATGAGATTTGTGCTATACTTGAATATTGCTTTGATAATTATAAGGATTGTAATTACTACATAATGGAATATCTTAATAAATTCTCTCAACCTAAGTAAGTAACTGATGCCTTGCAGGAGCCTAGCCTATGGAAGAAGAAATTGCTGAATCTGGAAGCTCATTGGATAAAAAAGAGGAGGAGAATGATGATCAAGAGGAAGAAGAATGGAGCTACCCATGTCAACCTCCCAATGATAGTAACTCTTTAACTCATACATTATTTGATGAAATTGATACTTTATATACTTGTGACCTTGATACTACTATGAATGAAACTATTGAGAATGATATTGCTACTGTTATTTGTGATAATCCATGCTACTTAGATAAATCTTATGATAATGTTTTTTATGATGGTCCTATGTTACTTGATGTTATAAATCATAATGATACTGAAAATAGGATTGCTATAATGTGTCCTATACCTTTTAAGAGTGAACACTTATATTGTTTTTCTATTGCTAAAAGTGGGGGAAAAGAAGAGCTGATTTTAAATTTCGATCCCACTGTTTTTGAGCTTGATATGAATTGTGTGCTTTTAGACCATGACAAACATGCTTTATGTGATAATTATGTTGTTGAGTTTTTCATGATGCTACTGAAAATTATTATGCGAGAGAAAAATATGGTTGTAGGAATTTTCATGTCACTAATACACCTCTCTTTTTGTTGGAAGTTTTGAAGTTGCTCTTGTTCTACCTTCCCATGATTTCTAGTTTGAGCTTCTTTAATTTATTTCTTTACAAGATTCCTATGCATAGGAAGTGGGTTAGACTTAAATTTGTTTTATTATTGATTCTTGATGCTCTCTTTTGCTTCAATTCATACTTCTTATATGAGCATCTACTTGATTCCACCTTTCTATGCCTAGCTGAAAGGCGTTAAAGAAAAGCGCTACCGGGAAACAACCCGTTTTATTTCGCTGTTTTCAACCTGTTTTCTTTCGTTTTCTTTGGTGTGCTTTGCACCTAGGTGTTGTCTATTTCCTCAGAAACCCCTCTGTATCTTTTCTTTTGTGTTTTTGTTGAGCCAAGTAAAGCCTCTAGTGGAAAGTTGAGACTATATATCGGATTTCTGCGCAGGAAACAGATTTCTACTGTCCACTGTTAATTCCGTTAAATATCACAGAACATTCCAAATGACCTGAGCTTTTTTGTACTTAATCCTGAGTTATATACGCAACGTTTCTTAGAAGACCACTTTTTGATTTGAGCAACAGAAGATTTTTTTTAAATCAGTCTTTACCTGCTGTTCAGTTTTGACAGATTTCTGCCATTTATCGCATTTGCATCTTAATCTCTTTCTTTTGGTGTTATTTTGAGAAAAAGAGTTTTAAAAGAAGTTGTGACAGTAGTAATGTGTTTTTGAGTGTTATACTTGTGTTTAAACTAAACCATGTGAATTTATTATTTCAATTGCATTAACGTTGCTAATGAAGATTGTGAGAATTTTGGTGTGAAGGAAGTTTTCAAGGGTCAAGAGAAGAGGATGATATAATGTGATCAAGAAGAGTGAAAAGCCTAAGCTTGGGGATGCCCCGGTGATACATCCAAGAAAATTCCAATAAGACTCAAGCCTATAAGCTTGGGGATTCCCAAGGCATCCCCTTCTTCATCAACAAATTATCAGGTCACTTCTAGTGAAACTATATTTTTATTCGGTCGCATCTTATGTGCTTTACTTGGAGCATCTTTTATTTTTGTTTTCATTTTTCTTTTGGTTTTGCTTTCAGTTTGTTTTTACTTTCATAATAAGCTTTGTTGGACGCCAGCATTCTTCTATTGGATAGTGACACGCTCCACTTTTTCATGAGAATATGTTGTATTCTTAATCTCTGTCTAGCTGCGGCATTTATTCAGCTCCTATTTTGCATGCATCTCTTATTAGAGTTGTTAGTTTTAGTAGTATTATTTGATTACTCTCATGTTTGCTTTCTCTATCATAAAGAGTATTTTTGTTAAAGAATGTTTTGTATGGTGTTTGTTGGGAGAAAGAAAACTGCTGCTTGAAGTAGAATTTATAACAGTACTAGTAGAAGCTTGTATAGACTGTGGCTAGGACTTTTTCATGCCATGCTAAATGTTATTTTAGTTTTAAAGCCTTGTGGTTATTGAGTAGCATGATTAGCCTCAAATAGCTGAGATTGTTTAATATGTATTGAAATATTCATGAGTTGTTCTTGTCATAGTAAAACATCAATATATGGTATTCTCTTTCGAATGTTTTATTTGGTTGACTTGGCGCATGGTCACACCATGTTTATGACTAAAAACCAGACACGAATAGCCTCCATGACCACTTAGTTTTTGAACTTGTGATACTGCTTATGTTTTAATTAATGATGCTTATGTCGCTATGCATGATTATGGCACTTATGCTCTCTTGATTTGTCGCTCCCAGTCTTTTGCTAGCCTCCACCTGTACTGAGTATGAGCTCTACTCGTGGATCCAAACTCCCTTAAACCAAAGTTTTTCCCATTGTGTCCACCGTATCTACCTACATGTGGTATTTAACTGCCATTCCAAAGTAAATTGCTCATGTGTTACCTTTGAAACCTTCAAAACTACTCCTGCTTTATGTTCCAGTTTTTGCTCATGAGGACGTAAATAGAGAATCTTTATCTCACTTGTTGATTGGATTTCACACCCTGGACTAGTGGCTTCATCCGCTTATCCAAATGATAGAAGATATGGCAGCGGGGTGCCCAGCCCCAAATTAATACAAACAAATTCTCTTCACTATTTTTGCCCCTGATTTATCAGTCAAAGCACAATTGTGTAAACAAAAGAGAAAAGATGGATGAGCTTCTATACCAGTTGTGTCCTTCACCATGGGAGCTGCTCTTGTGAATCCAGTTGACTTGTGACGTACTACATTTTCTGTTTACCATTCGTTGACATTAGTATACATCTCCCAAAATATAGACATTCCTCCACAAATGTCAAATTTTTAATACCTCTGTTTAATAAAATAAAAGCTCTAGCACATGAGTGATCCCTGCTTCCCTCTGCGAATGGCCTTTCTTTTACTTTCATGTCGAGTCTCCATCTTCTAACTTTATGCACAGTTGAGAGAGCATTTTTTCCATTCTTAGTTCTATGTGCATTTGTCCCATAAGCATCAATAATTACTTCATGATGTGATATTATTTGTTCTAGTCTTTCTCATGGACTTTGAAAGTGTCCTGGCATTTATGTTTTGCCCCACTCTTAAGGACTATCAAAATATCACTTTTCCATGCTTTCTCTATACCTGAAACAAACATTTACCTTTATTTGCATTATTATTCATGATCCTTTATTTGAGTTACTCTTCGTGATTCAAAGTAATAGCTATGCTTTATTATTAAAGTTTTATTTATCATGCATGTGTTTAAACTTTTATGATCTTAGTGTGCATATGCTTTTACATTAGATTGATCAAGTTTATGTTAGTAGCATGTCACCTCAGAAATTATTGTTTTATCATTTACCTACCCGAGGACGAGTAGGAACTAAGCTTGAGGATGCCTGATATGCCATAAACGTATCCCTAATTTCTGATGCTCCATGATCATATTATGCCAATTGCTACATGTTTTCTCCCTTATTTATAGCATTTTTATTGATTTTCCGGACTAATCTATTGAAAAGATGCCACAGAGTCAGTTCCCTCTTTTCTGCTGTTTTTAGTTTCAGAAAAGTTGTTCTGGAAATATTCTCGGAATTGGAAAGTTCAAAGCCCGGAAGTCCTATTTTCCTCGGAAGCATACAGAAGACCGAAGTGGAGTCGAAGAGGGGAAACAGGGGGCACACCATAGGGTGGCGTGGGGCCCCTCTGGCCGCGCCAGCTATGGGTGTGGGCCCCTGGCCTCCACCGCCTTTACCCTTTCGCCTATTTAAGCCCCCCGTATGGAAAACCCTAGGCACCTGATAAAAATCCCCGAAAAACTTCCTCAGCCGCCGTCACCGTCAACCCTAGATCAGGGCGGTTCTGAAGCTGTTTCCGGCACCCTGCCGAGAGGAGATTATCACCGGAGGCTTCTACATCACCATGCCTGCCTCCGGAGTGATGCGTGAGTAGTTCATCCTTGGACTACCTGTTCGTAGCAGTAGCTAGATGGTTGTCTTCTCCTCATATGCCTCCATGTTTAGATCTCGTGAGCTGCCTATCATGATCGAGATTGATCTTATGTAATTCTATGTGCTGTGTTTGCTGGGATCCGATGAATATTGACCTTATGCCAAGTTGATTATAGTCTTTATTTGCATATGTTATTTGTGATCTTGCATGCTCTCTGTTGCTAGTGGTTAGTTTGGCCAAGTAGTTGCTAGTGACTCCAAGAGGGAGTATTTATGCTCGATAGTGGGTTCATGCCTCCTTGTTGCCTTGCTCGAGTGACAGAAACGTGAAGAGGGAGGATGTGTTGTTGCCATTAGGGCGAAAACAGCGGTGAGTGTGCCCGCGTGCATAACATTGCTTACATTACACACTTTGTTTAATGCAATTATCTATTGATTGCAACTTAATACCTAAGGGGGTTTGGATGATAACCTGAGGGTGGATTATTAGTCATAGATGCAGATGGATGTCGGTCTATGTATCTTGTTGTAATGCCCGCACTAAATAGCATAGTAATCTTCATGTCATATTGTGCACTACGGTGCAACCTCTATTTGTCAATTGCCCAGCTGTAATTTGTTCACCCAGCATGCTATCTTTTATGGAGAGACACCACTTGTGAAACTATGAACCTCGGTCCATTTTTCCACACTGTTAAACAAACCACAACAATTTCCTTCTTTCTTTACTTACTGCAAGCATACATTGTTTTCCACACTATATGTCTAATCTTTGTTTTCAGCAAGACCGGTGAGATTGAAAACCTCACTGTACCGTTGGGGCAAAGTATTTTGGTTGTGTTGTGTGCAGGTTTCACGTTGTTGCAGACACCTGTGAAGCGACAACACCACCGTCAGTGGTATCAACCTTCCGAAGGTCCTCCTTCTCCTACTGGATTGATAACCTTGGTTCTTAACTAAGGGGAAAACTCCTACCACTTTGCTCATCACACCCTCCTCTTGGGGTATCCCAACGAGTGCAAGATCTGCACCATCAGGTACACTGGAACATAAAACTTTAAAAGTGTGCAACCGCATAGGAACTTTTACCTCACACGAAAGACCTGACATCAATCGTAGTAGGGGACACCTGATAATCCACACAGATCTCTTGAAGAACTTGAAACTCATCAAAATCTTGAGGTGATAAATGAAGAGAGAAGACCGTACTGAAATTATCCACATTAGCAAACTCTTGAACACTGTTGTCCTTCTTCTCAGCAAACGAAAAGAGATGGGGCAAACAGCCAGCAAGCAATTCTAGAACCGTCCAGAAATCCTTCCATAGAAGGATCGAGGAACCATCACCAACGTGGCCAGTAGTGATGCTCCTATAGATGTCAATGGGACATTGAGCTTGGGAATGAACCCTTGCGACATTGAGCTTGGGAATCTCCGTCCCCATAATGTTTCCAGACAAGTTGAACCCAGGGCGTGTTATCACGAGAAAAGAACTCGTAGAGTTGTTTTCAAAGGCAAAGATTTGTTCTCCAACTCTAGATTAATAATACCCATTCCACCACAATCTTTGGGTTGAAAAACCCTATCCCAAGCTGCTCAACCGGTTGTCGAAGAAGAATCATCTCTTTTGTCCCAAAGGCAATGTCTCCTGGCGAGGTCACATATTTGAACGAATATTTTGGGCAGCTTAAGAGACCACATCAGAAAAGTAGGAAGCGAAGATAGAACTGAATTTACCAACATTAACCGACCCCCATGAGGTAGGAAACGGGCGCAAGCACTGAGTTGTCTCTCAATTTGGTCGTTGTTTGGTGCAAGATCACGTATAGTCGGACGTGTCGACCCTAGGGGGAGGGCCAAATAGGAGAAAGGCAGTGTACCCACCAAACAACCAAAAGTCGGGGCAAGCTCATTTAAGCGCTCTGCTGACACATTGATTGGGAGCATACATGATTTTGCATAAATTACTCGGAGACCCGTAGCGGCCGCAAAATCTTGAAACCGGGTTTTGAGCGCCAAAAGCTGAACTGGGCAAACCTGCATAATTAACAATGTGTCGTATGCATCTTGGATAATGTGGAAATAAACACCAGGCATTGGAAGAGAGGCGTGTATGATGGCTTGCTGTGCGAGATGGTTCACCATAGAATGAAGGAGGTCGGAACCTGTTACAAAGAGAATTGGGGAAAGAGGATCCCCTTGGCAAACCCCATGCTTACACCTAAACTTCTTCCCTGGTGTACCATTGAGAATTACAGATGAGGAGGCAATAGATAGGATAGAAGCAATCCAGCCAAGCCAATGATCATTGAACCCATGCTGCTTTAGAATCCGGATAATCGCTTGGTGCTCCATCGTGTCGAAAGGTTTAGCGAAATCTAGCTTTAGAATGATACACTCCCTCCGAGATCGCTTGCACTAATGAATGTACTCGAAAGACCAGGCCACGTAGTCTTGTAGTGTTCGTGATTTCAAAAACCCGAACTGCTTAACATGAATGAGACTAAGAATTTTTGACTGTAGTCTGTTAGCCAAAATCTTGGTAAGTAGTTTAAGACATGAATTGAGCAAGGAGATTAGACGATAATCATTCATACCCTCAGGGTTATTAATTTTAGGAATACAAGTAATCAGAGAGTCATTCACACTCTGAAGGTTGACCTCCCCTGTCCAAAAGTGTTGACAAAAGTCCAGAAAATCCCCTCGTATGACCCCGACCAGCAAGTTTTTAGAAAGAGACAAGTAAAGTCATCTGGCCCAAGAGCCCGTGCGTTCGGCATCTCCTTGACCACCTTCTCAATATCCTGAGATGGAAAAAGAGGCGAGTGTACATACAGGTCCTCTGAGGACTTATAAATATGGAGAAGTTGAATGTCCTATCAATGCGTTGCGACACGCCAAGTCTCTATTTATAAAAATGCCACAAAAGACCGGATTTTTCATCATGAGATCTGGCCATCGAACCATGATCTCTTGCTAAATAAGCAATTGAGTTTTACGGAATTGGATAGTTGCCATTTCGTGATAAAAAGGTGTATCTTCCTCTCCTAACTTGGCCCAACGAATTTTGCATCGCTGCTTCCAATATTTTTGCTTGCAAGACAAAAGATGATCCAATTGCTCCTTAACAATGAGGCAAAACTTCCATTTAGAAATGTGTAACCTTCTGTGGTCCTCTAAGTCATCCATCATGAGGATAATCTCGTTACAGTTGTCCACCAACTGGTTGAGCTGAGACATTGAAATGTGCCATTTTTTCAACCCTTTCCTTAGGAGTTTGACTTTAGCCGAGATGCGTTTGGTACTATCGCCTGGACAGAAAATATCCCAGATAGAGCGAACCAGGTCCATGAATACAGGCATAGAGATCCAATAATTCTCAAACCTAAAAATGGCAGCTTTAGGGGTGGAGGTGCCCACTGAAACAACACACGGTACATGGTCCGAGGTTGGCCGAGCAAGTGGAGAAACCATCGTGTTTGGGAATGCAAGAGTCCACGCAGTGGAAGTGAAGAACCAATCAAGCTGAACAAGCAGAGGATCCACTTCCATATTATACCAAGTGAATGCACGACCTTTGATTGGGACCTCAGCGAGACCTTGATAGCCAATGATTTCATTGAAGTTTCTATATCCGACAGATTAGCTCCTTCTCTATTCCTGTTACCAACTGATCTATAAAAGTTTAAGTCGCCTACTAAGATCCAAAGATCGTTATCACCAATATCCCAAGTGGCAGAGCCAAGCAACAAAGTCCTACCTTGCATGACCCATACAAGAACCGTAAATGTTTTATAGATAAAACGAGTGAAAGGACATAGCCGAGGAGAAGTGAAGCACAAGACCACAAAATTCATCCAAAATAATTTCTCCCAAGAAATCCCTACTAGACCAAAGCACTAATAATCCACCGGAAGCACCCTCTGAAGGTACATAAGCGTATTTTTCAAAATGTTTGGGAGCAAAACCTCGCATAAAATCCGAATCAAATGAGGTGCGCTTAGTTTCCTGCAAGAAAACTATGACCGCACCACTTTCCTCAATTTTACAACAAATATGAGGCCAGTTTAAAGGATCGATCGCTTATACCACGGATATTCCAACTGAGCACATTCCACACTCGATGATGCAGAGTATAATTCATGACACACTAAACCAAGAGAGAGAACGAGACAAGGTTAAGAGATAAAGACACCGACTTTGAGCAACAAAGACAACGACTGAATTTTAAAACAAAATAAGATCCAAAAGGCCTAGAAACGAAGCTTGCAGATAAAAGTGGAGCCACTATATGTCGATCAAGTTGGGCGCTCCTGCAAAAGCTTCTCCTCCGTAAGCTTCTCCGGATCAATGGCACACTTCTCCACTCCAAGAAACTTCATTTCCTCAATGCGCATTTGACTAGGAACTTTAGCTTTGGGCGCCGAAACCTTGCAAGTGGAGGTGTAAGGCAGAGTCTCAAAGTTGTAGCCATCTTTGTTTTGACGAGTGGAGCGTCGAGCACTAGGGTTGATCATCATCAAGGAAGCATCCCAAAGTGTAACAGGACTTTTACCACGTGTTTGGCGGGAAGAGGTGGCGTTTGAAATGTCCAGTTGTTCCAAAGAAAAACCTAAGGCCCAATAGGCCACCCCGACACAAGAGGCCCAGAAAGCTCGAAAACTGCATCTAAACTGGAAGACTGGATAGGCGACAAATGAACAAAACCAGATTGACCATCAGGGAGAGACAAGGCACAAACCAAACTGATATTCAGACCTTTCTCCATCAAAAAACCCAGAATTTGTTCCAGAGACAGTTTAGAAACAATATCCAGAGGAGAAATCATATGAGTGAAGTAGTGAATGAAATAATAGGAGAACACTTGCACATAACGACTACATAGCTGTGAAAAGGCAACTGGGAGAGGGGGTTCTCGTCGACATCATCGAAGACCTTGTCCGTGAGAAATGGGATGGAAACATAAACTAAGGTAGCAAAAATCTTCTAGAACGCATCAAATTAACTGACCAACAAAGAGAACATAGATCCCTCCGAGATTAATAGAAATATCTTAATCTCCTCTAGGATATGAGCAGCCAAACTAGAAGTCCCGTCTTGTTATGAATTAAAGCCTTCCAAATCCCCAGCTGAAGAAGGAGAAATAACAGTAACTAAGCCAGAGGAAGAAGCAGCCATATGATCAGACAGCTCCACAAACACTAAAGGGACATATGCACGAACAAAATTTAGAGCCCCCTAAACCGGAGCAGCACCTGACAAAACACGGTCCGCGACAGCTTCCACTTCAGAGAGTTCATCATCAGATACACCAAACAACCAAGTACAGGGATCGTCATTGATATTGCGTTCCGGGGAACCACCATCAAGAATGGAAGGTCCTTCATATCCAGTGAGTTCATAGAGGTTAAAACCCATAAAAGAAGAAAGAATAACTAGCCATTCCCCCACCTCACCCTGACCATTGTGCCGATGAGGAATCTCCTCTTCCCAATGATTCACTTCATTCTGTTGCATCAACTACTAAGCATCCACTTGGAATTTTTGTGCCACCGCCAGATAAGGCAAGTTCCTAGGGTGAGGCGAGGCGTTCATTAGTGGAGCAGGTTCTTCATCTGAAACATGGGCAGTTGGACAGAGTCATCCATTACGGATATAAACAGGAATAAACCATGACCTGCTGGCTGCGCCCCAAATTTGAGCAGCCCGTGTCATCACCACACTATAGGGGACCAGCCTATCTTCTTTGATAAGAGATTTAAGCAGAACTCTAACCAAATTTTGGGAAGGATTGTTCCACACAATCAAGCTACAAAAAATACACCACTTTGTTAACATAGTACCGTGTCAGATAGTCAAGAGGAAAGCTGACCAACATGATCCAGAACTCTCTAGCAAAATCAGGGGCCCTCATATTGATACCCTCATCATGCGGAATAATCGAAAAGTTGCCACCCGTCCCCGATCTAAAGCATGAGGCCTAGTAGACATGACATAATATCTAACCACAGGTGAAGCAAAACTAACAAAACCAACTCCCAACGCACAGACCGCACGGTAATAAACTGTAGCATGCAGATCTTCAGTAAGAATACGACAAACCTCATCCAGCATGTCCTCCTTGTCAATGTCGAGGATGTCGTAGTCCACCACAACTATGCCATACTCCTCGTGCAGCAACGGAGGTTCTCCAACGACAAGATGGCAGCGCTGAAGATGATCCTCATGACCCACATCCACCGCCATGGGGCCGGGCAGGAAGGGGTCCATATTGACTGGAAAATTTGCCATGACCACACTGCTACTGGTCGGAACCGACAGAGGTGGAGGCGGTGAAGGTAGAGGCGAGGGTGGAGGTGGAGGCGGTGGCAGGGGATCGTTGGCGGGAGGAGAAGGGGGCGGCAACAGAGGTGTGATGTCATGTGGAGGAACGGGAAGCAGAGCAATAGCAGGCGGGCCCTACAGAGAATAGGGCGACTCAACTGAGCGAAGCACGTGAGGGGCAAACTTTGCTGACAAAGATTCTCCGGGAGACGAATCGACAAGATCAATTACCATCATTTGATTACGCTTAGACGCCCAAATCTGTTTAATCTTACAGCCCAAAACAGAATGTCCCAAATCTCCACGGCAGGGACATTGCACCATAACTGCGCGAGCTGTGTAAGCACTACGACGGTGGCCCAACGAACCACCGAAGCCATATTTGGCCTTGTTGACAAAGAATTTTCTCGTGTGGCCCATCTCACAGCACTTGAAACATTTAATTTTTATGTAGACTTCACATGGCCGGCCCAACTCATGAGAGAGGCGACAACAAATACCTGGGCAAGAGGGAGAAAGATGACCGGTTATTTTGCATTTAGCACAGGGATTAAGGAGTTCATTAAGCGTGACCTTATCCGGGACAGACTGTAAACCCATCGTATCACATATCTCCTTATCAGAGTAACCTGCAACATTAGTATCCAGGTAAATACTACTTATCTGAGGCCGATGGGAAATAAACTTTCGGACTGCTTCGGCGCCGTCCAGATTATCTCCATCGAACGGCCAAATTTTTTCTTTTTTTCCCCTTGTTAACCATGGAATCAATCTCATTAATTCCCGCAAACGACGCTAGGTTACTTACATCCCCAGATCGCTCCCCATGATCACCTCCCCGACGCCACACCAAATTAGACGAGGACGCCATAGTCGCACCTTATCCAAAACAAGCCCATGGTTGCTCCGCTCTGATTTCTTAGCCATGCCTACAACCCTGGCACTTGAGACCTGACCTCAGTATGCAGCATCGCTCCGTCGTGCCGGCGAGAGCTCCGGGCATTTACGAAGCGCCTTGCCACTGCGTCGTTCCTGGAGCCTGGGAGGCCACGCTGGCGCTACAGGACCATGCCATGAAGGTTGGCCTCGACCGACGGCATCGGCCAGACCCTCATCGCACTCTACTTCGCGTCGAGCCGGAGCTGCGCCGAGCACACCGTCTTCATCGGCGGTGGCCCGGCACCGGACGTTGTCTTTTCATGGACATCCAAGTTGCCATGTGCATGTTCCGCGAGGCCGCGACGCTGTTCTGGTCATGGCCGACACTACGGCACGATCGTCGTCGTCGCCGCTGGGCCTCTCGCTGGCCAAGGAGGTGCACCGGGGCGTCCCTCGTCGCAGAGATGACCCTCGACGTCGCGTGCAATGTGCTGGTCGACATGTACACCAAGTGCGGGGATGCGACGGCCACGCTAGTGCTTCCAGGCCATGTCACGTCATCACCGGCCAAGTGTGTGCTGTCCTTGGAACGTGTGCGCGACTGGGTGCGCTCGACACTGGCATGTGGTCGCACCCGGACTACCTCGGTAGGAGGACCTGACGGAATGCTACCGCTGTCTAGTGGCGTCGCCAACAACGCGCTTCTCGAGATGCCTATGGTAATGGCAACATTTGACTGAGTCATAACCACACACATACTTGACATGCTTCCTTGATTTGGCATAGATGCTTCTATTGTTTTTCATATGTGCTTTCATATTCCTACCATTTATTTATCGTATATTGTCACTGCAAGGGACGAGGCTCCAGACTTCTAGCACACTTGTGGAACGTTCCAAGGCCGCACATGTCTGGTGCATCCTGCGGGGCAAGCGCTGAGGCAAGGCGATATCCTGCGATCATAATTGCGAGTACGGGCATTGGAAGTTGGATATGCTACCATAGCCTCACACAAAAATAGATGTTTGGTTAACATATGATGCATTCGGGGAATATATTTGTCTTTGTAGAATGAAGCAAATGTTCAGCATGTAGAAAATTAACATGTGATATGAACATATGAAGTTGTGTATTTAACGACATGACGGAAGCAAATTTTATGTTGTTCAAAATATTTCAAGAGAATATATGAAGCACTAAAATCCTCCCGGAGTATAGGAATGAAACTTATGCAGTCACACTTAAAACAAATATTGCAAATTTCACAATCTACACGTGCTTCCTACGCATCTAATTTTTTTGTCAACACACTAATCATGCTTCCAACACTTGCTCACTATGCTTCCTAGCCATATGAATGAAGTTTCTAACTAGGTGCTTCCATATATCCTGATACACATGACCGGAAATTTAGTATTCTACATCCAAGAAAACGCATTCACCATGGAAGCAATATTCTAACATCCACAAAAGCATTTTTTTGATCCGTTTAATATAAATATTTTAATATTGAAGGAAACATCATTTGTAATCGATGCAAACATTAGGTACAAAGGAAGCAAAATTAATATCATGGGGAACAACATATTTGCTTCCCACATGATAAAATCCAAATACTCATATTTACGTAAGTTGCTTGTTCCCTTGGAAATATGATTTTATTTCCTAAAGATTCAGAATAATTAGATTGAGAAGCATACGTGTCCCACATAATTATCGGTTTTATTTAGGGAAGGTTGACATACGGCACCACGGAAGCATGCAATCAGACCCTTAGTTCATGGAAAAAGTAGTGTGGGCCCATTGAGAATCCAATGCACTAATTACGGTGTCTTTTAACGAAAGCATGAATCACGCGTGGGTTCGATGGAAAATTAGACGCACAGGACTTGAAATCGAACGGTTTGTCCAATTCCAATCCGACGGTACAGGCAAGGTCCGACGAGAAGCTAAGTACCGGCGTCCGATTCCTAGTGGTTGCGAGGATGTAAAGGTGGGTTGACTAATTCAACGATTTGAAAAAACCTCATTACCGACATATTGATTCCCCGTAGTAAATGCCTTCTGTAATATTGTCGGTTGCCTTAACACACATGGAATATAACCAATATGAACAACCTGGGAATTTTCAATAAAATCCTCTGAAAGAATATGTTTAGAATGTAACTTTGAAGAAGATAAATCCATTGCAGGAAGCGATCCAAATTTGAATTATCAAACTATTTGAGGCTGGACACAGGGGCGACAGAGGAAGAACCTGAATCACCTCCTAACGGAACCGCCGACTTTCGAATTATCGAAGCCTTTTGAGAGGATGACAAATTCTGACTCACTGGCTGAAGAATATTCAGATTTGTATGCACGACTAAATTACCTCTAGGAGGGCAGCGTTGAGCAAAATAATTCTCAAACCACCAAGAGACCGCATCATCAACCGAAGAGGACGGGAAAGCATCCGGGTCACCACGAAACAAATGGAAAAGGCTAACACGTAAAATTGTGGGAAATTTTCTCCTGATATTTTAGACTAAAAATCAGAGCAAAATTATCAGGTCACCTTTCAGAACACTATATTTTTATTGCTTCACATACCATGTGTTATTGTTGGAGCATTATTTTATTCTGCTTTCAGTTTTGTTTTGTTTTCTTGCTGGTAATAAATGGTTTGATCGTAGAATTCTTGTTTGGAGATAAACACGCTCCATTATTTTGTTTAGAACACTCTAGTTTTCACTCTTATTGTTTATGAGTGTTCAATTATTGATATTGTTGTTTTTAGCTCTTGTTTTCCTTTCATAATTCATTAAGAGCTTGTTAGTTTGCTATATTTATATATGATTATCTCTCTGGTCTTTAATGAATACTTTTTCAGAGAATTTTTTCAAATAAGTTGATTGGTGTTGGATGGGAGAATTTTTTTCATGCTTATACAGGTGCAAAGGAAGCTTGTTTAGACTGTGGCTTGGCTTTGACATGTCATGTTACATGTTATTTTGACTATGTGCTTAGTAATTTATGATTCATCGTGACTAGTCTTAAATAATTGAGATTGATTAATGTGCTATTGAAATTAAATCATGTGTTGTTCTTGATCATAATGAAGCATGTTATCGTGGTATCCTCCTTTGAAGATTTATTTGGATTGGCTTGGCGCATGCTCACACCATGTTATGACTATAAACAAAGTCACCTTTATCCTGTATGATCATCTATTTTTAGACTCGTAATATCACTTTATGCTCTAATCAATGATGTTTTGTCGCTAAGCATGATTATGGCCGTTATTGCTTTCTTAGTTGGTCACTCTCACTCTCTTGCTAGACTTCACCTGTACTGAGTATGAGCTCTACTCGTACATAAAACTCCCTTAAACCAAAGTTATTTCAATGTGTCCACCATACCTACCCATACATGGTATTTCCCTGCCATTCCAAGTAAATTACTTGTGTGCTACCTTAAAAACCTTCAGAATTATTAAACCTTGTTTTGTGTTCATGTTTTAGCTCATGAGGAAGTATTAAATGTTTTATTACTTCTTCATGTTAGATGGTTTCAACTCTTGACTTGAATGCATAATGTTCTTGTCCCTAATACTACAAAAAGAGCTGGCAAATGGGTGCCTAGCCCACAAAAGATAAATTACAACAATAACAATTAATCTCCTCACACTTTGTTCCTGAGAAATCAGTTCAAACATAACTTGTGTAAACAAATAAGAAGAGGAATTTTATCGTTCCTCTATGGAAGCCGCTCTTAGAAGTCATTTGACATGAAAAGATAATAAAACATTTATTAGCATTCGTTGACATAGAGATACACCTCTCTCAAAATTATATTTTCAATATGCTCTGTTTTATAAAATAAATAGCTCTAGCACATGAGTGATCCCTGCTTCCTTCTGCGAAGGGCCTTTCTTTTAGATATAGGATGAGTCTTCACCTTCTTATTTTATGCACCAATTAAGAGAGTATAGTTGTCATTCTGAGTATAATGTGCATAGTCCCAAAATTTATTATTGATTGGAATATGATTATGGTATTTCTTGTTTAAAATTATTTGTATCTAGTCACAACTTGAACTTTGAAGGTGTCCTAATATTTATGTTTTGCTATTCCAGGAAGGACCAATGGGATACCGCTTTATCATGTTTTTTAATTATTATCGAACAAACGTATCACTTTCAATGCACTATTGCTCATTGTCAATTATTTGTGCTACTTTTCATGTGCGACATAGTTGCTAAGTTTCCATTGTTAAAATAACATTTATCATGTTTTTGTTAAAATTGTTTTGATCTCAACTTACAATGATTTTAAATATTGATTGAACAAGTCTGTGTTGGAATCATGTCACCTCAATAGAAAATTGATATCGCTTACCTACTCGAGAACGAGCATCATGTCACCTCCATGCTTGTTTTCTACCAATTGTCCTATGTTTTTGCTATGTTTTCTATTATTTATTTAGACTAACCTATTTATGGTTGCAAAGTGCACAAGGTCTTGTTTTATACTTTGATGTGTAGGTATTAATTGAATATTGGCAAAAAAAAAATACAAAACGAGTCTTGTTGGAGGAGAACTCTGACTTTCAAGAAATCTATCCATCAACAGTTTTTAGAGATCATTAGTTTTACCCCCCCTAAGATGACGTCAAATGGAAAAAATCTAACACATAAAATTGTGGAGAATTTTATCCTGATAATTCTAGACTAAAAATTCGTCCAAAAAGGAGTTCGGATGCGACCTGTAGATCCATTTTACTGGAGGCCAAATATCTGATTACGGAAATCCGAATTGGTGACATGACCGAGTCCAACTCTTTCCATACTTGATGGATTCGGCCAAGACACGACTTAGGGGTCTCGTGGGGGCTGAGAGATGTCCCTAGGAAGGTTTTAGAGGTGCCCACAAGATCAAAGGGGCACCATCGGAGGGTCATCAATCATCACGTAGACACATATAAGGAGAGGAAAACCCTAATTCTTGGGCAGCCACAAAAATTCACAAATTTTCCTCCTCATGGCTCTCATCTCAATGGAGGAGGGCTCATATACAGCACCAAGAAGCCATGAATGAAGGGGTCTAAGGGGCAGTGCTCCCCCATGTGCTTCCCCTTCTGCGTCCTCTCTTCCATCATGTCGGCTTCACCAACACCTCCATCATCATCTCCTCCATAGCTACAGTGGTCCACTCTCCCACAAACCTCTGTAATCCTCTATGTAAACATCATATGATCTATTGCATCTATGTCATGTTTGTGTAGTTCCCTTTTGTCATATGATTGATTGTTGAATCTCCATGAATTGTTTGAGTATATATTGAATGTGTTACAGTCCTATGGTGCCCATCATATGTTTATGTGTGCATGGATCACATCCTAGGTTTTTGTAGTCTGTGGAGAAAGATAGAGGGTAGGGATGCTTGAGTGAAAAAAACATGATCTCCATTCGAATGATAGAAGCATATGGAACAAAAAGGACCATTCGATCTTAATGCTATGGTTGGGTATTTTTTTACCTTAATGTATCTTCTAGTAGTTACAGATGTTTGCTAGAGTTTCAATCATAAGTATTTGCAATCATTGGATAGTGAGCACTGATGACCCAAAAGTATAGGGGATCGCAACAGTCTTCGAGGGAAGTAAAACCCAAATTTATTGATTCGACACAAGGGGAGCCAAATAATATTTATAAGTCTTAACAGATGAATTGTCAGTTCAGCTGCATCTGGAAATAGACTTGCTCGCAACAGTTTATCAGTAGCAACAGTTTTATAGCAGTAGAAGTAGTGAAATAATAGCAGGAATGAAATAAATACATCTTCAGTAATTGTAGTAGACATCATGATTAAAATATTGTAGGCATAGGGACGGATGAACGGGCGTTGCATGGATAAGATAATTCATATAGTAATCAAGACATGGGAAATTGCAGATAAATAATGATAAAGCATCAAAGTACTAAGTATAGGCATGTGTTTCGTATGTAGTCCTACGTACTCGCAATGAGAAACGTGCAAAACATCTTCTGTCCTACCGGCCCGTTTGCAGCGGGTCCTCAAGGGAAACTACTGGTAATTAAGGTGCTCCTTTTAATAAAGCACCGGAGCAAAATATTAACACTTCGTGAACACACGTGATTCTCACATCACAGCCACCCCCTCCGGTTATCTCAATTGTTGTCACTTTAGGGCCTCGGGTTCCGAACAAGGATATGTGTATACAACTTGTAGGTAAGATAAAAAACAAGAATTATCCTCATGAATCAGTAACATGTTCAGATCTGAAATCATGGCACTCGGGCCGTAGTGTCAAGCATTAAGCATAACCAGTTGCAACAACGATACATAGCACTAACAACGGATACTAGGCACCATTCCCTAACAATCTGGTAATTATTACATGAACGATCTCATCCAATCCCTACCATCCCTCTCAGCCTATATCGAGGATTACTCACACATGGATGGGGGAATCATGGATGGTTGATGGAGAGGCGGTACCGATGACGATGGCGATGATCTCCTCCGAATCCCCGTCCCGGCAGGGTGCCCAAACAGGAACTACTGATCCGCAAATTGAGTTTTGAGGAGGCGGCGGCGCTCGGGGTGTGTTTCTGTGGTATATGATGACCCCCCCCCCCTCAAGTTTTTAGGTTAGGGGGTTTAAGTAGTAGAAAGGGGGGCACGAGGGGGTGGCCGAGGCGGCTACATAATGCCACTGCGTGACCTGGGGGGCGAAGCCACATGGTGTGGGCCCCTCGTGGCCCCTCTCCATCTCGTCTTCTGGCTCCATGAGTCTTCGGGTAAAATAGGGACTTTGCAATCTTTTTGGTCATTTTCCTGAAAGTTGAGTTTCTGCACAAAAACGAGACACCGGGGCAATTCTGCTGAAAACAACGTTAGTCCATGCTAGTTGTATCCAAAACTCACAATTTTAGAGGAAAAACAATAGCAAAAGTGTTCGGAAAAGTAGATACGTTTTGGAAGTATGAAGCACCTGTTAGCTTTGCCTCTCCCACATAAAAAAAGGAGTATCAATCTTGAATTTGACTATTTTATCATGGACAATTTCGCCACATGGTCCACCACTTCTCCACACTCATACTTCTGTTACTTTTGTGGTCTTTATTTCTGCAGCAACTAATATTTATTTTCTCATTCTTTGTTGTCTTGCAAAGCTCTCCTTTCATACCAATTGTGTTCCCATAGTTTTATTATGTAGATAGAGGAACTGTTCGGTGTGAGGAGAGTTGTATCAATAGTTGATAGAACTTGAGAGAATATTTACCCTACCTTTAGATCCTCGTTGGGTTTGACGCTCTTATTTATCGAAAAGGCTACAACTGATCCTCTACACTTGTGGGTTATTAGGGAGCTTCTCCTAGATTTGGAGAAGATAATTTTTACGTAGGAAAGTGGTTTGTGGGAACCTTCTATCTGGTTAAGCCAGTTCTTCATAGGGCCAATAAAACTAAATGGTTGTTGTGCTCGTGTACGGCGCAGCTGACCACGGGAGAACCCTAGAATTTTGTCGCGGGGACGGAATTCCCTATTGTCATTGGCACGGACTTCAACCTGATTTGCTCGGTGGAAGAAAAGAACAATGACGACATATATTGGGATCGGGTGCGCCCATTCAACGTTTCCATTCCGGCCTTGTCAGTTCTAGAGCTCAAGAGGATTGGGGCTTAGTACACTTGGACTAACAAACAATTGAACCCCATGCGGTCGATCCTCGATAGGGTCTTGGTGTCTGTGTCTTGGGAGGCGCTGTATCCATTGTGTACTCTATCTGCCATCACACGGACTGGTTTAGACCCTACTCGACTTATCCTATCGTCAAGGGACCAGACATTGCCGCTCAACAGCCAATTTTCTTCCAAACCTGGTGGCTGGGGGTGGCGGACTTTAGGGCTTTGGTCACCCAAAATATCGCACAACTGGGGGCTGAGGACGGGCCCCAGCATCCAGTCGTTGATTTTTGGCATCTGTGGTCGCGTGGGTTGCGCCAGTTCATGGAAGGCTAGGGAGCCGATATCGGGAAGGAGAAGAAACTGCTCAAGGAGGGGATCCTTCATAAAATTGAGGAGTTGGTTGCCTTGGTGGACTCCTCGGGTTTGGATGAGGAAGGATGGGCCCTCCGCTATCTTCTTGAGGAGCAGCTCATAAACTTTGCCGAGGAAGAAGAAGATTATTGGCGGCAACGCTGAAGCGTTTGCTGGATGTTGCAGGGAGACGCGAACATAGCATATTTCTACACGATATCAAATGGTCACTGACGGAAATGCAGAATTTGAGCTAGTCTTAGAGGAAGGGGTGCTCTCGAGCCAGATTAGTCTCTAGGGGCATATATACCAATTTTACAAGGGACTTATGGGAACGGAAGGAGAAGATCCTCTGTGCATGATGGCCAGGAAGGACTGGCCGATCCACAGACGCGTCTCTTATGAGGAGTATTATATCCTTGCGATTACCTTCATAGCCTAGGAACTTGACAATACCTTGGCTGAAATAAAACACGATTCCGCGTCGCGGGTGAAAGGCTTTCCTGTTGCTTTTTACAAGGCTTTTTGGGTGCTTAGGGGAGATATCCTCGATATAGTGAATAATTTCGCTCTGTGACACATTGATATTTCATGGTTAAAATCTGGCATCATGAGGCTCGTTCCTAAAGTGGCAGATGCAAACAACATCAAATAGTATAGACCTATCGTGCTAATTAACGTTATTTTTAAATTTCTTAATAAAGTCTACGTGTTGCCCCTCTCACCCATTTCCCACACACACATTGATCATTGCTAAACGGATTTCATCAAAGGCCGAGACCTACATGAGGGCGGGCTGGCACTGCAGGAAATGTTACATGAGATCAAGGTTAGAAGCTAGAGGGTATCTTCCTCAAGCTGGATTTCAAGAAGGCCTCTGACCGGGTGAACTAGGGTACCTTTGATCTTTCCTCTCTCACAGGGGCTTTGAACCTAGGGTGGTTCATCGCTTCATGCAACTAGTTACGGGGCCAAACGACCATCAATATTAATGGGGAGGTTGGCCCGTATTTCTGCAACACGAGAGGGGTGTGTTAGGGAGATGTCCTGTCTCCACTACTCTTCGATTGGGTTGTGGGCGTGCTTGCCCTCATCCTGGAATCGGCTCGGGCTACGAGGCACATTAAAGGCCACGTGTCCCATATCATCCCTTGGGTGATGTCTAACCTATAATATGCCGACGACACGTTGATTATGATCCCTTGGGTGATGTCTAACCTATAAGGAGCAGTGGCGGAGCCAGCAAATCAACCATGTGTAGTCAATACAAAGTTGTGTTGTCAAATACTAATATTTGTACCATTTTTCTTATAATTTTGCAAGGCTTTTGCTTGTATTTCAAAAAAAAGCTATGTGGTCAATTGACTACACAGCTCTAACGTGGCTCCGCCACTGCTAAGGAGATGAGCATTACTAAACTAAAGTTTTTTGCTTCTGCGCTTTGAAAGCATGTCGGGTCTAAAAATCAACTTCAGTAAAAGTGAGGTGGTCATCATGGGAGTTGACCACGAACAGCAGGCGATGTTGGCAACCTCCCGAACTGCAAGCTGAGTGCCTTTCCGATCTCGTACGTATTTGGGAATGCCGCTTAGCGGTGTAAGATTACTGCTCAAGGATTGGGAGCCTCTCTCGGGAGGGGCTGCACACCGAGTTTCCTGTGGCAGGGCAAGGGGATGTTCTCAGTGGCTAGTCTCCCACCAACACTTGCCTAATCAGCCTTCCAAACTTAGCGATGAGCCTTCAGCGATAGTACTCACAGTCAGATGGACAAGGCAAGATGCCAGTTATTTTTGGTAAGGGACAGAGGGGCAGGAAGTACCACATGGTCAACTGGGTCACGGTGTGTAAACCTAAGGAACTGGAGGGGCCTGGGGATTTTAAACACCAAATGCATGAACATTGCCCTTATGATTAAATGAATTTGGAAGCTCGGCCAAAACGCGCAGGGGCTCCGGGCTGGTATGTTCCGAGCCAAGTATCTACAAGGGGACATTTTTATCACCCCTCCAAAAAAAGGGTCGCAGGTTTGGAGCAACTTTCAGAAAATCAAACACCTTTTCAAATTAGGGACCAAGCATAATGTCCATAATAAGAAAATCCACCATGATTTGGATGGACTGGTAGAAGGGTAGGGCGCCCTTTCGGGATCGCTTCCTTGGCTATTTGCAATCTGTAGTCGACCCTTTTATCCCCATTAACAACACTCATAACTCCAGAGGTTGGTACATTCCCTTTTATGGCACCTTCGGCTTGGATAAATCTGTAGAATGGGATAACCTAATGAGGCAAATAGGGACATGCTCTCCTTCCAACCAGCATGACACGATCTCATGGGCCTTAGACCCATCGGGATGTTTCGTCACGAGCTCGGTATAGTGCCAGTTGTGTAATGGCGCTACTTCCCCCCACTTCAGGGCTTTTTCGTTTCATCCCCTCCCCAAGTTGATTAGAGTGGATTGGAGGGGATTAAGGCACTGGTAGAAAATAGGCCTTCAGTCCCGGTTCGCAAAGGCCATTAATCCCGGCCGCGCAACCGGGACTAGATATGCGCGACTAGAGACCCCCCCCCCTATAGTCGCGCCACTTACGGACCGCGGCTAAAGGCCCGTCCACGTGGGCGGGTGGCGTGCGCCGGGGGCGGGAGATCTTTAGTCCCGGTTGGCCACACGAACCGGGACTACATGCTTTTTCGTTATTTCTTTAATTCATCTGGGGTTTCTAATTAATTTTCACTCCCTTTTTTTCACTCAAATTTTACACTCACTTTTTTTTTAGAATTTTTATTATTTGCTTAGTGTCTAACTACAATTATCTCTAGTCAAATTTCTTACTCGTGGTCAAACTTCTCGCTCGGTCACCCATCCTCCCACTACTCTAGCACTAGCACGCTTAACTTCCGAGTTCCATCCCGTCCCGTATCCAAGTGTTTTGCACGCATGTATGTGATATTAATATCATATCAATCCTATTAACATGTTGGTCGATGCCACATTTCTTTATTGTCTGAATTTCAAATAAATCTTTTAGTAAACAAAAGTAATGATGTAATTAATAATTTTAAATAAATAAATAAACATTAACTTTTTAATTTGTATTATTTCTAAAAAATATTCAGAAAAATAAAACTAATTCATTTTAAAATCTTAAAAATACAAATAATATATCAAAATATTCAGAAAAATAAAACTAATTCATTTTAAAATCTTAAAAATACTATTAATATATCAAAATATTCAGAAAAATAAAACTAATACATTTTAAAATCTTAAAAATACAAATAATATATCAAAAAATTCAGGAAAATAAAACTAATTCATTTTCCCGTTTCCTAAATGCAAAATAAAATCTGATAAAATTCATGAACCAAACCATATGAAATCTAAACCATATAAA
Source organism: Alopecurus myosuroides (assembly GCA_028641055.1). NCBI lineage: Eukaryota > Viridiplantae > Streptophyta > Magnoliopsida > Poales > Poaceae > Alopecurus > Alopecurus myosuroides. The sequence continues at coordinate 156,192,962 of CM054063.1, forward strand.
ATTTGCAGATCCAAGTTCAAACAACCAAATGAAAATACCATCCTTTTTAATAAAAGACCAGTAGGCTCTTCTATTATTTTTAGAATGAGTTCAAAAATGTATTTGAAGTAAATCCAACTGGATGAGTTTGGTATTGACTAGATCTATGTTTTCCTGGCTTAGATTAATTTAGAAACGGTAGTTTTTCTGTTTTGTTTTCTTGATGTGTTATTGTTTGTTTTCTTGATGTGTTTTTGTTTGTTTGTTTTGAAATGTGTGTTTGACATAATATAGAAATAATATAGCTACGAATTAATATAGAAATAATATCCATTACATAATAATATATATCCATTACATACTAATATACCAATTACATGCATATATCGAACGCAAGATGCGGTACACAAACAACATCTACTCGAGCTCCGTCGAGTAGATGCGGAACAACTCGTAGGAAACGTATGCATCTATGGCTTAGATTAATTTAGAAACGGTAGTTTTCCTGTTTTGTTTTTTTGATGTGTTATTGTTTGTTTTCTTGATGTGTTTTTGTTTGTTTGTTTTGAAATATGTGTTTGACATAATATAGAAATAATATAGATACTAATTAATATAGAAATAATATCCATTACATAATAATATATATCCACTACATGCATATATCGAACGCAAGATGCGGTACAAACACCATCTACTCGAGCTCCGTCGAGTAGATGCGGAACAACTCGTAGGAAACGTATGCATCTATGGCTGCATAGTTGAGGTTGATCCGGTCCAGTGGGTTCTTCCCCCAACGCATGTGATTCTTGGAGGGGAAACCAGACTTCATGGTTTTGTAGTCGGCGTGGATGAAGGCGGTTCCCATCGGAGCCATCCCGGTCTTGTGACCGCACAAATCATCAAAATGGATAAGATCCTGAAGATCAATGTAGTGATCTTCAGTTATCACAATACCCAAGCGCATCAACTTCTGCCGGTCTTGAGTGATGTCAACACTGCAGAAGTCGTACCCCTTGTTGACAAGAAAATCAACAAGGGCCGGAGAATCCTTTGAACTACTGCAACAACAAAAATAGAACGTGTTAGATATGTTGCAACACATGTATTCTTCCAATGCAACAAACAAATCGAAAATGCAACACTATCCTACAAGAGAGATCGATTGTACGTGTGCGTTACCTTGCCCATTGGAAGACCAACACGATCTCCTTGAAGGCAATTTGGATGACGGCAACATCCCGTTGATTCGCCGTATACTCTAAATCAAGCCCGAAGAACCTATGGTGTTCATCGGCTTCTTCATAGAGATTGCTGAAATGCGTAAGAAGATCGGGGAGCCTCTCGCACATATTGGTGTACGCCACGTCGAGACTCTTGCGGCATGGTGTGGCCACACGTAGAGTGTTCCAAACTTGAGCCATGGATGCTTGGTGGAGGAAGATCGAAGAGAGGAGAAGAAACAGAGAAGAGAGAAGAAGAAACAGAGACTCTTGGGTGCGCTCACTGTAGCAATGGCCTCTGCCTCTCGCTCGCGAAATAAAACCGCCGCGCGGGAGGCGAGCAGTTTGTATCTTTAGTCCCGGGTGGCCAGGCCAACCGGGACTAAAGACAGGGAGGCCAGCAGACTGGATCATTAGTCGCGGGTGGCCAGGCCAACCGGAAATAAAGCCATGCACGCGCCTCCACGCGCTTCTCAACCCACGACGCATGACCTTCTGTCGCGGGTCTCCTCCCGACCCGGGACTAAAACCCCTTTAGTCACGGTGCGCAAAGTTTGGGGACTGATGGGGGCGTATGGAAGGCATTTTTTCTACCAGTGAGGGGATTTTGTTTTGCATGGGATTTAATCCACCCCAATACCTCTCAATCCCCTCCAAATTTCAGCAAACCGAACAAGCCCTCAAAGATGTCTAGGCCACAAAAATTCCTCTCAAGGTCAAGATTTTTTCTTTGGCAAATGATCACGGGGAGGTTACCCTCCAGTGATAACACAGTAATCACGCCCCTGTGGAAGAGCACGAAACGGCAGACCGCATATTTTTGTTGCATTTTGTCTAGATTTATGTGGGCATGCATTAGGGAACTTCTTTCCTGCTCTTGAAAATGCATTCCAGGGTGCGGGATGGCGTGCGGCAAACAGCTTAGGCGTCTCTTTGTGCTCATTTCTATAGCTTCATGCTCTTTTGTTGTTTTTAGTCCTTTGCTGGCATGTGAGATATCTCTGTTCCTGTTTATTTTTTTGAACTTATGTTTGTAAGACTTTGAATATTTTGTGGTGATGTGCTTTATTTATAAAGGTGGCTGAGGCCTTTAAAAAAATCACCGGTGGTGACATTGAGGTGGCTTCCGGCATTTGTACGAGCTTTGGAACTGTCGTTTTGGGCTTGTCAACTCCGCCACCATTACGTTTTTGCCCAAAAAGGGTGATGATGTGAAGGTTATTGAATTTTGTCCAATCAGTCTCACACATAGTAGGAGGAATATTTTTAAAACGTTTGGCCAACCATTTTGGCCCTATGCTTGGGGAGATCATTTCTATGGACACATGTGCGTTCGTCAAGAAAAGGTGTATATGTGCATACACTAGTGGAAAACAGGGCTTTTGCTCGGTGGCGAGCACCCCTTTCGGCCCGGCTCGGCCACTACCCGGTGCAAAAGGCTGCAGAGGTGGGGCCGAGGTGAGCACAGAGCGTGGTGGGGGGTCTTTTGCCCCGATTGGAGGCACAAACCGGGGCTAAAGGCCCACAACAAGCAAGGCGCGTCGTGGGGGTTCTTTGGCCCCGGTTGGAGCCACCAACCGGGGCAAAAGACCCCCACCTAGATGGAAAGTTGTTTCTTTATTTCTATATTGCCCTTTAGTTAATAATTTCAATTTCATTAAGAAAAATTAACCAAATAGATGGAAAATAAAAAATTAATACAATTCTTTTTTCTTCAAATCCAAAAAATTTCTCTTTTTTTATAAACACTGCCATGCCAGCCCTCTCCACTCCTCATGCCACTCACTTTTTGGTGTGGTGTGCTTACTTATTTTTCCCTCATATGCACAAGAGGTGTTCGATGAAATGCTCGAGAGCATAATGCAATAAGAGCTCGCAGAAAACAAACATGTAATATTGCTAAACTATTGTGTAATAATGTATCAAACCTGCGTGGTTCATGTATTTGGATTAGTTCACCTATGTTTTCCACATTTTTTGTATCAACATCACTATCGGGCGTGTGAACTGGAGGATTTGTAGATATATAGAACAAAACAAACGGTGTCGCCAGTATACAACCCGACTGTGGCTCTTGAGTGCATATATATATGCATATCAAATGCACGGTCGGACGTATGCTGGCGAACCCGGATGATTTGTAGTCGGTCGATGAACTGAATGATGTATCAACCTTTTGTCAAACCTTGAATGGGGGATGTAGAACAAAACAATCGGTATCGCCAGCATACATCCCACCGTGGCTCCTGAGTGCATATATCCATATCAAATGCACTGTAGGACGTATGCTAGCGAATCCGACTGATTTGTATTCGGTGGATGAACTGAATGATGTATGAAGGGACTCCGAGAGGTGGGCTATATATAGGGTCCTCTGGCTCACAAAGTGTTGTGCTAGGGTTTTGATCCAACGGTTAAGAAGCGCTCGAAAGAAACACCCCTGATCCAACAGCTAACAAGCGCTCGAAACAAACACACCGTACCTGATCCAACAGCTAACAAGCGCTCGAAACAAACACACCGTACCCCTGATCGAACGTCTCACAAGAGCTCGAAAGAAACACACCCATGATCCAACGACTCACAAGCGATTGAAAGAAACACACGATCCATGTGATTCTTTTTGATTGGTCCCAACGAAACCGTAACCCTTTAGTCCCGGTTGGTAAAACAAGCCGGGACTAAAGGGTCTGTTTCTTCTCACTATATATATGTATGCATTGACACCATTGGCATAAACACATATAAACTCACAACTCTCCCATGGCTTCTACCGTACCCACTCTAACCTTCCTGCAGGTGGAGGCACTTTCCGCCTCGAACTACCCCGGCCCATCCGGCTACAGCGTCCCCGCCGGTTGGATGCTGAGCGCCAGAGGAGTGCCGGTCCCTTCTATTCCTCAAGGTGTGGCGCGTCAGACGGCCATCACGAACCACTACTACCACGAGCTCATGCCGGAGCAGTGGAGGAGTCCCAGATGGAATCCCGGCTACCACCCTACTTGGGACGCCTTCTTCATTAACCGACGTGAGTGTGCGCTCGCCAGGTACGAGGAGAACGGCCCGCCTCCTTCGAACTTCAACGAGGCCGGTCGTTACCTGTGGTGGGGTGGCGGACGGACTCTTCAGAGCGTCATGAACTACATCAGGGCCGGCGATAACCCCCGCCTGCGCTACCCTCACGCCCAATCCTAGGGTCGTGATCCTCCGAGGGAGTCCAGAGCACCGTCCGACGATACTGTCGACAACAGCGGCGACTACGACGACTACGAGTCGGAGTACTATAGGCCTAGGAAGGAGTATGACTAGCAGATCAGATCCACTCTTGCCATTATGTACTATCTTGTTTATCTAGATCTATGCTCTCCGTTTAGGTTTATATCCACTGTTGCCATTATGTGCTGCCTTGTTTATCTATCCAGATGTACCGGCCTCCTCCCTAATGTTAGCTCTTGTGAGTTGTTGTATCAGGGGTGTGTTTCTTTCTAGCGTCTGAATCCCACCAATCAGGAGGAATCACATGAAAACAGAAAACAGAAAGCAGAAAACAGACACGCTAGCGCGCCGCAGTTCGCCGGAATACAAATTCTATTATTAAAAACAGAAAACAGACGAACACTACTCCTCGCCGTCGTCGTCGAGGAACTCGTCGGTGACTTCCTCCTGGTCGTCGTCGGCGGCGAACTCGTCAGTTACCTCCTCGTCGTCGTCGGAGGTGCACGATATTGTGTCCGAGATAGACCCCCACCTCGGATCGTTGGAGGCCCAGACTTCGCCGGCGTGGTCGGCCCGGCGGAGCTCTTGCAGCGTCTTCGTCCTCGCCTCCCGGGCAGCCTCTAACGCGAGGTGGTGTTCGAGGCGGCGCTCCGCCCGCTCAGCCGCGCGGGTCTGCCAGAGCTCCTCGTCGGTGCGCTGCTCCTCCGGATTGTTCCGGTAATACTTGCGGACGGCGCGCTCGTCCCTGTCGTTGACTAGGTCCTGAAACGCGTGGTGGCGGAGGTGGCGGTGGTCCGCTGCAGTGACGATCTGCGGCGTCGGCGCCCTGGCCTCCGCTTCCTAGCGGGTCTGGCAGTCGTTGAAATTCATCAGCGACCGGGGGCGGTATAGGCGCCAATTTGTCGCGTCGCAGGCGCGGGCGGCCTCCGCCGCCGTCGCAAAGGAGCCGAGGGGGATGCGATCGTCCCCGTAGCGGATCTCCACGGTGAACATTCCGTTTGGCCGCGCTCGGACGCCACGGAAGCCGGTGGTGATGTTCCTCCTCGGAGGCATGGCGGCGGCGCGGCGGTTCGTGGAGAGGAAAGAGGGAGAGGAGTGGACGCGTGGAGACGAGAAGACGCTCGAGGAGCGGCATTTTATACCGCGCGCTAGCGGCCACGCGGCACAACTCCCGCACCACGTGGCACAACACCCGCGCCACGCGGCACAACTCCTGTGCTTCACTTTTCATAGTTAGAATAATTATTATTTTAAACAGAAAATATATTTGAAATTTTTATGCAATTTTAAACACTTTTCATATTGAAAGTTTCTTCAAATTCGAAACCATTCATAAACTAAGGTTTTTTAAATGTTTGAAAATTCAAAAATTGTTACTAGTTTAAATAGTTAGAATAATTATTTTTTAAAACAGAAAATATATTTGAAATGTTTACGCAATTTTAAACATTTTTCATATTGAAAGTTTCTCTAAATTCGAAACCATTCATAAACTAGATTTTTAAAAATATTTAAAAATTAAAAAATTGTTACTAGTTTAAATAGTTAGAATAATTAATTTTTAAAACAGAAAATGTATTTGAAATGTTTACGCAATTTTAAACACTTTTTATATTTAAAGTTTCTCCAAATTCAAAACCATTTGAAATCTATTTGAAATAGTATTTGAAACGTGGCAGGGAAAAATGGCGGCAGGGAAAAAAAATGAAATTTGTGGTCTTTTACCCTGGTTGGTGCCACCAACCGGGGCAAAAGGGTGTCTTTTACCCCGGTTGGTGGCACCAACCGGGACAAAAGGGGGGAGGTGGGCCCTCGCTTGCCCGCGCACCTCCCCTTTTGCCCCGGTTGGTGGCACCAACCGGGGCAAAAGGCCTCCCACTATATAACCCCGGGCGGTTGCGCCGCCCGGAGTAAACCCTCGCAGAACGACGAAGTCCCAGACAACGCAGAAATCACCACACCGCCGTCAGGCTGCCGGATTTCCGCGCTGCCGGACAAGCCGCGTCGCGCCGCCGGAGAGCGCTCCACCGCGCCACGCCGTTCGAACTCGCCGCCGTGCGCGCCATCGCGCTCTCCCTGGCCCTCGAGCCCGCGCCCTCGAGCCCGCGCCCATACCTAGTACTGCTCGCCGCCAGGATCCTCGTTGCCATACTGCTCGCCGCGGTGCTCCTCGGCCCCGTACTGCTCGCCGTCGTTCGACTCGCGCCCGCGCCCTTGAGGTGAGCGGCCGGCGCCGGCCACTGGCCCTCACCGCGTGCGCGATCAATTTTTTTTAGTGAATTTTAGTATTAGTTTTACTCTTCATACTATTTTAGTTTTAGTTTTAGTATTATTTTTTTTAGTTTTAGATTTAGTTTTAGTTTTAGTTTTGGTTTTAGTTTTAGTATTAGTTTTATTATTAGTTTTTACTATTAAATTTTTTACTATTAGTATTTTTGGCGTTAGTTTTTTTTACTATTAGTTGTTATTTAGTTGTTAATAGTTGTTATTGCTTGTTAATTTTTGTTAATACTATTTTTAATCGTTAGTTGTTGTTGTTATTAGTTGATAGTATTTTTTAGCATTAGTTTTTTTTTGTTAGTTGTTATTAGTTGTTCATATTTGCTAAATCCAAAACATCGAGCACATGTAATCACCGGATATATGAGTGAGAGAAACATGAGGGAACCGAGTAGAACAGAGAGGGAACCGAGGGAAACAGAGAGGGAAACGATAGTGACGACGACGGCGGCGACTACAACGACTACGAGTCGGAGTACTATCGGCCTAGGCAGGAGTATGACTAGCAGATCAGATTCACTCTTGCCGAGTAAACTTGCGACTCGAACGGGGCATAACAGATGTAGCATTCTAGATTTTCCATATCATGTGTGAAAAAATTGCAGATCTCTTCCTCTTCTTCTTCCTTGATGGCGTATGAATCCCACCAATCAAGAAGAAGAGGGAGAGATCTGCAATGTTTTCACACATGAAATGGATAATCTGGAATGCTATGCCCCGTACAATTCGCAAGTTTACTCGGCAAGACTCGATCTGATCTGCTAGTCATACTCCTGCCTAGGCCTATAGTACTCCGACTCGTAGTCGTCGTATAGTCTCCGTCGTCGTCGTCACTACCGTCGGACGGTGCTCTGGACTCCCTCGGAGGACTAGGGCGCCAGGACTGGGTCTGAGAGTAGCGCCGTTTTGTGCCGTTTAATAGGTACTATAGGCGGTGGTGATCCGGGGAAATGATGAAGATGACGGTTTCGGTTGGAACTATGGAACGTCGTGTATGTTAGTGAGATCAGAACTGAGTTGCACCGTTTAGTACATATACGTAATGGTGATATTTTCATAGCCCCGTCCGGGGTTATGAAGAATGTCCCCGTTATGTATGTGCACGAAATGGTCCAACTTTGTTCGTTCTCACAAACACTTACGTATGTGATTTTGTTTAGTTTCAACGAAGTTAAGAACCCCTTGTCTTCATCCTTCCCCGCATCACCATCACGTATACTACCTCGTAACAAGCACAAAATATGAAGGGCTAACTTGATTTCGGAGAATGCCGGGATTAATGTGTTCCTTTGTGTTTAACTTTCATCCCCTGTATACCACTAGTATGTAATATTGTTCACTAGTATGTGTACTGTTGTGATGATTGTTTAGTGGAATATTATTTTTCCAAGAGAATTTATAACTTACTAAAGTATTTTATCTTCCATTTTAATTAGTTGAGCTATGGACGGCAGAGAGGGTGAAGAACAGGTGTTCGCGATAATAGAAGAAAGTACACTCCCCGGTGGACCCAATGACGGTGGAGGTGAAGACGACAGCTCGCAGTACCTGAATGAATCGGGTCAGGGAATGGAGGAAGAAGATCAATTGCAAGGACCGGATGTGGAACCGGAGAAAAGCTGTGATGAACAAGCCTTAGTGAAGGTCGTGGAATCTACTGCATCGACATCGTCTACGAAGAGGTCGAACGAGGCCCGACTCAAGAGATGAGCTCAAAAGTGCATCTGCTAATCGAGCAAGTCTATCGATCCGGCGAACAAGCTTGGCCCATCAAGACAGCAACTAAGTTTACAAGCCAATGTGGAGTTAATGTTAGGGACATGATCCCGATAAGTGTTGAAGAATGGAATGAGCCAGCAAAGGACGAAGACGATCCTGACAGTCTGGCAGTTTCTTTTGTCTCAGACCGGTCGAAACAAGCTATGTTTGACAAGCTGATGAACCATTTCAGTCTCCCATAATGTGATACCGCCAAGACACAAAAGGCAATGCACGACGCAGTGATGCACTGGGCTCTGAAGAAGATGGCCGAGGCTTTCAATTCCTACAAGAAAAGATTATGGAAGGAATATCAGAAGAAAAAAGAAGTCCCAAAATTCAAGGGGCCGCTTGAGAAGCAGAAGGCACACTGGCTAGCATTTCTGACGTACAAGGAATCAGAAAATGGGAAGAGAAGGTCAGCCAAGAATGCGGCAAATGCGGCGAGGAAGGTATATCACCATAAGATGGATTCAGGTGGCTACATATTTGCAATGCCTAAGTTTGAAAAACTCGAGGAAGATCTGCGATAGCAGGGGATCATTCCAGGTACATAGGATTTTCCGCGGAGGTCAAGGAATTGGTTGCTTAGGCATGGGGCGACGTTTGACGCAGAAGGGCACCTTATTATGACTGAAAAAATAAAGGTCCCCTTTGCGGCACTTGAGAAAGTGTTTAAAGAGGGAGAGTTCAAGCCAGATCGAGGGAATGACGAGCTTACAAAGGCCCTCGGGAATCCAGAACATGGCGGCTGGAAACGAGGCAAAGGACGATATCCGTGGTGCTTTGGCTTCAAGAAGGAAGATTGTGTCTATCCATATAGAAGCCGAGAGAGAGGAAATAAAAAGAAGGAGGCGCATGTCGTAGAACGGGTTGGTGTCTTGGAAGCCGCAATGATGAGGCAGAAAAAGCAGATTAATGAGCAAGACACTACATTCGACGAAACATACCCATCTCAACGCCGGAGCAGCGTGGCTTCAACGGAGGTACCGGCTAGCGCTGCAGTTATGATTGTTGATGCCGCTGCACAGACGGAGGCCGTGGATGCAATCAAGGAGAAGACAAGCTGTGAGCTATGCGTGTCGATCTTGAACGTATCCATCAAGGTGGCGGACGGCTACGCTTTACCTTTTGTAGATGGAGTGACCTGCCATGGTCGTCCGATCACAGCTGGCTATGCTCGTGTCGGTGTGGATGATGTTCAGCCGGATTGGAGGATACTACGGCGTGACATCCCCGGAGGTGATGGGGTAGAGACATTGGGAGAGGCCGTCAATTCCATCATTCAATGGAAAAAAGAATGGCATAGTGTTTCCGAGACGCAGTCCACCGCCACCACCGCCACCTACTTCTCCGAGACGCAGTCCACCGCCAGCAGAAGCACCTACTTCTCCGAGACGTAGTCCACCGAGAGCAGAAGCACCGACTTCTCCGAGACGCGGTCCACCGCCGCCACCACCGCCACCTACTTCTCCGAGATGCAGTCCACCGCCACCTACTTCTCTGAGACGCAGTCCGGCGGCTACATCATCGCCAGCATACATCGACGCCATGGACGTCAGCAGCCCGAGTCCAGCTCGATCTCCGATGCCTGAGCCAACTCCGCCGCGCACTAAGTCCTCTAAGCGGAAGGATGCTGCCTCTAAGTCTTTCCCGGAGAACAAACGTGCTCCGAAGAAGAAATCCAAGCCGCCAAAAAAAAGTTGGCTTACCATATGAATAACGAGGAGACCGACAAGTGGGTGACCGCGGACACGAAACGTCATATGGCTGCGTGGGGAAAGAAAACCTCGGAGCCGCCAAAGGAAACAATAGATCCGCCGTGAAGAAGCACTTCAAGAATTTGCTGGAGATGCCATCCCAAGTTCAGCTGAATCTTTCATCTGACTATGATCGCGGATTATTGATGACTTATAACAAAGTCAAGAAGGCAGGGAAAATAATTCCCAGCTCAGGAAGCAGCCAAAACAATCGCCCCCCCCCCCCCCCGCTCAAGGTGCTGGACACTGCACAGACTCCCTCCAATCAAGTTGATCCGGAAGCAGCTGCGAGGTTTGCCAGAGAGTGTGGTATATCAGTTGACCAACTCCTAAGTCAATCCGACAACTTCGAACCGGCTGAATTGGCATGGAAATATGAGTTAGGGAAGTCTCTCATCAGACCTGATCAGCTCAACTCTTTGACAACATTCAAGCGCCAACTGCATACGTGGTATATCCAAACCGCAAAGGCGGGGCTAGACCAAGTCATGGTGAAAATTAGAGAAGAGGATTACTTCCGCGATGACTCGGTCTGTATTGATTTTGAAGATCTTTTTTTCTTCTATAATCTAGACGCCCTCGACAAATCGCTCATCAGCACCTATTGTTTGTAAGTATCTACCTCGGCTAGTTCAATCATTGCTTCTTATATATATTATCCTCACTACACGGTATATATTACGCAGGATGAAGATTCGGGAATGTAATGGAAGCGGTGGCATTGGGTTCATTGACCCATATGTCATCAATTATTACATTTTATTGGAATACCCTGAAGCGACGGAGGATAAAATCGTTATGTTTTTTAGGAAACAATTTCACTGTAGTGAAATACTATTTCCTTACAGACAAAGGTGAGTGTTAGTGTCTTATGCATATTCCTTCACATTTCTATTTTTCTAAGTCGGTGTTAAGTGTAACCGATGAGTTATGCATGACTATGTATATAAACGTGTGTGCAGTTTTCACTGGATTCTTTTCAACATTCACGTTGACACCGGAGTATTTGATCTCATGGACTCTATGGATAAAGGCTAAAAGGAGTACAAGCCCATTATTTCAATGCTCACAAAGTACGTTCAATCATTGTCGCACTACACCGTCTCCTTTTGTTCAATCATTATCGTATGATGACCCATATTCTTTTTTTTTTCCCGGACAGGGCTTGGAAGCGGTTCAGGAAGCAACAATTCGGTTTAACGGAGTTGGATATGAAATTTGACACACTCATCGTAATTAATACTTGCTACATTCACGCATCTCTCTTTAATTTCTTGAGCATTATTTGATTCAATTCTATTTCTCGTAAAGTGCCCTTAGCAGCCACAGGGAACAAATTTATGTGGCTTCTATGTCATGGAGAACATAAGGATAATCGTGAATGAGCGGTTGGGAAGAAGGACAAATATAACGTTGCACGATCTACGGGAGCAGCTCCTACCGGCAGACCGATTACAAACACTTCAAGAGGAATTGGCGGGTTTTCTGCTGAAGGAAGTCATAGCTCCAAATGGAACATTCCATTATTAAGTATAAACAATGGTGTACATGTAATGATCTCAATGTGTATAACTCTATTCGGATGTAATGATCTAATTGAGATCAACGTAATTATCTTTTGATGATATCAATGCATGCAATGATTTGTATGATGATTACTGTCGATGTGCAAAAATATGTCATTTACAATCTCACCGGAAAGAAAACAACACAGAAATAACACCCCAAAAACAGCCCCAAAAAGAAACATGGCAAAGCTCTGCCGCGTCAGAGAAACACCCAAAACTCTTTCGCGGCAGAGAACATTTTGCCCCGGTTGGTGTTACCAACCGGGGTAAAAGGGTGCATGCCTGCACGCTGCGCAGAGCACACGTGGGCACCCCTTTTACCCCGGTCGGTATCAACCATCGGGTCATTAGGGGGGCCTTTAGCCCGCGTTTGCGAAACCCGGTTGGGCAGCCGGTGCGTAAGCCCCCCTCCCCCCCCCCCCGCAACCGGGGCAAAAGAGCTGCCCTCCACTAGTGATAGGTCAAAAAAATCCAAGCCCCTTCCTCAAACTACACACCGCTAAGGTCTTCACTTGGTTAGCTGGGAGTACATCCTTGAGCTGTTGCGGCTCTTAGGCTTTAGCTCAGATGGCGTGAGTGAGTGGCCATGATTTTCTCCGTGGCGTCCTCTAGGGGTGCATGTAAGTGATGCTTTAGCCCTCATGTTGTCCATCATTGCCATTGACCGTCTATTAGACTAGTCACAATGGGAGTATCAGGGCATCTACAGTGTTGCCAAAGTCAATTTTGTCACATATATTTATTTGGTATGAGTGCTAAATTTGCTATGTTAGCTACAATATGGTTAAACCAAAGCCAAATGACAAAATCACTAAATGTGTGGCCCACTAAGTATATAGTAATAATAAAATATTTTGGACTGCTCACTTCTCTCTAGTCCCACCCCTCCATCTCATTACTTTATTAACTTAAATGAATTTCACATTGGATCTTCTAGTTGCTTCTACGCTAAATTATTTGGCTTTGGCATCAAGATTTGGCATCTCTACAATGTAGGGGACCGATGCCAAAAGACAAATATGGTATTTGGCAACCAAATTTGGCACACACTGTGGCTACCCTCGTAGGTAGTATCATAGATGGCATGTTGGCAAAAAGCTAAGGTGGCAGTGCAATTAATGATGAGAGAGATGATAATGGTATCATAGATAGATACCGTAGATACCGTAACATAACACAACCCTACACAAGATGAGTCTACAACGTAATAAATACAATACTACTCCCTCCGTAACAAAAAATATAGGACGTTTTACACTTTCCTGTGCGAATTTTGTCTCGTTCAGTTTTTTCCGACTTTCCCAATCTACCCTCGCGCACACACGTTCCCACCCCCACTCTCCACTCTCGTCTTCCACACGACTCCCCTCCCGATTCCCCACTAGCTCACTCGTTCCCCTCCACTCCACCATGGACGCAGCTCCCCGCCTCTCTCTCTCTTCCGTCTCTTTCTGTCCTAGTGGCCACCGCCCTGCCTCTTTCTCTCCCGGTCGCCGCCATTCCTCACCACTCTCCCACATGCACCGAAAAGGAGATGTTTTTATGCGCCGGCGACGGGCTGATGGGCAAGGAGGTGCTAGATCCGTGATTGACCGCGTTGGATCTCCGTTTTACGGCTGATCTGGAGCGAGGAGGCATGATTGACCGTGCTAGATCCCCATTCGCTGGCTGATCTGGAGAGAGTTGGCGCTACATCTGGAGCGGCGCCGGAGCTGCGGTTCATCCGAAGAACGGTGTCGTCGTCCTCATGAAGCTGCATCTCGAGCGGGCCGGAGCAGCGGTACGTCGTCCTCACGGCGCCGCATCTGGAGCGGCGCTGGAGCTGCAGTTCGGCGGAGCAGCGGTGTATTTGTCCTCATGGCTGCATCTTCCGCATTCGTGCCCGTTGTTGCATCTTCCGCGATGCCCGTCGCTGCATCAGGTACGTATCATCTCTTTTCCTCTCTCTCTCTCTTCTCCTTGCTCTGGTGCATGAAAGCCCACACCAAATACCGCACCAAATCCAACCCACACCGAATGCTGGAGTCTGGACGCTATTGATCAGCAAGTCGCTGGCACCTGCTAGCTTAATTGATTTTTTTTAACAATAGCTACCAAATGTTCCTTTGTTTGTGCTTGTATCAGTAGATGTGTACATACAAAATCCTGAATAAAATATGATGCCACAGAAAATACAAAATATACTTGAATACATATATAGATGAACTATGCAAGTGACAACATCAAAGCTAGTCCATCTAGCTAGCTTTGCAATTAAAAAAATTCTCAATACATAGTGAATATACTCTAGAATATCTGGAAAATCATTAAATATACGTACATCATAAAGTACATACTGCTGGGAATTATATATACACCAAATTGCCAGAAAAAATTGCATCTTCACACATTAAATATACAAAAAGTTCATAGTAAATAATTTCATATCACAGGTATAATTTCTCCATAAGGGACATGTTTTAAAGAAAAAATTGGAAATATAACTAAATAGGTCTAGAGCATCTAGTGGGTAGTGATGGCTGTCAATCTTCCTCATCACCAGAGTACAAGAGATGCACATAAATAATCTGTTGCTCGCTAAACTGAGAATTTATGTACATGTACACAGCTATTCGGAACAAGTATAATGACTGGCTGGATTTACTGATTTCAAGCATTCAAAACTGAAGGCACTCCCACCCAAAAAAAAGTGTACTATGAGTAAACCTCTCTATTACTCCATGTAGTATAAAGCGAGGAAGCTGATATAATTATTTCCATGTGAGGAAGTTGAAACACATGTACCTACTCCTAGATAGACAAGCAAGCTAGAAGTAAATACTTACAATACAGCAAGACAAGTCATTCAGCTTGAACCATGAGGAAGCAACAAATTACATGCTCCACACAAAAGGCATCTACCAGGAAGTACAATGCGAAGTGGATTTTCTTTCCGCACAAAAGGAATCTACCAGGAAACTATAAGCATGATCAAGGGAAGGGAACACTAGTAGTTTAAGATGGTGACAAAAACATGTGACCATATTTCACTCTAGAAGTTTAAAGCCCACATTTGAGCAGAACATTCTAACAGTTATTCAAGTATTCTGAAAAAAGTGACCAAGTGTTCTGGAGAAAAAGTATCGGCACACATCCAAAACAACATCAGGTGTATGCCTACTTGAACCTATCACGTCAGTGATCAGACTAACAGAGACATCACAGTGTTTCTGCAGGCCGACTACAAGTGGATTTGATATAGCTTATGCTCTTTTGGATTCACGGTTAAGTTGACAATAGTAAAATTTAGTTGAGGCATCATCAATGTTCCTTGAACTAAATCATTTTCACATAATTTATGAACAACAGTATTTTAGTTTCTACTTGAGATTTGCTGCATTTTGTTTCCTTCGGAATTCTACAGAATGGAACTACCCTGCAGTTTAAATTGTTGAACAGAACTACTATGTAGTTTAAATTTTTGAACTACTCTACAGTCCAAGATAATCTTGGAGTATCTGTATTGCTTGTACTCCTATCTCAAGTTCTCCATTAGGAGTAGCAAGTGGCAGTGGCACAGCTTCCTTGCAAGTTCATAAATAAATTAATTCCATGAAGTAGCATATATTACACACAACATATTCTCATACACACATGCACACAACATATTCCCATATACCTAGGCCTAGAAATTGTAAGGCGTTCTCATAAACTTCACGAGGACACTGGAGCCTTAAAGGTAGCAGATCTTCCTTTTATAGTTTGTCTTTGCCGACATGGGGAATTTTATAGCCATTTCCTCCTAAATGATTCATAACTTGAATCATGCATGTTTGTAGACTCAAGAAAATCTTGTTAAGCTTAGATGGTTCATAGGCTGCAAATTCCGCGAGCACACCTTTGATAAAATCTTGTAAAGTTTTAGTGCTTAGACAATCTGTTAGAGATTGTAATGATCTGAAAAAACCCTAGATCAAGCACATTCATATCTGGGCTGTTAGCTGGTTGTTGTATCAGTTTTATGTCCAATCCTGTACTGGCCACAACTTCCTCGAATTCTGGGTCATTTGGCAAAATGTGTGGCCTTGCATTCTCCTGTTGTACGAAAATTGTTATTCATGCATCTTCTTGGGGCCAAACAGCTTGTATTGCAGGCAATAGTTTATCTATGAAGTAACGTCTCATCCCTTCTCTGGTTACGACCAAATTCTTGGTCTTCATTGCTCCTTTTCCCTATTTGCACTCCTCCTTTGTGCTGGAACCTCTTGCACAAATGGCCACATGCCTATCTTTCCAGAAAATGTCATTTTTTCTGTATGGTCGTATCTCGGTCTAGCAACCGTAGTGAGGAACATAACTTTGCCAATACAGTTGCTAGGTACAGGTCTTTCAAGTTCTTGTTCGTCGGGATGCAAGTAGTATGTCATGTTATTCTTGGTTAGGTAGAACCACTTTTCATCTGCATGCACAAGCCTGTACATATCGCCAAAAAGTGGGTTTGCATTTCCTGATGTAGTACTCTCATCGATCATCGATATTGAAAACTGCACTCTGGTTTTTCTATTATTTTCTTTTATTACAGGCTTCCGGATCAGGTTGAGTTGGACCTTTCTGTACAATGTCATAGGATTGACTCCTAACTTGCAAGCAAGGGACCTAATGGTTGACCTCCTGTTTAGTGGGATACTAGGAATTAGTGAAAAATCAGTGTAAGCCGGCTTTCTTCCACATCTCCTCTTTCTTTTGCTTGAAACATCCACAGGCAAACCTTCTTCAATTTGTTTCATTGCCTTTTTCCAAATCATCTGTATAACTTGAATGTCTTGCTGAAAAAAAGCTACTATGTTTTTCTTATCATTTTTCCTGAATTTCCCACCATTGCTCATATAAAGTGCGTGCATAGCTACATAAGCTGCATATTTCTGAGTGTCACTGAGTGTTTTCCTTGTCCTCTTTTGGTGTTGCACACCTGCAACAAGAAATAAAACAGAAAATAAATTAAATGTTTCTACAAAAATTGAACTTGCTAGGAAAATTCTTGCTAGGAGTAAGAAACTTGCATGAAAATTATTGTTGTTATATGCCCAGATTATATGACCATGAACTTGCACATTACGGGCAGGGATAAATTCACAAGAAATAGGAGTACATCAGAATACAAGATTGTGCTCACCGCCTGCATGTTGACCGGGATCGACACTGTCACGACCCCGGACCCAGGGATATACATACTGTTATGTGCTCCTAGCCATGGACTCACAAGGGCTTCAGGGTTACCAGCCCCGGCCGCAACAAACAACGGCAGGCAGACCGGATTCATCGGCACGTAGTCCGGATCTCCGGTCTACTACTCCTTGTATCCATGCTAGTCATAACCAATTATGCATATCCAAGCGTCCACGAGTCGGATGAAACTGAAGGAACGGGACCAAAGTTATACAGAGCTGCTATGTGTCCAGAAAGTGCAACAACAATCGAGGGTTACTGGGGTTACCTCGCCCCAGGCCGATCACATCGACAGGCGGGCTCGGACATGGATCATCGGCTCCACAACCCCTCGACTGCGACAACTATGCAGGCATAGCCAAAACTGTATAACAATGAGCTCGAAACCAACAAACGATCAAAGCAGTACTCTAAACATGAAGTTGTATTCAACAGGTAGTACTAGAGTATAGCTTACAAGCAGAGGTCACACGACCCAACATTACATCAGACAACGGAAGGCAAATTATGTTGCTAATCAACAAGAACCAAAAAGGCCTAAGAGGCCGCAACATAAGGCGACGTCCCAGCCCATAGATTCCAGGCTGCTACCTGGGAACCCCAAACTACTCATCGATGTCCACGTTGAATCACCACCGAAGTGACGAACTCCACCTGAACCAAGATTAAGCAAACCTGAGTACGGGAGGTACTCAACAAGACTTAATTAACCTATTATATATCTGCTATCTTTAGAAAGGGTTTTATGAAGGCTGATTTGCGTAAAGCAATCTTTGTTTTGCAAGTTGAGGGAGGAATAGCACGTCTCATAGAGGGTTTTCAAAACAGATGAGGAACTCACTACTGTAATCATCATCTTTTGAATCCACCAACATTATTTCCAGCACCTCACATGCTACAAGGATCACCCCTCCCGGCATCTCCGGGGAGGCACCCTTCATCTATTGTCAACATCTTTTACGTCACGTTTAAGTTATCTATGACCCCGTGACTTTCACCAAGTCGTCCATAACCGTGGACACGGCTTTCCGAAAGATTTATCCCTGCAGGGTGGTACACTTTACCCACACGTACCATCCGACTCTTAATGCCAAGCTATTGGCACAATTCCGACGATGTGCCGGCAGAGTGTGGTTGGCCACGACCTTTACCTTGTCGAGACCTATCCATGAGTCAACCCAAACAGGGCCACCCCGTCAACAGGGAGTTGGCCACCTCCTGACGGCACCTGTTCTGTGAGTCGGGATCAAGATCCGTGTACGTCCATCACTTGTCCCGGTCACGCCCTAAACACCTCCAAAAGGTTTTTGACTCACACGCAGATGGAAATCCCAAACTACGTGACTCACGGATAGAACCAAACAAGTTAGTTAGTTGAGCGCGGTCTGTTAGGCCCCGCGTGTGGTTGCACGCTCAGTCTTGGTTTCCGCGGCGAGACCTTACTCCTAGGGTTGGCAAGTACGGAACGAACAACCACTTCCCAAGTGGCCTCCCGTCCAAGCCTTAGTCAAGTTAACCACACAGTCCTCATCTCACCACGTCATCATATCATACCAGGTTATCGCAGCTCTGATTCATCAACCGGATGGAGCAGAGGTAACAAACATGTAAAGCTAAGCGAAGCAGATATGAGGCTCTGGCGATGCGCACAAGCAATTCTATGGCGGCTAGGAGCAGTGGATCAGGATATTGAGGCAATGCAGTATATAGGTGAACTATATCTACTAGCATCAAATACTTTGGAATGGAATGCAAAATACGAGATTGAAATGTTGTTCGAAAGCATACATGAGCAGATAAGAGGTTATGCTTGCCTTGGTTATAAGAAAACCAGATAAAGATCTTCTGGAATAAGTGCTTGACTTGTCGGTTAAGATCAAGTATTCGCCATGGAATTGTTGGCCTTCTCTTCGGAGTCACGTTCTACCGAGGGGGAACAAACACCGAAACAAGAAGAACAATCAACCATGGCATCGATGCAATGCGCAATATGTATGCATGAGCAAATTAATGCATTGAGATAAAGACCTAGACATGTTCGTTGGGTTGCTAGGGTTCATATGGCAATTATGCAATTTTTCTGGAATTAGCCCGAAATGGACCCCGGAGGGGGTTTCGGGCGATTCTGAGAGTGGTTACCCTTTTATTTGCTCAAATGAGTTTAAAAACATCATAAATGGATTGTATTTGTCATTTGGAGCAATTTGGTATATAACTTTTAATTTTCTAATTTTCTTGAATAAAAACTTATATTTCCATTTTAAAATGATTTAACAACATTAAAATAATACTCATTTTTCAACTTGGTCAAACACATATGAAAATGGCATATTCATGGAGAGTACATTTTTCTGAACAAAACCATATATTCACTTTATTTTTCTGGTCAATATTTTATTAGTTATTGATGTTCCAAAATCAATTCATTTCCTCGAAATATTATACAGAAGAAATATGACATCACGAAGATGTCACGGTGACATCATGCAGAGGCGAAATTCATCTGTTGATCAAGGAATTGATCAATCCGTATCAAATTGGTTGAAACCAACTACACCACGACGGAGAGGACGTAAAGGGGAACCTAGGGAGGGCCTCGGCGGACCGAATGGTCGCCGGAACTGTAGCATCCCAACTTTTAATAAAGATGGAATACCTGTGTTATTGTGCTAGTCCCTGGATCAATTGCTAGCACCACTGTACAAAATGAAATATCATGCAAATGCATCAAATTCTATTACTTCGCATGATCCAGTCTTTACAAAATAGTATTACAACTTGCATAGTCTTAGAAGACTAGCAGAAAACAAAGATATACAGCGGAAAACATGAATAACATTGAGCCCATCTTCTTCATGTGCCACAGGCAAAACATGTTGGCGATAGTCTCGAGATCCTAAACGAAATCCTCACTCGTCTTCAGAAATATCTGCAATATGGAATATGCAGCCACAAGGGAGTCAATACAATTTAATGTATTGGCAAGTAACACAATGGTGGATATAAATGGCAAGACTAATACTACATGCTTATTTGGCTGAGTGGAGTTTTGGCTAAGTTTGCATAAAGCCAGTTTTCTCCTATCACTTTTGTAAAACAAACTTTTATTTTCAAAAGGGTGGCAACATTGGATTAAGATCCAAGCACCACAATACTCTTCACTTGGTCAAAATTTTACTTATTGAAAATGGTGATGAGATTCTTCCGTCAATCCTTGTCCAGCTGCTCATAGTTGTCCATAACCGGGGACACGGCTAAGATCTTAGTTTGTTGACTCTGCAGAGGTTGTGCACTTTCACCCTTTGTCTTCAATTAGCCCAAACATCCTATACACCCGGAGTGCATCATGGAAAGGAGAGAATTGAGACGAGATCTTTCAGAAGAAGAAGTCCAAACCCACCGGCAAGACCCGTTCCACCTATAATTTTGCTACATCTGCTTGTCAAGCCTGGGCTGAACCCTCACAACTTAATTGATCAAGATAGAGCCCATATTGTCAAAAGGGTGCACGGGAAGCTACTAGATTTAGAGGGACATAGTAATCTCTTTGTTCCTGGGTGGCCATCCGCAAGTGACAACCTCAAGTGGAATAACCCTTAGATAAGGGCCCTGAGGAAACACTCAACATAATCCAGTCTTACCACTTCCACCCAGGTGGTTCATTTATTAGTTATACTTAGAATTTTTCCTCAACATCTAGTAAAACAATTTGTAATATTGCATAGCATCTACTAAGTTCTAAGGCTATCAAAATAACAAGGGTAAAAGAGATGGCTACACACTACTAGGATAATAGCATAGCATAGTATAACTTAGTAAAATTTCCTATCATGCATGCTACTCAAAATCAACTAATGCATATAGAAAATAATGGGTAGTTGATGATGTGTTACTTGCCTTTTTGAAGTTCGTGTAGAATCACACTCTCTTCACAAAAAGAACGTTACTCTCCGTACAATCTATACATGAAAGGAATAATAACAATAAACGGGCATTTCCACAACCAAGTAGAACATACACAACAACATATCAAAAATGCTTTATGTTAAGTTAATAATTTTTGTCCATAGTTTCATGCATTATAGTTTATAGTTTGCATTTTAAAGTCTACATAATTTATTTAATCCAAAACCATATGCTCCCATTATAAAGGGGTTCAACTTTCAACTATTTGCAAGAAAAAGAAATACTTTACAAAATTACTTATTTTCCAAAATACAACCTTGTAAACATCTGCAAATAAAATAATTTTATATGATATAAACGTATTCTACATGTTTCAACTATTTCGGAGAAATATTATTTTGCAAAAACGGATGTGCAGAACAAATGACACTTCTCTAAGTTTGGGCAATTTTATGTCATCGTAAGTTAAGCAATTTCTTAAAATAACTTTGGTATGTCTGGTTGGTGTTAGAAACGGCGATTGGCTATGCGTCGTGTGCCATAGGGTTCGTGTGTTAGCAGAATGCATGCATCAAATTAGAAGTCTTAACTAGCATGAGTATTTTATCTAACCCTAGTACGTAATGTATATACGTGTCTAATCTGCCTTGTAATCACTTATTGAATTTGAATCAACATATGTAATCAGCTGGCTGGTACCGTGTTTTACCTGAGCTACTAGCAACGATCCATCAAGGTGCTAGCTTGGTTGCTTAGCCGGTTGAACATTTACAGTCTCGGTGCTCTGAAGTTGTTGCACGGGTGTGTGTCTTGCCGGATAGTATTCGTCTAGGGTTGTCAGAAGGGACTCGACGGCATGAAAGACCCAACACTCCTTTCTCCTCTTAGGCAGGACATGAAGATGTCGGCGTTATCTCCAGAGTGCTCTTGCATGGCATCAGTCAACGCGAACACCGAAAGAAAGCGGCAGCTCATGCGGCAGGGTGGACAACACCTTAAATTGGTAACAAAACCATGTCCTGGAGGTAGACGACAATTAGGAGAGTTCGTAGGCGAAAGGAATCGAATAAAAAGGAATTATAGAATTTAATTTATGACAAAAATGTATTTATTATCTCTCATTTTAAAATTGATTATTTTATTAATTCCAAACATGAAACTAATGGTTCCATTAGATTATATATTTCGTAAGGATTCTAGAGATACTAAAATTTCCAAAATTTTGATAGTTACAACTATCGATATGATTTTTTTTTTTGAAGCCCGTGACAGATTTGTTGTCCATAAAAATAAAAATGGACAAGATAGAACACGTGATGTGTTTCTGTTGGATTGCCGTATATGTAACGAATCAATGTTTGGAGGAGAAAGGCAGTGAGCTTCCTGGGCATGTTTTCGATTGAATTTAAATTTACGTGATGTGCAAACAACACGTACAAGTACATGACCGATCCAAGTTGGTTTGGATTGACTACAAAGCTAAAGCAATTGCATATTCTAATTCTAACAGTTTACGTGATCATTTCACATACGTACAAACCTGATTGTGAGGTTAAGGGAAAACAAACGATGTCATCTCAATTCTCACCTACAGGAATAGTAGATGTCCTCGGAAAGACTTGGCGTGACGACGGCCGCGTGCTTGGCGTCATCCTTATCGTCGTTGGGGAGGTCAGCAGAGTCGCATGAGAGTTGGATGGTGCAGAGGACGTCTAGGAGGAGATGGCAGGTCCGGCGATGGCGCAGTTAACGTCTTAGATATATTGCACAACCATGTCCTGGAGGTAGGCTACAATGAGTGGAGTACAATGGTGAAAGAAATTGGCCGGGAAATTCACGTAGAAGCCGTACCAGTTCGATGAACTCACCCATGGATGGCATGGCTTCGGCGGCGGCGCGACCAACAACAACGAAACAATTCACCACTATGTCCTGGAGGTAGGACTTGATGAGAGGATGCTTCTGGTGCAAGGAATTATCGAGATGATCACCGAGGGGGTGGTAATCTACCGACGAACTCGAGGTTGAGGCTGAAGTGGGCATGGTTGGTGCGGGCTGTAGAATGTTCCTTTGAAAAAGGTTTGAGAACAAACATGATAGAGGAGGGAGAGGGGAACCTAATGGACAAACTGGTTTGTCTTAGTTCTATCCGAGGAGGGAGATCGGGAGGTGAATGCCGACGGGTGGCATTCGATGTACCAGGTCGTTTTATTAGATGATTAAGACATTAAAGTTGGTTTTCAATGACCTGAATGAAATGCTCGTCCAATTCTGAGTAACTTCCGCGTTAAAGTTGAGAAGAAACGGTCAAAGTATTTACAGGGGAGAGGAGGGAAAGAGATAGGCAGCCATGGCTGTAACCTAGTGTACGTGAACAAGAGGAGGAGGATGGACATCGATCGGTTGGTTGGGTTGCTAGTTGGGTCGGCCCATTAGGCTTGCTTCTCCTTTTTTTCTTTTTTTTTCAAATGTTTTTTGTATCTCTTGATTTAGACAACCAAATGAGTTCAAACCAATTGCAAACTTTTTTTTTAAAAAAAAAACAATATCTATCTGTTGGGAGCAATTTTATGAACTTTTCAATACATTTCAATTCATGCACAAATGCATAATTACTTTTAAAAGCCATGTAATAAAAGGGAAGTCCAATAAATAGAATAGTGACTTGATAAAATTCGGAAAATTTTAATAAGTCTCAAAATTGGGTTTGGAATAAAATAAAATCATTTTGTGCCCAAAATAACTTGGAAACTCATTTTATTGCATAAAGCATTAATAAATTATTTAGAAATCAAAATAATGATTCTCGGGCTTTTAAAATACTTTCAATAAACTAAAAGTTTTCAATTGAAGTATTCTTCATGGATTGAAGTTGATATGTTATTTTAAATCAGAAAATTGGAAGTAACCCTAATCGGGTTTTGCTATATATTATTTTGAAGAAAGACTTCAAGGTTTAGAAAACACATGCTTATTTGGATTAGCAATTCCAATTACATATTGTTTTCTTTTATTTCCTCCTTTTATTTGGTTTTTGGTGACTTTCTTAATCATGATAACAAAAGTTTCAAATTTTTGTGATTTTTTTAGTTTTCCAAAAATCAGGGATGTTACAAACTACCACCCTTAAAAGAAATCTCGTCCCGAGATTTGGGAAGGCTAGAAAGAAAGATTAGATTTGGGTAACTGGGTTCCAAAACAACTGGGTGGCTACCACCCTTAAAAGAAACTTTTGGGGGTAGTCTATTTCCATTAGATTGGAGTGTAGATGGATTCTAGATTAGCTTGTGGTAGAGGTGTAGACCTAACATAGGTATGTTGGACTACCTTTGACACTGAGGGGTCACTCTTTGGGTCAATCAAAAGTCTTTTGGTTCCTCTCAACTTGGTATTTTGATGTCTTTAGTAATCTTCCATCTTGTTGTTGTCATCCTTGAAGGCAAACACCATGCTATTTCTAAGGAAACTCTCATGGTAGGAAAAACTTCCATTGCTTGATAGCTCCAAGGTTAGCTTGATCCTTATTAGGCAGTTGGCATTGATCATGGATGTGATTGTTCCTTCACACAGAAGAAGGAAATTTGATACTAGCATTCCTCAAATGGGATGGCTTGTGTATCAATAGGGTAAAGGTTGTATGATTCCAAATGGTTCTCACTATGGTTGGTGAATGAGTATGGTGTTGGGTTTGGTCTAGTAAGGATGAGTAGAGATTTAGAAAGAGATTGAAGGAATTCCTACCCCGACACATCAGATCAAGGAAACTCATCTTGAAAACAACACATAACAAACATATAGCAACACATTCATCACACCAATCAACAAGGTTTTATAAAACCACTAATATTGGCATACCACACTCATTGGTATGATCAATATACTAACACGTTAACGTTGTTCTAACAAGGTAACTAGATTGGTGGTCTCATCTATATCTTCTTGAGTTCTTCAAATTCTTCTCTCCATGTCTTGAGGTGTTCTTGATTGTTGTGAAGTCTGGGTATATGTCCAAGTTTCTTCAATAATCTTGAGTGTAGGTCTTCATGTGGTGAAAATACTTCTTGCACTTCTTGGTATGATCTTCAACACTCATGTCTTGATGGTATTGAAGAGGTAGGTCATCTAGGAAATTTTGAAGGTGAACAATAGATGAGAGGATATGAGAAAGATTAAGATGATTGTTTTGTTTTTAGAAAGTTTTGAACATAGAAAGTTTTCAATCCTAGGGTGATCAATGGGTTATTAACAACTTGTTGCAAATTGGATATTCACTATAGTGAGAGATACTGGCACCCGCAAGCCAATCAAGGAACGGTCTCGTGTCCGTGGACACGTAAAGTTGTCTGGGCCGCTTCATCTCACTATGCCGCTAGGATCCAAAATACTCTAAGAAGATAATAACATGATCAAAAATGGCTTCCAAACCTAAGGGTCTCGAATCCTACAGGCAACACAATGCTCTGATACCATTTTGTAGCATCCCAACTTTTAATAAAGATGGAATACCTGTGTTATTGTGCTAGTCCCTGGATCAATTGCTAGCACCACTGTACAAAATGAAATATCATGCAAATGCATCAAATTCTATTACTTCGCATGATCCAGTCTTTACAAAATATTATTACAACTTGCATAGTCTTAGAAGACTAGCAGAAAACAAAGATATACAGCGGAAAACATGAATAACATTGAGCCCATCTTCTTCATGTGCCACAGGCAAAACATGTTGGCGATAGTCTCGAGATCCTAAACGAAATCCTCACTCGTCTTCAGAAATATCTGCAATATGGAATATGCAGCCACAAGGGAGTCAATACAATTTAATGTATTGGCAAGTAACACTATGGTGGATATAAATGGCAAGACTAATACTACATGCTTATTTGGCTGAGTGGAGTTTTGGCTAAGTTTGCATAAAGCCAGTTTTCTCCTATCACTTTTGTAAAACAAACTTTTATTTTCAAAAGGGTGGCAACATTGGATTAAGATCCAAGCACCACAATACTCTTCACTTGGTCAAAATTTTACTTATTGAAAATGGTGATGAGATTCTTCCGTCAATCCTTGTCCAGCTGCTCATAGTTGTCCATAACCGGGGACACGGCTAAGATCTTAGTTTGTTGACTCTGCAGAGGTTGTGCACTTTCACCCTTTGTCTTCAATTAGCCCAAACATCCTATACACCCGGAGTGCATCATGGAAAGGAGAGAATTGAGACGAGATCTTTCAGAAGAAGAAGTCCAAACCCACCGGCAAGACCCGTTCCACCTATAATTTTGCTACATCTGCTTGTCAAGCCTGGGCTGAACCCTCACAACTTAATTGATCAAGACAGAGCCCATATTGTCAAAAGGCTGCACGGGAAGCTACTAGATTTAGAGGGACATAGTAATCTCTTTGTTCCTGGGTGGCCATCCGCAAGTGACAACCTCAAGTGGAATAACCCTTAGATAAGGGCCCTGAGGAAACACTCAACATAATCCAGTCTTACCACTTCCACCCAGGTGGTTCATTTATTAGTTATACTTAGAATTTTTCCTCAACATCTAGTAAAACAATTTGTAATATTGCATAGCATCTACTAAGTTCTAAGGCTATCAAAATAACAAGGGTAAAAGAGATGGCTACACACTACTAGGATAATAGCATAGCATAGTATAACTTAGTAAAATTTCCTATCATGCATGCTACTCAAAATCAACTAATGCATATAGAAAATAATGGGTAGTTGATGATGTGTTACTTGCCTTTTTGAAGTTCGTGTAGAATCACACTCTCTTCACAAAAAGAACGTTACTCTCCGTACAATCTATACATGAAAGGAATAATAACAATAAACGGGCATTTCCACAACCAAGTAGAACATACACAACAACATATCAAAAATGCTTTATGTTAAGTTAATAATTTTTTTCCATAGTTTCATGCATTATAGTTTATAGTTTGCATTTTAAAGTCTACATAATTTATTTAATCCAAAACCATATGCTCCCATTATAAAGGGGTTCAACTTTCAACTATTTGCAAGAAAAAGAAATACTTTACAAAATTACTTATTTTCCAAAATACAACCTTGTAAACATCTGCAAATAAAATAATTTTATATGATATAAACGTATTCTACATGTTTCAACTATTTCGGAGAAATATTATTTTGCAAAAACGGATGTGCAGAACAAATGACACTTCTCTAAGTTTGGGCAATTTTATGTCATCGTAAGTTAAGCAATTTCTTAAAATAACTTTGGTATGTCTGGTTGGTGTTAGAAACGGCGATTGGCTATGCGTCGTGTGCCATAGGGTTCGTGTGTTAGCAGAATGCATGCATCAAATTAGAAGTCTTAACTAGCATGAGTATTTTATCTAACCCTAGTACGTAATGTATATACGTGTCTAATCTGCCTTGTAATCACTTATTGAATTTGAATCAACATATGTAATCAGCTGGCTGGTACCGTGTTTTACCTGAGCTACTAGCAACGATCCATCAAGGTGCTAGCTTGGTTGCTTAGCCGGTTGAACATTTACAGTCTCGGTGCTCTGAAGTTGTTGCACGGGTGTGTGTCTTGCCGGATAGTATTCGTCTAGGGTTGTCAGAAGGGACTCGACGGCATGAAAGACCCAACACTCCTTTCTCCTCTTAGGCAGGACATGAAGATGTCGGCGTTATCTCCAGAGTGCTCTTGCATGGCATCAGTCAACGCGAACACCGAAAGAAAGCGGCAGCTCATGCGGCAGGGTGGACAACACCTTAAATTGGTAACAAAACCATGTCCTGGAGGTAGACGACAATTAGGAGAGTTCGTAGGCGAAAGGAATCGAATAAAAAGGAATTATAGAATTTAATTTATGACAAAAATGTATTTATTATCTCTCATTTTAAAATTGATTATTTTATTAATTCCAAACATGAAACTAATGGTTCCATTAGATTATATATTTCGTAAGGATTCTAGAGATACTAAAATTTCCAAAATTTTGATAGTTACAACTATCGATATGATTTTTTTTTTGAAGCCCGTGACAGATTTGTTGTCCATAAAAATAAAAATGGACAAGATAGAACACGTGATGTGTTTCTGTTGGATTGCCGTATATGTAACGAATCAATGTTTGGAGGAGAAAGGCAGTGAGCTTCCTGGGCATGTTTTCGATTGAATTTAAATTTACGTGATGTGCAAACAACACGTACAAGTACATGACCGATCCAAGTTGGTTTGGATTGACTACAAAGCTAAAGCAATTGCATATTCTAATTCTAACAGTTTACGTGATCATTTCACATACGTACAAATCTGATTGTGAGGTTAAGGGAAAACAAACGATGTCATCTCAATTCTCACCTACAGGAATAGTAGATGTCCTCGGAAAGACTTGGCGTGACGACGGCCGCGTGCTTGGCGTCATCCTTATCGTCGTTGGGGAGGTCAGCAGAGTCGCATGAGAGTTGGATGGTGCAGAGGACGTCTAGGAGGAGACGGCAGGTCCGGCGACGGCGCAGTTAACGTCTTAGATATATTGCACAACCATGTCCTGGAGGTAGGCTACAATGAGTGGAGTACAATGGTTAAAGAAATTGGCCGGGAAATTCACGTAGAAGCCGTACCAGTTCGATGAACTCACCCACGGATGGCATGGCTTCGGCGGCGGCGCGACCAACAACAACGAAACAATTCACCACTATGTCCTGGAGGTAGGACTTGATGAGAGGATGCTTCTGGTGCAAGGAATTATCGAGATGATCACCGAGGGGGTGGTAATCTACCGACGAACTCGAGGTTGAGGCTGAAGTGGGCATGGTTGGTGCGGGCTGTAGAATGTTCCTTTGAAAAAGGTTTGAGAACAAACATGATAGAGGAGGGAGAGGGGAACCTAATGGACAAACTGGTTTATCTTAGTTCTATCCGAGGAGGGAGATCGGGAGGTGAATGCCGACGGGTGGCATTCGATGTACCAGGTCGTTTTATTAGATGATTAAGACATTAAAGTTGGTTTTCAATGACCTGAATGAAATGCTCGTCCAATTCTGAGTAACTTCCGCGTTAAAGTTGAGAAGAAACGGTCAAAGTATTTACAGGGGAGAGGAGGGAAAGAGATAGGCAGCCATGGCTGTAACCTAGTGTACGTGAACAAGAGGAGGAGGATGGACACCGATCGGTTGGTTGGGTTGCTAGTTGGGTCGGCCCATTAGGCTTGCTTCTCTTTTTTTTCTTTTTTTTTCAAATGTTTTTTGTATCTCTTGATTTAGACAACCAAATGAGTTCAAACCAATTGCAAACTTTTTTTAAAAAAAAACAATATCTATCTGTTGGGAGCAATTTTATGAACTTTTCAATACATTTCAATTCATGCACAAATGCATAATTACTTTTAAAAGCCATGTAATAAAAGGGAAGTCCAATAAATAGAATAGTGACTTGATAAAATTCGGAAAATTTTAATAAGTCTAAAAATTGGGTTTGGAATAAAATAAAATCATTTTGTGCCCAAAATAACTTGGAAACTCATTTTATTGCATAAAGCATTAATAAATTATTTAGAAATCAAAATAATGATTCTCGGGCTTTTAAAATACTTTCAATAAACTAAAAGTTTTCAATTGAAGTATTCTTCATGGATTGAAGTTGATATGTTATTTTAAATCAGAAAATTGGAAGTAACCCTAATCGGGTTTTGCTATATATTATTTTGAAGAAAGACTTCAAGGTTTAGAAAACACATGCTTATTTGGATTAGCAATTCCAATTACATATTGTTTTCTTTTATTTCCTCCTTTTATTTGGTTTTTGGTGACTTTCTTAATCATGATAACAAAAGTTTCAAAATTTTGTGATTTTTTTAGTTTTCCAAAAATCAGGGATGTTACAGGAACGCTCGCCGGCAAGCTCGGGCACGGCGGCGATCCGCGGTCGACGGAGAGAGGGAGCAGCAGAGGGATAGGGAGCAAGGGAGGTGCATGGGCATGCTCACCACGACGCTGTGAAGCGGATGGTGCGACAGGAAACATCAGAGGCGGCCGGCGGCCGTCGACGGAAACGGCGGCCCGATTCAGGCGGTGGAGTCCATCTCGGCAACTGAGACTCGAGCAGGAGGTAGAGTAGATCATGGGAGAGCTCGTGGTGGCCTCTAATCGACGGGGGAGGGCCGGAGTCGGCGGCGCGAGGCGGCGACCGGAGCGGAGCTAGGGTTCGCTGTGGGGGATGAGGCACAGGGCACGGGAGTGAGGGAAAGGGGTATGGGGAGAGAGAGGGGATCCCGACCTTCTCCAAAATCTTCTCCACGTGAGCTGAGGAGGTGGCAATCGACGTCGGGGAGGAGGACACGCAGGTGCATCCTTCTGTCTGGAGGTTGAAGAAAGCCAAAAAAACAAATTACAATAACCCCCTGAGAAACAATGGAATTTTATTTAGGTCCTTTTCTATTTCAAAACAGAACAGAGAACCAGATTTTGAGGGCCTTTTTGTAAACAGAAAAATTTTGCAAAAATGACTTTTGGAAAGCTTATCAAATTTCCAACAAAACCATGTTTTGCTTTGGTGTGTTTGAAATATTTTCTAGTACAAAATTTTGGAACCCAAATTAAGTACTTTTTGGGAGATTTTCTGGAACCATTTAAATTCAAATTTCAAATTGGTTCAAACATGGTTTAAATTGTTGTTTCATGCATGTATGAGATGAACACAACACCACACACCCTATTGTAGAAAATTTGGGATGTTACAAATCTACCCCCCTTACAAGAATCTCGTCCCGAGATTCCCGAAGGAGAAGAAAGAAGGAACACCGGTTTTGAACGATCTTCTCGAACCTTACGGTTCTCTTCTTGAAGAGGTTGACCCGTAGCATCTTGAAGTATTGAACAGATACATCTAGGTAAGAGGGAAACTCTTAGGAAATGATCTTCACGAAGATCGAGTATCCCATGGTTAACTCATGACAGCGATGTTCATAAAGAACTTTTGAGTTAACAGGCATGAAACACATCAAGGTAACGGAGGGAATAAAAGATGGTTTCAAGTTTATGGACGAATGTTCTGGAAAGGATTTAGAATATGAGCTTTGCACAAGACTTTAAATCCTTTTGGAAAAGAAAGGTTGGACAACTTATGACATCGAGGTTTCTTCAACCAAATAACCAAGATGGAAAGGATTGTCTGGGATATCACAACACAATATCCGTAGACGAGGGAAAACACGAGAAAACACTGTAATCGTACGTCGGAGAAAATTTGATACAAGATCATGTTCACTCTTCGGAGTGGACACGGAAGATAACGGAACTTTCACTCCATTAAAGTTTGTCGAAAACTTTGTCAAAGATCGGGATGTTACTTCACAACAGAAGCTGAGTAACCGAAAGATGTGGAAACACCGTAACAAAGGAGGAATTCTTGATCATACCATAAGGATGGTTAACCAATGGGGATTGAGACACCGGAAGGAATAGGGAATCTGTTTCCTATGGTGAACTTGAAGTAGCAATACGTTTACCACATGGTCAAGATCCCATGGCTGAAGTGACTGACAAATTCACACAATGTGTGAGATGAACAGAATTTCAAGTAAAAACAACTTGAGGAAGGAAACTAAACAAAGGTGGTTACAGAGCACCAAGTGATGTTGTCCTGATGAACTTGTTTCCACTGAAACGAAGGTTTGGAGGATCAACGAAGAGACATTGGAAGAATCAACTTCCAGGTTCTGCTGGATCTTCTAGATACCGACAGCAGGCTCACAACAAGCCTTCTATAGGTCATCGAGTGAAAGTAAACTCCGGTTTGGAAGAACGGGGAGGAAACTTGTTAGAATAAGCCAAACAAGAATTCTCACGGAGAGTGGTTGTTCTTACGGACTCAAAGGAGTACAAAGTTAGGCCTTCCGGCTAATTGTGTCAACCACAACGTCAACCATGCCGAATTCTGAAAAGACTTAATTCGATACCCTTGAGGAAAACACCAACCATCATTGTTGCTTGAGATTCAGCTCTGGTTAGTGGGTTGATAACTCAGACTCAACGTGTTTGATCGGACCTTGCACCGGTTACCAACGAGATACATGTACCAGATTCTCAAGGTATGGACTACAATGTCACACTCAAGAAGATGAGCGAGATTGCAGAACTCATGTATTAGCAACTTACGGAAGACGGTTGCACCTACATGAATTACTTGCGACAAAACACATCGGAGTCCCTGTGGGAAAGATGATTACCGAGATAACGAAGTTCTTAAACTTCTTCTCTTTCAAGGATAGTCAGTCGGTGGCTTAATGTGGATGCAAACTTCTTCAAATAAATGGAGGTAACAACCTACCATCTCAAGAATACTCCACACAAGCATGACCGACTTGGGATTATTCCCGAAGGAACAAGGAAACTATACTCAGATCCATGTCGACAACTTTCACCATAAGCACATGGACTGGAGTAAGCCACTTCGAATATCTAGAACACAATCTTCGTAATGAAACAAAGATGGTTCTCGAAAGTTTACAACATTGTTGCCATTTGTTCAGCATGAACCTCTTGCAACTTGGAGAAAATAGGAATGTCATCGATGGGCTCGAAAACACACTTATCAAAACACTCCAAGAAGAGGGATTCATATGATATATGAACGAGGCAATACATTGGTCAGACCGAAGGACATGAGGTGTACTCGGCAGAACACCATGAGTGAAAACACCGTCAAGACAGTCCTTGGATCTTGACTTGATCTGACGATAACCCAAGTCAAATCAAGGTAGGATGATAGCATGTCCACTAAGAAAATACTATCCTGCTTCAACACAAGGAAACTAGACATCCCTTAACAACGGATCAAGTTAGGCGGAGCTTTTGTCTTTCAACTCTCCAAGTTGTTGTTTAAGCTCAACCAACTAGTCCGGGATATCCAGCAGAGTTCCTTGGAGAAAGGAGTGGTTCAAACTACCCCTTGCTTAGACATTACGGTCAGGTAACCACTTGGTGATACTTCTAGAGAGACAACTAGAATATCACAACCTACCGGTATGTCTTAGAAAACGAAAGAAGGCATGCTTTTCAAAGCAATCGATATGGTCTGGAGAACTTTGGTACGAACCTATCTCTCTGACCAAAAGTGTGCACCGGATTGAACGGATTTGGTGACTCAGTCAACTTCAAACAGAGGCTGGGTGACCAGTAGTGCTAAGAAGGATACATATGTTTCTTGGACTTTTCAAAGCAATCAGAATTGCTAGGAATACCTGATACACATGTCAACGCATAAACCCATCATACTCAAGCATTCAAGCTTGGATGAAGGGGAAGTGAAGACGGTAAGATCATCACTTCATCAATAAGGCCATGAAACTTAACACAACCTCTTGATAAATAAGAGTGTGATACTCGAAGGTGGAACAGAACAGAAGCTAATGAAACTTCTTTAATCTGCGGATTACAAAACTTTGACCTGGTCCTAGAGATGAACGAGGTACTGGAGTTTGTTTCTCCTGACATCCCAAGGTGGAATGTTCTGATGGAAATCAAGAGCAAATGTATCGGAGGAATCCAACACCCATATGCAACTTGGTATCCATAACATCGGTTAGAGATTTGAAAGCAACTGAAGGGTAGAATCATGCTTAGGGAAGATCCTAAGATCAAGTTGAAGCACAGGGTAATACTCATGTGTAAAACCCATGCAAAAGAGTTGGTATAACTGAAATAAGAACGAAGATGTGGAATTCAGGATGATCACTCTTGCTGTGATCCTTTTTGGTTCCAGTAGAGAACCTATGGCTATGAGAGTTGGAATTGCCTAGCCATCCTAAGGTAGAACAGATTTCTCAGGATCCAAAGAAACGGAACTTGGGTTAAAGGTCAGCATCCTGTACTGATAGCGTGAGCATCACATGGTTATGAAACCACATGACTCAACTCACTGCAATTCAGCACATTCCGGGACCTTCGGTTCAAGTCCAAGGTTGAAAACTCAATGAAAGGAGTAACTACTATTCAAGTGCCTTAGGACACTACCAGTAGCAATCACGAGGCGACTTTCAAAAGCCAAACATAACTCCGGAAGAATTGGAGTGGAGGATAAAGGATACATTCGAGATGAAAAGCAGATCTCGAGGTTCAGGATTTAAGACTTTGGAACATGAGTATGTGGAACCCACACAACTCTAAGGTGTTAGGATGGAAAGGAAATCTCCCATTTGAAACGAGAGACAACGGAACACAGAACACACACAACTCTAGAAACTGAACACTAGGTCAACTTGGGTAAACGACGTCCTGGCCAAAGAAGGCACCTAGGTTTTGAATGACTAGCAGAGATAGCAAAACCTTTTCAAATCCAAAACAGATAAGGAGACCCAGAGTTAGAGTGATACCAGGTAAGGAGTAAAAAGAATCCTAAGAAGGTTTTTACAATCCATTTGGGGTTTTAAAATAGTTTTCACAAGAACTCTAGACTCGACATCGACCAAGCAGTAAGGTTTTCCTACAGGCAGTCCCGCTCTGATACCATGACTTGTCACGACCCCGGACCCAGGGATATACATACTGTTATGTGCTCCTAGCCATGGACTCACAAGGGCTTCAGGGTTACCAGCCCCGGCCGCAACAAACAACGGCAGGCAGACCGGATTCATCGGCACGTAGTCCGGATCTCCGGTCTACTACTCCTTGTATCCATGCTAGTCATAACCAATTATGCATACCCAAGCGTCCACGAGTCGGATGAAACTGAAGGAACGGGACCAAAGTTATACAGAGCTGCTATGTGTCCAGAAAGTGCAACAACAATCGAGGGTTACTGGGGTTACCTCGCCCCAGGCCGATCACATCGACCGGCGGGCTCGGACATGGATCATCGGCTCCACAACCCCTCGACTGCGACAACTATGCAGGCATAGCCAAAACTGTATAACAATGAGCTCGAAACCAACAACCGATCAAAGCAGTACTCTAAACATGAAGTTGTATTCAACAGGTAGTACTAGAGTATAGCTTACAAGCAGAGGTCACACGACCCAACATTACATCAGACAACGGAAGGCAAATTATGTTGCTAATCAACAAGAACCAAAAAGGCCTAAGAGGCCGCAACATAAGGCGACGTCCCATCCCATAGATTCCAGGCTGCTACCTGGGAACCCCAAACTACTCATCGATGTCCACGTTGAATCACCACCGAAGTGACGAACTCCACCTGAACCAAGATTAAGCAAACCTGAGTACGGGAGGTACTCAATAAGACTTAATTAACCTATTATATATCTGATATCTTTAGAAAGGGTTTTATGAAGGCTGATTTGCGTAAAGCAATCTTTGTTTTGCAAGTTGAGGGAGGAATAGCACGTCTCATAGAGGGTTTTCAAAACAGATGAGGAACTCACTACTGTAATCATCATCTTTTGAATCCACCAACATTATTTCCAGCACCTCACATGCTACAAGGATCACCCCTCCCGGCATCTCCGGGGAGGCACCCTTCATCTATTGTCAACATCTTTTACGTCACGTTTAAGTTATCTATGACCCCGTGACTTTCACCAAGTCGTCCATAACCGTGGACACGGCTTTCCGAAAGATTTATCCCTGCAGGGTGGTACACTTTACCCACACGTACCATCCGACTCTTAATGCCAAGCTATTGGCACAATTCCGACGATGTGCCGGCAGAGTGTGGTTGGCCACGACCTTTACCTTGTCGAGACCTATCCATGAGTCAACCCAAACAGGGCCACCCCGTCAACAGGGAGTTGGCCACCTCCTGACGGCACCTGTTCTGTGAGTCGGGATCAAGATCCGTGTACGTCCATCACTTGTCCCGGTCACGCCCTAAACACCTCCAAAAGGTTTTTGACTCACACGCAGATGGAAATCCCAAACTACGTGACTCACGGATAGAACCAAACAAGTTAGTTAGTCGAGTGCGGTCTGTTAGGCCCCGCGTGTGGTTGCACGCTCAGTCTTGGTTTCCGCGGCGAGACCTTACTCCTAGGGTTGGCAAGTACGGAACGAACAACCACTTCCCAAGTGGCCTCCCGTCCAAGCCTTAGTCAAGTTAACCACACAGTCCTCATCTCACCACGTCATCATATCATACCAGGTTATCGCAGCTCTGATTCATCGACCGGATGGAGCAGAGGTAACAAACATGTAAAGCTAAGCGAAGCAGATATGAGGCTCTGGCGATGCGCACAAGCAATTCTATGGC
This sequence comes from Alopecurus myosuroides, assembly GCA_028641055.1. Taxonomy (NCBI): domain Eukaryota; kingdom Viridiplantae; phylum Streptophyta; class Magnoliopsida; order Poales; family Poaceae; genus Alopecurus; species Alopecurus myosuroides. The sequence continues at coordinate 156,229,045 of CM054063.1, forward strand.
GGCTAGGAGCAGTGGATCAGGATATTGAGGCAATGCAGTATATAGGTGAACTATATCTACTAGCATCAAATACTTTGGAATCGAATGCAAAATACGAGATTCAAATGTTGTTCGAAAGCATACATGAGCAGATAAGAGGTTATGCTTGCCTTGGTTATAAGAAAACCAGATAAAGATCTTCTGGAATAAGTGCTTGACTTGTCGGTTAAGATCAAGTATTCGCCATGGAATTGTTGGCCTTCTCTTCGGAGTCACGTTCTACCGAGGGGGAACAAACACCGAAACAAGAAGAACAATCAACCATGGCATCTATGCAATGCGCAATATGTATGCATGAGCAAATTAATGCATTGAGATAAAAACCTAGACATGTTCGTTGGGTTGCTAGGGTTTGTATGGCAATTATGCAATTTTTCTCGAATTAGCCCGAAATGGACCCCGGAGGGGGTTTCGGGCGATTCTGAGAGTGGTTACCCTTTTATTTGCTCAAATGAGTTTAAAAACATCATAAATGGATTGTATTTGTCATTAGGAGCAATTTGGTATATAACTTTTAATTTTCTAATTTTCTTGAATAAAAACTTATATTTCCATTTTAAAATGATTTAACAACATTAAAATAATACTCATTTTTCAACTTGGTCAAACACATATGAAAATGGCATATTCATGGAGAGTACATTTTTCTGAACAAAACCATATATTCACTTTATTTTTCTGTTCAATATTTTATTAGTTATTGATGTTCCAAAATCAATTCATTTCCTGGAAATATTATACAGAAGAAATATGACATCACGAAGATGTCACTGTGACATCATGCAGAGGCGAAATTCATCTGTTGATCAAGGAATTGATCAATCCGTATCAAATTGGTTGAAACCAACTACACCACGACGGAGAGGACGTAAAGGGGAACCTAGGGAGGGCCTCGGCGGACCGAATGGTCGCCGAAACGCTCGCCGGCAAGCTCGGGTACGGCGGCGATCCGCGGTCGACGGCGAGAGGGAGCAGCAGAGGGATAGGGAGCAAGGGAGGTGCATGGGCATGCTCACCACGACGCTGTGAAGCGGATGGTGCGACAGGAGACATCAGAGGCGGCCTGAATCGTCCGGAACCATCCATGGCGGCCGGCGGCCGGCGATGGAAACGGCGGCCCGATTCAGGCGATGGAGTCCATCTCGGCAACTGAGACTCGAGCAGGAGGTAGAGTAGATCATGGGAGAGCTCATGGTGGCCTCTAATCGACGGGGGAGGGCCGGAGTCGGCGGCGCGAGGCGGCGGCCGGAGCGGAGCTAGGGTTCGCTGTGGGGGATGAGGCACAGGGCACGGGAGTGAGGGAAAGGGGTATGGGGAGAGAGAGGGGATCCCGACCTTCTCCAAAATCTTCTCCACGTGAGCTGAGGAGGTGGCAATCGACGTCGGGGAGGAGGACACGCAGGTGCATCCTTCTGTCTGGAGGTTGAAGAAAGCCAAAAAAAATTTTACAATAACCCCCTGAGAAACAATGGAATTTTATTTAGGTCCTTTTCTATTTCAAAACAGAACAGAGAACCAGATTTTGAGGGCCTTTTTGTAAACAGAATTTTTTTTGCAAAAATGACTTTTGGAAAGCTTATCAAATTTCCAACAAAACCATGTTTTGCTTTGGTGTGTTTGAAATATTTTCTAGTACAAAATTTTGGAACCCAAATTAAGTACTTTTTGGGAGATTTTCTGGAACCATTTAAATTCAAATTTCAAATTGGTTCAAACATGGTTTAAATTGTTGTTTCATGCATGTATGAGATGAACACAACACCACACACCCTATTGTAGAAAATTTGGGATGTTACAGACACCCTCTTCTTCCATATTGATATTACCATCTTGCTCGACATGGTCTCCTCTTTGTAAGCATGTACTCCATATTCAGTTTACTTTCAGTTTTACTCCAATAAAACTGAAAATCTCGGCATGGAATAGAAATAGGAGTAGTGCTCAGCAGGGAATACTTCATGCTTATCTTTGTTGTTGGATGCCACACATCAACATAAAATACTTTTATGTCTCTTGAAATTTACTCCAACCTGCAAATGTTGAGGAGTAATTGTAACTATACCTGCATCTTCATCGATTTCCGATACTTCATCTCGATCAATTTCAGGTTCTGCATGTTGATCTACTCCAGGTCCTGCATCTTCATCTGTTTCATGTCCATCTTCTACATGTAGAGTGCAGTTCAGGTCCAGGAGGACCATGTTCTCCATGCAACACTACTGAGTGAAGTCTTGTTGTTGCTGTTGTTATGGTCTGGGAGCACTTGCAGGGAGGAGAGGAGAAGCAGCCGTGATGATGCACAGTTCCTTGTGGCTGACACTTGCAGGGAGGCGATGAGAAGGAGCCTTGATGATTCCTAGGGAGGAGAGGAGAAGCAACCATGATGATGCCCAACTCCGTGTGCCTGGCGAGTACCTGGTGGGGGCCAGCCGCTGGGGCACCTGGTGGAGAGCTCAAAGCTCCCTCATGAACTCCTTATGGCGAGCTGCCGACGGAGATGGTGGTGATGGAGCTCCTAATGTCTAGATGATGATGGAGCTCCTCATGGCGATGGTTGACGAAGATGGTGAGCTTCTAATGGCGAGGATGAGCTCCCGATGGCGACGATGGTGAATGGCGAGGATGAGCTCCCGATGGCGACGGTGGTGAATTACGAGGATGAGTTCCTGATGGCGATGGAGCGTGACGATGGTGAGAGACCACGCGATCTGGATCTGGGGCGATTCAAAATTTGGATCTGCGGCATACCGGTTCGCCTCTGTCTGTTTTTTTAAGTATTCGCTTGAGTTGTTTCCTCGCTGGCGTACGATTCGTTCGGTCTGTTTTTGCGTACCAAATCGTTATTTTCCGACAGGGGTAAATATGTCCACTTTATCGTTTTTGAAGTTTGTCTGAAAATCTCAAAACGTCTTATATTGTGATACGGAGGGAGTATATGATACTACAAATATGTTACTATCAATTATGGGAGTAGTAATATAGACTAGTATCATATGCGTTTATGATACTCTTCATTGTGACTAGTCTTAGGATACTCTGCCAAGATGGGGACACGCTCGAGTTTCGTGTGACCAGATTTAGCAGATATACTCCCTCCATTCTAAATTAATCTTCTTCAGTTTATCAAAATATGGAGGTATCAATACACTAAACTATGTCTAGGCACATCCATATTTTGACAAATTCACGACAATTAATTCGAGATTGAGGAAGTACATGTTTTAAGGAGGCCTATCTCCTATTCCTAAATCTGAATCTAATCTGATCGGCTACGCTGCCTACAACTATTTGATACGGAAAATAGGGACCTCGGGAGCCAAAGGGATGTTTGGTTCCTGCCCAGGCTCGCCCAGCCAAATCATGGGCATGCCAAAATATTGGCGTGGGATTTGTCCGCCCAGGTTTTGCCCGCGCGCGGGTGAAGAATGGCCCACGGTGACCAATTTTGTTTTGGCTGCAATAATTGGGCCTCAATCCAAATGCATGCCTATGCCGCTGGTCAACGCCAAGATTTTGAAAAGGTAGCCATCGGCTGCGATCCAAGCAGCCGGAGAACACTCCCCATCGCCCGAGCGATTGATGCTCCAGTTTCGCGCAATGATTCGTGTTTGTGGGCCGGCCCGTTTCGCACGTTTAGCTTGTCATCGCTCAAGATGCTTGCGTCGCTACCTTGTCCAGTTCAATTTTCTTTCATTCCTGTACGTCCGTCTGAACGGAGTAGAGGTCTGGTTAGAGCATGTCTAGTAGTACCCCTAAACCCCTAAACCCTTATAACAGTTTTAAGGGTTGAGAATGCCACTTTTCGTGCACTTTTACGGGTTGAAAAACAGGGGCAAAGACTAGAACCCTTAAACCCAACCCTTAAAACGGAATATTCTGTTTTAAGGGTTGGGTTTGAGGGTTCTAGTCTTTGCCTCAACCCCAACCTCTAAAACTGTCATCCGCATATAACATTTTTCCTCACATATCATCATTTCACATATCACAAAACATTATCACATTTCACATAAAACAATAATCATTCAAGTTATTATTACAACACCAAATAGTACTTGCTAGCACATAAAAAAAATAATCATTCAAATTCTTACAACACAACAATAATTGTTCAAATCAAATAGAACAAAGATAAATCATGCGCCACGGCGCTGTCCATCCAACTGCCACTGGTGCTCTACTAGATCATCACGGAGCCGACCATGAGTGGCTGCATCTTCAATGTCACGATGTGCTTGAAGAAAAGATTGCACACGAGAAGGATTTCTTTCCGGTTGCACACGTGTGCCAACATTGTCATAGAAACAAGGCAAGTTTAAGCCCCTCTCATCCTCTAGTATCATGTTGTGTAGAATCACACAACACTTCATGATATCAACCAAGGTTTTCTTGTCCCAAAACCGAGCCGGACCCCGAACTATGGAAAACCTTGCTTGCAAGACACCGAACGCTCTCTCAATATCCTTTCGGGCTGCCTCTTGTGCTCTTGTGAAATGAGCCTCTTTTTTGGTTAAGGGCACCCCATTTTTCTCTTTGATGGACTTCACAAGAGTTGCCCATTCGGGATAAATGCCATCGGTGAGATAGTAACACATTGAGTATTCATTGTTCATGACTTTGTAGTTGCAAGTTGGAGCATCCCCGGTTATTAATCTTTTGAACAATGGAGATCTATTGAGCACATTTATATCATTGAGTGTTCCGGGCAACCCAAAAAATGCATGCCAAATCCATAAGTCCTCCGATGCCACGGCCTCAAGCACAATGGTAGCATCACGGCTTTTACCGCAATACATGTCGTGCCATGCCTTTGGGCAATTTTTCCATGTCCAATGCATGCAATCTAGGCTACCTAGCATCCCCGGCCATCCCCTTTTTTCATTGGTTTCCATCAATCTTTTTGTATCTTCCTCGTTTGGTGCTCGAAGATACTGCTCTCCATACAACCCAATGACCAACTTAGCAAATCTACGGACGGACTCGGTGGTTGTATCTTGCCCAATGCGAAGATACTCATCCGTGTAGTCCGCGGGTACGCCATATGCGAGTACCCGCATTGCCGCCGATATCTTTTGGTATGCACTAAACCCCATGATACCGGCGGCGGACCTACGACGCTTGAAATATGAGGAGGCCGCCTCACAATCCGTCACAATCTTCACAAAGAGAGAACGGCGCATTCGGTACCTTCTACGGAAGAGACGAGGAGGGTACGTAGGGAACTCGCCGAAGTAGTCTTCCATCAAATGCTGGTGTCCGAGAGCGCGGTTGCGGTAGATGGTGACTCTCCCCATCTTCGATCCTCTCCTCTGATCCATCAGCTTCGCGCGGTCTTCATACGACTGCACGTCGACGAGGAGGCTCATCATCTCGACGTCGTCATCTTGCAACAACTCGTCGATGTCGGAATCATCGGATGTCGACCAATCCGACGAATCCGACATCGATTCCATCACACTATCGTCGTTGTTCCTCTACAAAATTACCATCAAATCAATAATCTACCGTAAAACAAATATGAAAAAACAAAATGAAAAAATAAAACGAAATGAAAAATTACCTTGGGCTCGGGGGCGGCGCGGCCGCGGGTGGGGCGGCCGGCTCGGGGGCGGCGCGGCCGCGGGTGGGGCGGGGCCGGGTCGGAGGCGCGGCGGGGCGGTGGCGGGCGGAGGCGCGGCGGGGCGGCCGGCGGCGGGCGGGGGTGGGGGCTGCCGGTGGAGGGGCGGGGCGGGCCGGGGCGGAGGACGAGGAGGACGGGGCGGGGCGGGGCGGGCCGGGGCGGGGCGCGGCGGCGCCGGATGCGGGGGAGGACGGCGGGGCGGCGGCGGATGCGGGGGAGGACGGCGGGGTCGGCGCGGAGGCGGGCGGGGGCGGGCGGATGCGGGGGAGGGGCGGCGGGGCCGGGGGAGGGCGGAGCGGGGCGGTGCGCGGCGGCGGCGGGCGGTGGAGGGCCGGGCGGGGCGGCGCGGGGGCGGCGGCGGCGCCGGATGCGGGGGAGGAGCGGGGGCGGGCGCGTGAAATTTCCCTCCCGCGCGTGGGAGGGCAAATTCCGGGTTGGGCTAGGGGTTGCCCTCCCAACCCGCGAATCTACAGGCCGGTAGGGGTTTCCCAGGTCCGCCCTGTAAAAAATTTTACAGTTTTGCAGTTTTAGGGGGTCTAGTCTTTGCCTTTTTTTCGTTCCAACCCTTAAAAAAGCGGTTATTTTTACAGTTTTGGGGTTTTAAGGGGACTACTAGAGATGCTCTTAGCTTTTCTTTCATTCCTGTACGTCCGAACCATGCTGTTCTTCCTGTACGCATATAGTACATGCATGCACTCACGTTGGCTCCTTTCGTTCATTTTTTTTCACGCATGTTTATTTCTTTTTCTATTTATTTTTTCTTTATTTTTACTTTTTTATTCTTTTTTTAACCTAATTTTCAACTTTAAGATACATTTTTTGTTCTTTTTCTTCTTAGTGATGTATTTTTTGTTTCTTGATGTATAACTATTTTATTCGTTTTAGTTCTAAAATATGTGTTCCTCTGATTCTAGAAAATTAGTTCTATATTTTTTTGTTCCCTTGAGTATAATTATTCTATCCTTTTTTATCGATGAAACTTTGCCCCTATCTCTCTCAGTCTTTGTTCGGGGATTTGTTCCAAACTTTTTGTTCCTATCTCTATAAAATTTTATTTCTCTATAAATTTTTTTGGTTCCTATCTTCATGGAGCGTTTTTTTCCTATGTCCACGGAGCTTTTGTTCCTCTCTCTCAAGAGAGAGGGATTTTGATGGTAACTGTGTTCCAATATTCATAGAACTTTGTTGCTATATAATGATTATTTAAATCTATGTGGAGTTTTTGTTCCTAGAATTTTTGTTCCTATTTCTCCTGGAGCTTTGTGTTCCTAGTTTTCGTTCCGATATTTTGTTCAGATGTCCACAGAACATTTTTCCTCTCTTTTATAACGTTTTTTTGTCCTACCTCTATATTGATTTTTTTTTTGTTCCTACCCTTGTTCTGGGATTTTTGTTCCTATGTCCATGGAACTTTGTTCCTATCCTTTGTTCTGAGATTTTGTTCCTATGTCCATGGGACTTTGTTTCTACCTTTGTTCTGAGATTTTGTTCCTATGTCCTTAGATCTTTGTTCCTACCCCTGTTATGAGATTTTTGTTCCTATGTTCATGAAACCTTTTCATACCCTTGTTCTGAGATTGTTCTTATGTACGTGGAACTTTGTTCCTGTCATTTGTTCTGAGATTTTTTCTCCTATGTCCATGGAACTTTGTTCCTACCATTGTTCTGAGATTTTGTTGCTATGTACGTGGAACTTTGTTCCTACACTTGTTCTGAGATTTTGTTCCTATGTACATGGAACTTTGTTCCAACCTTGTTCTGAGATTTTGTTCCTATGTCCATGGAACTTTGTTCCTACCCCTTTTGAGAGATTTTGTTCCTATGTCCATGGAACTTTGTTCCTACTCTTGTTCTGGCTTATCGTACGTCAATCTGTATAGCCACTGGTTAATCACCCTTCTCCTTGTTCCTATGTCCATGAAACTTTGTTCCTACCATTGTTCTGAGATTTTTTTTCCTATGTACATGGAACTTTGTTTCTACCATTGTTCTGAGATTTTGTTCCTATTTCCATGAAACTTTGTTCCTACCCTTGTTTCGATATTTTATTCCTATCTCTTTGGAACTTTTTGTTACAAGTGTTTTATTTAGGGCTTTATGTTCTAGTGTACAAGAAGTTTTGTTCCTCTATCGTAGCGGAGTTATTGGGGATTTCTCCAGCCTCTCCAACAACAGGAGGGGAGGCATGAGGTTTCTCGAGCTCCTCAGGCTTACCCACCAAAGTAAGGACCATCTCCTGGAACTACGATACAAATAGCTGGGAACAAAACATTTTGTTCCTATTTTGTGAGATTTGTTCAAAGCATACTTTTTTTTTTGTTCCATATAGTATTAAACTTTGTTCCAAATAGTTACCTTTTGTTCCTTTTGGCTAGAATTTTGTTCCACTTAGTTCAAAACTAATTTCTCTAGTATTCATGATTTGTTGTGCTCCCAATGTGTTAAACTTTGTTTTGATAGGTTTAAAATTGAGTTCTTATTTTTTGTTCGTGATTTTGGTTCCATTGTCGAAAATTATGGTACACATTTTCGTTCCAATTGTAGTTGTTATATGTTCCTTCGCCCCTAATTATGGGGCTCGCTTTAGTATATTTAGTTCATTGTGGATGCATTGTGCACTTATTGGACAAGTTTACTTTTTTTTGTTATGTTTTTTAATTTGTTCAACGGCCGCTAATTTTTTTCCCTTGATGAATATTGTTTATTTCTATCTCTTTTACAAAACCCATCAGCATTCACTGCATGCACTAAGTATGACATGATGTCACTAGAAAGAAAGAGATTAACGGCGCTTATCAGGTTGTTTAATCCTATCGACATGCATTGCCTGTATATAAAATTAAGAAAAAAAGCATGCACAACCATACACATATTTGCTTTTCTTTTTAGTCAGCATCTAGTTGCTGTGTACAGTTCACTTCGTGCATGCAAATGCATGCAAGAGCAGCGACTAGCATTACATGCACATCTGCACATGTGGCAGCGTTGATTTTTTTTGTTGATCCCATAATGCATGCGACACTGTTCTGTAATAGTAGTCTGGCCCATGCGCATGCAGTCTAGCCGCGGCCCGCGACGACGTGAGGACACAGAGTAGCGCGTGTGCAGTGCTAGTCCCACATCGGAAGCCGACTAAAAGTTGTACCGGTTTAAATAGATCCATCCATCCAACTGTGCACAAGTAACACACAGAGAAGAGATGTCTGTCTGACAAGTGGGTCCAGAAGTTAAGGACCCAGACGCCAGAGGACAAACGAACGACACACGAGACCCAGTATGTTGGGCCGGCCCAACAACTGGATCCGTTGAGCGAAACGTGGACAGAGATCGCCCGAGCGGCAAAGAGGCGGGAATCACTCGCCAACGCCCGAGCGTTTCGGTGCTCTCGTTTCGCTAAAGGAATTCGTTCGTGGGCTCGGCCCATTTATCTTTCTGTTCGCTGTTTCGCTCGCTATGCCTTTGGCGTACGCGTTTCGTTTTATTTGGGTCGATGATTGGTGCGTGTTCTGTAGCTTGGCAGACCAAATGTACGTGGTACGTTTCGTGGTTCAAGTGTGTGCTAGTACGCGAAGTTAATCAGCTCTACCAATCCATCTATCTATAGGAGCAGAAGCAATCACTTCCACACATGTCCAACTCTCACGTATCAACTTTTCTTTTTTCTTTTTCTTGTCTTCACACCTTTTTTTTTTCTATTTACCTTTTCTTTATTTCTTTCAATTTTTTCATTTTTATTCTTTCTCTAGATTTTGTTCCTACCATTTGTGTCCTAGATTTTTCTATTCACATTTTCTTCATTTCCTTCTTATATTTTGTTTAAAAAAACTATTTTAATTTTTCCTTTTAGATTTTCTTTCACCTTTGAATCATTTTTTTTCGTTTTCTGTTCTCAATGATTTTTTTTTAGTTTCCAGATATATAACTATTGTTTCTTTATTTATAAATATTTGTTCTGACCTTTTGTTTCTATATCCAAGGAACTTTGTTCCTTTCTCTATAGAGTTTTTTTTCTATCTTTGTGGAACTTTTTGTTCCCACTTTGTTGCCCGAGTTTGTTTCTTTCTCCATGAAACTTTGTTTTTACCCTGTTCTGAGATTTTGTTCCTATGTCCATGAAACTTAGTTCCTACCTATTTTCTTATATTTTGTTCCTATGTCCATGTAACTTTATTCCTACCCATATTCTGAGATTTTGTTCCTATGTCCATAGAACTTTGTTCTTACCCTTGTTCTGAGACTTTGTTTCTATGTCCATGGAACTTTGTTCCTGCCCTTTGTTAAGAGATTTTGTTTCTATGTCCATGGAACTTTGTTCCTATACTTGTTCTGATATTTTGTAACTATGTTCATGAAACTTTGTTCCTAACTTTTTGGTCCTATATTTTATGGACATTTTTGTTCCAAGCTTTGTTTCAAGTTTTTTATTTTTTTGTTCCATAAAAATAATTTAGTTCATGTTTTATACCTAGTTATTCCTTCGTTCCGAAAGATTTGTTCCCTTTTTGTGAAAACTAGTTTCTCAAAAAAAAATTCCAAGATTTATATTTTTGTTCCATCGAAAATAAATTTGTTCTTGTTTTATACCTAGTTGTTCTTTTGTTCCGAAAGATTTGTTCCTTTTATTTGTAGAAACTAGTTCCATAATTTTGTTGTTCCAAACTTTTTATTTTTGTGCACTTGTTTTTATATCTAGTTGTTCCTTCGTATCGAAAAATTGTTCCTTTTTCTTTGAATACTAGTTCCACAATTTTTTTTAGGTTCGTAGTTTTGTTCCAAGATTTTTTTATTTTCGTTCCATCGAAAATAACTTTGTTCCTATTTTATACCTAGTTGTTCCTTCATTTCTAAATATTTGTTCCTTCGTTTGTAGATTTTGTTCCAATAATTTTGTTCCTAGATTTTTGTTCCTAACATTTGTTTCTAGCGTTTGTTCCACGATTTTTTCCTAGATTTTTGTTCCGATCATTTTTCTTCCTAGCATTTTTGTTTTCTAGATTTTGTTCCCATCATTTTTGTTCCAAGCTTTTTATTCCTAGATTTTGTTCCTAACAATTTTTTTAAAAGATTTTGTTCCCATCATTTTTGTTCCAAGATTTTGTTTCTAGATTTTGGTCCTAGTATTTTGTTTTTAGATTTTATTCTCCTAACATTTGTTTATAGATTTTGTTCCCTGCATTTGTTCTAGGTTTTTTGTTCCTTGTATTTGTTGCTAAATTTTTGTTCCAGACATTTTTTTGTTTCTATCATTTTGTTCCAAGCATTTTGTTTCCGGACAAATTTTGAGATATACTCCCTCCATTCCGAAAAGGATGTCTAAACTTTGTCTAAATTTGTATGTATCTACACACTAAATTATGTCTAAATACATGCAAATTTAGACAAAGTTAAGTCATCAAAAAAATTGGGACAAAGCTAGTATGTAATTGCGTGCGCTTTACATTTTTCAAAAAATTTAGACGGCGCGCCCTTTGTTTACCGTGACTGAAAAGTGCAAACGTAAGCACGTGGTCCTAGGGGCCCACTCATGTGTACGCACCAAGCTGAAGAAGCACTTGGTCATGCGCATGCATGCGAGTGTGAGTGAGTGCATGTATCTTTGTGGCCCCTGTGTGTGTCGGACAAGAGCAGCATCCAGCGCCACGCCGCGCGTGACTCACTGGCAAGTCAACGGGAGCAGCGTACCGGAACAAGCAAATTTAGTCCCACATCGGAAGATTAGAGAGATGGACACCAACTTATATACCGCGCCCAGTGCAGGGATGGAAGGATAATGAGCCACATATCCAGGCCCAAAAGTAGTACTCTTGAGTCATGCTGGGAATGGGGCCAAAGCCGCTCCATAGCCGCACCAGACCGGGAAGAAAATATGCTCACCCCACACCAAATCAGGCCACTAATTAATCACCCAGTGGCCAACCCGTACCAGTCCGCAAGCAATTTCCCCCCAAACCGCCCCAGTCCGCACAGTGTGTTGCGGTTTTAACCCAATTTAGAACCAAAAGTTAACTATGGGTCTAATCAAAACTAAACTATGCCTCATGCATCTTGCGGTCATTTCCTCGAGCACCTAGCAGGCGAAGGAGAACGACGCTTGGCAGCTGCATCGGGGTGTAGGCCGGAGCTCAGGCACACGTGGAGGTGGTCGGAGGCTGGAAGTCGGGGATGTGGTCGACGAGGAGGACATGGCGCTGCGGTGCTCGTCGAGCTTGGCCGTCGTCCTGGCAGAGGAAGGACAACCAGAGGAGGTCAGTGGGCGGTGCTCGGGCGCGAGCTGTGGATAACGTCGGTGGCGGCCGCGGCATGGAGAGGACGTGGATGTGCCGGACCGTAGGCGGCGGCCATCGCAGATGGATGCGAAGACGAGCAGGAGCGCCGGGGTCGCGGGGCGAGGTGGTCTTCGCGCGTGGAGGACGTGGTCCCGACGGCGGCGCATCAAGAAGTCGTTGAGGCGGGGAGGGGCTGCTGCTGCTGCAGGTCACCATCGGCGATATATGGCCCTAGGCGGCGGCGGTACAGGCGCTGGTACAAACGTCAGCGAGACAGTGAATCTAGGCCCCAAATGGCCGGTGCGGGTCTGCTGCGGGTTCAGCCCGTTCGTGTGTTTTTTCTGAGACCAAACCGCACTGCCCCAGATCGCTATTCAACTAAGCCCGCACCGCTCCAATCCATTAAGTGATAGGGACCATTTTAGCCCAAACCATGCGAGGCCACATCAGAAACTGCACCAAAAAAACCCGTTCCAACCCGCACCATTTCCAGCGTGACTCTTGAGCGAAACGAGAGCAGCCAGACGCCCGGGCGCAAGGGAGGGGATCCCGGGGATCCAAGCAGAAGTGTCAGCGGAGCCAGCCGCCCAGGTGGGCCGGTCCACTTTCAATTCCTAGCGCCAGCAACAGCATCAACGTAGGAAAAACTAATGGCCTAAATGTTGTATATTTATATAGGCCCAGTCATAAATTTCATCCCCGAATTTTGGGACACTGTGCGGCCGCAAGGCCCACGCTCCTATGGGCCCGGCCCTACATGTGTGGGACCCTTTTGCGTGTGAGAAAAGTAAACTGGAGGACTAGATTGCTAGTCAGAGAGAGAGAGCCAAGTTCCGAAATAAGTAAGACACGCAGAGGCTATATTTGTTCCAAATTTCGTACATTTTACTACTCCGTATTATAAATAGATACAGTGGAATTCTGCGGATTAAATTAAACACATCATTTATTGATGATTCGATCCATAATTTGCTCCGCTATAAGAGCAACGGATCGAGCGTACAGTACATGAAGAAAGCAGCAACAGTAGACATGCCCGTGCATGGAGTCGGCTACTCAGCCTGGGCCCTGATGAAGATGATGCTGATAGATAACTTAGTTGAGCCTGCAAATACACATACAAAAGAGCAACGATTAGAATAAATTAATTAAACTACTATTTACTGAATTTAGTAGATCTACAACATGTAGATTAAGTTGATTAGGGGAAACTCTTACTTGGAGCAGTCGACACTGGAGCTGATGGGGAAGGAGACGCTGACGCTGCATTTGCCGGGGATGGTAGCGGCGTTGCCCATGTTGACGCCCGTGAATGACCCCGCCAGGTTCTTCAGGCAGCTGCATGCCGCCCGGCGGTCTGCGCCCGTCGAGGCCTTGCCGTTCAAGGACCTCACCCCGCTGCAGCACCCCGCCGACGGCGCCGCAGCCTTCCCCGTCGCGTACGGCATGCATGGTGCGATGGAGGAGGTCACGTCGCCGCAGGTCACAGCGGCCGACGCCTTCTCCGCCACTGCCAGTGCCAGGAGCACGGCGAACATGGCGAGCAGTGCCACGCGAGCCATCGATGGTCCGCTTCCTCTAGTTAGCTGCTGTGGATGTAGGAAGCAGCAGTTTAGAACTTAAGGTTGTTATCTTTAGCTTGTGCGTGGTGGTGATGGAACTCCATGGGCCGGGGTATAAATAGCAACCGGCCGGGAGAGAGACTAAGAGCATCTCCTTTATTGCGTCGGATCTGTGTCCGCGAATTTTGTGGATAGGTGTCAGAGCAGCCTCCTCTAATCGATCGCTCATAATCGGCGACCCGATCGAATAGTTGGACAATTTCATAGGTTTATCAAAAATAACAACGATCAAAAGATAGTCACGACCAACAGACGACCATTCATACATCGCCTCAACCATCACAAGTCCAGCCATCAAAAGGACACCACTCTCGGTGCATAGGAGTTCGTTCTTCGGTCTCGGCATCCGCTATAGGTGCCGCCTCGGCGTCTTCTATGTCGGTAGCTCGAGGAGCCACCTCATCGGCCTTAGCAGCTAGAGCAGCCGCCTCGGTCGCCACCCACGCCGCTCTTGCCGCCGTGATGCGCTGCCTTTCAGCCTTGAAGTAGGACTTCTTATCGGGCATCATGTCGGCAGTGTTCGTCGCCATGATCGACCACTCTTCAGCCTTTCCGTCGCCTTGGCTTTCACATCGGCAATGGCAAGAAAGGTTTTCCACCTATTTTGGATATTGGCGTGCATCTTCAGTTTTTTCGCCGCCGATGCGACCACCTCTTGCACGTACACGGCTATCGCCTCTTGCACGCCGCTTGCCGACGCAGCATGCTTTCTGGCCTTTGTCTTCTTGTTCCCAATAGGTTGTTCGGCTCTCCTCCCGGCATTTTGGTTTCATCCACGTCGGCCCCCTCTTCTCCTTTGTCGGCCCAACTGAGACATCAAGTCTTCCACTTTGGGCATTCTTTTTTTTATAGAGTATGCCAATGGCATACCTTATCTTTATAGAAGGCAGAAGTAGATTACAAGATCGTGAGTTCCGTTGCGTACAACAACTCACGTATTACACCACACATCACCTAACGCTACTCTCTCGCGTTATTGCTTACACCTACACCATTTCTCGCAGTTTCGCACAGCATGAACTCCTCTCTGATTTTCTCAATCAACCTCAGCGTGTTAACCTGCTCCCTCTCATTGCCAAAAGCCCTGACATTCCGCTGCTTCCATAGTGACCAAGCCGTGAGGATCACCATTGTATCAAACTTCTTCCTGTCTAGCTTGTTCACTTGTCCTCTAGCCGACCGCCACCAGCCCCCAAAACTCCCCCTCTCCTGAGGTTCAGCGATTTGTATACCTACTGCTTGCAGGCACCCCCACCATACCTCTTTAGTATACGGGCATTGTACAAGGATGTGGTCTACTGTATCCTCCTCTTGCAGGCAAACGAAGCATGCATTGGTGGACACCTGCAGGCCATGCCTAGTGTGACGGTCCGAGGTCCATAGTCTCCGACGAAGTGCCAACCAGCTAAACACCTTGCACTTCGGTGTTGCGACTGATTTCCACACCGGTTTTGCCATCTCGTCACGTATCCTCCCTTGGTGTAGCATGTCGTATGTGGAACCCGCTGAGTATTGCCCTGATCTCGTCAGCGGCAAAACAAACCGATCCGGCTCCCCCTTAAGCCTGGGCACCGCACCGATCTCAGTCCAGAGCATCACGCATTGGTGGCAGCCCTCATCCGTCAGGACCCCGGCAACGTCCAGCAACCCATTGTTCTCCTGCGTAGCCTGCTTGACGAGTCTGATGTTCCTCTTCCTAGTGGGCACTGTCGTGACCACAAGCAGTGCAATCTCCTCCGCTTTCCTCCCATTTATCCATCTATCACGCCAAAACAGCACCGTGTCTCCTACCCCCACCACAATTCTCACCAAGCTGTTAAAGATCTCACTAGCGTCCGAGTCTTTCATCATCGGAAGTCCCTGCCAAGGCCTGCTGGGGTCAGTTCTTCGAAGCCATTCCCACCTTGTGCGAAGAGCTAGCCCGTGGAGTCGTAGGTTCTTAACCCCTAGCCCACCGAAAACATGTGGCACGCACACTGAGTCCCATGCCACCAGACAGTGCCCTCCCGATACTTCCGTCTTCCCCTTCCAGAAGAACGCACGAAGCCATCGATCCACCTCCTCTAAGACCTAGAACGGGGCATCCAAGACTAGTAGTTGATGAACCGGCCTGGCCGTGATCACCGATTTTATGAGCGCGAGGCGTCCAGCCCTCTGGATCAGCCCTCGTTGCCACGCCGGCACTGCCTCAATTACCTTGTCCACAAACGGCTGCCACTGGGCCTTCGTCAGTGGTTGGATAGCGAGAGGCAGGCCCAAGTATCTTATGGGGAACTTGGCCAGAGCACACCCCAGTACTGCACCCACCCTCTCCTCATCTCCCAACTCCGCTCGTATGATTGTCGCCGTGGTTTTCCTGTAGTTGACATGCAGTCCAGAGGCCTCCCCGAAAATCTTCAGGATTTCCTTCACCGCATGTAGCTCATACTCCACTGGACGCACGAAGATGACAACATCATCGGTGTACACCAAAATGCGCTGCAAGGGTGATATTCCTGCCAAATTCTGCAGCAGTTGTCCTTCCACTGCCTTCATGATCGCCGCGGTCAACACTTCCATGCCCAATACGAAGAGCTTCGGGGACGTGGGGTCTCCCTGTCGGAGTCCCCGAGCATGCATGATCCTCCTTCCTGGCACCCCATTCACCATCACACATGTGTTTGCCGTGGAAAGCAACACAATTATCCATTTGAGAAAGACCTCACCGAAGCCAAGTTTTCTAAGCACCTCGAAGAGGAAACTCCAGGACATGGCATCAAAGGCCCGAGAGATATCCAATTTTAGCAGCACTCCGCGAATTTTCCTTTGGTGGATTTTCCTCGCAACTTGCGGACTAGCACGAAATTATCATGCAGGTTCCTCCCTTTGACAAACGTCGATTGGTTAGTTCGGATCAATTGCCCCAGCTTGGGCCTCAATATGCTAGCAATCACCTTGGAGAAAAGCTTAGAGAAGCTATGAACCAGGCTTATTGGGCGAAAGTCGCCAATCTCACTAGCATCCGGTTTCTTGGGTATAAGGGCAATAAGTACCCGGTTCAGCCTCCTGAACCCCCTTCCGTCTCCCACCGCTAGCTTAAGTAGCCCTCGCATGACGTCCTCCTTAATCACCTGCCAAGCCGTTTGGTAGAATGCACCTGTGAATCCATCCGGCCCTGGAGCCCTATCCGAAGGCAGCTCCTTGATCACTCCCCAAACTTCTTCAGCCGACAAGATGCCCTCCAATTCAGACAGATCCAAGTTAGGCAGCTCCAGACAATCCAAGTTGATACCAAATTCCCTGGTTTGTATCTGCCCGAGTAGCTGCTCATAAGCATCTGAGAAGACCTCGACTTTCCTATTTTGATCCGTCACCATCTTGTCTCCAACTCGGATAGCAGGAATAATATTCCTAGTCCGACGTCCATTGGCAACCGCGTGGAACAGCCTAGTATTCGCGTCCCCCTCTTTTATCCATCTGATTCTCGACCGCTGTCGAGCAATCGTCCTTTCGAGGGATGCAAGCCCAAGAATTGCAAACTTCAGCTCTCTGCGCAGCCACTTCTCACCGGGGGAAAGAGGTCTGCTATCTTGTGCCACATCTAACCGCAGGATCACCAGGTTTGCAATAGCAATTTTGAGTTTGACATTGCCCACTTTCCTTTGCCCCCAGGACTGGAGATATGCCGCCGCATTCCTGAAGAGTGCGTCCAACCTTCTGAATGGGTCCACGATCCCCGGATCGCACATCCAGGCCTCCTTAATTGCCTCTTGGAACCCCTCCAATTTTGGCCAGAAGGCCTCGAACCTAAACCTTTTCTTTGCCTCTGATGCAGCGCTTAGCGACAGATGCAAAGGCGCATGATCTGATGCGCTGGACGACAAGGCCTGTAGGACCGCATCATGATGCATCAAATCCCAATCCACCGAGACTAGGGCTATGTCGATTCTAGACATAGTCGGGGTATCCCTTTCGTTGCTCCAAGTGTAGAGCCGGCCGTGAAAGTACACGTCCCGCAATTCATGTTGTTGCACAAAAGTCCTGAACCTCGCTAGCATGTTCCTGTCAAGATTGTTGTTGTTTTTATCTCTAGCGTTTAGGATCATGTTGAAATCCCCCAAAAGCAGCCATGGGCCGGGGCAAAGAGATCTCCTCTCCGCCAATTCCACCAAAAAATTCAGCTTTGCATCCGCCGATTGCGGCCCATAAACTGTTGTGATCCACCATGTCGCGTTATCCCGCGTCGTAACTTCACCTGTTATTGCATGTGAGTCAAAACTCACATGCTTGATCTCCACCACCGGAGTCCCAAGCAAGGAGGATCCCTCCACGTGTCTCGATAGCCGGGAGATACACGAATCCGTTGAACGACGGACCCAAACATTGCATAACGAAGAATTCGTCCATTACATCCACCTTAGTCTCCTGTAAGCAAACGATGCCCACCCGTAGTGTAATTACGAACTCCCTCACCACATTCCTTTTTGTTGGATCGTTCAACCCCCGAACGTTCCAGTCAAGCACCTCTAGATCTAGATCCATGAATCACTAGCTACACCACACCAGCACACGTATCGATCTCAGATTACTTCCACCCTCGGGCCAGCCTCCTGTGCCTCAAAGCTTGACGGCATCACCTTACCGAAGATGGAAGCCACCACTCGTAACTGCTTCTCTCGCAGCGGTGAATCGAACATGTCACGGAAGACACTCAAATCATCCTCGTTGACCGCCAGCTCGGCCGGGACAATTCCCAGAGCCTTTAACAACACCGATTCTGCCGCCGATGCCTTCTTCACCCGTGTGTCCAAATTGGCTCCACACAGCGATCCCGTACTCCTTGTTGAGCGCCTAGGCGTGAAGGGCACAGCCTCAGCGCTGAGTTTTGGCGAGGCTTCCACCTCTCTCAGTAGTGGCGGTGCCAGCGTCTTAACCACCCGGGCGCAGAACTCCTTGATGCGTGCGAACGCCACCTCCTCCTCAGGGGACATGCCCGTCCCATCGGCGGTCTGCGCCTCCATGCCCCTCTCTACCAGCAGCATGTTGCTGTCAAGGCTAGTGTAGGAGTTGCAAGGTGACCCAGTCTCTAGACTATCCGTCAAGGGGCCTAATCCACCCTCCACGGAGATGTCAGCAACCGAACGGCTCTCGTCGCCGCCTGAAAGGGTTACTTGTACGTACGATTGGACCGCGGCATCCACACCGTACCCCGTCTCAGTCTCCACCGGATCCAAGACGGTGGGCACACCCCTCTGTGTCCTTCCTTCTGTTGTGTCCACCACTGCCTTGTCCAAGTGATACTCCAATGACCCCACCTTCTGTACAGAAGGTGTGGTCTGCACCCCTGCCTCGAGAACCACCACCCCCTCCTTGTCTTGAAGCGCCAGAGAGACGCCATCCTCACGTTGCTCCGCCTGGCTCTCATTGGCCCCAACTGCTGGCAATGGCCCCTTCTCTGCCACGCAAGGATACGCATCCACCTCGGGATCACCATCCATCACCAAACGCTCTCCCTCGGACACTTTTTCAGCGCCCGCGGCAGAAGCCCCAGCGGTTTCCACCTCCACGCACAGGTCCCGATGCCCTCTATCCAGACCTACTGCATCTCTTGTCGGCTCCACGGCTAAGGTTGGCTGCCCTGGCCCCACCTCCTGCAGCGTGTGCGGCTAGGAACCTCCCGGCCTCTGTGTTGCAGAGCTGGCAGCTTCCAATCGAGCGGCAGCTTTGCCAGCTGTTGACTGCAGTCCTGCCTCCCTTGACCGCTTTTCCCACGTGCATTCGGGACACCGCGCCTCCAGCCGAGAGAACGTGACACCCGCCGGCGGTGACCACCACCGCCACCACCGTCTGAATCCGCATCCGGCAAGCCGCTCTGCCCCGATCCCGACGAGCCACCAGGCCACACCCAAGGGATCATCTACGTCTCCTCTTCTTCAATCGTCGTCATGTGAACCAGCACCCTGTACCTCGACGTTTCAACCTCCGTAGCCTCCCTCACCTCCGGCGACTTGAGCGGCTCACCGGAGTGCTCCCGCGCTGGGGATGGTGGATCACACTCCAGAACCGGCTCAGGCACCACCAGCGTCCGAGGGACAGGCACCTCCTCCGGCGCAGACGTCCACGCCGTCAGCTTGAACAGGGAGAGATCAGCCCTCGACCTCGACTCTGGCGCGATCTCGTGCACTGCACAGGATGTGCCCAGCAGCGACTCCACCACCTCCATGTCCCAAGCGTGAGGCGGAATACATTCAATCGCTAGGCTCACCTTGGAACGCAAGCAAACCTTGGCCGATTGCGCCTGTCGAGTCCACTATCGGAAGAACAGCTTGAACCCACCATGCTCTAGGTAAGGCAGCGCCGCCACCCTGTTCCGATGTTCCGCCGTGGCAAAGACCAGCAGGAAATCCTCTGGGGCATAGTAGTGCACCGTGACGGCCCCCACCGGGATCTCCGCCTTGGCCGCAAGCACCCTCTAGACCTGCTCCGCCGAGACCGAATCCCTCCGACCTCCCACATACGCCACCATAGCGAATCGGAGGCGTCGCTCCAGGTCAGCCATGCTCGGGGAGCACCGCACCACGCACAGGGGAGCCTCAACCTCCTGCATCACCGTCTCCTGCATCTCCGTTCCCAGCGTTCGCCCCCCCCCCCCCGCTCCAGCGCGCGCGTTCGCCGCCCGGGCAGCGCCAAGCGGTGGCCACGCCTCTTCGCCCTGACGCGACCGGCTGAACCCCGGAAGGGAAGGTTCCGAGAGCCTCGGCCGAGTCACCCGCCCGTGCGCGCCGTCCTCCGGCCTCAGCGGCGGCGACTCCCTCCTTACCCTCTTCGCCAAGACCAAGCGCCTGAGCTCGTCCTCCGATGCCGCACTCCTTGGCTAAGCGCACTTGCTCGCCTCATGCCCGTCCTCGCCACACCTGATGCACACGACGTCGTTCTTGCACTCCCACTTTGGATGCCCTTTCTGCAAACACCTAAAGCACCTGCCTCTCATCTCTGGTGCCACCTGCGGCCGGGACGAAGGCCTCGCCTCCATCCTCGCTTCCCTGCGCCTGCGCCACATCGCCTTCTTCGACGGCCTAGGATCCACCCAAACCAGTCGGTCTTGGACCCGACCGCGCCCCTGCGCCTCCAACATCGCCGCCGGGACCTGGCCTTCCACACTGGCCGCCCTTGAGGAGGCCGGCGAGATCCCCAGCCCCGACACATGCTCCCGCCCGCCAGATCTGGCGGAGTTCGCTGACATCGGGCTGGCCTGCGCCTGCTAGCGCGTCGGGAAACCCGAGGGGGGGAAGCTGAGCTCATCCAGGGAAGAGGACGTCCGGGGAGGGGGAGGGGGAGGGGCGGTGGACGCCGGTGCCGGAGCGGCAGCCGGCAAGCTAGGTGGACGCCGGGGCCGGAGTGGCCGTCGGCGTGGGGAGGAGAGCCGGTTGAGCCAATTCTTACTACTGCCTTGAGGGGGATGAAGCTATTTATGGTGCTAGATGACGTGTGGAGACATGGAGCATGGGGCGATGTGCTTCATGAACCCCTGGCTAATGCATGCATGAACTTGAACGGCTTCTTGTTATCCATGTTCAGTGTTATGTGCATCTTGTGGGCGTCCTTGAGCTACACAATGGCCGGCGTCATAATAAGCAAGAAAATTAAAAGGGGCATGGCTACACAAAGGCCGGCTTCTTACTTCCATGTCGTCGTTCTTGTCACTCTCGTTCCTCGTCCACACTTGGTCACGACAGCCATGAAATTTGTTGAAAAGCCCTTGGAGAATGGTCCACCGATTCTCACATCCTTTCACATTGCGGTCGGGGAGGTAGTCGTGCATTTGGTACGCCTTCCTTTCCTCGAAGTCAGCTTTAATGCGCTTTGTTGTGCGCCTTTGCCGGTGTCCAAGGCCACGAAATTCATGATTCAACCAACAGTTTGTCCTCCAAATCGGACCACGTCTTGCCTCGGCTACACGGCTTCTTGATGATCTCGTTGGTGTCGATGTCGTGCACGTCTACTTCTTCACCTTGGCCGGCGTCAGCTTGCCCAAAATTGATTGGCGTCGGCGTGGCCAAATTGATCGGCCGTCGGGGTGGCCAAATTGATCGGCGTCGGGGTGGCCCAATCGATCAGCGTCAGCGTGTTCAAAGAAGTCAGTGGAGTTGTGGATAATGTCATACATGGACACCTATATCGGCAGATCGATAATCAATACACATTTCACCTGGCCAACCGGCTGATTGGAAGATCGGCACAATGAATTCCAGCAATGAACGCACGACAGCAATACAAATACCTCGGCCTGCTGCGTTGTTTGGTTCATCATGTTGACGCCTTGTTCGCCGAAGAGGTCGGCCCGGGTTGCCATCTGGCCGCCGCATGTGAATCCAGTCTGACGCAGCGCCGACGACGACTCGAAGAGGGCCTCTTTGTTTAGGTCGATGCTGGTGGACGGCTTGTCGGGCGAGATAGAGAAGCGGTATTCTTGTGAGGCATGTACCTCGCTTGGGTCGGCGGGGTTGATGTGGCAGTTTGGCTCAACGTCATCAGCACGTCGGCGGTCTGATTTGCCTCCAACCTCTCCAAATTTCTCGTTCGTACGCCAGTCTTGACCGAGGGAAGAGGCGAGGGCACGCTACTGCTTCGTAGACATCTCCAACGGCTGATCTGTCGGCTCTGGCTTCATCTGCAGGCTCTTCGGCGCCAAATTCAACGCTGCCACCCGCGGGAGACCGATATTTTTTGCGGCATGGTGCAGGAATGCGAGGAGGCGGCGGCGACGAAGGAAAAGCTGGGAGAAATGGAGAGAAGAGTGGCTATTGTGGCGGGAAGAATTGGGCGCCGCTTGTCTCAATGAAGGGCGAGGGCCGCCTGTCGGGTGGGGCGAGCAGATGATGTCCGGCGTCCCAGGCAGGCCCCCAAATTTAACGGGTGGGCTGAGGGTGGCGGACATAAATTTGCCGGGTGGACCTGCGGCGGGTTTTTTTCGTCCAGACCCTATTGGACATTTATGGGGCCGTTTGGAGGGCGCCTTTAGAGATGCTCTAGTAGGAAGATAGAGGTGTTACAGCCTCGCATTGAAAGGTAAAGCGAAAGGGTGCTGCACGTCGTACGTTGTAGGGGCATTCAAGCATATGCGTGTGCTGGTGGTTGGGCGATGGAGAACGTACAATGGGTCGATCTATGCATGCATCATGCATGTGATGGTGCATTGCTTGCATTGATGCATCCAAAAGCTTTTGCAAATAATTTCGATGTGATCTCTTCGTATGCAAGCTACCACGATATCGGATCGCTCCACCTCTAGTGTAGTGTGCAGATCTGATTCTTGTAAGTATAAACCGACCGTCACTGTCAAACACAAAAAGGGACGGACATGACGGAAATTGTTTATGGCCCCGAGCACACCAGTGCTCCTGCCAACTTAAAAAGTTGAGAAAGAAATATTTAAAAGTTTCATAAAATTCTGAAAAGAAAGCTGGATATAATCAATGGTTTTTCCCACAAACGTGCAAAATTTCAGTTCGAAATTCAAAGTAGAATGACCTACAAAAAAATGAAAAAATAATAAAATGTACGGATCTGAAAATAAACATTACCCAGATCCACACTTTTGTAATTTTTGTGTAGCTCATACCACTGTATTTTAAACTAAAATTTTGCACGTTTATGGGAAATATCATTGGCTATAGCCATATTTGTTTTCAGATTATTTTTTAAACTCGCCGATATTTTTTTTTTTTAAAATTGACAGGAGCACCGGTGCCTAGGTACACTAAATCTCTACACCGGACATGAACATGATTGTAGTAAATTGAGGGCACGATCGATCCATCTACCACGGCATGCATTTGACACAGCTAGCATGCGAAACTACGATATACGAACAGTGAAGGACAATAATTTTCATCGACACATGTACGGATCAGCCGGTACACTGTGATCAATGCCAGCAAAATTGTGGCCCTTTCTCACCTCCAATTGAGTCGTGTATACTCAATCATCTAAAGATAAAATCATTGGAGCATATTGGCTGCACCGGGCATATGAGGTGTTCTATCGTGGTTATTTAGGAAATATGTGATAGACTAAGATTTGTTTTAGCTTGTCTTGTACTCCAAGACAGATCTGGTAGCTTTGTTCCAGGGGAAACCCTATATCTAGTTTTACCAGATAGGAGGATGGCGGCATTTTCGGTGTCGTTTACCCTCTCGGGGGTATCGTCTTTACAACATGAGCTACATGGAGGGGGTCTAATGGTGGTGCAGATTGTGCGGGACTGCGGGGTGGAGGAGATGTCTGGCGTCATGGCAGCGTCAACGGCAGGTCTCACAGGTGAGCGGAAGACGAAGGCGGCATCTTCTGGAACGTGTACGTCGGTGTGCGTTGTGGTGTGCTGGACCGGTTGTGCCCCTTGCTCGCTATCGGGCGGCTTGGTGTGGCCTTCGGTGTTTTAGATGATGTGTGTTGACGTGCTGTCAGGAAATTCGGCCCTCTGTTCGGCGACCCCCTTCATCAGTAGTGTTGGTAGCGAGCTATCGCTAAGTTGGTTGTTCAAGATTGTTCATTGATGTATTCATCTGTAAGACATTGTGGCTACTGCTTTTTTATTAATAAAAACCGGCTGTGTGCACCATTTTGGTGTAGAGGCTGGGGTAGAACCTCCATTTCTATATATATCCACCAATATTTCTCTATACTTCTACATGGTATCGGCCTAATAGCGATCTAAACCCTAGAGGCTGACTGCTTCCGCACCGCGCCGCCTCCTGGATGATCGATCTCCATGATCGCCACCAGGGGACACGCCGCCCGTACCTAGGGTCGTCCGTCGGTCCTGTTGGTCGGCTGCCCTGTTGAGTCTTTCTCCCGATCCTTTGATCTGGATTTATTCTCTCTCGCTGGTTGTCTTGACCGTGTTACTTTTTGGTTTTCCGATCTTAGATCGTGTTGAAGGCAATATGCCAGAGAGGCAATAATAAAGTGGTTATTATCTTACTCCTTGTTTATGATAAATGTTTATTTCTCATGCTAGAATTGTATTAACCGAAAACGTTGATACATGTGTGTTTAATAAAAAAACAATGGTTCCTAGTAAAGCCTCTCTTTTAACTAGCTCGTTGATTAATAGATGATCAAGGTTTTCTGATCATGAACATTGGATGTTGTTAACAACGGGGTCATGTCATTGGTAGAATGATGTGATGAACATAGACCCAATATCAAGATAACAATACGATCAGGTACTTTAGTTTATATTGTTATATCTTGCATACAAAGTAACTTATTCCTTAGACCATGAGATCATGCCAATCACTGGTACCGGAAGGGTACTTTGATGTCATCAAACGACACACCGTAACAGGGTGACTATAAAGGTGTCGTTAGGTATTCGGAAAGTATTAGTTGAGGATCATGGATCAAGAGTGAGATTTTTCCATCCAAAATAACGGAGATATATACTCTGGGCCCTCTCGGTGATATCACATCGACACCGCTTGCAAGCACGTGATATGATCACAAGGATTTCATATGACGGAAACGAGAAAATAGTACTTGTCAGGTAACGAGATTGAACAAGGTATGGTTGATACCAATGATCGAATCTCGGGAAAGTAAAATATCTCGACACAAAGAGAATAGTTCACGACGTTGATGGTTCACACAATCACGAGAGTCATCGTTAAATATATAGGAGTCATCACGGATCTCCAGATCCCGTTGTTGATTATTGATCGGAGAGGAGTCTCGATCATGTCTACGCGAACCGTAGGGTAACACACTTAAAGTTCGATGACGCATTTGAGAGGATACGGAATAACGAAGAATGTTTTGAGCAGTACCGAAATTGTTTCGGGAAAAATTGAAATAGTTCAAGGGGGTTTTCGTCGAATGGTTGTTAATAGAATTAACAAATGATTCGAGGTGCTATATGCAAATGTTTGTTAATTGAATTAACAAATACTGAAATAAAGAAATAAAAATATTTTATTTATTTATTAAAGAAAAACTCTTGGATTTTCTAAGTGGGAAATAAAGGAAGGATGAGTGGATGTGAGTGGAGTGTCCACTCACATGATGAGGGAAGAGGTGGGGGCACCTCCATGGGCTGGACGCACCCCCTTGGGATGCCTCCCCCTCTCCTATAAATAGAGGGAATGAGCTCCCTCTCTCACACACACTTGCCCACCTCACTTCTTCTCCACCCGCTGCTCCATTCCATGGTCTCCGGCTCGGCGAAGCCCTGACTATGGGATTCTTCACCACCACCATGCCGTCGTGTTGCTGGAGTTCCGAGGGATCCTCTACTTCCGCGCCCCGCTGGATCGAGGGAACAGAGATCGTCATCAACCGTACGTGTGACCGATCACGGAGGCACTGCCGGATTGCGGCGCACATCTTCTCGCTCTCGGGATCGGTGTGAGTACGACTACGCCAACAACGATATTTGATATCGTAACGCTTTGTGTCTTCGAGGGTATGTTTCCTAAGACTCTCTCTATGTCTATTCCACTTCATCTCCTAGATTAGATCTTGGCCTTTCGGGTGCCTCTCGCGTAGGAAAAAATTGATTTCTATGCAACGACCCCTTCAGTTGTATCAGAGCCAAGTTTATGCGTAGATGTTTTGTATGGGTAGAACACATAGGATATGTGAGCGTTGATGATTATGTTTTTGCCTCCTTGAGTATTTTATGATCTTAGTGGCATAGTAGGATGAAGCTGCCTTAGACTAAGTTTACGTGTACTATGTATGCGAGAATTGTCTCACTTGTGGCTGTGGGGGTGTCCGTTTCTCCTACTATAGTTAAGATCTAATCTACAAAGGGTTGTTAAAAATATGTTTTATCAACGTTGTGACTCTTGTACGTGGTATGAACGGTACTATCCTCGTAAGCCCAAGCCACGTAAAATATGCAAAACTAAATTAGAGGCGTCTAACTTGTTTTTGCAGGGCATGTGATGTGATATGGTCAATATTACAAACGTTATGTATGAGATGATATCTTTTGTAAATTATTGACATATCGGCTGGAGCCATATGGTTGTCTTATTTTTATGGCCTGCGTGTTGTATATCATATCCATGTGATATGTTGTAATGGAAAATCAAGATGGAGGTGCCACGGACCTTGGTGCCATGCCGGTGGAATGATGGAGATCATACCATGATGCACAAGATGGAGATCAAGTGCAAGAAGGACCATATTATATCACATTATCCATGCATGTGATGTTAATCCTTTTATGCATCTTATTTTGCTTAGATCGTTACAGTAGCATTATAAGATGATCCCTCTCACTTAATATCAAGATAATAATGTGTTATTCCATAAGTATGCACCGTTAAGAAACTTCGTCGTTTCGAGACACCACGTGATGATCGGGTGTGATAGACTCAACGTTCGCATACAACGGGTGTTTTCAAGCCTAGCATATACAGACATGGCCTTGAAACACACGCAATACTACGATTCTACTTGGCGAGCCTACCATGTACAGACATGGCCTCGGAACACGTAATCCAAAGGTAAAGTATGAGTCATATGGATGATATGATGAACATGTCGATGTTCGCCTTTGAAGCTACATCATCTCACGTGAGGATCGGTTTTGGTGTAGTGAATTTGGTTCGTGTAATCACTAAAGACGACTAAGAGGGATGTTGTTTTTGAGTGGGAGTTCATGGCATAATTTTAAATTAAGTTGAACTTATTTATCATGAACAACCAATCAAATTGAATTTGCACAAATTGTAGTATTCATTGGCATCAACAAAACTACCTTACACTTAGATTGTTAATTGAGATATAACTGTTATGATCTGGTAAATACTATTTAAGATTGGTATCGTATTAGTGAAATTTAAAATTGAGTCCAATTGTAGATTTTCGGTATTTCCTACCTAGCTCCGTATGATTAATGATTGATTGATCTAGAGAGCAAATAATTCCTACTTAGAATCCAGAGTCATGGCTGCTTCCGTATTACTTTATCTTCAAAAGAATGTTTTGTTGATCAAGGTGATTTAGGAACTGAAAAGAGTTGTTTCAGAAACAATCAAGTAAAAGATATATTGATATCTAGAAACTTATTTGTAGCAACATGACTGAGTATAATTTAGCGTGACAATGTATGCTTACATTATTTGAATCTATGCAATGATTGAAGACGCTAGACGTTTGAATATTCCAAGAAGTTGGGCGCTAAAAATTATCCTCTAAATTCCTTCCTTCGAGCTATAGTAGCTTAATCATAAAATTGTTATGATGGGATGGATTAAAAGTATGGGTAAAGTCGTTTACCTTGCTTGGAGATTGCTAAGAGTGGAATTCGGAAGAATGCTATTAATATGGTGATATTAGTAGAAAAATCAAACTCAAAGTATGACTCAATGGGTGATAGTACATGACTAACACGCCAAGGAAAATGAGCTAGTACGACTAGCATTGTTTGATGTTAAATTATTCTTTTGTAAAGGAAATGGAATATTGAAAATAGAATTACAAAAAGATATATGGCAGAAAAAGAAGATAACTAGAAAAGTCCAGCTCAGGAGTATATGCTTAATATACAAGTTATAGATGTATTACTAGTTAACAAAGTATTTTTGGGTATTTTGATATCACATTGGTTGGTATGAGTTGTCATACAAAGCAACGCAATGCAAGAAATACAAGGACCTAAAAGGAACTAGTAATAGATGTGGAATCGATTATGACAAGAACAGAAATAAAGTGTTATTGTGTTCATTGTCGTATCAAACCAAACATTCAAGATTTATTTTAAGAATTTAATAAGTTGTTATTTTGTTTTGGTCTTTTGTGAGAACAAATGAGATTGTTCAAACTATGACCATATTGCATAATTGATGGATATGTTAATATAAATCATGTTGGTAAAGTAAACATATATAAGACTAAATGCTAAATGTTGCAAGACGTAAAAGAGTTTCACTTAAATTATGACACCACCATTTTAGTTCATATCGGAAAGGAAAACATGAAGGAACTCCATATTGATGGATTTCCGGAGTCATTTTGTTTTGAATAAATTGACGCTTGTGAGACCTCTTCCAAAAGATGACTAGAATTCCTTTCATAGGCCAAAGTAGAATGGACGACTAATTTAATGGAGATTGTACATATTGATGTATATAGTCCGTTATGTGTAGTGACGTGTGGTGGATTAAATTTTACTTCATAAAATTTTGTCGATGATTTGAGTAGATATGTGAGTATATCTATTTAAAGAGAACGGAGTTTGACATTTTGAATTGGTTCAAATGGTTGTTAATATGAAGTAAAAATCAATGTAACAAGATAATCAAGTATTTATGATTGGATCATAAAGGATAAAGTTTGAGTTACAAGTTTAGCAAAACATCTGACGAGTTGCAGAATTGTTCTACAACTTACACTTCTCGAATACCCCATATTAGTTTGGAGTATTCAAGAGACAAAATCAAACCTTGTTGGACATGGTAATATTAATAAAAATGACATTATAATTTTATTTTATACATTAGTGACAACCGCTTTTACACTGAAAGAGCACCATCATGATCCGTTGAAATTGACACCATATAAGATATGGTTTCGGTAGTGACCCGAATTGTCTTTTTCTTAAGTTTTGGTATGCATAGCATGTGTAAAATGTTTACAGCCAAAATGGGATAAATATATGTTTATAAGGTTATCCTAAAGAATACATTGAGTATTTCTCCTATCACTGACCAAAGACAAATGTTGTTTGTCAGAAAGGGTTGATTTCTCGAGAAAATAGTTCTTGCGAAATAAGTGAGTGGGAGGACAGTACAAACTCAACGAGATTAGAGAATCTTCGTTATCATGTCAAGAGTAGCGCAGCACTGGAATTTGTTCCAGGGTTTGCTATTTTGACAAAGTAGAAGACACTACATGTGTTCTAGATACTTCGAATGAGTTTGCGAACTGAACCACAAAAGTCCTAAAACTTTGTACTTAGACAAACTTGTGATTTAAGATTAAAGTGTTGTTTTGACAACAAAGGACATGGACCTTATAAAGGAAGAAAATGATAGTCCTTGACTTCGTAAAATTGACTATGATTCATTATATCCGTCATAGTATCCTTGTATGAATATCAAGTATGTGACTCGGTAGTCCTTTTGATAGGCATGATGCCTAACGATAGCAAAATGGTCTATATAGCGACAAAGACATGGATTTTTACATCCTTTGAAAGTTGTACTTATCGAAAAGTTGTTTTTGACGAAGTTCAAAGAGTTGACTACTACAAGATTTTGATCTTCCGTAGTGATGCTTTAGTCTTTGCGGATAGTTCTAGCAAAAGTTACATATTATGATATGCCAGTTGAATAACAAAACCAACTCTCCTCTCGAGGAAGTTTGATCGAGGATGTGTACTTGACACAGTCTGAGAGTTTTGTAGAATTCAGAAGGTTGTTGGAAAGGTATGAAAACTTCAATGGTTGAAGTGAGCATAACGAAGTAGGAATCTTTATCTTAATGAAGTTATCAAAAGAGTTTGATTCCATCATGAATGATAAAGATGCTTGTGAAGTTACAAGAAATTAAGTGGGAGCGCTATGACATATTTCCAATGCTTTATGAAGATGACATATGGTTGATTGGAAAATATGTATTTAAATTAACACGGTTAAGATTTTCATATTGATGAAAGGCTTAGGAGATATTGGGCATCGATATCTATAAGAGATGGATTGAAGCGCCCAATATGGTTGAGCCAAATTACATAGATGAAATATTGAGGTAAGTCGAAAATATCGAAATGACAAGAAGGAGTTCTTGTCACATGGAAAAGAATTAAGCAAGATTCAAGTGTTTTGACACATGATGAGCATAACTGAAATTAAGATTTCTAAGTCGTGTTCCATGCTATGTACACACCCAGATGAGTCTTATGCTATAAAATATTATAGCAGGATAATTCATATGATGATTAGACAACAGTGGGAGAGATCCTTATGCCATTTTAGAAATGCTAAGGATATGTTTTCCTATATAGTAATGAAAAATTATTTGTCGTAATATGTTACACTAATAGTCTTGTCATATATTCAAATAATTTTATCTCAATTAAAATATGTGATAAAGGGTAGCACAATAGGCTGGAAGAAACTTCCATGCTGGATTTGAAAGAGTTTCAAAATTAAAGTATTGTGACGGATACTACAAAGACTAAGTATATCGTTGTGTTGACAACAAATAATAAGAGTATTTTGTGTCAAGAAGTTCTTTATTGAACTTGGTGAATTTCCAAGAATGTTGACACTATGAAGCTACATTTTCACAATGTTAGTAACATTGGTTTAAGCTGAGGAATTAAGGTTTCACCGGTTGACCAAATATATACAAAGACATCTCATTAGAGAATGAGTGATGCGTGTAGACGCAAAGAACATGCAAATACAATAGGACATGAACAGTTCATATCCTTTTGATGATGTTTACCACATGCGAAGCATAGTAATAACACTTGAACGCCATATCTGTTAAGTGCCTACAGACTAGATTACTGACTCTAGTGCAAGTGGGAGACTGAAGGGAATATGCCCGAGAGGCAATAATAAAGTAGTTATTATCTTATTCCGTGTTTATGATAAATCTTTATTTCTCATGCTAGAACTGTATTAACCGGAAACGTTGATACATGTGTGTTTAATAAACAAATAATGGTTCCTAGTAAAGCCTCTCTTTTAACTAGCTCGTTGATTAATAGATGATCAAGATTTCCTCATCATGAACATTGGATGTTTTTAATAACGGGGTCATGTCATTGGTAGAATGATGTGATGAATATAGACCCAATATCAAGATAACAATACGATCAAGTACTTTAGTTTATATTGTTATATCTTGCATACGAAGTAACTTATTCCTTAGACCATGAGATCATGCCAATCACTGGTACCGGAAGGGTACTTTGATGTCATCAAACGTCACACCATAACAGGCTGACAATAAAGGTGTCGTTAGGTATTCGGAAAGTATTAGTTGAGGATCATGGGTCAAGAGTGGGATTTTTTCCATCCAAAATGACGGAGATATATACTCTGGGCCCTCTCAGTGATATCACATCGACACCGCTTGCAAGCACGTGATATGATCACAAGGATTTCATATGAAGGAAACGAGAAAATAATACTTGTCAGGTAACGAGATTGAAAAAGGTATGGTTGATACCAATGATCGAATCTCGGGCAAGTAAAATATCTCGAGACAAAGAGAATAGTTCACGACGTTGATGGTTCACACAATCACGAGAGTCATCGTTGAATATATAGGAGTCATCATGGATCTCCAGATCCCGCTGTTGATTATTGATCGGAGAGGAGTCTCGATCATGTCTATCTTATTCGTGAACCGTAGGGTGACACACTTAAAGTTTGATGACGCATTTGAGAGGATACGTAGAATGTTTTGAGGAGCACCAAAATTGTTTCGGGAAAAATTGAAATAGTTCAAGGGGTTTTTTCGTCAAATGGTTGTTAATAGAATTAACAAATGATTCAAGGTGCTATATGCAAATGTTTGTTAATAGAATCAAAAAATGCTGAAATAAAGAAATAAAAATGTTTTATTTATTTATTAAAGAAAAACTCGTTGATTTTCTAAGTGGGAAATAAAGGAAGGATGAGTGGATGTGAGTGGACTGTCCACTCACATGATGAGGGAAGAGGTGGGGGCACCTCCATGGGCTGGCCGCACCCCCCTTGGGCTGCCTCCCCCTCTCCTATAAATAGAGGGCATGAGCTCCCTCTCTCACACACACTTGCCCACCTCACTTTCTCTCCACCCGTTTCTCCATTCCATGGTCTCCGGCTTGGCGAAGCCCTGACCTTGGGAATTCTTCACCACCACCACACCGTCGTGTTGCTGGAGTTCCGAGGGATCCTCTACTTCCGCGTCCCGCTGGATCGAAGGAACGGAGGTAGTTAGTAACTGTACGTGTGACCGATCACGGAGGCACCGTCAGATTGCGGTGCACATTTTCTCGCTCTCGGGATCGGTGTGAGTACGACTACGCGACATAACGAGATTTGATCTCGTAACACTTTGTGTCTTTGAGGGTATGTTTCCTCAGACTCTCCCTATGCCTGTTGCACTTCATCTCCTAGATTAGATCTTGGCCTTTTGGGTGTCTCTCGCGTAGGAAATTTTTTGTTTTCTATGCAACGACCCCTTCACGTGTTGCATCGCCCGCCGTCGTCGTTGATCCTCTCGCGCCTCTACTCTGACACCGGTGTGACTATCGACTTCTACTCCAACACGGCGGACTCACGCACCACGTGGCCTCTCGTCATGGCCGTCTGTGAGGGCCTCTTCGCCGCCTTGGCAGCTTCGCGCGATGTGGCGGCCGGTAATGGACTCTTTTCGTGCGTCTACCCACAGGCCACCTTGCGCCGGTCGTCGTCGCCCCTACTCCGATCGGGACTCCTCCACCACCACACCTCGACCGTAGCTTCCTCACACATGGAGCAGCCTTGGCCGCGCGGGTGCTAGCGCTGTGTTGGCCGCTCGGCCTCCACCACCCAGCCTCTCGTCGAAGTCCTCACACTGAGCGGTGCATCCTCCACCTCGTGAGCGATCGGATTGATGACCCGCCCGTCGCGATCCATTCCTTCTGCTCCGCACGGCCGACCCGTACATTCGTCTTTGTGCGCCGCCCCAGGTTCTCGTGAAGATTGTTCCCGAGTTTGTGCGCATATCCAACAATCGAGAAACGGGCTTCCACAGCGTCGCCCAGCCGGGCCGCAGCGCTCTGTCACGTGGTTCTCACTGCAGCTGTAACAACACGCGTGTTGCCGCTGCGTCGCCTCTTCGGGTCGTAGCGATGCGGCACGTTGTGTTGGATGTATGCCCAAGAGACAATAAAATACATCAGTTTCATGATTAATGTATTATGCTTTTATGCTATAACTGCTACGGTCACTGAATATGAGATTAAGAGGAAACCTCATATGCACGTGTAGAAACATAAACACACTATTATAACCTTTTTTCATGTCTCACGGAAAAACTCATTAATATTAGATGACCATGTTTTCCTGGTCATGGACATTTGTTATGTCAATATTAATGGGAGCACATTGTCGTTTCAATATTGTGGATGGGTAGAACCAAGTAGTTGAGATACTACGAGATTAGTTTTGCTAAATAGTATCATCACAGATTAGTCGTTTTCTTTGCTTCCTTAGACCATGAGAATATTCAAAGATGCTTACCGTAAGGATTATTTTGGTATAGTCAAGTATCACACCGTAAACTGGGTGATAAAAAACCTAACACTAGGTGGTCATGAAAGTAATCATTCATTGTGATAGTTCAAGATTGGGAATTACTCCTCTAGTTAATAGAGAGATACATACAAGATCCACTCGGTGAAGTAGTATCGATAAATAAGTCTGCGCAGACAAGGACATGACACTAGTCATGAGGATACTATGTCACTGTAACGAGTAGAAGGAATCATACCGGATATCAGAAATAATGTGATAAGGTGATTAAAGAGTTTAATCACGGTCTTATCATCTATCTTGTCCCAAGGTATTGATTGGTATCGCAAAGTAATAGGAACTTACTTAATAACCAATAGTTTCATCAGTTTTCTTCGTACAACTTGTAGGAATCAATATGGACGTCCATGGTCCCAATGTTTATTATTGATTGGTAAATATGTTTTCCAATCGTGTCTACTAGTTATCGAACCTATAGGGGTCACAAACTTAAGGCGTCAAAGTACGTTGTTTGCATTGGATTGGTTCGGAGGAGAGTATGCTATCATTCGGGTAACTCCGACGTGATAGAATAAATATTCAAGAGAGATTACAGAGGACATAAGATGTCCAGAGATGTTGGAAGTATGTTTCTAACATCAATAGGTAATGGTTGATGTCATTATTATATCGCAGAAACAAGTCCGGTGTAAATCGGAGTTGTTTCGGGGAAGTTACCATAAGAGAGAAATAATGTCGGTGTAGGCAGAATGTTATATGGGATATAACGAAGGACATGAGATGTCCCAGGGTGTTAGACATATGTTTCTAACATTGTTATATAACATCGATGATTTTATCTATAGGGGTAACGTGGTTCCGGAAAAGTGTCGGGGGACTTTCCTTATATGGAAGAAGTGCCAGAAGGGGGCAGATGTCCCCCTATGGGCAAAACCTAATTTTAGGGAATGCCAGGTGGGGCCCATGATCTCAAAAAGTGCACGAGGTTTCCATAAGTATTTTTCCAGAATTTATTGGATAAATAAATGAGAGGTAAAAAGAAAACAAAAAGGAAAAAAGGAGGAGGTGGGATTGGACTCCACAAGGATGTCCAATCCGAACCCTCCTAGGAGGAGTGGTGCGGCCAAGGAGCGAGAGGGGAAACCAACATCTCCCTCTTTCACATGTCTCACTTTTGTCCCACTATATAATCTCCAACCCCTTCTCTGTTTTAGACACACAATTGAGCCTTTTGGCATCTCTCTTTCTCTAGAAGAATTAGAGGACTAATTAGAACTTCTAATTAGAGCACTTTAATTTATTAGAGATCTCTAATAATTAGAAGAAATAATTAGAGGTTCTAATTAGAGCACTTCTAATAGGATTAGAACCTCTCTAAAAATTAGAAAGACTCATTAGAGCCCTTCTAATTGGTTTAGAGATCTTCTAATCAAGATTGAGTCTCCTCTAATTGGATTAGAGCTTCTTCTATTTAGGCTGAGGTGATCCTCCCAATTATACCTAGCTCTAATCTCTCTCCCTCTCTCTACCATGTGTGGCGAACTTCTCCACCTCAATTGCAAACTTGTGGTTCCTAGTCTTGGACGGCGAAGCGCTCCAGGATTTTGACGGATGTATGTGTGCGAGCTCTCTGAGGGGTAACATGTGATACCCTCAATATGCTGGATCCAGAAGGTGGGATACGGGGAATCGGCAATAGTCCCACCGCTAGGCTTAGCCGTGGGACTCTTCATCAGGCATCACCGACATCATCATCGACACTACTTTCGTGCTTCGTGTCTGCAACAAATCAGATCTATCCACACCTTTACGTGCATAGTAGATCATGTGTGCTATGTAGGTCGATTTTTTTAAAATTCTACTACGTACACCAATAGTGGTATCAGAGCGGTCTATGCGTAGGTACATATACGATCTAGAGCTCCAGTGTGTGCGGGTATTGCATAAGTTTGTGAAAGTATGTTAGAAGCTCTCTAATATTCATATTGTTTATGATTTCTTCCCAATAATCATTGTTATTTTCTTTTCGATGGCATATCGAGATTTTTACGAACTTCTGGAAATCCTAGGACGTTCGAGTTGCCCCTGGCATATCTCGTCTAGTTTGAAGAAGTGCTTCAGTTGCTTTGGCTCTCTTTATAGTCGGTCTCGTAAGCAGCAGTATGGAAGGTGCATGTGGATTGGATCCACACGGGGGTCATGGTTATGAATAAGTTTAGATTGAGGCTCTAGACGTTTTCATAATGTCTGTGTTTCAATCACCCCCGCAATGTCAATCTAGCATCATGAACAATCATGCCTGATTTATTCATAGGCAGTAAATTGTTTACTGCGTAGAACCTACGGCCACATAAAATATGCAAACACAAGCGTTAGATCCATCTAACTTGTTTTTGCAGAGAATATGGTGTGATGTGGTATAGTCCATCATCATTCAAGAGTTGTATGAAATTCTATCCACTGTATTTATTTTGACACGGGAGTCAATTTAAAGCATGATGTCTAGGAATCATCTGATTGCTATATTTGGCCTACGTGCCCCATGCTTTCTTAGAGTATCTTGGAGATGGGAGAATGACATGGAGGTGACGATCAATAAACGATCCATGGAGCAAAGAAGGAGTTCTAAGACCATAATACGAAGAGGACCATACTACATCACTATTAAACTGCATGTGATGGTTAATCGTTTTATGCACTCTTTTGATTGCACGGTAGTTATGATTATTAGGGTGATTTCTCACTTGAAAAATATCAAGGTGATCATGCTCTTCCAAAGTATGCACCGTCAAACTGGTCTGGGTTCACGTTCATCACTTGTATCCAAGGGTCAACGTGTTCTTAGGACCTTATAGGAGGGTATGGATTGATCACTTGTATCCAAGCGTCAATACCATACAAGCATGAACAATAGTTGGTTGTCTTGACGTTCATGCATGATAGTCATGAGCTCGGAGCACAACATCGAAAGATGAACGAGAGTCAGATGAGATGTGATTGGCCAGTAGACCTACCCATTGGATTATGATTAGTCGTCAAGATGTATCCATCCTTATGATCATAAGTCCAATGGGAATCTCGAGTAGCTGAATATTTATATTGAGGAATATCGAATGGAAGTGCACATATTGGTTAAATATTTGGTCTTAACCAAGTGCAATTAATCATGATAACAACTAGGGTAATTTTCATAGATTGTTATAGAGTTGGCATCTATATCCAGCTACACATTTAGTTAGTTGATTGAGTTAGATATCTGGTTAAGAAAAACTTTATGAACTTGTTTCGTAATTTGAGG
Organism: Alopecurus myosuroides; assembly: GCA_028641055.1. NCBI lineage: Eukaryota > Viridiplantae > Streptophyta > Magnoliopsida > Poales > Poaceae > Alopecurus > Alopecurus myosuroides. The sequence goes on from CM054063.1 coordinate 156,266,112, forward strand.
AATGCCCTCAAAATGTCAAGGTAGAGTCCAATTGCAATATTTCGGTAGATTTGCTCAATGTATGTCAATGAGATTCATAACATGCATGGATTTAATCCAAAGATCATTGATTCCTATTAATCTTGTCTCCGTAAGAATATACCAATTGAAGCATTGTGAAGTTGTCAACGTTTCGAAGTGTGGCATACACTTGTTGACATAAGGACGGGTGTGTATAGTATTATACACACATGCAGGAAATTGAGATATATATGTCTATTAATAGACAAGGAGCTGAAAAGGTTATTTATATACAAACAAGATATGAGATATCTCAACAACTAGTTTTATGCAAGAGAAACAAAGATGAAATTTGGTGAATAAAACGTATGTGTACTAAGATTGGTACATACGAGGATTGGAGACATAGAATGTCCCAGTCTCCCAAGAAATTGGGCACCAGTGTTCGTATTGTTTTCTTCTCCGGTGAAAGCTCTAGGAGTTTTGTCATTATTAATGACTAAGGGAGAAGAAGGATAGTGAATGAATTTATTCATTACACTTTGGAATCCGGGAGAAAACTTATCATAAGTTAATGATGAGTAAATTATTCAATTTAAGAAAACAAGAGTGTCATGATTGACACACTGATAAAGTATCCCGGTACAACTGGTGTCATTCTTAATGTTGAATATATCTTCTCTGAGAGAGAGAAAACACCGAAATAGGGACAATTGAAAGTTTATGGCACAGAGTCTGATGAAACCAGATTAGGTTTATATTATTGATGTTCAAAACTGCTAGTACGTGTAGTTCTTGGGTATAGTGATTTAATCACAAGAATACCAGATCATATGCTCTTATGTGCAACATGATACAATAATTACTATGGCTTAAAAGGGCTAGCAAAGGTAAAGGGAATAATAGGTGATGGAGTAAGATTACTACATTCACCATATTTTCCTTAAGGATTTATTGTGAGTAGTGGCACTTGTTGCCTCTCTGGGTACATAAGTTTTGACTTATGGCCATGTGGATAGGATACAATGAATCTTGCATATAGACATCAATAATATTAAAAGCGCTAAGGATAAATGATTGGTAACAATCATTTATGTGACAAGATATATTCCTGACCTTGTCATGGAATTGAGTTACAAGGTTTAGCGAGCATCCAGAAAGTTGTGGAAATATTCTACAACTTTGATCACTAGGAACACTATAAGTTTATGCAGTGTCCAAGTGATATAATCCAACATTGTTCGATAGGATGGATTAAGGATGTTAAAATGCCATTAGATTTTTCATAAGTCATGCTTCAGAGACTAATACTTTACACTGAAAAATAAAGCCATCTCAATTTCATTTGTGATGTAAAGTATGAGGAGGAAGAAGTAATGCAACTGGGAAGCCATCAAGACCTAGAGAACAAGCATATCAAGGTGGCAGTAGAGGTAGAAGAGGCAGAGGAAGGAATGGTGCAACCACAAGAGCTACAGTACAACCCGAGAAAGGTGGCAGTAGTAGAGGTGGAAGAAGAGGAAAAAGAACTGAAGAAACTAGTACAAATGCAGTTGCACAAGATAAACCTCCCCAATTAAGAAGAAGGAGAGGCTATAACACTTTTCCTGGCAGTGCTTGCTACGTACTCGTTGGTGATGGGGGGCAAACTGGAGCAATAAATTTACTAGATCACAATGCTGAATTGGTTCCTGGTCTCAATTTGCAAGAATTTCCTCCAAGTCAAAATGCATCACTAACTGATGCCATACGAGTTCATGTTGTTGTGTCCCATACCTCAATGTTTATGTAATCCATGATATATTGTTCCTTATGACCTTGTACTTCAGGACCTGGTACTTGTAGTTCATGTTGCCATGTGCTTTTGCTACATTTCTTGACCTGGTACTTTAGAATTATGTGTGCAATGCAATCTTATCTAATTATGTGTCGGTGCAAGCTTATATATTTGCATTGCAAGCTTGTCTAAATTATGTGCCAGTGCAAGCTTATATCTTGCATTGGATGCTTATTTTTGTGCATTGAAAGCTTATTCGAATTGTAGCAAATATTCTCTCCAAATAGTACACAAGCTCATTTATGTGCACTACACAAGCTCATGTGCACAATGCATATATTAGTTGTCCAAATTAAAGTTTATTTATATTCAAATCAATACATTCTAGTATATATATCTACTTTCCAAATATATGCTAAATTTTATCATATATTATGTCCAAATTATAGTTTATTTCTAACCAAATCAATAAATTCTAGTATATATATTTACTTTCGAAATATATGCTAAATTGTAGCATATATTATGTCCAATAAAATAAGTATATTTAACCATATATGTTCTATCCAAAATTCATCATTAAATTCAGATTTCATTCAAATTTGAATTTATACTCAACATGAACACGCATACATGTCACTCAACAACATATTCAGTATACAACATGGATACATGAGTACGCAACAATTCCATTCAAATATTACACAACTGATCAAAGAAAACCCCTAATCACTAGAGCAATACATGCATAGATCACTACACAAGCAGTTGTGATTTTTGTGCATGTTTATCTTCTCCTCCTTCTATCTCTCCAACTCAATTTCCACTTCAGAAATCTTTGTCAGCAGCTTCACATTCTCTTCTTCTACATACCATTGATTTCTCCTTCTCGCATACTGGTTCTGGTACTAGAAGTGATCAGCACCAACATTCTGCAATTGGCCTAGAAAAATTTCATTTCCAACCAAAACGGGGCCGGAGCCTACCATCTCAACCTGCAACCAAATTACAGCCTGAGATGCATCGAGTTACCTACGGAGCAATGCCACCCACAGTACGTGGTGTCACCATCACCATTGGATTCTAGTACACCTCTCTTGTCACCTTCGCCTAACTCTCGACCTTGCCGCTCCTTCTTCCGCCACCATCTCTGAGACTATTCGCGATTCGATTCGAGTCCATCAGTGAACCTCCAAGTGATGCCTGCAAGTGCATAGGGTTGTTGTAGCTAGTTTCCAAATAAGAGTATCAAACCACGATAAAGCTATGGAAATGGTCATCTAGGCTTAGCTTTGATCACCTATTCTCGTTAGTGCTCTGCAAATTATCTAAAGACTAAGAGAAACAGTAAATAGTGACTAAAAATAAAGTAGTATATAAAGGATTGTAAATAAAATAGTAAGTAAACTAACAGCAAAATAAATAGAACAGACTAATGGATGGTTGATTGATTGAAAATACAATAGGGATAGAAGCGTTCTTGGGAAGGGCGGTTCTACCACTAGCATTCTTCTGAATTGATTAGGCGTGCATAATGTTTTCATTCGAATAATTTGTGAGGGTGGAGCACCGTATATTAGTGTGCCATGATGCCTCGATTAACACACTACTCACAACCACCACGTAGCCTAGATGATAAGCGATACGCCTACTGGCACTAGTGATTAAGGGTCTCCCCGTGGAGGTGGTATTGGTACGGTGAGTTCTCCGTTGATCCCATGTTGGAGATTGGCGCGGAAGGAGGAGTGACTTTCTGTCCTGTCATACTCACTCGTCAGTCGTCCTCAAACCAACCCAAACAACCCGTCATGGCTCCATGGTACAATATTGGTGCGGTCGACTTCACACAATACCATGGGGATTATTATCACAAACTAGTCAATAGAAAACATTGCATATTTATTTCAATTCATAATAGTACTAGGGTTTCCCCATCTCCCCAAGAACTAATGGAACTACTCACACGTGAAGGCAATAAACATCATAATGGTTGTATTGAAAACGTAGAATGAATGTATGGATGAATACACGTGCAAATCCACAACTAGATGTTCTAGAATTACGGTGAGATGGGATGAAGATGATATCACGTAGATGTAGATTGTCGTGATGGCGATGGAGATCCATACGGAGGCCTTCACAGTGATGGAATGATGTAGACGGATTCACTTCTGCGAATTCCCCCTCCGGACACCTTCCGGAGGCTAGAGTTTGGTGTATTTTCGAGGTTTTGCATCTGGTGGCTTCTTCTCTCTTCAACTCTATAAACTTGTGGCCGATTTGTCGTCGAAACAGGTTAAAACGTACCTCGGTATGGTGAGTGGTACGGTCGATACTCACCGTACGGGGGCCGTTATCTGTTACCTACTTAAACTGGTACGGTCGGTGTTTCCGTTTCGCCCTCCGTACCGAGTGATTCTGTTTGGTACGGTCAAGGTGTTCATACTGCGACCTTATCTGTGGGTACTTCCTTGTTTGCTCCCATAACACATCTGGTACGGTGGCCGGTACGGTCGTAATTGACCGTATCATGCTCATTAAATGGCCTTCTGCCTCTCCTTTTACTTTTGCGAATTTGTACTTCCTTGGAATGACCTTAATTGTTGTGATCTTCTCATATTACGCCCAATTGCGCTCCTTTATGCCTTGTATGAAATATCTCGTTGGTATTTCAATAATCTGCATACGCAGACATAAATGATGCACTTTGGCATGGTAAAATATCAAATTCGCTATCTAGTTATTAATAAAACATTAAATATAGCACCCAAAATGCATGCATCACCAAAGCTACCCTATCCTACCTCCCTTGTTTCTATCTCCGCCTTGGCCGCGAATTGTCAATCTATGACACCACTGCTCGCGTCTGCCACCGGGAGAAAATCTTAGGGTTTCTATTCGGGATTCGTGATTGGGGAATTGTGGAGGGTTCTATACTGAACTATTTAAATTATGCAAGGATTTTTATGCAAATTTACCATCCGAGGTGTGTGTCCGTTGCCAGCATGGCGTCACACGTGTCCGCACAAGAGCCACTATCAACCGAATCCAATACACATCGTTAGTTGTAGGACGACGGGATCACATTTTGCAAGTTACATGACTAATTTGCACGTCGAGCGCAAGTTGTGGTTGCTGAAGATATGCCCTAGAGACAATATTATTTAGTTATTATTTTCTATCCAAGTTCATTATTAAGTTTATGTCTTTGTGCTGCAACCACTATAGTACTTAAATAGTGAGTGTTCAAAGGAAAACCTTTGTGAGGGTGTGAAGACATGAACAAACAAGTGTTCCTAATCTTGTCTCTAAAATTATCTTATGTATTGCGACTTTGCGAGATGATCACGTTTTCCTAATCAGGGACTTTGATGAAGTCTAGAAAAACATAAGGGTATTTTGTTAGGGTAACAATAGTATTGTGATATGTGCAGGAATTTAATATTTCTGTCTTACGCAGCAAACATGATCTACTAAGGAGGTATAAGCGACTATAGATCTGTACCGTTAGAACATGGAGCACCAAAGCTGTGTTGATTACGATGTCGGCGATGCCTGATGAAGATTAGCATGGATAATCGTAGTGGTGGGACTGTTGCCGTCTCTCTGTATCGAACCTTCTAATTCCATCAGAGTGAGGGTCTCACTTGTTACCTGTCTGAGAGCTCGCACACGTACGTCCATCAAAGTCCTGCAGTGATTTGTCGTCCAAAACTAAGAACTACAGGAACACATTGAGGTGGAGATATACCAACACAAGGGGAGAGAGAGACAGATTAGAGCTAGATCTAATCGGGAGAGGACACCTCAAAACTCTAATTAGAAGAAGCTCTAGTTCAATTAGGAGGCTCTAATTTAGTGAGAGAAAAAGGCACGAGGCCAATTGATCTGTTAGATACCATGTGGATGGGCGTCTATTTATATTGGGGAGAGGGAGGGACTTTCATTGGGGAGGATTTCCCCTCCCAATCCGCACCACCAAAGGAGGTGCCGCGTTGAGCCCCTCCCCCAACTCGGATTGGACTCCTAGTACAACTAGGAGTCCCTTCCTTCTAGGGGCGAGTCCTCTCCCTCCTTTTCTTTTCATTTCTTTCCCTTCAGTCTTTACATTTTCTCTTCGAAACCAAATAATGAAGGAGCAGGGGGTTAGTGCGCCTCACCCGGGAGGGACAAGGGCCCATGCGGTTGGCCATCTGGCGCAACCCTAGGTCTGTCCCCTGTCCGACACGCCCCCCTTCTCGATTTTTGCTCAAATCTTATCCGGAACCCTATAGACCCTATAGATAAAAATAATCAACCTTATCTAGTGATGTCAAATAAATATTTCTAACATCCTGAGACATCTCATGTTCTCTGTAATCTCTCTGAAATACTTCTATCTCACCGGAATCCGGATGATACCCGCTCTCTTCTCCGGACCAACCAGTGTGAACAACTGACTTTGAAACCTTAAGTGTGTGACCCCTAAAGGTTCGATAACTAGTAGACATGGCCGTAAAACGCTTTTCCCAATCAATAATCTATATGGGGACCATAGATGTCCATATGGACTCCTACAAGTTATATGAAGGAACTTTGCTAAACCTGCTGGTTATTAATTAAGTTCTCATTAATTCTCGATACCAATAAATACCTTGAGACAAGAGGAATGATAAGACCGTGATTAAACTATTTAATTACTATATTACATTATTCTTGATGTCAAGTATGATTCCTTTACTCGTTACCATGTTATGGTATCCCCATGATCTACATCATGCCTTTGTCTGCGTAGACTAGTTTAATGGGTACTATCACACTGAGTGGATCCTAGATGTATCTATTTATTATCTAGAGGAGTAATTCCCAGTCTTGAACTATCACGATGAAATGCACTCATTTGGGAATACCAAGTAATAGCCTTTTTATCACCCAACTTATGGTGTGATACTTGACTACACAAAAGTAATCTTTCCACAGAACATCGCCGTATATTCTCATGGTCAAAGGTAATAAATAAAAGAACAATGTTGTGATGATACTATTTATAGCAATGCTAAAAACAAATCTCGTAGTATCTCAACTACTTGGTCTTCCTAGCCTCAATGTTGAAACAACAATGTGCTATCATTAATATTGACAAAGGAAATGTCCATGACCAGAAAAATGTGGTCATCTAATATTAATATTTTTTCTAATATACTTGATAAAGGTTTATAATGATGTGTTTATGTTTCTACACTTGTGTATGGGGTTTCCTCCGAATCTCATATTCAGTGTCCATATCAGTTATAGCATAAAAACATAATACATTAATCATGAGACGGGTGTGTTTTATTGTCTCTTGGGAAATCCAACAAATAATACCGAACCAACCCAAGTATATGATCTATGAGACAAATTAATGTTTTAATTGCATTAGCAAAATGAGTATAAAGTTTTCATTAGATAAGATTCCTATACTATAAAAATATCTAGATACCACCTATTCAGCATTTATACTGTGGGTGTCTTCAACCATCTACCATAACAGGACATCATAACATTGACATCTGGGTATGACATAGAGTATGTAATGGAACTGAGATCATTTAAGAGCAGTACTCACCTCCTACAGATGATGGAGAGATACTTCCTCTAGGCCTTCTCAGTATCACCAATGTCAACCAATCGTCTGGCGAGATAAAGTGTGATTTATCATTTATCAGAAGGACATCGGAGATATGTTTAAGAAATGAGAATGTTATCTGTATGAGTTTTTATGTGTTATGATCGAAGCGTTTGATCAGATTAGAGCACATTATCTCATCCCGTGATAACGTTGGTATCATGTAGTTGAGGGGATAAGCGTAATGAGTAACTTAAGATTCCTTCGTCATTCATGGTCACACAGGAGCCATCATGGCCATTCATGGCTCCATGTTCGTTATTGTTTGGTAAGTTCCTGAAAATGTCTGTGTGTTGCTGAACCTTTACGAGTCACACATTTAAGATGTTTCAACCTTTAATTGAGAGTGTTATAGTAGGATAAGTGGTTTTGAGAAAGTTCGGAGTCATTCCGATGCATGGGAATTAATCCGGAGTCATTCTAGGTGTCTCGATGAGGTTATTATGAGAGAGAAATAATGTCGGAAGAGGACATGAGATGTCCTAGGATATTAGAAATATGTTTCATACATCAGTGGATAAGGTCAATGATTTTATCTATATGGTATATAGGGTTCCAGATGAGTTTCAGAGAAAACCCGATATGTGTGTGTGTTGGGGGGGGGGGGGTTGCCGGAGGGGTAGAATTGCCCCAGGCTTGCACCCCATTATTTGAGCAGCTGCCATGTGGGCCCAAGGGCCACACATGAGGTGTAACACCTCCCCCATGAAATTCCTTGTTTGAATTTTAGAGAGAAAAGAAAAGGTAAAAATTAAAAGGAACAAATAAGGAAGAAAAAATGGAATTGGGCTAGGGAAGGGGTGGGGCTAGCCTTGCTACCCCCCCCCAAACCGACATGGCCCCTTTGGCAGGTGCCCCAAGCAGCCTACTACATATAGCCACAACCTTCCCTCATCGAGGAACACACCAATTGGTCTCATGCCTATTCTTTCTCTCTCTAGTTGATTAGAGCCTCTTCTAGTAAGATTTTTGAGGTGTCCTCTCCCAACTAGACTTAGAACTTATCTCTCTCATGTGTTGAGAACACATGTCTCATATAGATCTAGTCCAGTTGACTAGATGAAGAGGATGTGACATCAACAATCCCCATGGTGAGGTACCTGGGGTTTCATAAGGAAAAATACGTTGGTGGACTACTCGACTTGACGGGTTACTGCCCGCTGGATATTTATTCCGATGAGGTGAAAAAGAGGTTACAGGGGTGCAGCACAGATTGAGTCTAGCGCAGCTATGAATCTAGGGTTGCTTGATTTGTCGTGACCCTTTCCCGTGCTTTGCTTCGTATAGGTAGCTGGGTCTCGGCGGCCGTACAAGAATATGACTCAATTCCTAGTCGGTACTACTTTTTCCTAACTCCTTGATCAAATCTTTACTTTTTCTACTTCCACGTGGGCTTTCGTAGCAGGCCTCAATGTAGCTATCCGAAGGCCTGTCTAAGATACCTCCATATGGGCCGCACTGGGTAGGCCTATTGTGGGGGTCTCTCAGGTACCCCCACGTCATTAGATCTACCCCCAAAACTCTGCCGAAGGGTTGTTTCTCTCTTCGTTAGCGCCGAGTCCTGGACGGTGGAGCGCTGGAGGGTTGACGCAAATGGATGCGTGGATATTATAAGAGGTATTACATGTGTGATCCTTGACGAGGGAGCTAGTGACATATTTACAGTTAGGCCTAGCTGTGAGGATCTACGATTGTTCAGAATTTACTACATCTACATTGTTCTTCCACTGCTAGTGAGTCGTAGTACTAGATCAATGCATGTATGGGGATGCGTTGTTATCTTCATAGTGATCTTGGCGGTTACGTTGGACGGAAAATTTCAAATTCCAGCACAGGCAACCTAGTAGTGGTACCACGCGTAGGGTTGAAATCGGAATGGAAACAAAAGGAAACATGCACTATCATTTCTGTTTCTCTTGCCGAAATCAAAACGAAATTGAAAACCCCGAAAACAAATACGAAATCGAAATTCCTCGAGAATACACATGGAACGGATACAGGAAAAATTCTACATGAAAGCAAAAAAATTATCGGAACATAATAGTTATATAATATGTTGGTTCATCCACTAAAAGACTCATATAAATAAGTAGCTAACAAGACATATAATTGGTAACAACCTCGACCAGCGACCGTTTAATATGAAGTATCACCCACATAGTTTAATCTAGGCGTGTGATCACATAATGCACGTATGCAATTAGATTAATTAGGATTTAATATTAATGGATAATGAACCTAACTAGCTGTCAAGTCTTCTTAGTTAGGTTCATGGCCGGGGGTGTCATATACCTGCTGATAGAACCGTGGGTGGAAACTTGGGAGAGTGGAAACGAGGACACGGATTTACCCAGGTTTGGTTCGTCGCAACTATGGCGGTGTTCCTACTCCTGCAATCTCACTAAATCAGGGCTAAATCCTGAAGTATACAAAGTATAATGTGAGTATGGTTTGGCTAACTCGGCGAGGGTGAACTTCTCGGCGAGTTGGCTTCTAGCATTTCGAACTCTTGTTCTCTGTCAATTTGCTCTCGTCCGGCTTTATATAGATAGCCGGACTAGTTCTTACAGGAAGGAAACCTAGAAGACTACGAAAAGTACCCTATTCTTGGAAAGTAAGGCATCCGGCTTCTTCTCCAAGCCGGACCACGTATTGGGTCGTGATTCGGGTTCTTCTAGACTCCGGTTCTTGTGCATCAGCTTACTCGGACGCCCAATAGACCTTACTCCATTGCCTACGAGACACCCTGGCAATCTGGCCTTTGGCCAATGCCGGATATACCCCTAGTTAGCATATATCCGACAGTAGCCCCCAAGGAGAGTTAAGACTTCACTTTTGCCAGTCTTCTTCAATTTGCATGCTTTCCAGAAAAGTCGGCACTTCAGTCTTTAATCTTCTTCTTGAAACTTTTATGCCAAACTCGGTTTTCCGAAATCCGGCATTTCTTCCACAAGCCTTCGCTGAGAAGGAACTTGTGACGTAAGTGGTAAAATCATGCTGGCATCACGACCGCTTATCTTCAGTCAAAGACTGAAAACGAATGCCTACCAGATTTGGCGCGAGAAACGAGGAGATAGCCATTATCACCCCATCCCCTTGTATCCCGGATTTTACTGCGTGACACGTGTCGGGCATCTAACGGCTAAAATAGTTGTTGGAACAAATCTCGGAGAAACGGCTATAAATACTGCCTCGACCCCTCTGTTTCACTCCTTCCCCATTCACGCGATTCACCCGAGATAGTTTCCAGAGCTCTTGCGCGCTCGCACTTGCGAGAGAGAGAAAGAGCAAAGAACCTCACTGGAGACCTCACCATCGGCGGCCTGAGCTCGAACTTGCGGTCGCGCCACCACCAAATGGCCACCGAAATCCCTTCTCGCACACCTGATACGTCTCCAACATATCTATAATTTCTGATGCTCCATGATAATATTATGCCAATTGCTACATGTTTTCTCCCTTCTTTATGTCATTTTTACATGGTTTCCGGGACTAACATATTAACAAGATGCCAAGTGTCAGTTCCATGTTTTCTGCTGTTTTTGGTTTCAGAAAAGTTGTTCTAGAAATATGTAAGGTCCGCCCCAGAACCTCTGTTCAAGGACACCTTCGATATGCATACATTCACGATCCTAGGAAATTTAGTTGTGAACAACATATCAAGTTGGTACACAGATACAATCCGTTACACGGTTGCATAAACACTTACAAAAGGGACATGGTCACATGACCAGGTCTACACAACTGCCACGCAGGGCAAACACACAACACACACAGCGGAAGACTAACACACACAAACGTAGTAGAGCCCAAGTCACGCCTTTACCTACAGGCTGCTGACCGGGAGACGATCCTAGTTCGCAAAGCCATCAGCTCCGTACTCCTCCTCGTAGATCTCCTTCTCAGACTCCTTCTCAATATCTGGCAAGTTGATACCAGGGATGAAACCAATATGAGTACATTTGAATGTACTCAGCAAGACATCCATCATGTAACTTACCAAATGCAGGTATGCTTATATGGTGTAATAGGTAGGCTATAAATAGGGTTCACTATCAATGATATATGAAAGATATATCATAGTTGATTTTTTTAAAATCTATGTATCTTCGTTGAAGATGATACTTCAAAAGAAAATAATATAGTTTTATTTCTCTTGTAGATATCACATGTACAAGAGGTTTTATAAACTCATTTTGTAAAAGAAGGTTTTCTCTTTGCAAAACTTCTTGTAAAACAACTTGTGGCTTTTCATCATCGGTACCTCCACGGTACGAGATTTTCCTCCTTTCCGAACTTCACAAGTCCAACTCCCTTTTTGAAAACTCCTTTTTGAAAACATTCACACAAAGCTAGCTACATGGCCATTCAACTGTCCATATCCGAGGACGCGGCTACTTCGAAATAGTTGTACTCTGCAGAGGTGTACATATCCACCAGATCCAGTACACCCGCCGTGAACAACCACGGACTGTAACAACAGTATGTAAACATCGGATAACTGATCCTAACTATCCACTATGATCAAGCTAGAATATGACTATCTCTTCAATTGAGTTTGTTCTCCCCGGCACCATGTCACACATCGCCATGACAGGAGACCCAACTGTCGCGACCGGAGGATAAATTAATCCCACATGTTTTATGTCGCAAGATTGAGCGTTTTGACGACATTCGGTTTGAGGGCACGATGACCCTTATAGCAATTTGAGTTAGAACACACACTAACAAGAACAAACTTCCAGTTAAGCCCCGTGCCCATGTTGGGGTAGGGTGGCAGTACGGTAAAGGTTGTCCGGCGAAGACTAGGTTATGTGTCATTTTTGCAAAACACCATTTTCCCAAAAATGACCGCTTCCACATTCCTACGGTGAATAAGGCTTCGCCTTTCCACCGGGTTTTCCATAAAGCCTTTGTTTTGTAAAAACATAGTTTTAGGGTGTCCACTTAGGGACTAGTATTTGTGATGGTAATAAATACCATATGGTGGCTATGGGCTTGGTAACACCAAGTATCAACTACTGGCATAGTATATATATAATAGTAGTAGTAGTATTCACTCAAAAATAGTTTTTGGAAATCAAAGTTTTTGTAAAACTTTTCAGAAGTAAAAACATGCATGATATATAATGATAAGTGTATTATAACATCAAGCATCAGGATGGCTTGCCTTAAATCCCTTAATGTCCCTGGCCTTGAAGTAACTTGAACTTGACGCACAGCTCCACAACTGCTTCTTCTTCTTCATTTTCTAGCGTCGTAAAAGAATAAAAGACAAACTCTCAGCTCTAAGGACCAAACAACTAAACTTAAACAACACATACATCAAGCAAATGTACAATAGCGCAAACTCACAAACGTTATCGAGAAAACTGCCTCACATACTCTCAGGGTACAAAACTATCGTCAGACAAACATATGGTTTAGAAAACCATATCCCACATCTTACATACCCTATATGGAGTGGGTGCACCATTCTCATAATAAGATATTTAAGAACCTAAAAGTATAGCTTGTGGGTGCAAAAGGTGAGGTTACTAAAATACTAACAATCAATCAAAGCAATACCCATGGAAGTGGGTAGTAACAACACACAAGAAATCATCACCAAACAAGTTCATGATTAAACTAATGCTTAGATATCAAGATGCTACTCATCACAACAACAATACTAGCACAACAAACAACATGAGTATAATACTCATGCTAAGGCAATCACTCAGACAATTTCCAAACAGCAAACAATCACATCACAGATGAATAGACTTTATTGACTAGGCTAATGTCTACTCAAAGTTAAGGAATCCATCAATCATGAAAATATAACAAACAACCAGTAGCTAAAATCAATGATGTCAAGTCATAAAAATAATCTAAAACACAATCATCACTCAAGATAATACTCCTATCAAATAAGCATAAAAACATGATTGCATTTAGCGTACTAGTATGGGAAATTCTACACAAGCATGCTATAAGGAATACTTATAATCTACAACTATGGCACAAGCAACTCAAGGTGTCATGGCATCAAAACAGAAGTAATAACTTCCTAAATATGCTAGAATAAACCACACACTCATAAAATAAAAGATCACAACACTAGAGCAAAACCACAATTCCTAGTGGTGACACTAGTTCAACACTAGAGAAGCAACAATGTTATAATGATGCTTAACTCTAAACAAGCAAGTCATGAACATAAATATACCTACTAACAGTACACAAATATTACACATGCTAGTAAGAACAATCATCAAAATAATTCTATGAAACAACCATTTAACATGTATAAACCAATTCTAGTAATACATGTTTTTCTAATTTATTACATAGCAAGCAAACAAGGTATAAATAGGAAACATTTCTTAAACATACTAGTATTTACAAAGAAGAAATAAACCTTTCACTTGCATAAGTGAAACAAACAATTTATTTTCCTTGATAGAAAATAACAAACAACCATATAATAAAAACATGTTATTAACACACACACATATGGTTGGGGATTTTTATCCTCAAACAAAATGCAATGGGACCAGTGGGTTATGGGCCCACTAATACCAAGGCAAAAGAGGTACTAAGCCTCTGGTTACTCATGGCAAAAATTATTATACAAGAATAAATAAAACAAGGCTATTCATTCTAGTGAAACAATACTAGGGAATCAAATAACAGAACTTACACATGCTTCGCTACAAAAGAACATGCAAGCTAACAGAGGTAATAACTTTAAAATAACAGTACCAAAATGGTACTGGATCCATTTCTAGCATAGCCTAAACTTATTCAATCAAGTACACAAAGATCTAGCTCACACAACAATTCCAAAAAATAAAACTAGAAAGTAACCAATGCTAGTTCCATTTTTATTCTATTTTCATAACATGCACACACTTGCTAAGGTAGCTAAAATGCAAGAAAACAACCTAATAACAAGTGACACAAACTCTACACATGCTAGGAAACAATATCTAAACAATCACACATTTTATTTCAATCAAAAACACACTTAAAAACAAAAACAGAAAAGTGTTGTTTTCTAGATCTGTCCACCAAAAATAATCTAGGGCTCCAAAAATTAATCTAAGCCAGGACTACATAGATCTAGTCAATATCAAACTCATCCAGTTGGATTTACTTCAAAATGCATTTTTAAATTTATTCTAAAAATCACAGAAGAGCCTACTGGTCTTTTACCAAAATAGGTGGCATTTCCATTTGGTAGCTCACCTTGATTTGAGGCCAAGTGCTATGGATAGATCTGCTCAAAATATATCCAGAACATTTTAGTTTGTCCATTTTAGTTATATATTTTAAAAGTTATGTTCCAAACATTCTCACAGACACTCTGTGCCAAAACAGTCATTGTGGTCAAAAGAACAGTCCAATATTAGATCTACAAATTTTACATGGTTAGGAACTCATATAGTTAGGTCCATGATTTTTAGTAGATTTTATTTTGCACTTTTAGTATTTTTCCCAGATCCAAAGTAAACATGCTCAAACTGCTCAGATTCAAAAAGAAAAAGGGAAAGCACTCCACGAGCCGGCTTTGCCAGCGCGCGGCCCAACTAAGCGCGAGCGCAGCCCAGCGCACTGCACACGCATGCAGCCTGAGCGGGAAAGTGCGCAGTTCAAGCGCGGCCGTCGATCTCAGATCGGGCGGTCGCGCTGCGTTCTTCTACCTCCCTCCCCTCTCTCTCTCTTCCGACGCAACGGAGAGGCTCACCGTGGGGCGATGGAAAAAGTGCGGAGCGGTGTCGGGGAAGTTCCACGGGTTGAGGGGCATCACGAGGTGTGGTCGGTGGCGTCCGGCGTGGCTCCAGGCGGTGACGCTCGGCCGGTGCCCGTGGCGGCGACCACGGACGGCGTCGGCGTTTCTGCGGGGCAGAGGCCAAGCAAAAAGGTCAGAGCGGGTCAAGGAGGGATGGGGACTTTGTCCAGGGCAGTGAGGAGGGGTGGGAAGGAGGGGATCGTGCATCTCGACCTCGAGGCCTAGCACGGTCACCGGCGGCGGGCACGAGCTCGTGAGGCCTCCAGGGGCTCTGGATCTGCCTCACTTCGACTTGGGAGAGTTGTGAGGATGTGGGGGAGCAGTGTGGCGCAAGGAGCTAACTCTAGATGCTTTGTACCCGTGGGAACTAAGGGCAAGGGCAGATGGGCTCTCGGGTGCATGCCAAGGAATGGCATGAGCTAGCCAGGGGGGTTTTTAGTCATCTCCTTTCGTGCTCTGGGTGTCCTAGTCATAGCCCACGATGGGGCAAGTTCAAGGGTGGCCTTTGGAAGCAAGGGGAGGGCAGGGGCAAGTCAAATGGGTCAATGGCATGGGCTGCCCATACCTGCCACATCACCCTCTTCTCTCTCAAGATATCTTCACCTACAAGGCTTCTAGAAACAATCTAAAACATCCTGGCTCGAGTAGGTACAGTGGTCAACACACTGGGCATGGTTACACTTCCAAATTTGCAAAGAAAGTTTTCTAAGTGTTGGAAACAGATGAAAAGTTCAAAAAGATGAGTTTGTTTTCAAGGTTCAAATGCTTTCCAAAATTTGTTTTCAAAGTATGGACTTGTTAACCATGTTATAAACTCCCAGAAACATCTTTTGAAAACAAATTTGAAATAATTTAAGGCCATGAAAACAATGTGGAAAAAGGTATACTTTCTGTTTTTATCTGTTTTTCAAAAATGCCATTTTCTGTCTTAATTTTATACCACAAAAACAACAAGCAAAAGATAACTTTTAATAACCCAAAAATAAAAGTAATCTTATGGGTTTGTAGCACATATATCAAGGATTAATTGAAAGTCAAGAAAACAAAAAATAACATTTTATAGCCTAGTGAAAACAAGGGTAGAAAACATGTACTTGGCTATATTTTCAGGAATTGTTTTCTATACAAAACTTAAAAGAAAACCTTCATAAATCAATTTAAAACTTTGTTTCCTTGGACCCAACAAAGGTAAAAGTTGATCTTAAGATGCAAAAAAGAATGGTCCAAGTCTTGGAATAAAAATCCACTCAAGTAATATTAGGAAAACATCAGGGAAAAATATCAGGAAAAATAATAGGAATGTTTTCAGAATCATTTGGTATTTGTTTTATAAAGAAACAAAACTTGCATTGCAAATGTGATTAAGATCATAAACACATGTTAGTTCAAACAATCGTGTTGTCCTAAAAAAAATTGTTGGCCCTAATTTTTGTCTTCTTAAGCACAGTATAAGAATCCAAAAACTGGGGTGTGACAAAATATTCTCGTAATTGGACCCCACAAAGCCCGAAGTGCCTATTTTCCCCGGAAGCATCCAGAAGACCGAACAGGAGACGAAGAGGAGCATCAGGGGGCCCACACCATGGGGTGGCGTACCCCCCTTGGCCGCGCCACGGGGTGGTGTGGGACCCCTAGGGCTCCACCGCCTCTGCCCTTTCGCTTATTTATTCCCCCAGGATGGAAAACCCTAGATACCTGATAAAAAAAACCTGAAAAGTTCCGCAGCCGCCGTCACCGTCAACCCTAGATCAGGGGGGTTCTGAAGGTGTCTCCGGCACCCTGCTAGAGAGGAGATCATCACCAGAGGCCTCTCCATCACCATGCCTGCCTCCGGAGTGATGTGTGAGTAGTTAATCCTTGGACTACGGGTCCATAGCAGTAGCTAGATGGTTGTCTTCTCCTCTTATGCCTCCATGTTTAGATCTCGTGAGCTGCCTAACACGATCAAGATTGATCTTATGTAACTCTATGTGCTGTGTTTGCTGGGATCCGATGAACATTGAACTTATGCAAAGTAGATTATAGTCTTTATTGCATATGTTATTTGTGATCTTGCATGCTTTCCATTGCTAGTGGTTGCTCTGGCCAAGTAGTTGCTAGTGACTCCAAGAGGGAGTATTTATGCTCAATAGTGGGTTCATGCCTCCTTTTTTCCTTGATCGAGTGACAGAAACGTGAAGGTGGAGGATGTGTTGTTGCCACTAGGGAGAAAACAGCAATGAGAGTGCCTGCATGTACAATCATTGCTTACATTACACTATTTGTTTAATGCAGTTATCTGTTGCTTGCAACTTAATACCTAAGGGGGTTCGGATGATAACCTGAGGGTGGATTATTAGTCATAGATGCAGTTGGATTACGGTCTATGTATATTGTTGTAATGCCCGCACTAAATATCATAGTAGTCATCATGTCATGAATGTGCACTATGGTGCAACCTTTATTTATCAATTGCCCAGCAGTAATTTGTTCACCCAGCATGCTATCTTTTATGGAGAGACACCACTAGTGAACCTATGAACCCCGGTCCATTTTCTTATACTGTTAAACAAGCCACCACAATTTCCTGATTTCTTTACTTACTGCAAGCATACATTATTTTCCACACTATACGTCTAATCTTTGTTTTCAGCAAGACCGGGGAGATTGACAACCTCACTGTACCCTTGGGACAAAGTATTTTGGTTGTGTTGTGTGCAGGTTCCACGTTGTTGCTGACACCGGTGAGCGATCACCACCGTTAGTGGCATCAACCTTCCGAAGGTCCTCTTTCTCCTACTGGATTGATAACCTTGGTTGTTAACTAAGGGGAAAAATCCTACCGCTGTGCTCATCACACCCTCCTCTTGGGATATCCCAATGAGTGCAAGATCTGCACCATCAAGGACTTTTTCTGGCGCCGTTGCCGGGGACAAGGAAGTCTTCTGGCAAGGGGAGTCTCTCACTCTCAACCTCTTTATTTTGTTTGTTGTCTTGTTTTTATTTTTTTTGTTTTTCTTCTCTTTATCAAAAACACACAAAAAAATAGTTTACTTTAGAGATGTTATTTATTTGCTTGCTTTTATTTTTCTAAAATGAGTTCCTTTGAAAATACTAAGTTGTGTGACTTCACTAGCACAAACAACAATGATTTTATTTGCACACCTATTGCTCGATCTGCTCCTACTGCTGCTTTCTATGAAATTAAACCTGCTTTATTAAACCTTGTTATGGAAGAGCAATTTTCTGGTGTTAGTACTGATCATGCTGCGTCCCACCTTAATAATTTTGTTGAACTATGTGTGATGCAAAAATATAAAGATGTGGATGGATATATTATTAAACTGAAATGATTCCCTTTCTCTTTGAGAGGAAGAGCTAAAGAATGGTTGCTATCTTTGCCTAGAAATAGTATTGATTCATGGACTAACTGTAGAGATGCTTTCATTGGAAAATATTATCCTCCTGCTAAGATTATATCCCTGAGAAGTGACATAATAAATTTTAAACAATTTGATAATGAACATGTTTCTAAAGCTTGGGAAAGAATGAAAACTATGGTGAAGAATTGTCCCACTCATGGACTGACTACTTGGATGATTATACAAACCTTTTATGCAGGAATAAATTTCTCCTCAAGGAATCTATTGGATTCAGCTACTGGAGGTACCTTTATGTCCATCACTTTGGGCAATGCAACAAAGCTTCTTGATGATATGATGATAAATTATTCAGAGTGGCACACTAACAAAGCTCCAGAAGGTAAGAAGGTAAATTTTGTTGAGGAAAACTCCTCTTTGAGTGAAAGGCTTGATGATATTATGTCTATGCTTTTTAATGGTAAAGCTCAAGTTGATCCAAATAATGTTCCTTTAGCCTCTTTGGTTGCTCAAGAAGAGCATGTTGATGTGAACTTTATTAGAAATAATAATTTTAACAACAATGCTTATAGAAATAATTTTGGTGGAAACAATTACAAGCCCTATCCTCCTAATAATGGTTATGGTAGTTCTTATGGAAATTCCTACAATAACAATAAAAGCTCTACCTCTGATCTTGAAAACATGCTTAGAGAATTTATTAGCACACAAACTGATTTTAATAAATCTGTTGAGGAAAAACTTGGTAAAATAGATGTTCTTGCCTCTAAAGTGGATAGCCTAGATATTGATGTTGATTTTCTAAAACTTAAGGTTTTTTCACATGATGTTAAATAAACTAAAACTTTGAATGCCATCCAATTTCGAATTGATAATAATGTTAGGTTGATGGCTGAATTACGTGCTAGGTGGGAAAGGGAAGATGAATTGGCTAGAAAGAATAATATTGCTAGAGTTTGTACTATAACAACCACTAGTAAAACTGAAGCTCCAAGTGCTAGTAAAACTCCTACTATCAATGGTAAAGTAGTTGGTGTTAACAAAGACTCGACCCCTTTGGTGAAACGTGCTAAAATGCCTCAAACTGCTGAAATTGCTTCTGATAAAAGTGCTGAATTTTTTAGAGATGTGGGAGATAATGGTCCCATTACTTTTGATGATAATAATATTGATTTTGATGATTGCAATATCTCTGAAGTTATTATTTTCCTACAAAAGATTGATAGAATTCCCAATGCTAGTGCCATGAATATGGCCTTTACTAAACATATTACCAATGCTCTCATGAAAGTTAGGGAAGAAAAGTTGAAACTTGAGACATCTATCCCTAGAAAATTAGATGATGGTTGGGAGCTTATAATTAAGATAAAAGTAAATGATTTTGATTTCAATTCTTTGTGTGATCTTGGTGCTAGTATCTCTGTTATGCCTCAAAATCTTTATGATATGCTTGGTCTACCACCGTTGGAACACTGTTATTTGGATATTCATCTTGCTGATAATGCTAAGAAGAAACCTCTTGGTAGAATTGATGATGTTCTTATTATGGTTAACAATAAACTTTTCCATGTTGATTTTGTTGTTATGAAAATTGAATGCAATGCTTCTTGTCCTATTGTTTTGGGAAGACCTTTTCTTAGAACTATTGGTGCTGGTATTGATATGAAAGAGGGGAGTATTAAATATCAATTCCCACTCAAGAAAGGTATGGAACACTTTCCTAGAAAGAGGATGAAGCTAACTTTTGACTCTATTATTATAGAAAGTTATGATGTTGATTCTTCTTCACTTAAAAATACTTGAGTTGCTTTTTATTCCTAGCTGAAAGGCGTTAAAGAAAAGCGCTACCGGAAGACAACCCGTTTTATTTTGCCGTTTTCAACCCGTTTTCCTTCGTTTTCTCTTGTGGTCTTTGCACCTGGGTGTTGTCTATTTCCTTAGCAACCCCGCTGTATCTTTTCTTTTGAGTTTTTGTTGAGCCAAGTAAAGCCTCTAGTGGAAAGTTGAGGCTATATTTCAGATTTCTGCGCAGGAAACAGATTTCTGATGTCCACTGTTTATTCCGTATAAAATCACAGAAAATTCAAAATGACCTGAGTTTTTTGTGCGTAAGCCTGGCCTGTATACGCAAATTTTCTTAGTTTGCCACTTTTTGATTTGAGCAACAGAAGATTTTCAGAGAAAATCATCTTTACCTGTTGTCCTGTTTTGACAGATTTCTGCCAATAATTGCATTTGCATCTTAATCACTTTCTTTTGGTGTTCTTTTGAGAAAAAGAGTTTTAAAAGAAGTTTAGACAGTAGCTAATGTGTTCTTGAGTGTTAGACTTGTGTTGAAACTGAACCATGTGAATTTATTATTTCGATTGCACTAACGTTGCTAATGAAGATTGTGAGAAGTTTAGTGTGAAGGAAGTTTTCAAGGGTCAAGAGAAGAGGATGATATGATGTGATCAAGAAGATTGAAGAGCCTAAGCTTGGGGATGCCCCGGTGGTACATCCCAGAAAATTCCAAGAAGACTCAAGCGTCTAAGCTTGGGGATGCCCAAGGCCTCCCCTTCTTCATCAACAAATTATCAGGTCACTTCTAGTGAAACTATATGTTTATTCGGTCACATCTTATGTGCTTTACTTGGAGCATATTTTATTTTTTTGTTTTAGGTTTGTTTTTGTTTTTGCTTTCAATTTGTTTTTAATTTTTCATTAAACTTGGTTGGACCCCAGCATTTCTTTTATTGGAGAGTGATACGTTCCGCTTTTTCATGGGAATACTTTGTATTCTTAATCTTTGTCTGGCTGCTGCATTTATTTAGCTCCTGTTTTGCATTCATCTCTTATTAGAGCTGTTAGTTTTAGTAGTATTATGTGAGTACTCTAATGTTTTCTTGTTGCATTTAGAGAGTTTTTGTTAAAACATATTGTGTATGGTGCTTGTTGGGAGAAAGAAACTAATGTTTAACGTAGAATTTATAATGGTGCAAGTAGAAGCTTGTATAGACTGTTGCTAGAACTTTTTCATGCCATGCTAAATGTTATTTTAGTTCTAAAGCCTTGTGATTTTTAGTCGCATGAATAGCCTCAAATAGCTGAGAGTGTTTAATATGTCATTGAAAGATTCATGAGTTGTTCTTGTCATAAGGAAGCATAAATTTTTGGTATTCTCTTTCGAATGTTTTATTTGGTTGACTTGGCGCATGCTCACACAATGTTTATGACTACAAACCAGTCATGAATAGCCTCCATGACCACTTAGTTTTGGAACTATGATACCGCTTATTCTTTAATTACTGATGTTTATGTCGCTATGCATGATTTTGCCTCTTATGCTCTCTTGATTTGTCGCTCCCAGTCTTTTGCTAGCCTCCACTTGTACTGAGTATGAGATCTACTCGTGCATCCAACTCCCTTAAACCAAAGTTTTCCCATTGTGTCCACCATACCTACCTACATGTGGTATTTAACTGCCACTCCAAAGTAAATTGCTCATGTGTTACTGATGACTCCCAAGTGCAGGAGATCAATTGTAGTACCTTTCGATAAGTATTTGAGTGTCGAACCCACGAGGAGATGAAGGTAAGCTATCTATTCTCTAAAGCCCTATAACCCTCTTATGTGGCTGTTTATGCAAAGCAATAAGTTTGATTAAAAGGAACTAACTAATTAAAAGCAAGTGACGTGGAGTGTGGTTTGTCTAGTAACTAGTGAAGCAAGTTTAAAATGCAAGTAATCCTAGAGCAAGTTTCTAAAGCAAGTTTCTAAGCAAGTTTCACAAGTAGCAAGCAGAAAATATCTCAAGTATCTCAAGGGAGCAAGTGTTCTAGCAATAGGTGTTTCGTTCGTGTGGTTGTCACAATTAGTGAAGCACATGTTTTAGTCTTAGTTGTTTCTTCTAGGAAGGAGCCATGAATAGGTATAGTCAAGTAAATGATCTGCAACCCCTTATGATGGATCATGTGGCCAAGTAAATGACTACACAAGATTGATTAATACATAAAGTCCCACCATAGCCTTACGTTCTAAGGTCCCCTATATATATCCCCCAATAACTTAACTTTGTGGCTCGGTCTCAGGTTACTGTCACTCCCAAGTCACCACCACTCCATTATGCTACCGGTGATCACCTTACATGCATTCCCCAACATATGCGTGCACTCATATATTGTACATAAAGACAATCATAGAAGATAACAAACTTGTATGCAACCAATCAACGAACTATTTCACCATTGCCAAGAACAATTCACTACTCAAACATAGACGGGGAGACACAATACATCAAGGGAATATAGTATTGCATCATACATCGTGTTTGCCAAGAGATTACAATGGAGAGATGGAGCTGATCTTGCTGTAGATGTTGATGATGAACACGCCGGAGGGGGGTGGACCCCTTCGAGGGTGATCCCGGCGGCGTTTCCCCCCTCCGATCTTCTCCGACGGCAGCCTTCTGTCTCTCTGTTTCGTGGTTTCGTCTCTTGGCGCCGCCTCCTTCTCGAAAAGGCCAGGGGACCCTTTATATAGTCATTTTTAGGTCACGAGACACTCGGGAGAAGAAAGATCGACGGCATCGGAGCCACGGGGGCAAAAAGGGGGCCCCACACGTGGCCAAGGAATCTGGCCGCGTGGAGGGTCCTCTTTTCCACCTGGTTGGCCTTTTGGCCCTCTACTTTGGTCCATGGTCTTCGTCTCAAAAATTCTGAACCGTGCTCTTTGGCCTTGCCCTTTTTGGAGTCCCGAAGCTCCCGGAAAGTCTGAAACACTAAAAAGTACGTTTTCTGGAAAAACAGGGTTAGAACCAAAAGAAGGGGGATTGTTCAGAAAATCCCCCAAATCATTATAATACATGAATATAAGTTGCTAATATGTAGGAAAAACAAGTAATAACATGTAAAGTTCATGTATGCATTTTACATGCATCAACATCCCCAAGCTTAACCCATACTCGTCCTCGAGTATGAAGGTGATAAAACTAACATGGACTTTGCATTTTAAAACAATCATGGAATATCAAAGAAGATTATTCATGCTACATATAATCAAATGATTCATAATGTAGATGAGTAGCAACATACAATTCATGTTATAAGAAATATCAAATATGCAAGCAAAGATGCTTCATGAAAGTTCACAAAGTGTATAATGAAATAAAAGCACTATGGACCAAATGCATACACAAAATGAAAAATAAAATCCTATATTGGTCAAAGAATAGCATAATGGAAAATAGAAAATATGGTGGACACTTTGGAGAAAATTGAGTAGAGGTAAAACATGATCAAGTCTTATTTAGCCTCTAAATTATTCAACTAAAATTACTAATTGAAATGTGGCATCCATTGGTCTAAGACTCTCATTGCCCCTTTATCACTAGCATCTTAAATTGTGAATGTTGAAGTAATGTGATTGACAAGGTGTTGGTTGAATGCCTCATGCCCCATGGGTGTGAAAACCTACTCCATGATTACTCAACTTAAGATTCCTAATAAGCTTTGTACAATCATAATAAGTATTAATGACATCATAGAGAACCGCAAAGAGGTACCTCTTGCCCCATGACATGGAAACCATCCCATGTCACAATGACAAGATGAACAAACGGAGTAGACTCATCATCCTTTTTTATTTCATTCACTATATGCATAGCTTCTTATTTTATTGTAGGATGTGTTTGTAGAGTCCACTCTAGCTGTAAGTAAATTTCCACGATGATCAAGCATGGCTTGGGTTAGCGGCCCAATGTGTTTCTCTAGTCATAAATATACTTACTCATCAAAACTTACTATTCCTCTATTTCATTTCGGCATGGCAGGAGTCCAAAAACAAAAGTACATGATATCAACCAAATGTAAATTTGTGTGCAATGTTGAAAGCTTTCTAGTGATACACATTTATAGCTAGCTCCCAACCAAACACTTGTCAAACGCAAAACTTTTAGCTCCCGTTATTGGTTCATGTTTATTAAGTGCAATGAAAAGTAAAGGTGTGCATTCAAAAGTTCGTGAGAGTCCTATCCCAAATTCAGCTCATGACAATTAATAAAGTGAATATCTTAATTTAGAACATAAATAACACTATAACGTGGTGAACATACTCGGAATAGCTCTGAAGCTAATAGGTAGATATGGTGGACTCACTAGAAATACTTGGCTAAAGGGTGTTGGAAACAAGTTTATACTTGTTGGAATTTTTACTTTTTTGGCTAGCAAGAGGGAGATAGTTGACCAGCTACTATGCATGCATTAGTGTCCATAGAACTACTCGTTTCACGACAAACTAAGTAAACTAACAATTAACATCAAAAACATGAATAAGAGATAGCTCATGACAACACTATTGCAAATTTCTACACCTAAAACAGCATATAAATCAAGCAACTATAAGTAGCTTTTATAATCAACTAAAGCATCCCTTTCCCAAGTCATAGTACTAGCATCCAATACATTCCAACCCCAAAATCCAGTATCTCAATCTCATATAAAATGATGGGTGTGGTCTTATCAAAACAAAAATAAAAACAAAAACTAGACGCTTCAAGTCTCTACGATAAATGCTTTGCTTAGAAAAACAGAAAGTAGACGTGTGCTAACCAAAAGAGTGTAGCTCCAGTGTGGTGTTCATCACATCCCCAAGCTTATGGCTTTCACCATTCTTGGATGTCTTGAGGCGCAGCTCCTCTATTCCATGTGAAAAAACTTCACAAAACATGTTTCTCCCATTCTTTTTCTGTGGGGTGAGATTAGCAAGGACAAACAAATCACATGCTTGCTGTGCAAAATTCCAAATCAAATGCTACAGTATATATACAATAAGGTTCATTATGTTGTATGTTCACTCTCTTGCTTGAAAGAATCATGGAAATTCGATTCCCAAGCCCAAAGAGTGCATAAAACAAAAGAAGTCAGAATCTGTCCAGAAAAGCAACAGCAGAAAAACGAACGTTTTTCCCTAATCTAGACTCGTCAAAACATTAAGCCAATTTTTTTGCTTACAGAGGACGAAAAGTTGCAGAACATACTAAAAAGTTAGCTCAATCCGACATACCAATAAAAAAAGTAAAATCATACGGTGAGCAGACTCGTGATGAAACAGAAATTTCATGCACTAGGATAGCAACTTATAAGTCCAAATGGGTTTGACTTGACTCTTTATTGAAAACTCCAGAATTAAAAAAAAAACTAATCTCTTGAGACAGCAAGAGGACACTAGGAAAATCCTAACAAAAACAACCGGGTTGCCTCCCGTAAAGCGCTTTCTTTATAGCCATATAGCTAGGCTTTACTTACTTAACATCATGATGGTTGGAGTGAGGTGGCTCGGCATCCCCAAGCTTGGATTCTTGTACTTATTTGATACATGTAGGGTGAGCCCAGGGGTACATCCCGAAGATTGATTGGTTGTCCCTCTTGATCTTTGTTCATCTCACTCAACTCTTCCTCCTGAAAAATTCTTCTTACACAAATCTCAACATAAAACTTGATTAGAGGGGTTAGTGCCTCCATAAATAAAATCCACATAGGTACAGAAAAGACACATCATGAGTTTATTCTAAATATTAACTACTGTTACTACAGTTGTGCATTGCTCCTTGATCAAAAGAACCACACAAAACACAAGTAATGAGAGCAATGCAAAATAAAGACATAATCTGCCGAAAACTGAACAGCCTGTAAAGAGTGAATTTTTAGAGGCACTTAAGTTGCTCAAATAAGAAAACTTAAAACTAATGAAATATGTAGAGATAACTAAATATTTCTGTCGTAAATTACCAGGTCAAAATTCCACTTCTGTGATTTTAAACATTTTTTGCAGTGAAGTTCAGGAATCTGTTTTCTGGACAGCTAATTACTATTGTTTAATTCTATCTCTCATATAAGATTATTCTTGCATTTAAGATGATAAATAAGACAGAAATGTGATGTTACAGTAGTGAACTAATATTTTATTGTTTTTAGCTTTGGAAAAAGTTTTAATGATAGAGACTTTGCAATGGTCTCATTGGCATGAACAACACATGTTCAAGGTCGACCCCAACTTCTCCATTACTCATCCTTCTCATTTACTTTCCCAAAAAAATTATAAAATGAAAATCTTAAACTAAATGATAGATAACAGTAGGTAAAGGTATTTTACATGTTTAAAATACATAAATGTGTGCTCAAACCGATTAGGAAATTAAAGCATAAGGAACACACCAAAAAATATTAAACAATTTATTTTTAAGTCTAACCCCTTTCCTATGCATTGGCATTTTGTAATGAAACAAATAAAAGAAGCACATAATAGCAAGCATAGAAAGGTAGATCAAGTGCAACTTCAATACTTTTAGCATAAAGAGGGGAAACTTAATATTGTTGAAATATGTGTAACCATGTTTCCCTCTCTAATAATAATTTTCAGTAGCATCATGAATAGATTCAACAATATGAATATCACATAAAACATTCTTATCATGAGCCACATGCATAAAAGAATCACTACTCTCCACATAAGTAAAATCCTCATTAGTGATAGTGGGAGTTAAACATTCATAATTTTCATTGCAATCATCATATATAGGAGGCATAGTATCAACAAAGTGAATTTTCTCCTCCAAGCTTGGGGAACTAGAAATATCATGCTCATCAAAACCAACTTCCCCAAGCTTAAAAGTTTCCATAGAATCAGCAAGTATATCATTTTTATCCTCAATAGTAGGGGGACTAAAAATATCATATTCATCAAGACAAACTTCCCCAAGCTCAAGGTTTTCCTTAGCAATAAAGGTGTTCAAAGAATTAGTACTACCACAAATATAATTGTTGTGCAAATAATTTTTTAAATTTCTCCTCAAACACTTCATGTCCTAATTCAAGGTAGATATTATACAGTTCTAAAATTGTTTGGTTGTTTTCCATTTTATAATTTTTTTTGTGTTTTAGGTTTATATGTTAGTATGCAATGCAAACAAGAATAAAAGCTTAGCACAACGCTCCCCGGCAACGGCGCCAGAAAAGTGCTTGATGACTCCCAAGTGCAGGAGATCAATTCTAGTACCTTTCGATAAGTATTTGAGTGTCGAACCCACGAGGAGCTGAAGGTAAGCTATCTATTCTCTAAAGCCCTATAACCCTCTTATATGGCTGTTTATGCAAAGCAATAAGTTTGACTAAAAGGAACTAACTAATTAAAAGCAAGTGACGTGGAGTGTGGTTTGTCTAGTAACTAGTGAAGCAAGTTTAAAATGCAAGTAATCCTAGAGCAAGTTTCTAAGCAAGTTTCACAAGTAGCAAGCATCAAATATCTCAAGTATCTCAAGGGAGCAAGTGTTCTAGCAATAGGTGTTTCGTTCGTGTGGTTGTCACAATTAGTGGAGCATATGTTTTAGTCTTAGTTGTTCCTTCTAGGAAGGAGCCATGAATAGGTATAGTCAAGTAAATGATCTACAACCCCTTATGATGGATCATGTGGCCAAGTAAATGACTGCACAAGATTGATTAAGACATAAAGTCCCACCATAGCCTTACGTTCTAAGGTCCCCTATATATATCCCCCAATAACTTAACTTTGTGGCTCGGTCTCAGGTTACTGTCACTCCCAAGTCACCACCACTCCATTATGCTACCGATGATCACCTTACATGCATTCCCCAACATATGCGTGCACTCATATATTGTACATAAAGACAATCATAGAAGATAACAAACTTGTATGCAACCAATCAACGAACTATTTCACCATTGCCAAGAACAATTCACTACTCAAATATAGACGGGGAGACACAATACATCAAGGGAATATAGTATTGCATCATACATCGTGTTTGCCAAGAGATTACAGTGGAGAGATGGAGCTGATCTTGCTGTAGATGTTGATGATGAACACGCCGGAGGGGGTGGAGCCCTCCGGGGGTGATCCCGGCGGCGTTTCCCCCCTCCGATCTTCTCCGGCGGCAGCCTTGTGTCTCTCTATTTCGTGGTTTCGTCTCTCGGCGCCGCCTCCTTCTCGAAAAGGCCAGGGGACCCTTTATATAGTCGTTTTTAGGTCACGAGACACTCGGGAGAAGAAAGATCGACGGCATCGGAGCCACGGGGGCAAAAAGGGGCCCCACACGCGGCCAAGGAATCTGGCCGCATGGAGTGTCCTCTTTTCCACCTGGTTGGCCTTTTTGCCCTCTACTTTGGCCCATGGTCTTCGTCTCAAAAATTCTGAACCGTGCTCTTTGTCCTTGCCCTTTTTGGAGTCCCGAAGCTCCCGGAAAGTCTGAAACACTAAAAAGTACGTTTTCTGGAAAAACAGGGTTAGAAGCAAAAGAAGGGGGATTGTTCAGAAAATCCCCCAAATCATTATAAAACATGAATATAAGTTGCTAATATGTAGGAAAAAACAAGTAATAACATGCAAAGTTCATGTATGCATTTTACATGCATCAGTTACCTTTAAAACCTTCAAAATAACTCATGTTTTATGTTCCTGTTTTTGCTCATGGGGACGTCAATAGAGAATCTTTATCTCACTTTTTTATTGGATTTCACACCCTAGACTAGTGGCTTCATCCTCTTATCCAAATGATAGAAGAGATGGCAGTGGGGTTCCTTGCCCCAAATTAATACACACAAAATCTCTTCACTATTTTTCCCATGATTTATCAGTCAAAGCATAATTGTGTAAACAAAAGAAAAAGAGGGATGACCTTCTACCCATATGCGTCCTTCACATGGGAGCCGCTCTTGTGAATACAGTTGGATTGTGACGTAGTGTATTTTTTGTTTACCATTTGTTGACATTAGCATATCTCCCAAAATATAGACACTCCTCCACGGTATGTGATTGTTGGCAGGCACCCGAGGATTCGTTTAGCCATGGTTTGTGAAAGATGGATGGGAGGAGTGTCAAACTTTTAATACCTCTGTTTAATAAAATAAAAGCTCTAGCACATGAGCGATCCCTGCTTCCCTCCGCGAAGGGCCTTTCTTTTACTTTTATGTCGAGTCTCCATCTTCTAACTTTATGCACAGTTGAGAGAGAATTTTTGCCATTCTTAGTTCTACATGCATTGTCCCATGAACATCAATAATTACTTGATGATGTGATATCATTTGTTCTTAAATTATTTTCTCTAGTCTTCATCATAAACTTTGAAGGTGTCCTTGCATTTATGTTTTGCCCCACTCTTAAGGACTAGCGAAATATCACTTTGCCATGCTTTCTCCATACCTGAAACAGACGTTTATCTTTCTTTGCATTATTTATCATGATCCCTTGTTTGAGATACTCTTCATGATGAAAAGTGATTGCTTTTCTTTATTATTAAAGTTCTATTTATCATGTTTGTGTTTGAAGTTCTATGATCTCAGCTTGCATATGCCTTTACATTTTTATGATCAAGATTATGTTTGTAGCATGTCACCTTAGAAATTATTGTTTTATCGTTTACCTACTTGAGGACGAGTAGGAACTAATCTTGGGGATGCTTGATACGTCTCCAACATATCTATAATTTCTTATGCTCCATGATAATATTATGCCAATTGCTATATGTTTTCTCCCTTCTTTATGTCATTTTTACATGTTTTCTGGGACTAACCTATTAACAAGATGCCAAGTGCCAGTTACCTGTTTTCTGCTGTTTTTTGTTTCAGAAAAGTTGTTCTAGAAATATTCTCGGAATTGGACCCCACAAATCCCGAAGTGCCTATTTTCCCCGGAAGCATCCAGAATACCGAAGAGGAGACGAAGAGGGGCATTAGGGGGCCCACACCATGGGGTGGCACGCCCCCTTTGGCCGCGCCAGGGGGTGGTGTGGGCCCCCAGGGCTCCACCGCCTCTGCCCTTTCGCCTATTTATTCCCCCGGATGGAAAACCCTAGATACCTGATCAAAAATCCCCGAAAAGTTCCGCAGCCGCCGTCACCGTTAACCCTAGATCAGGGGGTTCTGAAGCTGTCTCCGGCACCCTGCCGGAGAGGACATTATCACCGGAGGCCTCTCCATCACCATGCCCGCCTCCGGAGTGATGCGTGAGTAGTTCATCCTTGGACTACGGGTCCATAGCAGTAGCTAGATGGTTGTCTTCTCCTCTTATGCCTCCATGTTTAGATCTCGTGAGCTGCCTAACATGATCGAGGTTGATCTTATGTAACTCTATGTGCTGTGTTTGCTGGGATCCGATGAATATTGAACTTATGCCAAGTTGATTATAGTCTTTATTGCATATGTTATTTGTGATCTTGCGTGCTTTCCGTTGCTAGTGGTTGCTCTGGCCAAGTAGTTGCTAGTGACTCCAAGAGGGAGTAGTTATGCTCGATAGTGGGTTCATTGTGACGCCCCAGGATCGGGCACTATGCAGATCTCAGCATTCCCGCCAGAATCCACATAATAACCGATTCCAGGTTGCCACTTGTGATAACATCACAACAGTTCACGAATAATCCACAACAACAACAGAAAAGAGATTTACAAGATGACGCAAACGAGTCAGGGATACAACTGATACAATTCAAAGATCCAAATAACAGCGGAAGAAACAACATAGCGTCCGGCTACGGACTAGATACAAATTGGACTAAGAGTCCTGAAGATAACCGAGAGCGTCCAATCCCTGCCCAGGCCAAGCCGGAGGGATTCCCAAGCTAACGTCGTCAGACTTCAAACCTGTTGACTGCAATGTTGAATATGCAGCCACGAAAAAGATTCGTGGGTCAGTACGGTTAAGTACTGGCAAGTGGATAAACCATACTCACAAGATACCGGCGTAGCCAGTCATCACAAGATACAAATTCTTTGGGATCAACGGAAAGGAAGAGATTATTGCAAATAAGCGGCAGCGGGCTGCACTAACCAACTACAGGGACTCACTGCAACATCCGGCTAAAAGAGGGGGATAAGATAGCGTATCGTAACCAACTACTACTACTCACCAAACAAACCCATCCAATGTTACCCCCTACTAAGGAAGCAACCCAAGGATAACTCGCACTGTTGGATTAAGGATGGATCCAGTTATTGTGTCATTAAGACTATTACTAGTCAAGTTATCATTAGTTAGGTGTAAGTTGTTCTGAGTACTTGTTAGCCAGTACTTTCACCAAGTCAACCATAACCGCGGAAAACACGGCTTCTCGAGAAGATTTAACCCTGCAGGGATGCACCAATTTGGCCGTACACGTAAGAATGACCCGCCAGGCGGGGAGCTAACCCACCAAGCGAGGCACTCAACACAACTCAACTCTTCTTCGCATCAAGCCCAAAGAACCCCGTGCAGTTGAGCGCACGGCTAATCAAGCCCCACGAAGAAAAGGGGACCCTCATAGCACTCTAAGAACGTGTCTCCCTAAATGCCGACTACAAAAGTTCCACCCTGGCGCCAAGGGTTCGCACCTGCATATGCATGCGGCAAATGGAAAACCCGAACTAAATGAGGCGATTTGGATGAGATGCGAATCGAATCAAATTGAGGGGGGCGCCCATACTCGCTTCCCACATGCGGTTAGTGCGCTCATCATGGATCAGTAGACAAGACCCTTTTCCTAATTAGGGTCGACACTAGCAGGCCTCAAAACCACGCCGGGCCTCCTGCCGGTGCCTTATCATCAAATTATTATTACCCAAAACATTAACATGTTGTTGATTGAATTGAAACCCAGCTATCAAACTAAACAGGTGATACGAAAGGAACAACAAGACTTGAGCGCAAACAACACTAAGCAGGCAACTACGACACGAGGGCCAACAGGGTAAACAAACAATAGTTAATAGGAAGTGGAAGGAAAGGCTATATCATGGCTGCAAGGTAAACATATAATAGGATCGAGACACAAGCATCGTATCAACAGGCTAGAATAAGAACAACGGAAAGAATCGGTAACAAGTGATGAAAGACAGCCATTTGGCAGCAAGTGAGTATACTTGCCTGGAATCCAGCAAGTAGAGGTACATCCACAGCACTTGTCGTTGCTCACATCATCTCAACGTCCTATCCGGGAGGAAGCAATGAACCTCGAACAAGCACCGGATGCAACAATTACTACTACGGCAAAAGATCCAGCATGAACAATATATGGATGCATGGCAAGTTTAAGGATGCATAGAAATAAACTAGTTGACATGATAACATGTTTAAATGGACCCATATGCAATTTGGATTACATATGGAAAGCCCATGAATTAAGGTTGAAATAGTTGTTTTACAACTAACCAATAGGTGAAAGTGGATTAGCATGATGCATGGATGAGGAAAACAACAAAATAACAACAATAGAAACAAATAGAAATAAGGTTTACCAAGTTTGGAATTTTATTTATTAAGTTATGAAATTTTGGTTCCTTAAAGGTGTTACACAAGCATTTGTTATTTTCATCAAGTTTAATTGTTCAAAACAGATAACAAAGTTCATATTTGATTAGAACACAAAGTTTTAGGTGGATTACATGTTTCAATTATTGGAAAAGGAATTACAATGATTTAATTATGAATTAAACAAGATTAAACAAGTTTTAATTGAATTTAATTCAAGTGTGAATATTATTTGAATTTTATTTGTTCAAAACTTAAATTCAAATTCATAATTGAAAAGGTTATATTTTTCTAGTTTGAAAACATATTTTATAAGTTCAAAAATAATTTAATTTGAGCAAGTTATGAATTTAGCAAATTCAAATGATTTAAACAAGGTTTAAATTATTCAAGCAATTTTAATTATCCAAAACATGAAACAAAATTTGTATTTGAAAAGATGATTCAAAATGGCATGGAAAACATATTTTATTTGTTGGAAAACAATTTCAAATGATTTAATTAAGCATGTTACCAATTTAATTGCATTAAATAAGAGATGAAACAATTATTCAATTTAGATGTTGCAAACAAGAAAACAAAGTTGATATTCAAGGGTGGCATGTGATTTTGGATGAAATTCATGTTTTGAGTATTTAATTTGGAGCAACCATTTGCAAGTTATTAATTATGCCATTTAATTTGTCATTTTTAAGAATTATTGGTTAACATTAATTTTAATTGCCCAAAATGCAAAACAAAGTTGATAAACAGAAAGTACATTGAATTTGGACTGAAAAACATATTTTATTTGGGTTAATTGAATTAAGTATGAACTACTTATGGATTTAACCAAATTTTAAATGAATTGTTTGAATTTGAAATTTGAAACAGTTTGAAATGTGCAAAACAGGAAACAAATTGCATATTTGAAAGGTACAGAAAATTTGGAGTGGAATACATATAAAGTTTGTATTATTTGGATTTATGAATTAGAAATTATAGCCATTTGAATTCT
The DNA here is from genome assembly GCA_028641055.1 of Alopecurus myosuroides. Lineage (NCBI taxonomy): Eukaryota > Viridiplantae > Streptophyta > Magnoliopsida > Poales > Poaceae > Alopecurus > Alopecurus myosuroides. The sequence goes on from CM054063.1 coordinate 156,299,940, forward strand.
AGGGTTATTTTGTAAAAGGCAGGGGCTGTGCTGTGAGGAAAAACAGTGGGATAGGGGCTTTGTTGCAAAAACTGAGAGGCCAGGGGTCCTTCTGCAAATCTGCCACCAGATCTGGATCTGGCGCAGATCCACAGCTGCCCCCAGTCGATGACAGGCGGGCCAGGGGGGGCACGCAGGCGCCACGGTGCGTTGGTGGAAAGTGACGTGGCCTCGGGGGTGTATGACGGGTGGGGCCGGAGTGGCGCTGCGGAAAAAACAAGCAAAAGGTGGGCTTATGCGCGGCAGAGGGGGATCGATCCCTCGACCTGCACTTCGCGCGCGAGGGAACAGAACCAGTGTGCTATCGCTGCTGTTTTGATTAGATACAGAAGCGCTGGTCTTTTGTGGTTGCTTCTGTAAGTCTAACTGACGAAACTGACGAGTTTCGCCGGCCGTCAGAGAGAAACACGACGGAGGGGAAACCTAGCAGGGCTTCCGGTGAAGCGAAAGAGAGCGACGAGCAAGGACAAGGATAGACAAACAGGAGGGGTACGTGGGTGGCTCACCTGGGCGCTCGTCGTCGTACAGGGACTGAAGCAGAAACGGAGGGGGTGGCTGCAGGCGTCGATGACGCTGTCGAAGCAGCAGACGGTGGAGGAGAGGGAGGTCGACGCCGCGGCCTCCCTGGGGGCTCCCGGCATGCGGTGAGGGGGCGAGTGGCGAGGGTGAACCACCACGGTTCCATTCCCGTGGTGGGTTTAGCCCTAGGGTGGCCGTGGTGGCGGTGATCGGCGAGCCATCTGACGGCGGTGTTCGGTGTGGTGCAGGGTTCAGAAAAGACAGGGGAAGCAGGGAGGAAGAAGGAGATCGGCGGCGCTAGGGCTAGAGGGGAGGGGTCTAGGGTTTAGGGTAGGCAGAGGGGGCGTGGTGGATGCTTTATGGTGGGGAGTGAGCTCGTACGGCAAGCATCGAGGAGGGGAGGGAGATGATCGGGTGGTGGAGGTGCAGTCGTACAGTGATGACGATCGCTGGGAGGAAGACGACAATAGAAGGGAGGTATTGGGCTAGAAGTAATGGGCTTGGGGGGTGAGCTGAGAAAAAAAAACAGGTGGGCTGGCTGCCTCCCTCCAATTTTTTTTTTGGCTTTTGATTTTGCTTTTCTGAAAAAGAGGGAGGGATAGAAATAGGGTTTTTGGGGGGGGTTTATTTTATGAAATATTTTTATTAATTTAAAACAGAAAATAAAAGCAAATGCTAACATTATTTTCACAGGTTGGAAATTTTAATTGATTTTAAGTTGTTAGTTGGATTTTTCAAGTAGGGTTTGAGGTTGTTTATTTGATAATTAAATTTTATTAAATTGCAAAACATCAACAACAAGGTAGTTTAAAATTACTTTCAACAATTTGAATTATTAATGTGATATTAAATTGTTAGGTGATTTTCAAATAGGGTTTGGGTTGGAATTTTGGAAATAAACAAATTTTATTTAATAAGTTCAAGCAATTATACAAACATTATTGAATTTAATTTGTTTGCAAAATTTTAATATTTAAACCCATATTGAAATATGATAAGTAGGAGTGATTTGATTTGAATTTTTGAATTAGCCATTAGGGTTTTAATAAAAGGGAAAATTTTATTAACAAGCAATTTGATTAAAACAACTTCAAACTATTGAAAAAACAATTGAGTGGTTTAGTTTGCAATTTTGAAATTGGGAATTTTGAACATGTGTGAAAGTTTTAATTGTTTTTGAATTTTGAGTTGATTTGAAAAACAGAATGCAATGCTCATGTGATGCATGTGATGCAAGCAAAAGAAAACAAACAACTTCCTATTTAGGGTAACACCCCAGGTGTTACATTCATGCCTCCTTTTCGCCTTGCTCGAGTGACAGAAACATGAAGGGGAGGATGTGATGTTGACACTAGGGAGAAAAAGGCGGTGAGATTGCCCGCGTGTACAATCATTGCTTACATTACACACTTTGTTTAATGAAGTTATATGTTGCTTGCAACTTAATACCTAAGGGGGTTCGGATGATAACCTGAGGGTGGATTATTAGTCATACATGCAGTTGGATTATGGTCTATGTATATTGTTGTAATGCCCGCACTAAATATCATAGTAGTCATCATGTCATGAATGTGCACTACGGTGCAACCTTTATTTGTCAATTGCCCAGCTGTAATTTTTTCACCCAGCATGCTATCTTTTATGGAGAGACACCACTAGTGAACCTATGAGCCCCGATCCATTTTCTTATACTGTTAAACAAACCACCACAATTTCCTGCTTTCTTTACTTACTGCTAGTATACATTATTTTCCATACTATACGTATATTCTTTGTTTTCAGCAAGACCGGTGAGATTGACAACCTCACTGTACCGTTCGGAAAAAATATTTTGGTTGTGTTGTGTACAGGTTCCACGTTGTTGCTGACACCGGTGAGCCATCACCACCGTTAGTGGCATCAACCTTCCGAAGGTCCTCTTTCTCCTACTGGATTGATAACCTTGGTTCTTAACTAAGGGGAAAATTCCTACCGCTGTGCTCATCACACCCTCCTCTTGGGGTATCCCAACGAGTGCAAGATCTGCACCATCAACACCCGAGGCCACTGTCGACCCCGTGCCTACGGATTCCACCATGAACCCTACGGCCCCTCTTGCGCACGTCTCCGCCACTTCGTCGATGGCTGAGGTGCCATCTTCCTCTGCCCTGACGGCTCCTCCGAGTGTCTCTGCAACGGCACCGGAGATTCCCGCGAGCGCATCGGTGGGCAAATATCTTAACTCTACCACCTGAGCTACGCCTCCTCCATCATCTGCCTCTCCACCTCCTTCTTCCCCTCAATCGGGAGACGGAGAAACTTCCACTCGCGCCGGAGAGGATGCGGAGGGCGACGACGCCGTCGGAGGCGAAGAAGACAAAGGAGGGGATGCCGGCAACTGGAGTCAGTGCAATACCGCACTGACCCTGCTAAAAATCTTGGAAAAGGAGGGCTTTTTCGTCAAAGACAAATGGAAGCTGGATAGCAAGGACACCGAGCCGACGCCAAATGACGGGGAAAGGGTCATCCTCGCCTACCATGTTTTGAGAGGTATGGGATTTCCGCCGTCCGCCTTTTTCCTCCAAATCCTTCAGCACTATGGGGTCCAACCCCATAACCTTCCTCCCAATTCTATTATTTATATTGCCGGCTTCCAGAATTTATTTGAAGGATACCTAGGAATAGAACCTAGGTTAGATTTCTTTCAATACCGCTTCAACGTGAAGCGAAACACCTTTGACGGTGTTCTTACGGTATGTGAGACCATATCCTTCAATCTTCGCAGAGGCGGGGAGGTATGGTTTAGAAAAATCAAAACTTCGGGATTCATCAAGTTTTGGATGGGTTCCTTTTTCTATCGTCTGAACGTCTCGTATCTTGGAAAGGATACGGGTATTCCGCCTTTTGACAATTCTTCCGCCACTCCTAGAGACAACTGGGCTCTTGATGCGGTCCAAGTTCTTCCTCCAGATCTCTTGCGGATCAAAAGGCGGATAGCTAAATTGGTCATCTCCTCCCCGCCACTCACCGACATGGACACTGTCCTTTGCTGGCTCGAAAGGCGGATTCAACCTCTCTTCTTCCGCGGCGGCCGCCTCCTCAGCGAGTATACATGTCCAGATGATGCCATGCGGGTGACTAAGTCGGCCATGTACGAGAAAGTCTTTCGGTAACACGTCAACCATTTGGTGGCTACTCGTGATCAATACGAGGAAAGCCTACATTTTCTGCCTTTAGGAAGGTTTTCATAATTTTTCTTTTCACGAATGTATACTAACAACTTATCCATGTTTTGACAGCTTGAGACTCTCACAGTGGATCAACTTGTTTCCATAGAGGAGGAGGTAGAGCTAAAAGCCCGCTTTGCAGCGGCCGGTGGACGGAAACGCAAGAAGATTCCTGCGTCCACCGAAGTTATTGATCTAAACGGGGTCCCCATCGCCACTTCCAGGTAATCTACCATTTTTGCATAATCTCATCTTTCCTTGCGCAAGCTTTTTCTCTCTGATTTTTATTCTCGACTTTTCTTCCTTTGCATTCTTTCTCCCGCTCCACTGAAGGGAAAAGGCCGGAAGAAGCAAAAGGTTACTACTCGCAGGGCAGCCAAGCCTTCCCTTGCAACTGCCCCGGATACACCAATGACGGGTGGAGCAGGGGACTATTCTGCTCCCTTGGAAAAATTCAACTCCCCCCAAAGCCAGTCCAGCCATCTCGATTCATCCGTCCCGGATGAGCGGGATAGGGCGGCGCAATATGAGGAAGGAGGCCCTTCTATCGTCAAAATTGACGAGGATATTCTGACTTTTGACCAGAAATTCAAGGTAAAGGAAGAAGTGTGCTTCGATGAGAGTGTCTTTTTGCATACATGGGCAAAAAATCAGTTTGTTCGAGCCCCCTTAATTCGTCCTTGGCCAAAAGGCGGCTTAATTGTCCATACTAATTACACTTTCGCGCCTCGGCAGGTCATCCAAGACGGAATCCATCATATGGGGATCTCCTTCTCAGAATATTCCAAGGAGTTCTCCGAGATGATCTCTGGGCCGCAAAAGATGAGCCAAGTATAACTCTTCTAGCCCCCAAGTATTAATACGAAAGTTTTCTTTTCATTTTAATACGTTTTAGGATTCCATGCTTATCTTTTGTTTTTTAATCAATCTTTCCTTTGTATGCTTTCAGCAAACTACTGAGAGCATCAATATGGAGATTTTTGACAAACTCACGGTGAAGAATAAGGAGGTGAAATCCCTCCTTGCTATCACTGGTGAGAAAGAGTCGGAAATTGCCGAGCTTCAAAACCAGTTTAAGGAAAATGCTTGTAAGTATTCTTATGAATTCCTTATTTTTAAGTACTTTTGTGTTAAAACTTGTGCCTTCTTTCTATTTCCGCCTTGCTGGCTGAAGCTAGGCAAGCAGTTGCGGATGCTGGCAATGCTCATCAGCTCTGCTCCAAGAACTCAGAGCTTCATAAAATTAATATGAAGCTCCAAAAAGACTTGGAGGAAAGCCAGATGGCACTAGCTTTAGCCAAATCTCGTCTTACGGCCCAGGCCAAGAAAGACAGGAGAACCATCCAGGACCTAGAGGGTGCTCTCCATCTTCGGCTTGAGGAAGTTGGAAACTTTTACCACCTTTGTTGTTCAGTTTTCAAAGTGCATACTTTTTCCTGAACCTTTATGATTTCTGCCTTCTGCATTTTGTAGCAGAAGGCGACTCCTCCACCTGAATTGATCGCATTCGGGCATTCGGCATCTTCGTCGACAATATGAAGAAAACCGGAAGAAAGCTAGTTAACAAGTGTCTTTCGGACAAAAAGACGGAGTACATTGACATATCTCAGCTGTCGGACGCTTTCGCCGAGGTTATGGCTCGGCGAGAATCGTGGATGCAGACCGCTGCTTGTGGCGGAGCGTGTATGGACTTGGGCATGTTGAAGATGCACTACCCTACCGCCAAAACATGGCGAGTGGCTACTGGTATCCCTCAACGATACACGGAAGCTCAAAGGGAGAAAATCTCCGATTCTGTTAAAGCTACGCTTCCAAGATTTCCCGGATGGTTTCCATGTCCACCTTCTACCCGGAGGAAGAGATTCCGGCAACTCCGGAGAATCCGAGCGAGAGCGATGAAGACGACGACAATGAAGACTTTGTCGATGCCGTCTAAGTCCATGTCCTGCATGAGCTGAAAGTCGGAAGAATGCCTTACTTGCTTCTATGATGTAATATTCATATGTAATGCATTTTATATTTTGTATGAACAAATTATGCTGTTGCAGTTTTAGTTATCTTTGCAAGTTAAATTTGTCTCCTTTTCTTTTAAGTTCTCTGGTTTGTATGCTTTAACTTTTCTTAGTGTTTGAGCGATTCCAAAAGCATAAAATCATCACGCCGGAAAAATGACTTAAGTAACCAATCAGTCTAAACTCGGAATCATGAGTCATACTTTGGCACTTTAACTTACTAAGCCAGTGACCCAGCAAACAAACAATCAGATAATACTTAAGAAAATAAGGAGCTAAGAGTATGAACTCCAGGCACACAGGCACAATCTGGTGTTCTATAGCCTTTTTAGGCTAAAAAAGTATTCAATGTTTTTATTCCGAGCACATAGGCAAAATTCGGGTTAACATTGAAATAGATTGAAAGATCATTGAAAAATAGAAAAGACGGAAAATGCTTTTGATAGTAAAGACAGAATAATTTGCATATTTTTCTGACAACTGTATTTCATGATCTCAATAATGTTTACATAGAATTGGACTAGGTATAGAAAAACGTAACTGCTGGATGCTCCGGGACCTGTTTGTCTCTCCTAGTACTACATCTATGCTTATTTTCTTATTGCGATTTGACTTTTTCGGGTCGTCTTCAGTATTCCGAATATCTACAAGGTAATATGACCCATTTTTCATAGCTTTGCTGATGACAAACGGTCCCTCCCAGATTGGGGCTAACTTGTGTTTTCTTTCTTGCACCAACCTTAGCACTAAGTCGCCTTCCTTAAAAGAGCCATGTTTGATTTTCGGCTATGATACCGCCGTAAACCCTACTGATAAATGGCGGATCTCTCCAACACAAGTTCTCGTTCTTCTTCTAAAAGATCGACGACATCCTGACGTGCGTTTTCGGCATCTGTCTCCTCGTATGCCCGCACTCTAGGGCTATCATGGATCATGTCCGTTGGAAGCACAACTTCTGCACCATATACCAAGAAAAAAGGTGTATGCCACGTTGATCTATTCGGTGTTGTTCGTATGCTCCAAGGCACAGATCGAAATTCTTGTCCCCATGCTCTAGCTGCTTTATGAAGAGGGGATTCGAGTCTTGGGCGCATACCTTGCAGGATTGAAATATTCATACCTTCAACCTGGCCATTAGATTGTTGGTGCGCCACAGATGCAAGATCGAGGCGTATTCCTGTTTGCCGGCAAAGTTTTGCCAGCTCTCTAATTGCAATGTTAGTCCCGTTATCCGTGATTATGCTATGTGAGACGTCGTATGTCATGACTATGTCTATGATGAAATTTCTAGCAGTTACACCGTCAAGTTTTTTTATGGGTTTGGCTTGCACCCACTTGGTATACTTATCCACTGCAACGAGTAGATGTGTAAGTCCGCCTCTTGCAGTTTAGAATGGCCCCATCAAATCTAGCCCCCAGACCACGTACGGCCATGTTATGGGAATAGTCTTGAGTGCTTGAGCTGGCATTTTTGTCTGGTTGGTGTAATACTGACATCCGGCACATGTGTTAACTATGTGCTCTGCGTCTGTCTTGGAAGTAAGCCAGAAAAATCTTGCCTGGAATGCTTTCTTAACTATGTTTTTTGACTCAGCATGGTGTCTGCAATCTCCGGGCATGAATTTCTTGCAAAATTTGTCGTCCTTCTTCCGACGAAATACAATGCTGGAAAATTCCGATAGTGCTGCGTTTATACAGGCAACCATTAATTACCTTGTATCCTTTGCATCGGCGTTTTATCTGCCTTTGCAAGACCTCGTCTGCTCCGTCCGGGAACTTCTGCTCGACTAAAAAGTTTAAGTACGGTATTGTCCAATCCGGGATGACGAACAGAACTTATATTGGCTCGGATACTAGAGGATAGTCGACATCTCTGCCTTTTATCGATGGTTCGTACAAATGCTAGACGAATACACCAGATGATAATTGTCGTCCGGGGTTGGTACTTAATGTCAAATGCAGCAAGCTCAATGCCCCATTTGGCGACTCTGTCTGTTTCATCTACATTGTTTGTAATATCCCCTAGTGGTGCATTGCTTACCACTGTTATGGAATGTCCTTAGAAATAATGGCGGAGTTTTTGACATGCGAAAAATATGCCATACGCCAACTTTTGATAATGTGGATACCTTTGTTTTAACCCCGAGAATACTTCACAGATGTAATATACCGGGTGTTGGTATGGAGTGCTTTGTGCATCTTTCCGCCTTTCCACAATTATTGCAGTGCTAATAACCCTATTTGTTGCTGTTAGATACAGTAACATGGGTACTTTGTATCTTGGGGATGCCAAAATCGGAGCTTTCATTAAAGTTTCTTTAGCTGGGCTAACGCTTTGCCTTCTTCTTCTGTCCATTCAAAATTTTCGGATTTCTTCAACATTTTTTTAATGGCAATGCCTTGTCACCAAGCCGGCTGATAAACCTACTAACGGTAGCTACGGAACCTGTCAACCGCTAGACGTCTTTTAGACACGTAGGTCTTTTGATGTCCAGGATTACTTTGATCTTTTCCGGATTTACTTCAGTTCCTCTATGAGTAACGATAAAACCCAGAAGTTTTCCTGATGGAACTCTGAATACACACTTTAACGGATTTAACTTCATTTTGTAAGTGCGTAGATTATCAAAAGTTTCTCGTAGATCTTCAAGGAGCAGATGCTTTTCCTTGGAAACAACGGAAATATCATCCACGTAAACGTGGACGTTTTTACCTATTTGGTCATGCAAGCATCTTTGCATACAACGCTGGTATGTGGCTTCAGCATTCTTCAGGCCAAAAGGCATGGTTATGTAGTAATACGTTCCATAGGGTGTTACGAAAGAGGTTTTTATTTGGTCTTCTTCTTTCATGTGTATTTGATGATACCCGGAATAAGCGTCCAAAAAGCATAAAAGCTCAGAGCCAGCAGCGGCGTCTATTATTTGATCGATTCGCAGTAAAGCGAACCTGTCTTTGTGGCACAATTTTTCCAAGCCGATATAATCTATACACATCCTAAGAATAATAGCATCCTTCTTTGGGATTAATACTGGGTTTGCAGACCAATCAATATGTATAACTTCCGAGATAAAATCAGCTGCTAAAAGCTAGATGATTTTCTTGCCTATATCCTTCCGCCTTCTTCCATCAAAATGAAGGAGACCTTGTTTGACGGGTTTTGATCCTGGCATGACCTTGAATTTGTGCTCATCAAGTTTCTGGGGTACACCTGGCATATCAACAGGACACCAGGCGAAAATATCCCCGTTCTCACGGAGGAAATTGATGAGCACGCTTTCCTATTTGTTAGTCATTCCTTTTCCCACCACGACATATTTTGCCGGATCCTTGGGGTCCAGGATGATCTACTTTGTATTCTCGGATGCTTTGAAGCTGTCGATTGGCTTTCGGCTTTCTTTTCCTGCCAGCATTTCTGTCGGTGATACCTCTTTAGCCAGCTCTTTCAGTTCTTCCTTTGGTATTACCTGCTCGGCGCGAAGGGTCTTTCCCAACTCTAGCTTGTTTGTTAGTTTGAAGTCTCCTTCAATGGTGATTACTCCACCTCTTGGCCCTGGCATTTTAATCTTGTTATAGATGTAGCACGACCTAGCCATGAATTTGGCGAAAGCCGGACGTCCGAGTATAGCGTGATACACGCTTTCTGTAACACCTGGGGTGTTCCCCTTAGTAGAATTGGTTGTTTTTCTTTTTGCATTGCACCACATGCATCATATGCATTGCACCATGTTTTCACCACAACTGAAAAATTCAAAAAAAAACAATTAAAACTTTCACACATGTCTAAAATTCCGATTGAAAGTTGCAAAGTAAACCACTCAATTGTTTTTTCAAAAAGTTTGAAGTTGAATCTATTTAAATTGCCTGCTAAATAAAAATTTCCCTTTTGTTAAAAACCCTAATGGAAAATTAAATTTCAAATCAATTCCTTCTTAATGGGCATGTTTCCAATTGTGGTTTAAACATTAAATTCTTGCAAACAATTAAAATTCAATAAATGTTTTCATAATTGTTTGAGTTAGTGGAATAAAATTGTTTAAAATTCAATCTTTATGAAATACTATGGAAATTCAAATAACAACTTAAAAACTCAAATAAATATTTCACATCTTTGGACTTAATGTTCACAATTGCCTTGATTTGTTATTTGCAAATTAATAAAACATTTCATATAAAATAAAAACCCCAAACCCTATTTGAAATTCAACTACCAATTTAAAAATCAAACTAATACTTCAAAGGTTTGAAATCCATGCTAACATTGCTTGACTTTTCTGTTTTGAAAACTAATAAAAATATTTCCTAAAAATAACACTTATCCTTTTTCTCCCCCTCTCTTCTTTTACAAAAAAAGGATCAAAAGAAATAAAAAAAACAACAGGGGAGAGGCAGCCAGCCCATTCTCCCCCTCTTTCCCTCTTCCCAGCCCATCACCACCCCAGCCCACCATTCCCCTGGCCCGATACCGTTTCAGTCGTTGTCTTCCTCCTCAGCTGTCGTCATCCTCTGTACGAACCTGCTCTGCACCGTGAGATCCTTCTCCCCCCTCCCGATGTGCAGCCGTACCAGCTAGGCACCCACCATAAAACCCACCTCCCCCTCTGCTAACCCTAAGCCTAGCCCCTACCCTCTCTCCCCGCCGCGGCGCCTCCCTTCTGCACCACCTTCCCCTCTATATTCCTTTCCTTCTGAACCTCAACCAACCACCGAACGCCGCCGTCAGAAGCTCGCCGATCACCGCCACCACGGCCCTCCTCGAGCTGCGCCAACTACGGGGATGGAACCGTGGTGGTTCCACCTCGCTCCACGCTTCCTCGCCGTAGGCTGGGAGCCCCTAGGGAGTCCGCGGCGTCGCTCACCTTCTCTCTGCAGCCGGCTGCTTCGCCGTCGCCGCCCCGATCCTCTGCATCGTCTACACGCCGGGGTGAGTGCCCCTGCCTATCCTCCTCTCCTCTCTGCCCGCCTCCACACGCTAGTGCATGCACAGCACCTCGCACGACCACACACCACCGCCTCCACACGCGAGCAGCACAACGATCCCTCCACTGCCGGCGATCTCTGTCGTTCCGTCAGGTTCAGAGAAACAATCTGTTCGAAAATTCAGTTAACATCGTGCGTTGCCTTTTCTTCAGACAGTAGCATGTACCAACACACGAACAGAAACACCGCAGTGGTAGCGTTCCTTGCGCGCCGCACGCGAGCCGCGGGTTCGATCCCCCACGGCCGCAAGGCCCTTTTTTCCTTTTTACTCGCGCGCAGGGGCAGGGCCCACTGGTCATTGGCCCTGCTGCCACCTAGCTGCGCACACACGCCCATGTGGCCGCCACAGAGACACGGGCCCGCACTGCAGAGGCCCAGGCTAGGGTGCCCTGGGTGAAAAACGCCCCAGGGGCCCATCCGCATTCCCTTTCTTTCTTTTTAGGTCCCTGTAAATCACAAATAAGTCCCTGAACTTCAACCACACCTAGAAATTGCAAATAAACTCCAAATTGAAAATGTAAAATATGTTTTTCAGTCAAAATTCAATGTACTTTCTGTTTATCAACTTTGTTTTGCAATTTGGGCAATTAAAAATTAAGGTTATTTAATAATCCTTAAATTGGTTAACTAAATGGCATAATTAATAATTTTCAAATGGTTGCTCCAAATTAAATAGTCAAAACATGTTTTCCAAACCAAATTCACTTCTCTACCTGTTTAAGTCAGTTGATTTCTGTTTTGAACATTTCAAATTTATTCAAAATTCAAATTCAAACAATTCATTTAAAATTTGATTAAGTGCATAACTATTTCAAACTTAATTCAAATCACACAAATAAAATATGTTTTCCATGCCATTTTGAACCACCTTTTCAAATATAAATTTTGTTTCATGTTTTGGATAATTAAAATTGCTTGAATAATTTAAACCTTGTTTAAATCATTTAAATTTGTTAAATCAATAACTTGCTCAAATTAAATTATTTTTGAACTAATAAAATATGTTTTCAAACCAGAAAAACATAACCTTTTCAAATATGAATTTGAATTTATGTTTTGAACAAATAAAATACAAATAATGTTCAAACTTGAATTAAATTCAATTAAAACTTGTTTAATCTTGTTTAATTCATAATTAAATCATTGTAATTCCTTTTCCAATAATTGAAACATGTAATCCACCTAAAATTTTGTGTTCTAATCAAATATGAACTTTGTTATCTGTTGGGAACAATTAAACTTGGTGAAAACAACAAATGCTTGTGTGACACCTTTAAGTAACCAAAAATTCCAAAACTTAATAAGTGAATTTCAAAATGGGTAAACCTTATTTCCAACTGGTTCTATTGTTGCTATTTTGTTGTTTTCCTCATCCATGCATCATGATAATCCACTTTCACCTATTGGTTAGTTGTAAAACAATTGTTTCAACCATAATTCATGGGCTTTTCATATGCAACTCAAATTGCATATGGGTCCATTTAAACCTGTTTATCATGTCAACTAGTTTATTTCTATGCATCCTTAAACTTGTCATGCATTCATACCTTGATCATGCTGGATCTTTTGCCGTAGTAGTAATTGTTGCATCCGGTGTTTGTTCGAGGTTCATTGCTTCTTCCCGGATAGGACGTTGAGATGATGTGAGCAACGACAAGTGCTGTGGATGTACCTCTACTTGCTGGATCTCAGGCAAGTATACTCACTTGCTACCAAATGGCTGCCTTTCATCACTTGTTACCGATTCTTTCCGTTGTTCTTATTCTAGCATGTTGATACGATGCTTGTGTCTCGATCCTATCATATTGTTTACCTTGCAGCCATGATATAGCCTTCCTTCCACTTCCTATTAACTGTTGTTTGTTTACCCTGTTGGCCCTCGTGTCGTAGTTGCATGCTTAGTGTTGTTTGCGCTCAAGTCTTGTTGTCCGTCTTATCACCTGTTTAGTTTGATAGTTGGGTTTCAATTCAATCAACAACATGTTAATGTTTTGGGTAATAATAATTTGATGATAAGGCACCGGCAGGAGGCCCGGCGTGGTTTTGAAGCCTGCTACTGTCGACCCTAATTAGGAAAAGGGTCTTGTCTACTGATCCATGATGAGCGCACTAACCGCATGTGGGAAGCGAGTATGGGCGCCCCCCTCAATTTGATTCGATTCGCATCTCGTCCAAATCGCCTCATTTAGTTCGGGTTTTCCATTTGCCGCATGCATGATCTTGCGAACCCAGGCCAGGGTGGAACTTTTGTAGTCGGCATTTAGGGAGACACGTTCTTAGAGTGCTATGAGGGTCCCCTTTTCTTCGTGGGGCTTGATTAGCCGTGCGCTCAATTGCACGGGGTTCTTTGGGCTTGATGCGAAGAAGAGTTGGGTTGTGTTGAGTACCTCGCTTGGTGGGTTGATCCCCCGTCTGGCGGGTTATTCTTACGTGTACGGCCAAATTGGTGCATCCCTGCAGGGTTAAATCTTCTCGAGAAGCCGTGTTTTCCGCGGTTATGGTTGACTTGGTGAAAGTACTGGCTAACAAGTACTCAGAACAACTTACACCTAACTAATGATAACTTGACTAGTAATAGTCTTAATGACACAATAAGTTGAACCATCATTAATCCAACAGTGTGAGTTATCCTTGGGTTGCTTCCTTAGTAGGGGGTGACATTGGATGGGTTTGTTTGGGTGGTTAGTATCTAGTTGGTTACGATACGCTATCTTATCCCCCTCTTTTAGCCGGATGTTGTGGTGAGTCTCTGTAGTTGGTTAGTGCAGCCCGCTGCCGCTTACTTGCAATAATCCTTTTCCCTTTCCGTTGAACCCAAAGTATTTGTATCTTGTGATGAATGGTTACGCCGGTATCTTGTGAGTATGGTTTATCCACTTGCCAGTGCTTAGCCGTACTGACCCACGAATCCCTTATTCGTGGCTGCATATTCAACATTGCAGTCAACAGGTTTGAAGTCTGACGACGTTAGCTTGGGAATCCCTCCGGCTTGGCCTGGGCAGGGATTGGACGCTCTCGGTTATCTTCAGGACTCTTAGTCCAATTTGTATCTTGTCCGTAGACGGACGATATGTTGTTCCTTCCGCTGTTATTTGAATCTTTGTATTGTATCCCTGACTCGTTTGAGTCATCTTGTATATATCTTTTCTGTTGTTGTTGTGGATTATTCGTGATCTGTTGTAATGTTATCACAAGTGGCAACCTGGAATCGGTTATTATGTGGATTTTGGCGGGAATGCTGAAATCTGCTTAGTGCCCGATCTCGGGGCGTCACACTTTCGAATTGTACTACCTCAAATGAAATCATATCCTAGCAGAAGTGGTCCGCCTTTCCGAAGGTTACTTCTAGGGAAATTTCTTCTAGGGAATGCGCGTGCCTGCCAGGAACAATGCCGTGAAAACATACATTATTATTCTTGAGCTGGGTCTCTGACAGATGTAGTTTCTTCAGAGTACTTAGGTACATAATGTTGATGCTTGATCCTCCGTCCATTAGCACCCTCTTTAGCCTAGTGTTTTGCATAATAAGGCTTACTATCAAGGCGTGTGCCGGGTTCTGGGATATTACCGGGATGATAAGACTGATCCCAAGTAATTGGCATCTTTGAATATTTTAAGTACTTTGGAGTTGGTGGAACGACTACGTTGATTTCTCGCAATGAACGCTTCACATGTTTAGCTTATGGGATCGCAAGGAAAGTTAAATTGCATTCTCCTTCAACTCTCAGAAATTTAGGTTCGTCTTTCCGTTGCTGCTCCTGGATTTTGTCATCAGTATCAGACTCACTTTTGTCCTTATCAGCTTCCGGCTTTTTCTTATTGAATTTCCTTTTGGAATTCTTTCCTTTATTCCCGTCTCCAGCGCTACCCTTCATGTGCTTGTTAAGCCGGCATTACTGGTTTGTGTGGTTAGGCTTTCCAAACTGTGTGTTGTGAATGCAAGGTTCCCCGTCATCTTTTCCCCCTCTTCTTTAGAGTAGGAGATAGGTTCTCTGCCTTCTCCACATTTGCCTTTCCATCTGTTGGTGTTATCCTTTCCAAAGGTTGCGTTTACCTCTTTGGGCTTTGGCTGCGTTTCTGGAGTAGTTTTCTTTTCAGAGCGAGAAGACTTTTTGGCCTATACCAGTGTGTCAATATTTCCGCCTCTCGCCCTAATGTCGTCTTCGGCTGCTGCATGCTCATTGGCGGTCGTGAGCATACAACCTAGATCCTTGTGCCTTTTGGAACCACCCATGAATGGTACGAGGCCGGGTTTTAGCCCATTGAAGAAAGCATGCATTGCTTGTACGTCACTGATGTCTACGCACGCTTCTATTCTTGTAGACAGTGTTGGGCCTCCAAGTGCAGAGGTTTGTAGAACAGCAGCAAGTTTCCCTTAAGTGGATCACCCAAGGTTTATCGAACTCAGGGAGGTAGAGGTCAAAGATATTCCTCTCAAGCAACCTTGCAATCAAGATACAAGAAGTTTCTTGTGTCCCCAACACACCCAATATATTTTTCAGGTATATAGGTGCACTAGTTCGGCAAAGAGAGAGTAAATGCAAGTAATATGGATGATAATAAGTGATAACGACAATCTGAAATAAAAATGGCAACAAGCAAACATGTAGCAGAACAGGCGGAAAACAGTGTTTCAATGCTTGGAAATAAGGCCTAGGGCTCCTACTTTCACTAGTGGACACTCTCAACAATGCTCATATAATTGAATGCATAAATATCATTTCTTCACTATGCTACTCCGAACCAATCTCCGGTCGAATAGCGAACACTAATCATTGCGTAGGGGCTTTAACAGCACTCCTCAAGTCTATATTCCCTCTCTAGGGCACCCCAATGTAACTAAGAGCGCCATAAATTAGTAAACAAACGCCACAATTTCATAAGTTCACCTTCCAACACAAGATATAAATATCATGCTAAACCACACGGAGCACACACTGTCACCTTTACCCCGTGATCAAAGTGTTTACGGAGATGACAAAACCACTTGAGTAGAATAACAGATGAAGATCAATCTACATATTCAACTAGATTACAAAGCTCATGATCACATAAAGATCACACCATGGGAGAGAGAGATGAACCACATAGCTACCGGTAGAGCCCTCAGCCCCGCGGAAACTACTCCCTCCTTATCATAGGAGACAACAACGGCGATGGAGATGGCGGTGGAATCGATGGAGATGGCTTCCGGGGGCACTTCCCCATCACGGCAGGGTGCCAGAACAGAGATCTGTCCCCCGAAACTTGTCGGTGGCGGCGGCAGAGCTACAGATGTATTTTGCGGAAAAGGTCGATTCTCCTAGGGTTTATGCCTCGGGGAGTATATATGGGCGAAAGGGCGATGCCGAGAGGTGGCCAGGGGGCCCACACCCCTAGGCGGCGCGGCCAGGGGGACCCGCGCCACCCCATGGTGTGGCCACCCTGTGGCCCCCCTCCGGGGCTCTTCGGGACTTCTGGATGCTTCCGGGACTTTTAGGACTTCTGGCTTTTGAATTTTCCAATTCCGAGAATATTTCCAGAATAACTTTTCTAAAACTAAAAACAGCAGAAAACATGGAACTAGCTCTGTGGCATCTTGTTAATAGGTTAGTCCCAAAAAATCGATAAAAATGACATAAAGAAGGGAGAAAACATGTAGCAATTGGCATAATATCAACATGGAACATCAGAAATTATAGATACGTTTGAGACGTATCAAGCATCCCCAAGCTTAGTTCCTACTCATCCTCGAGTAGGTAAATGATAAAACAAAATAATTTCTGAGGTGACATGCTACCACACAATCTTGATCATAATATGTAAAGTAGAACATGTAAACTAGGATCAAACGAACTAAAGTTGTGATCTATATTTGACATCAACAAGTAATGCATAAACAAAGAAGAAATAAGTAAAACCTTTAATGAATCAATACTAAAAGACTATCAACTGTGCAAAGTTTATTAGAGATGATTTAAGCTTTCAAGAACAACAATATCATGCACGTCAAACTATCTTCACAACCCCTGTTAGGATCAAGTCAAGCTTTTCACACGATGCAATGCTTGAATCTTAAACTATTTGCGCACTAAAAACAAGCAAGTATTCTGCGTTGGCCCCTGGCACCAGGATGTTATGGGTAAGAGAACATTATGGGGGATTTGGAAGGTCAATGGAAGAAAGGCTCACAAAGCTGAAAGTGGTCATTAGACAAGAGAAAGTCTTACAACCGAAGCTATGCAAGGAGTAGGGATTGCCACACAACGGATGCACATAGAGCTATAAGTGTATGAAAGATCTCTAATGGAACTATTGGGGGTGCATCCAACTTGCTTGCTCACGAAGACCTAGTGCTCATTTGGGGAGGCTCATCATTGGAATATACAAGCCAAGTTCTATAATGTAAAGTTCCCCACATAGTTATGAATGAATGATAATATGAAAACTCTCTCCAAACTGAAGTATTGGCCCTAAACATGAAGCACAAGTGTGGTATAAAGGATAGTGATGCGCCCCCTCTCTCTTTATTCTCTCTTTGTCCCTTTCTTTTTTTCTTTTCTTTTTGGGCTTTTCATTTTTTTATATATATCCTCACCGATAGGGTCAACATCCTATATTACAATGAATCATCACACTTTTAGTACTCATAACTCATAAAGAAATATCTCTGATGTATCCAACTGCATGCTCCTGCTAGTGTAGCAGTATGCATAAATAACCATGAAGCTCATCATCAAGTAACATAATGGAGGTGGATGTTGTGCAACAATATATCTCGGAATGGCTATGGAAATGCCATGATATGTAGGTATGGTGGCTGTTTTGAGGAAGAATATATGGGCTTATGTGTAGAAGAACAAAGTCCTCCCACGGGATTTGGATGCACTGGCGGAGTTTGCACCAACTCTCAATGTGAGAAAGGGCAATGCACAGTACCGAAGAGGCTAGCAAATATGGATGGTGGAAGTGCCAGAAAACCACAACATAGAACTCACAATTTAAAAGATTGCAGCAAGCAAATCATCTTACAAGGCAAAGTGAAAATCACTCCAAGAGGGTCTGTGGCAGTGACAAGTCACTGTTAGCTACCACGACCGTAGCGCGTAACAAAAGGCCGATCAGAAATGTATCACTCGTAGTAATCATATACCATTGTTTCTATCAACTGGTAATTTAAGTGTGGCACAGTTTCAAGTTTCTTAGACCAACCATTAAAAGTTTATACTTACTAGTCCTTCCCGTTTATCCATTAAGCAAATTAATATCTCAAAACAACAGGAGTGATTCAAGTGAAGCAGTTTAGTGATCTACAAGACCATGCGAATTTTTCCACTATACCAACTACCACATAGGCATTTCTATTCTCAACCAATCACACATATGATAACCACATAACTACAAAAGCTAACAGCTCTTAACAAGAGATGCATGAAAACAAGGGCTAAACACAGTACTAGCAAAAAGTAAACACTCACAGAACAATAAGAATGAAAACAAGAGTGTTCTAAGCAATGAAAACGGAGCGTGTATCTCTCCCACACAATTATGATAAAATCCAACCATAAACTACAGCAAAGAAAACTAAACAAACTGAAAGCAAAAATAAAAGACGCTCCAAGTAAAGCACATAAGATGCGACCGAATAAAAATATAGTTTAACTAGAAGTGACCTGATAATTTGTTGATGAAGAAGGGGATGCATTGGGCATCCCCAAGCTTAAACGCTTGAGTCTTCTTGTAATTTTCTGGGATGTACCACCGGGGCATACCCAAGCTTAGGCTTTTCACTCTTCTTGATCACATCATATCATCCTCTTCTCTTGACCCTTGAAAACTTCCTTCACATCAAAATTCTCACAATCTTCATTAGCAACGTTAGTGCAATCGAAATAATAAATTCACATGGTTCAGTTTCAAAAAAAGTATAATACTCAAAAACACATTAGCTACTGTCACAACTATTTTTCTCAAAAGAACACCAAAAGAAAGAGATTAAGATGCAAATGCGATAAATGGCAGAAATCCGTCAAAACAGAACAACAGGTAAAGATCGATTTTTTCAAAAATCTTCTGTTTCTCAAATCAAAAAGTGGTCTTCTAAGAAAAGTTGCGGAATTAGATGAGGAATAAGCACAAAACATTTCAGATCATTCTGATCTTTCAGGATTTTATACGATGTTTTACGGTGGACAGCAGAAATCTATTTTCTGCGCAGATATCCGAAAACCAACTCCAACTTTCCACTAGAGGCTTTACTTGGATCTACGAAAACATGAAAAGAAAGATACAAAGGAGTTGCTACAGAAGTATACAACCCCTTGAATCAAAGAAAACAGAGAAAAACAAAGCAAAAATAAAAACATGGGTTATCTCCGAAGAAGTGCTTTTCTTTAAAGCCTTTTAGCTAGGCATGATAATTTGAGAAGATGCTCACACAAGAATAAGAGTTGAAGCACAATAATAGAGCATCACGAAGAAAATATAAAACACATTTAAGTCTAACCCACTTCCTATGAAAAGAATCTTGTAAAAAAACAAGTCAACGAAGCACAAAGTGGCTAGCATAGGAAAGCAAAACAAGTGCAACTTCAAAAATTTCAACATAAAGAGGGGAAACTTAATATTGTTGAGATGCATAAAACCATGTTTCCCTCTCTCATAATAACTTTCAGTAGCATCATGAATAAAATTAACAATATAACTATCACATAAAACATTTTTATCACGAGCTACATGCCTAAAATAATTAATACTCTCCACATAAGCATAGTCATTCTTATTAATAGTAGTGGGAGCAAATTCAACAAAATAGCTATCATTATTATTCTCATCACCATAATCATTAAATATAGGAGGCATATTGTAATCATAATTAATTTTTTCCTCTATAGTATGTGGACTGAAAATATCATATTCATCATTGTAAACAGGTGGAACTAGAATACCAAAATCATTATAATCATTATATATTGGAGGCAAAGTATCATCAAAGAAAATTTCCTCCTCAAAACTTGGGGGACTAAAAATATCATATTCATAAAAAATATCTTCCCCCATCTTAGACTTTTCCATAGCATTAGCAATAATGGTGTTCAAAGAATTCATACTAATAACATTGCTATTACCATGCAAATAAAGCTCCATAGGTTTTTTTAATTTTCTCTTCAAACACTTCATGTCCTAACTCAAGATAAATATTATAAAGCTCTCTCATTTTTTTCCATTAAGACTACTAGTAAAAATAAAAACAAGAAGCGAGTAAAAATAATCCTAACTAGTGAAAACAAGAAACAAAAAAATATAATTGCAGAATCTAAAGGAAATAACTTCGAGCACTCACAGGCGAGGATGTGAGTACCTTTTACCTTACCTCCCCGGCAACGGTGCCAGAAAAGAGCTTGATGTCTACGTACGCTTCTATTCTTGTAGACAGTGTTGGGCCTCCAAGTGCAGAGATTTGTAGAACAGCAACAAGTTTCCCTTAAGTGGATCACCCAAGGTTTATCGAACTTAGGGAGGTAGAGGTCAAAGATATCCCTCTCAAGCAACCCTGCAATCAAGATAAAAGAAGTCTCTTGTGTCCCCAACACACCCAATATACTTGTCAGGTATATAGGTGCACTAGTTTGGCGAAGTGAGAGTAAAATGCAAGTAACTCGGATGATAATAAGTGATAACAGCAATCTGAAATAAAAATGGCAGCAAGCAAACATGTAGCAGAACAGGCGGAAAACGGTGTTTCAATACTTGGAAATAAGGCCTACGGCTCCTGATTTCACTAGTGGACACTCTCAACAATGCTCACATAATTGAATCCATAAATATCATTTCTTCACTATGCTACTCCGAACCACTCTCCGGTCGAATAGCGAACACTAATCATTGCGTAGGGGCTTTAACAGCACTCCTCAAGTCTATATTCCCTCTCTAGGGTACCCCAATGTCACTACGAGCGCTATAAATTAGTAAACAAACTCCACAATTTCATAGGTTCACCTTCCAACACAAGATATAAATATCATGCTAAACCACACGGAGCACACACTGTCACCTTTACCCCGTGATCAAAGTGTTTACGGAGATAACAAAACCACTTGAGTAGCATAACAGATGAAGATCAATCTACATATTCAACTAGATTACAAAGCTCATGATCACATAAAGATCACACCATGGGAGAGAGAGATGAACAACATAGCTACCGGTAGAGCCCTCAGCCCCGGGGAAAACTACTCCCTCCTCATCATAGGAGACAGCAACGGCGATGGAGATGGAGGTGGATTCGATGGAGATGGCTTCCGGGGGCACTTCCCCGTCCCGGCAGGGTGCCAGAACAGAGATTTGTCCCCCGAAACTTGTCGGCGGCGGCGGTGGAGCTACGGATGTATTTTGCAAAAAGGTCGATTCTCCTAGGGTTTATGCCTCGGGGAGTATATATGGGCGAAAGGGCGATGCCGGGAGGTGGCCAGGGGGCCCACACCCCTAGGTGGCGCGGCCAGGGGGACCCGCGCCACCCCATGGTGTGGGCACCCTGTGGCCCCCTCCGGGGCTCTTCGGGACTTATGGATGCTACCGGGACGTCTAGGACTTCTGGCTTTCGAATTTTCCCATTCCGAGGATATTTCCAGAACAACTTTTCTGAAACTAAAAACAACAGAAAGCAGGGAACTGGATCCGTGGCATCTTGTTAATAGGTTAGTCTCGGAAAATTAATAAAAATGACATTAAGAAGGGAGAAAACATGTAGCAATTGGCATAATATCAACATGGAACATCAGAAATTATGGATACGTTTGAGACGTATCAGCCACTTACTCCAGAGCAGCTATTTTTCATTGTAGTCCATCTTGAGATAAAGTCAACATACGACTCGTTGATACGTCGAAAACGTATCTCCTTTTCCGAACACTTTTCTTATTGTTTTCCTCTAAACTTGTGTGTTTTGAATACAACTAACACAGACTAACGCTGTTTTCAGCAGAATTACTTTGGTGCCTTGTTTTTCTGCAGAAAAATCAACTTTCATGAAATTGCCCAAAAAAGACCCCATTGGTGTGTTCACTCCGGAAGACCCCGGGGTCCAGAAGGGGGCCAGGAGAAGAGCCACATGGTGGCCACACCCCCTGGCGCGGGTCCCCCCTTAGCCGCGCCAGCATAGGGTGTGGGCCCCTAGAGCCCCCCTCGGACTACCCTTTTGACTACAAGTAGCCTCCAACCCTAAAACCTGAGGGGGTTTGTCATATTCCACAGAAACACAACAGAGCGCCACCGCCATCCCAAAGCTCGATTCGGGGATCAGAAGTTCCTGTTCTTGCACGCTGCCGGGACGGGGAAGTGGAGGAGATCATTGCCATCGTCATCACCAACGCCTCTCCATCGACCATCCATGTTCCCCCCCATCCATGTGTGAGTAATTCCCCGCTGTAGGCTGAAGGTGATGGTAGGGATTGGATGAGATCGTTCATGTAATAATGTTGTGATTGTTAGGGCATAGTGCCTAGTATCCTCTATTAGTGCTATTGACATTGTTGCAACTTGTTATGCTTAATGCTTGCCACTTTGGGCCCGAGTGCCATGATCTTAGATCTGAACATGTTATTAAATCACGATGATAATTATTGTTTCTTGATCATACCTGAAAGTTGTTTACACATATCGTTGTCCGGAACCCGAGGCCCCGAAGTGACAGAAACTTGGACAACCGGAGGGGATGGATGCGATGTGAGGATCACATGTGTTCACGGAGTGTTAATGCTTTGCTCCGGTGTTCTATTAAGAGGAACACCTTAATTACCAGTATTTCCCTTGAGGTCCCGCTGAAAACGGGCTGGTAGGACAAAAGATGTTGTGCAAGTTCTCATTGCGAGCACATACGACTATTTACGGAACACATGCCTATGGTTACCTAGTGCTTGGATGCTTTATCTTATTTATCTGCAATGCCCATGACTTGATAATTATTTGAACTATCTTATCCATGCAACGCCCGTTCATCCATCTCTATGCCTACAGTATTTAATCCCGTTGTTTACTTCAAACACTATTGTTGCTGTTTTCATTCCACTGCTGTTATTATTTCACTACTGTTGCTACTATAAAACTGTTACTACTGATAAACCACTGCGAACAAAAGTACTTTCAGGTGAAGGTGAGTTGACAACTCACTTGTTAAGGCTCACAAATATTCTTTGGCTCCCCTTGTGTCGAATCGATAAATTTGGGTTTTACTTCCCTCGATGACTGTTGCGATCCCCTATACTTTTGGGTCATCAAGACTATTTTCTGGCACCGTTGCCGGGGAGCATAGCTTTATTTGCAAGCTCACCGGAGAGTATTATTATCTACTGCCATCAATCATCATGGGTAAGACTCGTGATGGAAAGTTTCCTATATTACCATCCACTACAAGAAGAGGTACAACTCTGAACATCTCTGTTGCTCTTGATTCACCGTCTGTTATGAGTAAGCTGCTTACACCACCACATGCTACACATGCTACTTCTGTTGAATCTGAAAATACTTCTGATACTTTTGATGATGCTTCTAGTGTGCTTGATGAGAGTGGTTCTCTCAGTCCTTTCTTAGATGCTACTATTGCTAAAGCTAAAAAATATTGCAAGCACTGAAACTCCTGATAAAAATCATGTTACTCCTGTTGTTTCACCTAAGCTTATAGAGAATACTAGTGATGATTTAGATGATTCCTATATTGATCTTAATGATGAAATATATACTATGAAGGATAATGATGCTGTTATGAGTTTTATTGAAAGTCGTGCTCTTAAATATAAATTATCTCCTGATGCTAAGTTTGCCACTTCTTCCATTAATATTAGGGATAAGGATTATGATTTCTATCTTGATTTATCTTATATATCTATTGTGGAGAAAGAACCTTTTTGTGGTACTGAAAATGAAAGTGCTATGAAACATACGAGTGAGCTCTCCTCTCTGAGTAGTTTGTTCTCTGATGATCTTAAGAAACGTAGCTACTTTGTTGCTAAAATATTCCCTTTCTCATTAAAAGATGAAGTTAAAATTTGGTTTAACATTTGTCTCCTTGATCTATTTATAGTCCTATTGGTTTGGTTAATGCTTTCGTTCAGAAATATTTTCCTGCTAGTGCTCAACATGCTGCTTTACAAAATATATTTAATTTCATGCAATTAGAAGAAGAGAAATTGCCTGTATCTTGGGCAAGGTTCTGTTCTTTAGTTAGGGCTACACCTGGGCATAAGCTAGAAGATAATAAACTTCTTGATATATTTTATAATGGACTAACTTTTGAATCTAGGACATACCTGGATAGTTGTGTTGGTTGTGTTTTTAGGCAAAGAACTCCATAAGAAGCCGAGGAGTTAATGGCTAAAATAAGCCAAAATCATGATGATTGGACTAGGTTGAGCCTGAGCCGACTCCTACTCCAGTATCAACACCAACACCCAAGACGAGGGAATGATTGAATTAAATGATGAAGTGATGAGAGAAGCCAAGAAATCTCTTAAAGAGAGGGGTATTAAATCTGAAGATGTGAAAAATATTCCACCTATAGAAGAATTATGTAAGCCAATCCCTCACTCATCCACCATTGAGGTACACTCTCTCCAATATTTTGATAGTAGAGATATTCCCTATAACAAACCTCCTGATCAATGTTTAGATGAATTTGACAATTATGTTATCAAGCAAGATAATTTTAATAAGAGAGTGCAAAATCACCTTATGGAAAACTCTAGAGCTATTGATAATTTGCATGGTATTATAGAAAGAACCTCTAATAATGTTAAAATGCTTGTTAAACATTTTCAAATGGTTCAAACTCAAATTGATCAACTTGCTATAGTGCAAAAAGATTTGCTTGTTAATGCTTCTAAAGAAAAACATGCTTATGAAATAAGAACTAGAAGTGGTATTGCTACACAAGATCCTTTAATATCCTAAGGGACATCCTAAAAGAATTGAACAAGATTCTCAGCAAACTAATGATAATGTTATTCATACTAAGAAGAAAAACAAGAGGAAACATAAAACTGTTGTAGAATCCTCTGAACTTGCTAAAGATCCTAATAGTATATCTATCTCTGATGCTGAAACTGAAAGTGGTGATGAAAAGAATGATGCTTCTGATAAAGAAGAACGAGTAGCTGAACCTGAAAAGCAAACTAAAACTGCAAAGTATACTAAGGAAGATTTCATTGCTAATAAACATGGTAATGAGAGAGAACTTTGGGTACAAAAACCAATGTCTTTTCCTAATAAGAAACACAAATCTAAGGAGGAAGAACACTATAACAAGTTTTGTGAATGGATGAAACCTTTGTTCTTGAAAATTCCTTTAACTGGTGCTATTGAATTGCCTCATTATGCAAAATATATGAAAGATATTGTCTCTAACAAAAGGAAGATTCCTAATGAGGAAATCTCCACTATGCTTGCTAATTACTCTTTTAATGGCAAGGTTTCCTGAGAAGCTTGGAGATCCTAGTATACCAACTATTCCCTGTTCTATTAAAAATAATTATGTTAGAACTGCTTTGTGTGATTTGGGAGCTAGAGTTAGTGTCATGCCTTTTACTCTCTATAAAATACTCCTCCTAGAAAAATTGATACCAACTGATATATCTTTGCAAATGGATGGTAAGTCTACTGCTATTCCTATGGGTATATGTGAGAATGTTCCTGTTCAAGTTGCTAATAATTGTCTGATATTATGTGTTGGAAATGCCTATAGATGATAATATGTCTATTATTCTTGGAAGACCTTTTCTTAATACTGCAAGGGCTGTTATTGATTGCAATCAAGGAAAAGGTGCATTTAATGTTAATGATAAAGAGAACATTGTTTATTTTCCCAAGAAGATTGATAGAAAATATGGTCTAAATTCCATTGAAAATATTGAGACCATCAAGATTGGAGAATTTTATTGTCCTATTCCGAAGCCACCCAAAGAATATGAAATTAATATGATTGGGACTATGTCTATCAAGGTTGAGGTAACATGAGTATTTAGTGACAAACAAAGTTTTGTTTCATATAAAATTGTTTTGGTAGCAATACTTGATCACCCTTGTTAACAAAATGATTTTAAATGAAATGTGCAATGTTTTCACTATGTTTTCACCTTCCCCATTATGTTTTCACCATGTTTACTTCTGTTATCACATTGCTACTTGAGTACAATCATGTTTTCCACCATCCTTATGCATGTTTTCCTGATGTTTTCACCCTGTTTACTAAGGTTATGCATGTTTTCACCACCCATACTTTTTTTTCACCACTACCACCTTTGTTTTCTTTGGATATTCTTTCATTAAAGTGTAATAGAACCTCTGTAGTACTGTTTTTTTTTTCACGTTTTCACTTTCGTTTTCCCGGTTTTTACTAATTACTAGAAAATATGCCCATGCGTTGCAACGGGAGAAGAATATAAACACCGTTAAGGATACGACTACTAATTCCCTCCCTCCTATGAACTTGTCGTGGGCTGTGAGTTTAGACGCATGATAGCCGACCTTCAATATGTAGTGCCCAGATATAGTAGTTTCTGCTTGCATTCAATTTAATATAAGTTGTTGCAATGCAATAGTAATACGACATGAATACAAAACCATGGATCGTGATGAATCTTCAATGCCTTGTTTTTTGCTACTCAGTCTATCATCAGTGGATTTTGTTCTTCGTTGTCCTCTCCCTCCTCGTCGCCTCGCTGATCTCCCTTGCAGCCACATTATTCTCATGGTAGTGAAGACGCGACACAATTAAACACTGAAGTGTTCATACCAAGATTTTACATCTGTCATGTAAGTCGTCACAAAATTTTCAAATTATGTAAATTCTAGCAATATTTTTTGCTTCTTGTTGTAGATTCAAACCGATGACCCACCACAATGGACATCAGTGTGTCATTGATGGCCAAGCTGAATCTCAAGTTCCACACACACTATCTTCTACCTCTATTATAAAGTTCACATGGGCAGATTTTTCCCATTACAGGCTCCATCATAGGCTCATAGCCATGCGACAATGCTTAGAAACCGGCCTCCAAGACAATCAGACGTCGTATTAGACTTGGTCAATTGCATCCTTACACTCGAACTATCATGAAAATTAGGTGGAGACACCTCCCAATTCGATGGTTTCAATTTTATTTTATTTTTCTAAAATAGGAGAGCCATCTTGGTCTTGCTCGTCCATCATTGTATCATGCATAAGTTGCTTCTCCACATATTTGATCTTGAAAATACCCCTCTTGGGATCAAGCACTTGACAATACTTTGTTCATGTTTCTCCTGGAGTGTTGTACCGTCTGTGTTGCTGTCCACACGTCCCTCATCTGAGATCCTCCTCTTCTCCACATATTTGATCTTGAAAATACCCCTCTTGGGATCAAGCACTTGACAATACTTTGTTCATGTTTCTCCTGGAGTGTTGTACCTTCTGTGTTGCTGTCCACACGTCCCTCATCTGAGATCCTCCTCTTGTCATTCGCCCCCAGTAGCGGTTGAGCAGGAACCCCTCGGACGACTTAGATGACATATGGAACTAAGAGCCCCACAGATGGCACTTCCGCTTGAAAGGTGGGGTGCCAGGCATCAGATGTTCCACTGCGTTGGGGAAGCACACCGGCGTGGGCACCGAGTTCCGTCCGTTGTGTGGCGACGTACAAAGCCCACAATGAGCCACCCCACACGCAGCCGTATGAAGCGAACCCAGCTATTGATTCCACGACTCACCACGCGACCTACCAACAAACCATGCGCAGCAACCGTGTATGAAACGAACCCAGCCGAACGATTCCATACTGACCCGACGGCGCGACGTACCAACAAACCCAACAGGTATAACTTATCGGTGGAAAGGTGGGTAATTTGTGTCAACTTTGAGGGTAGTTTCAATGACCTACCAAACCAAACCAAACCAAGGAAGGCTTAACGCCTTTATTATTAGGTATAGATTAAAATTCTGGAAATACTTCAAAAATAAAGTTTCTCGAAAAATTCTAGAAAAATGATAATAAATTTTTACGTCAAAAATGAGGCAGAAAGCCACCTGGGAGACCCCAGGGGGACCCACCAGTCAGGCACACCCCAGGGTGGCGCGGCCAACCCCTGGTGGCGCCAGCACATGGTGTGGGCCCCCTGGCCCTCCACTTACTCTCTCCACTGCTGAAGTCTCCTCTCTCATCTACCAAACTGAAAACATTTCCTGGATACCGTGTTCTTGGTGTTCTTCCTCTGGATTTTCAATCTCCTTCTTCAGCCCATCTTTTGTGCTGATTTTTGGTGTGTTTGATCTCCGGTATGTGACTCCTATGATGATCGAAGTAGAATTCGTTTAGTGAAGTATTTCTTGAGTATTTTGCCACAGTAGGTGACAGCTATGTGAGTTTGCATGCTTGATTAGAGTAGAAATAATATAGTTTTGATGTATGTTTAGCTCTCAAATAAGTCCCCATGGTAGTTTCCACTTTATAGTTGCTTGAAATTAATTTTTATGATGATTGTTGAAAAATTTCAGAGATGGATAGTTAAAATTTTGGAGAGATATTTAGGAGTGATGCTCCTAGAAGGACGAGGCCCTCACGCTCATCCACTTCAGCGAGGCCATCGTATAATGAAGACGTTATTGCATCAACTATTGACGATGAAGGAGATGATGGTATCGTTTACCCATCCAGCTTTCCTTGCAATACATTTTTAAGAAATGCAGGTTTGTTTGATGAATTTCGTATGCTTATCTTATATAACTAAGTAGATCATCCCCACTAAAGTATTTCTCTCAACATGCAGTGTCCAACTCAGCAAATTGCCACCTCATCAACTTTGTTTTATCTCTCTGCCACCGAACGTAAACCCGTCGGTTTTGACTTATGTGAGCATGTCCCTTTTCAGAGGTGAAAAACCAAATCGCGCCACATGCAGCCCATCAGTCCAGTGCATATGCAGCCCGTTACGCTGCATCTCAACAAACCAAAGAAAATTAGCACGTACTGTACATTTTTTTTCTCCATGGACGTTTCTTTTCTCCATGCCCACACCCCGCGAGTCGAGCAGGTCCGTTCACTGTCATTTCCTCTCCCTACGAACTGATCATTAATTCTGTATTATTACTCTGAGACGTTTCCTTTCGTCTTTCCTCCATGTTATATTATCGAGTACGCACCATCGTAACCATCCAGAGAGCCAACGTCGACCGCAATTTAGTTATGGAGTTAATAAATATCCGAATTCCAGAAGTTCCTTGGAGATATTGACGCCCTCACAGGCACCATTGTAACCCACCAGTTGATTAGGTTTCAATCACCTATATGGAGTATCCTCTGAGTTAACATGTAGGAGTAGATGCCTGCCAATTCAGTGCGTCGTTCATATCCCTCTGTGTTTCTGCAATTTGTCTCTGCACTTCTACCTTCAATGATAGTATTGTCCTGCTCTTTGCATCTTTCAGGTCAAGTGGCCATTTTTCGGTTGTTGACTCCTGCATATTCTTTGGCTACACTCTCGGGTATTCGTTATAGCTTTTCACTAACCTTCATTCGGTATCTATAAACTGAAAGAAAACTTCTCGCATGCAGGAAAATGGATATGTTTCCACGATTGGGGATAGGCATGACAACATTGACAAGGAATAATGGATTTCCACTTTCTTGCATATTGCTGCCTTTTTCATGTAAACTCTGTCCGTGTCCAGGCCTTTCAAATAGGCAGGTGAGTGGAACTGTCGAATTTCACATCTTTCCAATAAAAACTGTCAAATTTTACACATTGATATTTGAAACAAATTGTGTTGGCAAATTGCACATATGGGTTCCAATATTTAGTGTCTAAATATACCAGTGAGACGAGTTTCACCATGCATGGAGATGACTGAGCAACGGTAATTTGGCATCAATTTCTCTGGATAGAAGTATTAGACTGGACAGGCAACTTTCATTTGATTTCATTGTCGAACAGTTTTGTAAACTGTGAATGATATTTAGGAGGAATGGAGGGTCGGTCTTATCTCAGACACATTATAGTCACGTACCCCTCTAAATTGTCAAAGTGAAATCATTTATAAATATTTTCTGATTATTTTAGATGTCAGTTTACTGAATAATACACAGATTTGAGGCAATATTTTTCGCAGCAACGCGCGGGGAATTATCTAGTTGAAAGAGTTGGTCTCACCAAATTTTTGGAGGATGAAAACCCTCAGTATGCCACACTCACAAAAGCTTACGTTAAGAGCTTTAAATTTCAGAACACTGCATATGGTCCAACTGTTGCATTCAAGTTATATAGTAGTCCTACTTCTTTGTCCTTGGTGAATTTTTGTACTACTATAGGTATCAACGCCACCGGGACGGCGAGTAGGATTCAAGATAGACCAGCAGACCTACAGGGGCTCTACCGAGAGATCACCAACAATGATGGTCGCTCATCCCAGCGTGGGAAGATAAGGAACATTCAACTCCCTGCTCTTAGATACTTTACTTATTATCTTACTACTAGTATCCTTGGTATGGAGAACACTAGCAACATTTCTAGTTATCACCTTGCTTTTATTGATGCTGCACTGAACCATAGCATGAAGTATAACCTTGGTGCATTTGTTGCACGCCGCCTTGCTGCTTCTGGGCCTATTTTGGGGGGGGGGTATTATTGCTACACGTGTAGCGGCTGCTTTAAATGTTTCCATTAACCCCAACGATGAAATAATTGCTCTGTGTAGGCTTAACCTTGCTGCCATGAAGTCCCATCAATTTGTCACTGCTAACTCTTCTAATGAACGTTTAGTATATAGAGTTTTATATATGGATGGAGAGAAGCGAAAGGTTACTTTGTCGCATCCTGTTTTGTTTAAGATTGACAGGTCACCATGGTCGCTCTCCAAGGAGCAGGTAGACGAGCATTTGAACACCATGGAGTTTTACCGGCGGCAGGAGAGGCGAGACGCGCCTCCCGAGGACCACAACACGCAGTACACCGGCGCATCCTCGAGCACATTTCAGGAGGAGGCTTCCTCTCGGCGTATTACGGGGGCGGCACCTCTTGGGCCCCTTGGTGATTGATCTCCACTTAGACCAAAAGCCTAATCTTGGGGGAGGTATACCGACATCTCACTCATTTATATATCATGTTCGGTCGGTTCTTTGTATATCCATGTTTTCTTTTCTTTCATTTGTTTTAGTTTCTTTTTGTTTCTTTCGTTTGTTTTTGTTTCTTTCATTTCTCTTTGTTTTTATTGTTTTGTTTTCGCTTTCCAAAACACACAAATATTTATGTTGTTTCTTTTTGTTTGCTTCTTTAGTTTCTTTATTTGGTTTGCTTTTTTTTAAGTTGCAGTTTAATATTCAAAAACCCCCAAAATATTTTGTTTGGTTTGTTTGTTTGTTTTATTTTGTTCTTGTTTCATTTCGAAAACCCAAAAAGATTTTGCTTTGTTTGCTTGTTCTCCTTTGTTCGTGCTTTAATTGAAAAACCCAAAAATATTTGTTGTTCTTTTTTGGTTTTGTAAAGTTTGTTGTAGAGTTCAACAGTCGTCCGTGACTCCATTGGAGCTTGGTTTTCATTATATATTATTCGAGCCACAAGTGAAGAGCAATAATGACGATATATGACAATTCAAGTTGTGGTGAGAGGCTGGTATGAACTCTATTTGCTTTTATTTTCGTACATATATCCATCTATGTGAGCATGCTTAGTTTGTTCGTATAAGATATATGTGACTTAATGGCTGCTTAATAGTTCATGCTCTCTCATGTTTTGTTCCAATTTATTAATAGTAAATGACTTGTCATATAAATATTTGTTCGAATTATTCTATTCATAGAAGGACATGATATTGTGGTAGCCTCCTCTGAGTATTTCATTTGAATCGACTTGGCACATGCTCACGCATGCTAAGACTGAAAATAAAAAGTCAATAAGCCTCGATGATTTATTTTGCCTCAGAGTTCTAGTATCAATTTTATGCCTCGGTTAATTTTACTTTGTCGCAAACATGATTATGATAGTTGTTGCTCTCTTGATTATCGCTCCCTTACTATTTTCTAGCCTTCACCTGTACTGAGTATGAGCTCTACTCGTGCACCCAACTCCCAAAAACCAAAGTTTGCCAAATGTGTCCACAATACCTACCTATATGTGGTATTTAACCGCCACACCAAGTAAATTGATCATGTGCTATCGTTAAAAACTGCTAAAAATTATTCCTGTTTTGTGCCCCTGTTTTAGCTCATGAGGACGTAAATAGAGAATCTTTATCTCACTCCTTGATTGGATTTCACACCCTGGACTAGTGACTTCATCCGCTTATCCAAATGATAGAAGAGCTGGCAGCGGGGTGCCCAGCCCCAAATTAATACACACAAATTTTCTTCACTCGTTTTGCCCCTGATTTATCAGTCAAAGCATAATTGTGTAAACAAAAGAGAAAGAGGGATGATCTTCTACCCAGAT
Source organism: Alopecurus myosuroides (assembly GCA_028641055.1). Classification (NCBI taxonomy): domain Eukaryota; kingdom Viridiplantae; phylum Streptophyta; class Magnoliopsida; order Poales; family Poaceae; genus Alopecurus; species Alopecurus myosuroides. Next base: position 156,332,122 of record CM054063.1, read on the forward strand.
GCGTCCTTCACATGGGAGCCGCTCTTGTGAATCCAGTTGGCTTGTGACGTACTGTATTGTCTGTTTACCATTCGTTGACATAAGCATACACCTCTCTCAAAATGTTCTCGATACCTCTATTTAATAAAATAAAAAGCTCTAGCACATGTGTGATCCATGCTTCCCTCTGCGAAGGGCCTTTCTTTTACTTTTATGTTGAGTCTCCATCATATTCTTTGAGCACTTTCTTGAGAGCACAATGGTTATTATTAGTGTGATGTGTTTGTCCAAAAGTACGGTTGATTGTGGTATAACTTTGATACTTGTATATTTGATATCTTTACTTCTAGTCTTCCCTTGAACTTCAGAGGTGCCCTGGCATTTATGTTTTGCCCCAGACTTAAGGGCAAGCGAGATACCACTTTATTAGATCCTTTTATGATTATTACAATCTTGCAAATAGTTATGCTTCATGTTGTTTATTATTAATATGTTGTTATCTTTTCATGGTTTGCATAGCTATTAAGTGACAGTATCTTGCATGTATCTTATCATGAGAAAAATTAAGTATTTGATCATATAGTGAGTATATTTACATCATATGAAACAAATGTGTTCGTAGAAGTCTTTTATCGCACTCAGTTGTCACTGAATTGCTTGAGGACAAGCAATAAGCTAAACTTGGGGGAGTTGATATGTCGAAAACGTATCTCCTTTTCCGAACACTTTTCTTATTGTTTCCCTCTAAACTTTTGTGTTTTGAATACAACTAACACAGACTAACGCTGTTTCAGCAGAATTACTTTGGTGTCTTGTTTTTGTGCAGAAAAATCAACTTTCGGGAAATTGCCCAGAAAAGACCCCATTGGTGTTTTCACTCCGGAAGACCCCGGGAGCCAGGAGAAGAGCCACATGGTGGCCACACCCCCTGGCGCGGGTCCCCCTTGGCCGCGCCAGCATAGGGTGTGGGCCCCCAGAGCCCCCCTCAGACTCCCCTTTCGACTACAAGTAGCCTCCAACCCTAAAACCCGAGGGGGTTCATCATATTCCACAGAAACACAACAGAACGTCGCCGCCATCCCGAACCTCGATTCGGGGATCAGAAATTCCCGTTCTGGCACCCTGCCGGGACGGGGAAGTGGAGGAGATCATCGCCATCGTCATCACCAACGCCTCTCCATCGACCATCCATGTTTCCCCCATCCATGTGTGAGTCATTCCCCGCTGTAGGATGAAGGGGATGGTAGTGATTGGATGAGACCGTTCATGTAATAATGTCGTGATTGTTAGGGCATAGTGCCTAGTATCCTCTATTAGTGCTATTGACATTGTTGCAACTTGTTATGCTTAATTCTTGCCACTTTGAGCCCGAGTGCCATGATCTCAGATCTAAACATGTTATTGAATCACGATGATAATTATTGTTTCTTGATCATACCTGCAAGTTGTTTACACATATCGTTGTCCGGAACCCGAGACCTGGAAGTGACAGAAATAGGGACAACCGGAGGGGATGGCTGCGATGTGAGGATCACATGTGTTCACGGAGTGTTAATGCTTTGATCCGGTGTTCTATTAAAAGGAACACCTTAATTACCAGTAGTTCCCTTGAGGCCCCACTGAAAACGGGCTGATAGGACAAAAGATGTTGTGCAAGTTCTCATTGCGAGCACGTACGACTATTTACGGAACACGTGCCTATGGTTACTTAGTGCTAGGATGCTTTATCTTATTTATCTGCATTGCCCATGACTTGATCATTATTTGAACTATCTTATCCATGCAACGCCCGTTCATCCATCCCTATGCCTACAATATTTAATCCCGCTGTTTACTTCAAACACTACTGTTGTTGCTGTTTTCATTCCACTGCTGCTATTATTTCACTACTGCTGCTACTATAAAACTGTTACTACTGATAAACCACTACGAACAAAAGTACTTTCAGGTGCAGGTGAATTGACAACTCACTTGTTAAGGCTCACAAATATTCTTTGGCTCCCCTTGTGTCGAATCAATAAATTTGGGATTTACTTCCCTCGAAGACTGTTGCGATCCCCTATACTTGTGGGTCATTACTCGTCTTTGTATTGGACGCAACGGTTCAGCTGGTTAATGCTTTTGGGGCATTTATACGTGCCTCGGAATTGCTGAGCAAAAACTCTAGCCATATCCTCTCAGCTGTCCACTGTTCTTGACGGAAGTCCATTAATCCAGTCTTGAGCTCCATGCAGCAACATCAAGGGTAAAAACTTTACAGCTTCTAAATATGTCCCTTTGTTTATCTGGACGGCAGTATAGTAATCTGAGAGCCAAGTATCCCGGTTTGTGCTTCCGGTATACTTTTGGTAAGTTGGCCGGACTTTGGCAAAGCCAACATGTAGATTGATTTTCCGGATTCTGTCAGTGAAGCACTTTGGACCGAAATATAGATCATCTCTTTCCGCGTTATCAGCGTGTGCGGAGTACCTTCCGACGGAATGGACAGAGGGGGATCTACTCCGCTCTGGTCCATTGTTGCGGGAATACGCTCGTCTTGGTTCAGCCTGGTATCTTCCGACATCCATATCGGATATATGCCAACCAGGGATATGTGTGGCATTGGACGAAGGCCGGATTACCAGGGTGGCCCGCATGCAATGGAGCAAGGTCCATTGGGCGGCCCAGAAAGCTGACGCGAAAGGATCCGGATTCTAGAAGAACCCGGACCACGGCCCACTATGTGGTACGGCTTGGAGAAGAAGTCGGATGCCTTACTTTCCAAGAATAGGATTACTTTCCATAGTCTTCTAGGTTTCCTTCCTGTAAGCCCTAGTCCGACTATCTATATAAAGCCGGACGGGAGTAAGAGACAGAACAAGACTGAGAACAAAGGTTCGAATAGCTAGAAGCCAACTCGCCGGTAAGCTCATCCTCGCCGAGTTAGCGAAGCCATACTCACCATTGTACTTTGTATACTTTAGGCTTCAGCCCTGATTTAGTGAGATTGCAGGAGTAGGAACACCGCCATAGTTGCGACGTACCGAACTTGGGTAAATCGTGTCCTCGTTTCTAGTACTTCCATATTTCCACCCACGGTTCTACTAGTAGGCTTATGGCACCCCCGGCCATGAACCTGACTAAGAAGACTCAACAGTGCGCCCACCGTGGGGCCATTGGAGTCGTGAGTCACGTTTCGAGCGGGGATACTTGGTGGAATCGGCAACATGATCACTGTCGGAAGCTTGGAATTCGACGGAAACATTGGACGCTTCCTCAGCAATGGATCCTATATGCCGACATGGAATCACCTGGTAAGTGCCTCTGTCCTTCCGATCGGATCTGCTAACGTTTTTATTGGATTGACGATAGAAGCAATGGGATTCCGTGGTGGAATTAACTTTATCCCATCCGCCTTGTGCTCAATAGATGACGGCTTCAATGCCAGATTCTGCTCAGATTTTCCCTATTCATACATAGGCGCAGATCAAGCCTCAATAGCTGCATATCACCAAGGCATGACTGGATTTGCCGCCTCTCAGGAGATGCCTGCAGCCAGATCGCACTGATTTGGCATGGTACAGTCAGAGATCGCCGAAAACACGGAAGACAAAAATCCCGTGGAAAAGGCAAAAAATATTGATCCCACAGAAAAGGTGGAAGATCCGACAACCGCCGACCAGGCGACGAATTCAGAATCCGAGTCTATACTAGCAGCCATAGAACCAAAATTAGACTCAGAAACCGGATCTGCTGACACAAATTCCAAAGATGAAGATGATGATGCTTTCGAAAAAAGGTCAAATCCATGCAAGAAAGCTTCCACGAAGTACTCATGGAAAAACCAACCGCAAAGTTGGATGCCGAGGAAGAGGAAGATCCTAAGACCCCTCCGCCAGCTAGAAAGGAAGAAGGAGATGAAGAAGGTCGTGAAAAAAGTCCGTCTTATCCTAATGTTCAGGAATTAACGGAAGATGAACCACACAAAAGCCTCATCCTCCAGAAACAAGAAAAAAATCTTCCAAGACGTTGTTTACCAAGACCCAGAAGAAAAAGGTCACCAACCAAAACCTGGAAGTTGGAGGCAACAGTGGCGCAAAAACGGCGGAGAAGAAAAAGGCTGAAATACCTGTTCCCCAAATGTCAGAATAGGGGGAAATTGATCTAATTCAAACCCTGGTCGCACAAAATGAGCCACCGGAAGTTCTGGAAGCCAGGAGACAAGAAATAATGCGGCAACAGCAACATCTTTTCCGGACTCGGGAGAATCTCCTCAGTACCCAAGCTGACATCAAATTGTAGCAGGAAGAAATTGAGGAATATGAGCGCCTGAACAGATCTGGAGTTAAACCCACGAGGTTACCCGGAATTTCAAAGTTGGAAGAACTGCCATCAAGACATCGGTTTGAAAACCCATCTTGGAAAAGGCATGTTAACAACACAAATGCTAAGGGCAAACGCATCTACAAAAATGCAGCTGAAAACGCAGAAGCCGCCTTCGCCATCCTAAACGATGATCTGTACTCCAATGATGAAAAGTTGCAGGGAGTGTATGCTTTCTTAGGAAAAGAATTACAACATCAACAGCAAGGGCAAGCACGGTCAGGCAAGCTACATGACGATTCAGCCTTATGCAAAACTGCCACGTGCGCTGCTGGATCACCTGACCCAGGCGAACCTGGAGATTCAGGTGATTCGAAAGAAAGGGGAGATCTCAAGAAGGACAAGAAAATCCCGAATAACAAGGATGCAACGTCTAGGACAAGATCCCATCCTCCAAAAGGTGGAAACAACACAAAACCCCGTACTGATAAAGAACGGGAAGATAAAAACCGGAATGATGGAAAAACAATGCCGCCTCCGAGACACCCGGCCGATAAAGCCGGAAGGTACGACCACCCTCACAGGCGTGAGAGATCCTGAACCCCTCCAAGGAACAAAGAACGGGTAACGAGTAGAACTCCGCCTCACTCCCAAGGACGAGATGATGGAAGAAATCGGGATGATTTCAGAAAAGCGTATTCACGCAACAATGGACCAGAGCAGAGCAGATCCCCCTCCGTTCATTCGGCTGGAAGGTATTCCGCACACGCCGATAAGGCGGAAAGAGACGATTTGGATTTCGGTCCAAAATGCTTCACTGATAGGATCCGAAAAATTAGTCTACATTCTGGCTTTGCCAAAGTTAGGCCAACTTATCAAAAGTATACCGGAAGTACAAACCCAGATACATGGCTCTCTAATTACTATACTATCGTCCAAATCAATAAAGGGGCATATTTATAAGCTGTGAAATTCTTGCCCCTAATGTTGCTGGATGGAGCCCGAGAATGGATTAATTGCCTCCCGTCACGAATGGTGGACAACTGAGAGGATATGGCTAGAGTTTTCGCTCAGCACTTCTGGGGTACGTATAAATTCTCCAAGAGCATCAACCAGCTGAACCGTTATGTCCAATATGAAGACGAGTCATATGTCAACTTTATCTCGAGATGGACTGCAATGACGAATAATTGTTCTAGAGTAAGTGGCGTACAAGCAATGCATGCTTTCGTCAACGGTGTGAAACCCGGCCTCGTACCATTCATGGTTGGTTCGAAAGAGTACAAGGACTTAGGTTCTATGCTCACAACTGCCAATGAGCATGCAGCAGCCGAAGACGATATTAGAGCGGGAGGCGGAAATATCAATGCATTGGTTCAAGCTAAAACGGCGTCTCATTCTGAAAAGAAGGCTACTCCAGAAGCACAGTGAAAACTCAAAGAAGTAAATATAGCCTTTTGAAAGGATAATGCTAGTAGATGGAAGGGCAAAAGTGCAGAAAGCAGGGAACCCATCTCCTACTCCAAGGAAGAGTGGGAAAAAATTAAAACGAAATCCTGCATTCACCATTCGCAATTTGGGAAACCTACCCATACAAACCATCAATGTCGGCTTAACAAACACATGAAAGGCAGCGCTAGAGCCGGGAATAAAGGGAATAATTCCAAAAGGATGTTCAACAAGAAAAAAGCCGGAAGCTGATAAAGACAAAAGCGAGTCTGATACTGATGACAAAATCCAGGAACAACAACAGAAAGGCGAACCCAAATTCCCGAGAGTCGAAGGAGAATGTAACCTAATTTTCCTTGCGACCCCATCCGCTAAACAGGCGAAGCAAACTCTGCGAGAAATCAACACCATCGTTCCACCAACTCCAAAGTACTTAAAGTATTCACAAACTCCAATTACTTGGGATCGGTCTGATCATCCCGGTAATATCCCGGAATCCGGCACACACTCCTTGATAGTAAGCCCTATTGTGCAAAGCACTAGGCTAAAAGGGTGCTCATGGATGGAGAATCAAGTATCAACATTATGTACTTAAGTACTCTGAAGAAATTGCATCTCTCAGAGACCCAGCTCAAGCATAGCAATGTACATTTTCACGGCATTGTTCCTGGCAGGCAAGCACATTCCTTAGGAGAAATATTCCTAGAAGTAACCTTCAGAAAGGCGGATCACTTTCGTCAGGAGATGATATCATTTGAAGTAGTACCGTTCGAGAGCGTGTATCATGCAATACTCGGACGTCCAACTTTCGCCAAATTTATGGCCAGATCGTGCTACATCTACAACAAGCTTAAGATGCCAGGGCCAAAAGGCGGAGTAATCACCATTGAATGGGATTTCAAGCTGGAAAACGAGCTAGAGCTGGGAAATGCCCTTTGCGCCGAGCAGGTAATAGCAAAAGAGGAACTGAAAGAGCTGGCTAAAGAAGTATCGCTGATAGAAATGCCGGCAGGAAAAGAAAGCCAGAAGCCGACCAACAGTTTCAAGGCATCTGAGAATTGGGACTAGAATGACTGACAAATAGGAAAGTGCCTGATTATCTGGATCCCAAAGACCCGGCGAAGTATGTCATTGTGGGGACTAGAATGACTGACAAATAGGAAAGCGTGCCCATCAAATACCTCCGTGAGAATTGGGATATTTTCGCCTGGTGTCCAGCTGATATGCCAGGCGTACCCAGGGAATTTGCTGAGCACCAACTGAAGGTAATTCCAAGATCAAAACCCGTAAAACAAGGTCTTCGTCGTTTTGATGGAAAAAGGCGGAAGACTATTGGCAAGGAAATCATCCGGCTTTTAGCAGCTTCTTTTATCCGGGAAGTCATACATACTGATTGGTCCGCAAACCCAGTATTAGTCCCGAAGAAGGATACTATTATTTTTAGGATGTGTATGGATTATACCGGTCTGAACAAATTGTGCCCAAAAGACAGATTCGTGTTACCGCGAATCGATCAAATAATAGATGCCACTCTGGCTCTGAGCTTTTATGCTTTTTGGACGCTTATTCCGGATATCATCAAATACGCATAAAAGAAGAAGACCAAATAAAAACCTCTTTCATAACACCTGTGGAACATATTACTAAATAACCATGCCTTTTGGCCTGAAGAATGCTGGAGGCACATACCAGCGTTGTATGAAAAGATGCTTGCATAATCAAATAGGTAAAAATGTTCACGTTTACATTGACGATATTGGTTTTGTTTCCAAGGAAAAGCATACGCTCCTTGAGGATCTACGAGAAACTTTCGATAACTTACGCACTTATAAAATGAAGTTAAATCCATACGACCGCTACTTAATGCCAAACTCGGAATGGACAGAGGGGGATCTACTCCTCTCTAGTCCATTGTTGCGTGAATACGCTCGTCTTGGTTCAGCCTGGTATCTTCCGACATCTCGTCCTTTGGAATGAGGCGGAGTTCTGCTCCTTGCACGCTCTTTATTCCTTGGAGGGGTTCAGGATCTCTCGCTCCTTTGAGGGCGGTCATATCTTCCGGCTTTATCAGCCGGGTATCTTGGAGGCAGCATTGTTTTTTCCGTCCTTTCGGTTTTGTCTTCCCGATTTTTATCAAAACGGGGTTTGGGGTTGTTCTCACCTTTCGGCGGATGGGATCCTGTTCTGGACGCTGCATCCTTGTTATCCGGGATTTTCTTGTCATTTTTGGGATCTTCATTCTTTCCCTTTGGACTTCATGAATCTCCAGGTTCGCTTGGATCTGGCGCTGCAGCGACACACGTGGCAGTTTTGCATAAAGTCGAATCATCATGTAACTTACCAGAACGTGCTTGTACCCGCTGCTGCTGTTATAATGCTTTTCCTAGGTAGGCATACACTCACTAAAGCTTTTCATCATTGGAGTAAAGGTCGTCATTGAGGATGGCTAATGCAGCTTCTGCATTCTCAGCTGCAGTTTTATAGATGTGTTCGCCCTTAGCGTTTGTACTGTTAACATGGCTTTGCCAAGACGGGTTCTCGACCCGTTGTTTGCCTGGATGTTCTTCCGGCTTTGAAATTTCGGGTAACCTCGTAGGTTTAATTCCAGATCTATTCCGACGCTCATATTCCTTGATTTCTTCCTGCTGCAATTTGACGACAGCCTGACTTTTGAGGAGATTTCCCCGCGTCCAGAAAAGATGTTGCTGCTGCCGCATTATTGCTTGTCTCCTGGCCTCCAGCACTTTCGGTGGTTCGTCTTTTGCAACCGGGGTTTGAATTAGATCGATTTTGTCCTGTTCTGACATTTGGGGAATAGGTACTACTTCGATCTATTTCTTTGTCTTCTCCGTCGTTTTTGCGTCGCTGCCCCCTCCGACTTCCAGGTTCCGGTTGGCCATATAAGCCAATTTATCCGTCTTTTTCTTCTGTGCTTTGGGAAACAGTTTCTTGGCGGATTTTTTCTTCTTCTTGGAGGATGGAGGCTTTTTGTGCGGTTCGTCTTCTGTCAACTCCTGAACATCAGGATAGGACGGGCTTTTTTCGCCATCTTCTTTCTCTCCTTCCTCCTCACCAACTGGCGGAGGTGTTTTAGGATCTTCCTCTTTTTCCTCGGCGTATTGCAGTGGATTTTGCCATGAGTACTTCATAGAAGCTTCCTTGCATGGATTTGACCTTTCTTTCGAAAGCATCTTCATCCTCATCATCGGAATCTATGTTGTAACCTGTAGATCCATTTTTTCGAGTCCAATTTTGCTTCTATAGCTGCTAGTATGGACTCGACTTATGAGTTTGTCGCCTGATCGGCGGATGTCGGGTCTTCCACCTTTTCCGTGGGGTCACAAGCTTCTGCCTTTTGCACGGGTTTTTCGACTTCCATGTTTTCGGCTATCTCGGATTGCACTATGCCAACAAAGTGTGATCTGGATGGGGGCATCTCCTTAGAGGCGGCAAACCAAGTCATATTTTGGCGATATGCAACTAATGAATCTTGATCTACCCTAATGTATGAATAAGGCAGATCTAAACTGAATCCGACGTTAAAGCCTTCATCTACTAGGCATAGGGCGGGTGATATAAAGTTACTTCCACCACGGAATCCCATAGCTTCTGCCGTCAAACCAATAAAAACGTTAGCAGATCTCATGGGAAGGATACAAGAACTTACTATGTGATTCCGTGCCGGCATATAGGATCCATTATCGAGGAAGTGTCCGACATTCCCATCGAATTGTAGGCTTCCCAAAGTGATCATACTGCTGATTCCGCCGAGTATCCCCGCTCGAAACGTGACTCCCGACTCCGCTGGCCCCATGGTGGGCGCCAACTGTCGAGTCTTCTTAGTTAGGTTCATGGCCCGGGGGTGTCATATGCCTGCTGATAGAACCATGGGTTGAAACGTGGGAGAGTGGAAACGAGGACACATATTTACCCAGGTTCGGTACGTCGCAACTATGGCGGTGCTCCTACTCCTGCAATCTCACTAAATTAGGGCTAAAGCCTGAAGTATATAAAGTACAATGTGAGTATGGTTTGGCTAACTCGGCGCTGATGAACTTCTCGACGAGTTGGCTTCTAGCTATTCAAACTCTTGTTCTCTGTCAATTGCTCCCGTCCGGCTTTATATAGATAGTCGGACTAGGGCTTATAAGAAGGAACCTAAAAGACTACGGAAAGTACCATATTCTTGGAAAGTAAGGCATCCGGCTTCTTCTCCAAGCCGGACCACGTATTGGGCCGTGATCCGGCTTCTTCTAGAATCCGGTTACTGGGCCTCCCAATGGATCTTACTCCATTCCCTACGAGCCACCCTGGTAATCTGGCCTTTAGCCGATGCCGGATATACCCCTAGTTAGCATATATCCGACATTAGCCATGCAGCTTGGTCTGGTTTTACATATGGCCGTGACCTTGCAACAGTGTACAAAAACTTTCCTTATTTATTTTTACGAAAATTCCGTTTTGTATTCGTTTCTGTCAAAATCTCATTGTCGTTTCCTTTGTCATTCATTTTTAATATATTTCTGTTTTGTTTTCTCAAAATACTGCTCTTTTTGCTCTGTTTGGGAGCTAAGTTTTCTTCAAACCATAGTTTTGAGAAAACGAAATATTTGAAGGCCTGGCAAAGGAATACTACAGTATTACACAATAATTTAGTTTATAAAATAAATAGTCCGGGTAAATTTCTAATATGGCAAAAAAAAACCCACAGTTTGGTACTCTCCCTTCCCAAAAAAGATGTCTTAACTTTGTCTAAATATGTATTATCCCAGCCGGGCACAAAACCCGTTACCCGAAACCTAAATCCAATTTACCTGAATCTGAACCCGACTTGCCCGAACCTGAAAAGTCCTCGGGAAACAGTTTTGAAAACCCGAAAATGTCCCGAAATTCCCGAATAGCCCGAAGTAAAACAAAGCTAGTAAAATCCCGTAGGCACTCGGAAGGTCCAGCCTAAAATTTACCCCTCTTCCCTATACCTGGCCAAACGGGCCGCCCGACACGGCCCGAGTCGTGCCCGAAAAAGCACAACCCGTATACGGCCCGACTTATTCGTGCCATGCCGGATCAGCCCATGGGCCTGTATTCGCTGGCGGCGACGGCACAGTGACCCTATTGTGGCCTCATGGGGTCTATTCGGCACGCGTGGCCCGCTTTCGGCCTGGGCACGCCTAGCCCGAGTAAGCGACAGGAAACTTCAAATTTGAATTTTCTGTGGGGCTCGGGAGGAAGGTTTTTCTCGGATTTATGGGGCCGGTGGAGAGGGGCGAGGGGCAGGATTTTATCCGTTCGAGGGTAATTAGGGGCATAATTAGGTTATTTTAAGTGTGATTTATGTTATTTTAGAGCTGTTTTATCATATTTAATCATTAGATGGCTAATGTAGTCCGAAAAATTGCATTTTCCCCTATAAAAGAAGCTGTCCACCCGTTTAATATAATCGTGCCATGTCGTGCCGGACCGCGTGCTGGTCCGTTTACGTTGTGCCGTGCCGGGCCAGGCCTCGAGCTCCAAAACGAGGAGCGGTCCGAGCACTATTGGGCCCGCACCGGGCCGCGGCCCGTTTATCTTGGGCCGTACTGTGTCCCTGCCGGGCCAAATGTCCTGTGCTTCGGGCCGGCCCGTTTGGCCCGCTGGACTCTTCCCCGACCTAGGGCTAGGTTTTCTATGCCTGACTTTTGACCTCGTCTCCACTCCCCACCACCAGACTCGGGCAAGCGCAGGCCACCGCGACGGGAGAGAGGAGACCCCAACCGGCAGCCCGGCACGGCAACCGCGCACGCGCAGGCCACCGCGACGGCGCCCATCCGCCGCCGTCTAGCCCACGCCGTCCCCTCTCCCTTCCTTCCCTTAGCACCACCGCGAATCCTCCCTTGCCGTGCCGCTGCCCCGCCTGCAATTGCTCGCTCAACACGACGACGACGCACGGCTGCGCGTTGACTGCACTGCACGGCTGCTTACCGGCTCCTGCTGATCGTTCCACGGCTGCACATCGACCAAACCCGACTGGCCGTGCACTGGACTGCAACGGCGAGGGACGACGCGCCGACGCCAGCCAACATGACGGACCAATCAACAAATGTAAGGCTCATTCCTCCTTCCTCTAGTTGTGTGTATATATCGAATCCAAGATTGAATGTTCTTTTATTTTTTCTGAAATTATTATCTAGGTAGATTAGCTTCTTTGTTGACTGTCAGGAGTAGTTAACATATAATTTGAAAGTGCAATTCTGTGATTAGCACTAGAGTGAAGTGTTGAACTACAGTAAATACTCCTTCGGTATCAAAATATAAGATGTTTTAGCGTTTTAGTGTATACATACATGTGCATCTTACACTAAAACATGTCTAGATACATGTTGTCTAGGAAACGGGAAAACATCTTACATTTTGATACGGGGGGATACTAAATAGTTTGATTTCTATAGATGACTGTCCTGTTTTTATCTTCAGTCCTGATGTGAAGTGAACTATAGTAAATACTAAATAGATGGCTGTCCTGTTTTTATCTTCTGTAGATTAACTTCAGCCCTGATGTGGCTTGATGTATGATGTTACTTACTCAGTTTCTAGGAAATATACGACCATTCTGTTTGTTTAAATATCTAAAGCTTTCTTATTTGTTCTGGTCTAAGATGCTCTGATCTAAATTATGAGCTGAATTAGGACAACAATCCGTTTACGTCGCCACGTTGGGCCTTAATTTTGAGCAATGCGGGCGGATGAAATACGTCGCCTGGTTGGAGTTGTCCTAATTCTAAAAAAACACACGCACTTCTACCACTCTAAAAAAAACAGGCACTTCCACCACTCCCATGATCTAGATACATGCAAATTTAGACAACGTTAAGACATCCTTTTCGTCGCAGGCCACGTCAGGAGCTCACTACTCCCCGGCCATGCCGGCGACAGGCAAGTCCAAGTCCTCTGGGCATGCCGCGTCGTCGGGCCAGGCGTCCTCCTCCCACCACCACCACCACTCTAGCGGCGGTGGCACTGACGCAGCCGCATCCAGCCTTAAGCGCAAGCGCGGTGTCTTCCAGAAAGACCGTATGCCCTTCTTCCGTTTTATAATTGTTGCTCCTTTTCTGTTTATGTTTCTAGTTCACGCACATAGTTATGCTCTTTTACTTCTTTTCGTATTCTTGCAGTGCAGCACATGATGTATGGGTTTGGGGACGATCCAAATGTAAGTTGACCTCTGACCAATTGTCTCTTTGGTTCCCTCATTTTTTGGTCAGAGATTCTGTAGAATGGAATGCACTAAGTTAAGTGTATGTAAGATTTTGGGATATAAGTGGCAGCTTGCAAGAATGATGTTACATAGCAAGCACGATGTGGATTTATGATATTTATTTAATTCTTGAAATATCTTTAAAGAAGTATGGGTCATATCTGATAATGGTACATATTTGCAAAAGCTGCTATAGTCAACGAGCTCTGGTTGTTGGTTAGCTCATTATACTCCTTCATAATCAGACCTCGACCAATCCTATCAATGCATATTGGGATAGTGGTCTCGTCTCATGCAAAGCGACAAAGTACTATGCAAAAAACCAGCCTGTTCATCTATGTTATGTTGAATGCGGGTAAGGAACATAATTGCTGGATTTTCCGTCATGAAGAGCTAATGGATATTGGGTGGCCTCTCATGTTCAGGGCAAGCTGAACCGAATGCCTTTGTTTCGGGACTTCATAATTTCTTAGCCAGCTAGCATACATGGCCTCTTAATTGTTTTCAGCGCAGTTCTGCGGGTTGCTTGGTGTGCCTTGTAATAATTTGGTTTCACTCTCTGTGTAAGAAATAAATAAATAAATAGGCAGGGATCCTACTAAGGTTCTCAAAAAGAAAAATGACGGATTAAAAGGGACATGTTGCTCCCCTTTTAAAGCTTTGATGTCTTGGACTTATAATACAAGTGACTTTTTCTTTTCTTTTCTTTGCAGCCAATTCCAGAAACAGTTACGCTTGTGGAGGACATTGTTGTAGAATATGTTACTGATCTGGTAAGTTATTCTTGCACTTGTACACCTATGTATTTTCTGTTTGGCCTGCTAAGATAGTACAAACTATTCACCAATAGAAAGGTTATATTTGTTAGAATATTGTTGTGGATTGTCTGACCCTTCGACCCATTATACATTTTGTAGAGTCCATTAAGTGCACTTTAGAAACTTTTGGCTTTTTTCCTTTGCAAACAGACATAATCATGCAAATTAATGTCTTGATTAATAGTCTGAATATGTGTAGACATCTGTCCATGCATGATTTGGAATATGACTTATCTAAATGTTTCAGGTCTGTTTGATTGATAGCCACACTTTGCACTGTATGAAAATAAGTCAACGTGATTTAAAATAAATTTGGTGTACACATGAGTACTCATCTACCTTGAACACAAGCCATTCATGTTGAACCAAGGAATCTAAAGGCACACCATATTTATCAAGTTATGCAAGTTTGTTACAAGGTCATGTCTGTTTAATAGTTCCTTGATTTTTTTAGAAAAGTTTATGGTTACATAGTTGGGTCAATCCATAATGTGCTATTTTTCCTAGGTCCACAAGGCTCAGAATGTTGCTTCAAAGCGAGGGAAGCTCTTGACGGAGGATTTTCTTTACCTTATCCGTAAGGTATGTTTCTGAACCATGAGAATATGTGACTGCCTCTTCGCTTTGCATCACCAGAGTTCTCCAAAACTAATAACCCACACTCCTTTTTTTTTCTAGGACATGCGTAAACTGCACCGTGCTACTGAGCTACTCTCCATGAACGAAGAACTCAAGCAAGCAAGGAAAGCTTTTGATGTGAATGAAGAAACGCTAGTGGTTACTAATGAGTAATACCTCCTTCAGGAGGCCCAGAGACAATCAAATTATCTGCAATGTTTCACTCACTGGTCATACAACGCATATTTGCTTCATTTGGACACTAGTCAGCATCCATCTGTGTATATATATGCATTATGTTCTAGCAGTTTGTTTCCTCTCATATGATGCTATACGCTCTAACTTTGAATCTGGAAGAGCAAATGGTATGTGATATGCGTACATTACAAATTTATACAATATGCTCTGTTTTGATCCCAGTCATACACGATACTAGTATTTGTAGCATGTGGCTTATCATGCAAGAGATTATGCCTCTTTGATTCATAGGATTGGAGTATCAATGGAATAGGAATGGGAAAGGATGGCATGTGGCAAACTTTCCTAGTTCCTTGTGCATAGGATTCCAAAAATGAGGTGTGAGTACATTTTTGTTTCCAGTAAGTTTTGACTTGGATGTGTGATCCATAGGAAATTTTCCTCTAGTTTTCCATTGCACCATTCCCACAATCAAAGGAGTGAACAGTGCCATCTAGGGAAAATTTACTAACCCTATACCTTTCCTCTACTTTTCCTCCGAATTAAAGGAGCCCTTAGTTGTTTGGAGCGCAGGACTAAGGAGAGGAACTCATGCGTAAAACATATAAGAGCCCGGTTGGCACCCATTAACCACTGTTTCATTTTATTTGGCTGAAACGAAGTGAAAAGACACCGATGTCTTCATTTCATTTCATTTCATTTGGCAGAATTGAAATGACATTCTTACGTACATGAGTCGACTTAACATACAATATGCATCCACTGGAATTCCAAATAAAATGACGTGCCCAATTTGCAATTGCACGGGAATCAAATAGTCTGGATATGGAACCACAATTGAATTACTACCTAGTTTGCCAAAACGGCTTACAATATGGAACAGAGGCGTACATGGTTCCGGCTCAAAATGAGGGTTACCAAACGGCTTCTAATATTGTAACCTAGGTATAATTTCCAATCAGCCGTTTGGAACGCATGAGTTATTCTACGCATGAATTAGAATAACGCTGGAATTTGTATCAAGTAAAAAAAAAACTTGCTTAAGCAGCTTCATCCAAAGTTCATTAGAACATCTCTAACGATACCGGCTGTGTGCATCATTTTGATGCAGAGGCCGGGGCCCAGGCTCCCATTTCTAAAAAAAACATCTCTAACGATGCTTTCAATGGCCCTATTGTGCTATTGGAGCCAATAGCCCTATTGTGCTATTGGAGCATCGGACACCAAAACAACGCCCAGTTGCGACCCCAATAGAATCAATTTTGCTGGAAGTATCCAATATCACGTCCTCCACTTATATCTCGGCCCTGGCCCATAGGGACCAGGCGGGAATCGTCGCCACATCGGGTACCGACATGTGGGCCAACCACTTCATCTTCTCAGAAGGCCGGTCAACTTAGTTAATTGCGCTGGTCGTTGTCATGCCAGTCAGCCTAATTTATTGCGCGACGGTTTCCATGCGGGTGCATATGCGTCGCAAATTTGTCTTCCCAACGCATGTCGCTGGTGTTTGTAAGCGGCAACCAACCTTCCCATGCTTGGCCTCCCCGCACTAGCTTTAAATTAACACGACATCATCAACAGTTCGGCTTCCTTTCGTACAATTCTGGAACTGAATAAACAACATTTGTTCATGTTCCGCAGGCTGAAATCTAGCCTTTAACAGTGCGAGCATCTGCGGCCAACGATTTACACGTGGTTCTCCTTTCAACCCACGCTCCTCCTGGTATTAAAAAAATTCGCCTTACGCAACCACCAAGATCGCTATGGAGATAACGAGAACGAAGTATGGCCATACATGCTATGACCTAGCACTTCAACTCACCGGCAACGGAAGAACGATGTAGTTGAAGTAGAGTTCTGATAGATCGTAGATCCTCACAACTAGTTATAGTTGTAAGGATGCCGCTAGTTCACTCGTCGAGTATCACACGTGTAATCCCTCTTATGGTGTGCACGCGTACACTCGTGTCAACCCGCCAAAGCTCCGCCATCCAGGACTCGACATCGACGAAGAGAGACAACCTTTCGGCGTTGCTAATTATGGTAGCACTAATCAACTATTGTTAGAGCTATATGATCTGGAAGTTGTCAACACATGAGAGAGCAGTTAGAAATTGGAGGCTAGGTCTAATCGAGAGAGGATACCTCAAAATCCAATTATACGAAACCGTAATATGATTAGAGGGTCTCTAATTAGAAGATGTAATTAGAGGCTCTAATCCTGCTAGAGAGAAAAGAAGAGAGGCTTGACAGCCAATTGTGTGTCCTCCAATGAAGGAGGGGGTGGGATTATATAGTGGGAACAAGAGGGAGACCTGCCTTGGAGGAAGGAGGTCGATTTGGAGGCCATAGGCCAATCTGCACCCCCTTGATGCGTGTGAACACACGTTCGTTGGGAGACCCCAAGAGGAAGGTATGAAGAGTGCAGCAGCAAGTTTCCCTCAGAAAGAAACCAAGGTTGAATCAACCGGTAGGAGAAAGAAATAACTTTTGAAGGTTGATGCAGCTGAGATGGCAGGGCGCACTACCGGTTCAGAAGCAACGTGGAACCTACACAACACAATCAAATCACTTTGCCCCAACGAAGCACTAAGGTTGTCAATCTCACCGGTTTTGCTGAAAACAAAGAGGTTAAACGTACCGTGTGAAAAATAATAATTGTTTGCAATAGATGAAAGAGAACAGTGATGGCAGTAGTAAAACAATAGTAGCAGTATGAAAACAAAGATTGCAGTGGTTGTATTATCATTATGAGGAAAATGGACCGGGGTCCATAGTTCACTAGTGGTGTCTCTCCATAGAAGACAAATAACATGTGTGGTGAACAAATTATAGCTGGGCAAATGATAGATATAAAGGCTACACCATAGTGCATATGCATGACATGATGATTACTATGTGATTCATGCGGGCATTACAACAAAATACATAGACCGTTATCCAACTGCATCTATGACTAATAATCCACCCTCAGAATGCCATCCGAGCAATCCTTGGGTATTAAGTTGCAAGCAACAGATAATTGCATTAAACAAAGTGTGTAATGTAAACAATGTAAACATCATTGTTTTCTCCCTAGTGGCAATAACACATCCCCCACCCATTACGTTTCTGTCACTCGAGCGTGAGTAAAAGGGAGACATGAACCCACTATCGAGCATAAATACTCCCTCTTGGTGTTACTAGCATCTACTTGGCCAGAGCATCTACTAATAACGAAGAGCATGCAAGATCATAAATAACATACACATGAAATGAGCGTGATAGATTGATAATCAAGAGACATAGCACTCAATATTCACCGGATCTCAGCAAACACAACATGTAGCATTACAATAAGATGATCTTGATCATGTAGGGAAGCTCAAAAGATCTAAACATGAGGCATAAAGAGGAGAGAAAATCCGTCTAACTACTGCTATGGACCCGTAGTCCAAGTATGAACTACCCACGCATCATTCCGAAGGCGGACATGGTGGTGTAGAGCCCTCCGATGATGATTTCCCTCCCGGCAGGGTGCCAGGGAGAGCTCTAGAACTCTCCGGAACTAGGGTTGACGATGACGGCGGGCTCGGGTGTTTTTCACGGAAAAGGTGGATTTTTTTTGGGTTAACCTCCCGTGGGGTATAAATAGGCGAAAGGGAAACGTCGGTGGGAGGCCAGGGGGCCCACACCACCCCTGTGCCCCCCTCTGGGTTCCTCCTGACTCCGTGTGCGCGACAGATTTCCAAGACCCCGATACGTCCAAAACGTATCTCCTTTTCCGAACACTTCTGCTATTGTTTGCCTCTAAACTTGCGAGTTTTCGATACAACTAACACGGACTAACGCTGTTTTCAGCAGAATTGCCTTGGTGTCTTGGTTTTGTGCATAAAAATCAACTTTCGGGAAAATGCCCAGAAAAGACCCTAAAGACCTTAAAACACCCGAAGACCCCCGGAGCGAGAAGGAGTCCCGGAGAGGGGCCAAGAGGGGCCAACCCCACCCCTGGGTGCGCCCCCCTCTAGGTCGCGCCACCTGGTGGTGTGGGGGCCCCCAGGCACCCCCTCGGGCTCCCCTTTTGACTACTTATCGCTCGTAACCCTAAAACAACAGGGTTTTCGTCATATTTCACACAAATACAACAGAGCGCCGCCGTCGCCTTGAAACTCAATTCAGGGATCAGAAGTTCCTGTTCTGGCACCCTGCCGGGATGGGTATTCGAAGGAGATCATCGCCATTGTCACCGCCACCTCTTCTCCATCAACCATCCATGATTCCCCCGTCCATGTGTGAGTAAACACCGCTGTAGGATGAGAAGGATGGAAGGTATTGGATGAGATCGATCATGTAATAATGCCAGATTGTTATGGCATAGTGCATAGTATCCTTTGTTAGTGTTTTCTACCATTGTTGCAACTTGTTATGCTTAATGTTGTCACTTTGGGCCCGAGTGCCATGATCTCAGATCTGAACATGTTATTGTTTCATGAGTATAATTATGTTTCTTGATCATATCTGCAAGTTGTTTACACATGTCATTGTCCGGAACCCGAAGCCCCAAAGTGACAGAAATTGGGACAACCAGAGGGGATGGTTATGATGTGTGGATCACGTGTGTTCACGGAGTGTTAATGCTTTGCTCCGGTGCTTTATTGAAAGGAGCACCTTAATTACCAGTAGTTTCCCTTGAGGCCCCACTGCAAACGGGCTGGTAGGACAAAAGATGTTGTGCAAGTTTCACATTGCGAGCACGTATGTATATATTGGAACACATGCCTATGGTTTGCCTAGAACTTGGATGCTTTATTATTATTATCTGCAATTCCCATGTTTAGATTATTACATGACCTATCTTATCCATGCAACGCCCGTTCAGCCATTCCCTATGCCTACGGTACTTTAATCCTGCTGTTTTCACGATTGCTACTGCGATTACTATTTTATTTATGTTGTTATTTTACTACTACTGCTGCTATAAAACTATTACCACTAATAAATTGTTGCGAGCAAGTCTACTTTCAGGTGCAGCTGAATTGACAACTCAGTTGTTAAGTATTATAAATATTCTTTGGCTCCCCTTGTGTCGAATCAATAAATTTGGGTTTTACTTCCCTCGAAGACTGTTGCGATCCCCTATACTTGTGGGTCATCAAGACTATTTTCTGGCGCCGTTGCTGGGGAGCATAGCTTTATCTTTTTGTTGGCTTGAACGTGATATTGTTCGCTGCAAGCCTTTCATCATGGGTAAGACTCGTGATGGAAAAGTTCCTATATTACCATCCAGTACAAGGAGAGGTACAACTCTGAACACCTCTGTTGCTCTTGATTCACCATCTGTTATGAGTAAACTTCTTGCACCACCACATGCTACACATATTGTTACTTCTGCCGAGTCTGAAAATGCTTCTACTGTGCTTGATGATACTGGTTCACTAGGTCCTTTCCTAGATGCTACAATTGCTAGAGCTAAACAAATTAAAAACACTGAAATTCTTGTTGAAAATATTGGTACACCTATTAATTCACCTAAGACTAGTGATGATCTTGATGAAACCTATATTGAACTTAATGATGACTTTATTAAGGAAGCTCAAGCTACTACTGGTGCAAGTGCTCTTAAGAGTCTTTTTGCAAGACATGCTGCTAAATATAAATCTTCTCTTGATGCTAAGTTTGCTACATCTCCCATACACATTAGAGATAAGGATTATGATTTCTCTCTAGATTTATCTTACATATCTATTGTTGAGAAGGAACCTTTTGTGGAACTGAAAGTAAAAGTGCTATGAAACACATGAATGAGCTTTCATCTTTGAGTAGTTTATTTTCTGATGATACTAAGTTGCGTACTTATTTTGTTACCAAGATCTTTCCTTTATCTTTGAAAGATGAAGCTAAAACTTGGTTTAACAATCTGTCACTTGGATCTATTACTAGTCCTATGAGTTTGGTTAATGGTTTCTTTCAAAAATATTTTCCTCCTAGTGCTCAACATGCTGCTGTGCAGGATATTTTTAACTTTGCAAATTGAAGGAGAGAAATTGCCTGAATCTTGGTCAAGGTTTTGTTCTTTAATAAGAGATAGCCCTGGCAATCCATTACCTAAAAATGAGATCCTAGATATATTTTATAATGGACTAACTGTTGAATCTAGGACATACCTGGATAGTTGTGCTGGTTGTGTTTTTAGGAAAAGAACTCTAAAAGAAGCTAAGGAATTAATGGTTAAAATAGCCAAAAAATAATGATGATTGGAATGTACCTGAGCTTACACCTACACCAGAGCCAACACCAATACCAACACCTAAGAAGAGAGGGATGATTTACTTAAATGATGAAGTGATGAAGGAAGCCAGGAAATCTCTTAATGAGAGGGGTATTAAATCTGAAGATGTGAAGAATTTACCTCCTATAGAATAATGATGTAAGCCAATTACTCATACGACAACAGTTGAGGTACACTCTCTCCAATACTTTGATAATAGAGATATTCCCTACTCTAAACCACCTGATCAATGCTTAGATGAATTTGATAATTATGTTGTTAAGCAAGACAACTTTAATATGAGAGTGCAAAATCATCTTATGGAAAACTCTAGAGCTATTGATAATTTGCATGGTATTATTGAGAGAACCTCTAATGATGTTAACATTCTTGTTAAACATTTTCATATGGTTCAAACTCAAATTGGTCAACTCACTAAAGTGCAAAAAGATAGGCTAGCTAATGCTTCTAGAGAAAAACATGTCTGTGAAATAATTAGTAGAAGTGGTGTTTCTACTCAGAACCCCTTGTATTTTGAAGGACACCCTAAAAGAATTGAACAAGATTCTCAGCAACCTAAAAAAATAGTTCTCCTTCTTAGAAAAACAAGAAGAGACATAAAACTGTTGTAGAATCTCCTGAACCTGCTAAAGATCCTAATAGTATGTCTATTTCTGATGCTGAAACTGAAAGTGGTAATGATTAAAGTGATGCTTGTGATAAAGAAGAAACCATAGCTGAACCTAAAAAGCAAACTAAAACTGTGAAGTATACTAAGGAGGATTTCATTGCTAATAAACATGGTAATGAAAGAGAGCCCTGGGTACAAAAAGCAATGCCTTTTCCTAATAACAAACAAAAATCAAAGGAAGAAGGACATTATAACAAGTTTTGTTAGTGGATGAAACCTTTGTTTTTGCAAATTCCTTTGACTGATGCTATTAAACTGCCTCCTTATTCAAAATATATGAAAGATATTGTCTCTAACAAAAGGAAGATTCCTAATGAGGAAATTTCCACTATGCTTGCTAATTAATATTTTAATGGAAAGGTTCCAAAGAAGCTTGGAGATCTTGGTATTCCTACTATCCCTTGTTCTATTAAAAATAATTCGGTTAGAACTGTTTTATGTGACTTGGGAGCAGGAGTTAGTGTTATGCCTTTTTCTCTCTATAAGACGCTCTCTCTTGAAAAATTGATACACACAGATATATCTTTGCAAATGGCTGATAAACCTACTCCTATTCCTGTTGGTATATGTGAGAATGTTCCTGTTCAAGTGAATACTAATTGTTTGATATTAACTGACTTTGTTGTGTTGCAAATGCCTGAAGATGATAATATGTCTATTATTCTTGGGAGACCTTTTCTTAACACTGCAGGGTCTGTTATTGATTGCAATCAAGGAAAGGTGACTTTTAATGTTAATGATAAAGAGCATACTGTTTATTTTCCCAAGAAGATTGATAGAAGATATGGTCTAAATTCAATTGAAAATGTTTAGACCATCAAGATTGGAGAATTTTATTGTCCCATTCCAATGCCACCAAAATAATATGAAATTGTTATGATTGGGACTATGTCTATCAAGGTTGAGGTAACATAATTATTTAGTGATATGCAAAGTTTTGCTCCATATAAAAATTATTTTGGTAACAAGACTTGATCAACCTTGTTAACAAAAAATATTTTGAATGAAGACGACAATGTTTTCACTATGTTTTCACCTTCCCCATTATGTTTTCACCATGTCTACTTCTGTTATCACCTTGCTAATTTAGTACATTTATGTTTTCCATCATCCATACTCATGTTTTCATCCTGATTACTGTGGTTATGCATGTTTTCTCCACCCATATTTTTGTTTTCACCACTTCCACCTTTGTTTTCTTTGGCCAATTGCCTTTTGATGTGTCATAGAACCTCTGTAGTTCTGGTTTTGGTTTTGTTTTCCACCTTTCCACATTTGTTTTTCTAGGTTTTAATTAATTATTAAATTATGAAAATACCTCAAAAATAAAGTTTCTCGAAAAATTCCAGAACAAATATAATAAATTTTTACGTCAAAAATGAGGCAAAGAGCCACCTAGGGCACCTCGGGGGACCCACCAGCCAGGCACACCATAGGGTGGAGCGGCCAGCCCCTGGTGGCGCCTAGGCATTGTGTGGCCCCCTGGCCCTCCACTAGCTGTCTCCCCTGCCAAAGATTCCCTTCTCTCACCCCAAACTCAAAACATTTCCTGGAACCTGAGTTCTTTTTGTTCTTCCTCGATTTTTTTCGATCTCTTTGCTCATCCCACCATTTTTGCTGAAATTTGGTTCATTTACTCTCCGGTATGTGACTCCTCCGATTATCCAAGTAGAATTTTGTTTTTTTTGGAGTATTTCTTGAGTATTTTGGTACTGTAGGTGACAGCTTATGTGAGTTTGCATGCTTGATTTAAGTTGAAATAATATAGTTTTGATGCATGTTTAGCTCTCCTATAAGTCTCTATAGTAGTTTCCACCTTATAGTTGCTTGAAACCAATTTTTGTAATGCTTTCTTAAAAATTTCAGAGATGGAACACAATGTGTATCAACTTAACCAGAATGAGTTGGAATTACATGAGGTTATGCTTGTACACCGTGAAGAAAGAGTGTTTCCATCAAACTAACCATGCCAGAAATTCATGCGTGCTACTGAATTCTGTAGGATCTCTATACTCTTGTGCAAAATGCAGGATTGGATCGCTTCATTGAGGATGAACCTACCCAACATATTAAACTAACTATGTCTGTGGTGCAAGAATTTCGCTTTAGCTGGTCTTTGTCTAACCCTATGGTCCATTAATTTTTTATAATAAAGATGTAGACTTGCCTTTTAGTGATTTTTGTGCAGCTATCAAGGTGCCACAATGGGGTTCACGTGAGAAAATAAGAGGGCAGCCCAAAACACTGCTGGATTTATATGGGGAGATTTGTCAAGGCAGAAGCTTCGCGGGGGAGAGTGGTAAAATACGAGAAATTCAACTCCCATCCATTTGATACTTTGCTTATTTTACTTCCAAATGTGTACTAGCTAAAAAAACTGCCAACAAGCTATCTGTTTATGATCTGGCTTTTATCTACATGATAGGTCTTATAACTTTGGTGCTTTAATTGCTTACCGTATTTCACTTAACCGTGAGAAGGGAGGAATTTGTGGAGGTCTTATTGCCTCTCGGTTGCTAGCTTTGCATGGTGTGGAGCCACACCCTCTAGACCTTAAGTTTCCTTTAGAGAGGCTGGACCCTATTTGCATGATTCAACATAAGTTCCTCTCTACCCATGCTAACATGAACAATTTATATTTTGGAATAACTTTCTCCAAACAATTCAGGTGGAGAGTGACTAAAACTAATATAGTAGTACTCCTGCCTGCACATCTTTTGTTTAACCTTAATAGCAGGCAAGGATGGTCACTTTCTGAGAATGAGCTGGATGCATATATTGAGCAGCACCCCCAGCATGCGGAGGATGCTGGAGATGGGGACAATAGTGATTTCGTCCAACCCTCCGACACCGCGGAGATTCCATACCAGCACTCCGGTTATGACTATGCACCTGCTGCTTCATCTTCTTCATGGGCGCCCGAGTACGACCATACTAGGGACGACCCACCACAGGGGGATACTTGTCGCGCCATGATTGATCTCCACTTAGGCCAAAAGCCTAACCTTAGGGGGAGGTATACCGACATCACACTCATCTATATATCATGTTTCTGTCGGTTCTTTGTATATCCATGTTTTTGTTTCTTTCGCTTCTTTCGCTTCATTTTACTTTTATTGTTTTGTTCTTTCTTTCCAAAATAGAAAAAAAGACCAAAAATATTTCTGTTGTTTCTCTTTATTTTCTTCTTTAGTTTCTTTTGTTGGTTTTCTTTACTTTCTCGTTTCGGTTTAGTATTCAAAAATCCAAAAATATTTTGCTTTGTTTGCTTGTTTCCTTTTTTTCTTGTTTTAATTCGAAAACCAAAAAATATTTGTTGTTCTTCTTTGGTTTTGTAAAGTTTGTTGCAGAGTTCATCGGTCTTCCGTGTCTCCATTGGATTTTGATTATCATTCTATATTATTCAATCCACATGAGTAAAGAGCAATAATGACGATTTACGACAATTCAAGTTGTGGTGGGAGGCTGGTATGCACTCTATTTGTTTTATTTTTGTACATATACTCATCCATGTGAACATGCTTAGTTTGTTCATGTAAGGTGTATGTTATTTAATTAATGCTTAGTAGTTCTTGCTCTCAGATGTTTATTTCCAACTTATTAATATTAGATAGCATGTCGTATAAATGTTTGCTTGCATTGTTTTATTCATAGAAGGGTATGCCATTGTGGTATCTTCCTCTGATTGTTTCGCTGGAATCGACTTGGCACATGCTCACACATGCATATGAATGAAAACAAAAAGTCAATTAAGCCTCGATGATTTATTTTGTCTCAGAGTATTTGTATCACTTTTATGCCCCTGTTAATTTCTTTTTTGCAAGCATGATTATGACAGTTGTTTCTCTCTTGATTGTCGCTCCCCGTCTATTGCTAGCTGATGGAGTGTAGACACACGCTCGTTGGGAGACCCCAAAGCTCAAGGTGTGAAGAGTGGAGCAGCAAGTTTTCCCTCAGAAAAGAAACCAAAGTTGAATCGACCAGTAGGAGGAAGGAGTAACTTCAGAAGGTGAAGCAACTGAGATGGCAGGGCGCACGAGGCTACACAACACAATCAAATCACTCTGTCCCAACGAAGCAGTGAGGTTGTCAATCTCACCGGTTTTGCTGAACACAAAGAGGTTAAACGTATGATGTGGAAAACATTAGGAACAGTATGAGAGCAGTATGAAAGCAATAGGTGTTTTATCAGTATGAGGAAAAAGGACTGGGGTCCACATTTTACTAGTGGTGCCTCTCCGTGAAAGATAAATAACATGTGTGGTGAACAAATTACAGCTAGGCAATTGACAGAAATGAAGGCTGCACCATAGTACATATGCAAGACATAAAGATTAAGATGTGATTCATGCGGGCATTACAACAAGATATATAGACAATTATCCAACTGCATCTATGACTAAAAATCCACCCTCCGAATATCATCCGAACAAACGTTGAGTATTAAGTTGCAAGCAACATATAATCGCAGTAAGCAAAGTGTGTAATGTAAACAATAACATCATCCTTAGACAAAGCATTGTTGTTTTCTCCCTAATGGCAACAACACATCCTCCATCCGTCACGTTTCTGTCACTCGAGCACAGATGAAAAGGAGGCATGAACCCACTATCAATCATAAATACTCCCTCTTGGAGTTACTAGCATCTACTTTGCCGGAGCATCTACTAACAACGGAGAGCATGCAAGATCATAAATAACATGTGCATGAAGATAACATGATAGATTGATAATCAGAAGACATAGCATTCAACATTCATCAGGTCCCAGGAAACACAACATGTAGATAAAGATGATCTTGATCATGTTAGGCAGCTCACAATATCTAAACATAAGGTACAAAGTGGAGAGAACAACCATCTAGCTACTGCTATGGACCCGTAGTCCAGGGATGAACTACTCACGCATCACTTGGGAGGAGGGCATGGTGGTGTAGACCCCTCCGGTGATGATTTCCCCCTCCGGCAGGGTGCCGGGGAGAGCTCCAGAACCCTCCCGATCTCGGGATGATGGTGACGGCGGCCTCGGGTGTTTCTCGGGTAAAATTGGGATATTTTTAGGGTTTACGTCTCGGGGGGTTATATAGGCGAAAGGGCAGAGGCGGTGGAGGCTCAGGGGCCCCACACCACCCCCTGGCGCGGCCAAGGGGGGCCGCGCCACCCTATGGTGTGGGGGCCCCTGACGCCCCCCTCCGGGTCCCTTCGGGACTCCGTGGAACCTCCGGGATTTCTAGGACTTCCGAGCTTTGAATTATCCAATTCCGAGAATATTTCCAGAACAACTTTTCTGAAACTAAAAACAACAGAAAACATGGAACTGGCTCTGTGGCATTTTGTCAATAGGTTAGTCCGAAAAATCGGTAAAAATGACATAAAGTGTATAATAAACATGTGGGAAATAATAAGAAAACAACATGGAACATTAGAAATTAAGGATACGTTTATGACGTATCACTAGCCTTCACCTGTACTGAGTATGAGCTCTACTCGTGCATCCAACTCCCCAAAGCCAAAGTTTTCCAAATGAGTCCACCATACCTACCTATATGTGGTATTTAACCTCCACTCCAAGTAAATTTCTCATGTGCTACCTTTAAAACTTTCGAAAAATTATTCCTGTTTTGGGCCCCTATTTTAGCTCATGAGGACGTAAATAGAGAATCTTTACTCACTTGTTGATTGGATTTCACACCCTGGACTAGTGGCTTTATCTGCTTATCCAAATGATAGAAGAGCTGGCAGCGAGGTGCCCAGCCCCAAATTAATACAACAAATCCTCTTCACTATTTTTGCCCCTGATTTATCAGTCAAAGCATATTTGTGTAAAAAAAGATAAAGGGGGATGACCTTCTACCCAGATGCGTCCTTCTATGGGAGCCGCTCTTATGAAGTCTAGTTGGCTGGTGACGTACTGTATTGTCTGTTTACCATTCGTTGGCATAAGCATACACCTCTCTAAAAAATGTTTTCAATACCCCTGTTTAATAAAATAAAAAGCTCTAGCACATGAGTTAATCCCTGCTACCATCTGTGAAGGGCCTTTCTCTTATTTTTATGTTGAGTCTTCACCTTCTCACTTTATGCACCTTCTTGAGAGCATGGCTGTCATTCTTAGTGTAATGTGCTTGTCCGAAAACACAGTTAATTGTGGTATAACTTTGATGCTTGTATCTTTGATATCTTTAATTCTAGTCTTCATTTGAACTTGAGAGGTGCCCTAGCATTTATGTTTTCCTCCATTATTAAGGGCAAGAGAGTACACTTTATCATACCCTATTATGAGCATTGCAATCCTGCAGATTGATATACTTTATGTTGTTTATTATTATTTTGTTGGTATCTCTTCATGGTTTGCATAACTGCTAGGTGCCTTTTATATTGCATTCATCTTATTATAAATTGCCTAAGCACTTGATCATATAGTGAGTATATTTACATCATATGAAACAAATGTGTTCGTAAAAGTTCTTTTATCGCACTCAGTTGTCACTGAATTGCTTGAGGATAAGAAATAAGGTAAGCTTGGGGGGGAGTTGATACGTCCAAAACGTATCTCCTTTTCCGAACACTTTTGCTATTGTTTGCCTCTAAACTTGTGAGTTTTGGATACAACTAACACAGACTAACGCAGATTTCAGCAGAATTGCCTTGGTGTCTTAGTTTTGTGCAGAAAAATCAACTTTCGGGAAAATGCCCAGAAAAGATCCCACAGACCTTAAAACACGCGAAGACCCCCGGAGCCAGAGGGAGTCCCGGAGAGGGGCCACACCACCCCTGGGCGCCCCCTAGGCCGCGCCACCTGGTGGTGTGGGGCCCCTAGGCACCCCCTCGGGCTCCCCTTTGACTACTTATCGCCCGTTACCCTAAAACAACAGAGTTTTCGTCATATTTTACAGAAACACAACAAAGCACTGCCGCTACCTCGAAACTCAATTCGGGGATCCGAAGTTCCTGTTCTGGTGCCCTGCCGGGACGAGGATTCGAAGGAGATCATCGCCATCATCACCGCCACCTCTTCTCCATCAACCATCCATGATTCCCCCGTCCATGTGTGAGTAAACACCGCTGTATGCTGAGAAGGATGGAAGGGATTGGATGAGATCGATCATGTAATAATGCCAGATTGTTAGGGCATAATGCCTAGTATCCTTTGTTAGTGTTTTCTACCGTTGTTGCAACCTGTTATGCTTAATGCTTGTCACTTTGGGCCCGAGCACCATGATCCTAGATCTGAACATGTTATTGTTTCATGAGTATAATTATGTTTCTTGATCATATCTGCAAGGTTTTTTACACAGGTCATTGTCCGGAACACGAGACCCCAAAGTGACAGAAATTAGGACAACCGGAGGGGATGGTTATGATGTGAGGATCACGTGTGTTCACGGAGTGTTAATGTTTTGCTCCAATGCTTCATTAAAAGGAGCACCTTAATTACTTGTAGTTTCCCTTGAGGCCCCGCTGCAAACGAGCTGGTACGACAAAATATGTTGTGCAAGTTTCTCATTGCGAGCACACATGACTATATTGGAACACATGCTTATGGTTTGCCTAGAACTTGGATGATTTATTATTTATTATCTGCAATGCCCATGTTTAGATTATTACATGACCTATCTTATCCATGCAACGTCCGTTCATCCATTCCCTATGCATACGGTATTTTAATCCTTCTGTTTTCACGATTGCTACTTCAATTACTATTTTATTCCTGCTGTTATTTTACTACTAGTGCTGCTATAAAACTTTTACACTGATAAATTGTGGCGAGCAAGTCCACTTTCACGTGCAGCTGAATTGACAACTCAGTTGTTAAGGCTTATAAATATTCTTTGGCTCCCCTTGTGTCGAATCAATAAATTAGGGTTTTACTTCCCTCGAAGATTGTTGCGACCCCCTATATTTGTGGGTCATCAGACCCATGGTTTTTGACTCGTCCAATTCTGAAAATATTGTCAGAACAATTTTTTCGAAACCAAAAGCAGCAGAAAACAGGAACTGGCTCTGTGGCATCTTGTCAATAGGTTAGTCCCAGAATATCGATAAAAATTACATAAAGTGTATAACAAACATGTAGCAAATAACATAAAAACAACATGGAACATCAGAAATTATGGATATGTTTATGACATATCACCCCTCCTATGGAAACTCTGATTGGACTCTCTTATGGAGTCCAACTCCACCCTCTTTCCTTTTTTTCCCTTTTTTTCTCTCAAACAAAAATAGTAATAATTCCGGGAGGTTTTATGCGTCATGTATGGAGCCCTTGGGCCCACCTTCCAGCCCCAACATGGTGGGTGCAGCCATGGGGGAAATTCTGCCCCCCCTCTACACCCATTTCTCAGTTTTTTTCCTGAAACTCTTACGAAACCATATAATCCCATGTTAAAAACATATTTCTAACATCCCGGGACATCTCATGTCCTCTCTCTCACAAGAACTTTCCCGAAACGGCTCCAACTGACACAAGACTTGTTTCTGCGACATCGTAATGACATCGACCATTTATAAACCCATTAGTAACAATTTTATTGTCTCAATTAAGGTTTGGCATGGCTTAAGCGTGTGACTCGTAAAGGTTCAGCAACACAGTCATGTTTGGGAACTTACCGAACAGTAACTAACAGCGGAGGCGTGTACGCCCATGACAGCTCCTGTGTGTCCATGAAGTACGAGGGAATCTTTAGTTTCTCATTAAGCTTATTGGCTCAGCTACACAATACCAACGTTATCACGAGGTGAGAGAATAGGCTCTAATCTGATCAAACTCTTTGATCATAACACATATGAACTCTTACCGATAACGTTCTATTTTTCTCATCCATATCCTTGATGTCCTATGATAAATCACACTGTGTCTGACTAGACGATGTATGACATCAGTGATACTGAGAGGGCCTAGAGGAGGTGAGTACTATTCTTGCACGATCTCAGTTCCTTATATTTTGATGCACATGTATTCTTCGTTTGTGGTCTACCTTACAACGGGCCGAGTATCGAGACCTTTTTACGGAGACTTGTGAACGACTGGAAAAGGTGGCGAATGATATTTTTATCCCACATGGATGGCCGATTGATCTCCAGATTCTCCATAGACGGCGACAGTCTACGTCTTTATAATTGTATTTTGTACGCTGTCACATTTTATTCTGCTTTCGATACTTGTGGTTCGCTGTTGTGTGCTGTGTGCATCTTCGTTATGCAGAGGCCGGGTATAATGCTTAAACTATTTAAGTAATAACAACCCTTTATCCAAGAAAAATTAGATGCGGGTTATGTATTTAACATTTATAATCACCTAGTTCGAAATAAAGTTGTTCATTGTGACCTTTGGTTTCATTAGCAAGACTTTACTGGTTGTAGATCTTCTGATTACTGGAACTGGGCGCCCAATATATAATACCCATATGGTGTATCCGTACTATCAACTGCTCCTTATTAAATCAACAAATTCTTGTGAGGTTATCGTCATCGGGAAATATGCTTGGGGATGAATCAAGAGCAGGGGTGCCTACCTGCATGCAAAGGAACCACATACGTGACTAGAGACGAAGAAGAAACCAAGCGCGTGAATTGTTGCAGCGAAATATTATTTGATCCTGGTGCACCCGCTAAACTCCTAACTCACCGACTAAGCACCAATAACGTACCCGCGGAGCCTCTGCAATAATCAGATGTTACTGATTTTCTTTTGAAGGTCAGATGTTGATGGGGACATTGGTATTCTTCACAACTGAGGCTTCCTTCCTTAATTCTGCAACCCAGAAGTTAATGCAAATCGACCATCGCAGCCGAGATATATAAAATAGTAGTGTCTAGCTAGTGACATCCACAAAGATACAAGGCTCAAAAGAGCCCGACTTTGAATTAACAAAGCTAGAACGACACAGATACAGAGTACAAAACGCATCTTACAAGACTTACACAACAAGCAGAGTAAAAATAGAAAAAAGGCTTCACTTGGACCGCCGGGGCCATCGTATCCCACCGTGGATGCCACCAAAAGTGAGTCGAGGCGATACAGGAGGCACGGGCAACAGGAGAATACAGGCTCATCACATCAATAAGACTAAAGGTGCTAGCTCACTGTCTTTGTCGTCGAAGAGAAACCCTTTCCCTCTCGCCCTGCTGAAAGTGCATGCTGCCCCTATATGTGGTTTTGGTAATTAATGAAAATCCTTATGTACTAATGTTTGCATTTATTTATCCTTATATATCCCGTCCATAGGAAATATTGGAGTTCATGTGTTGTACTCTAGAAGCTTTCATGATGACCATTGTTATATTCAAGGATTTATATGAAGAATGGTCATGTATAGAGTTGAGCTTATTGCAAGTGTCTTGAAGAAAATGATTAGGTGATCTTTCATTATTATCTTCAAGACATCATCTTATGAAGATAGAAGAAAAGATTCAAGGTTGATCAAGCAAGTGATCAACACAGAAAGCTGCAAGATGTACCAAGTGGGATTATGTATCTCGTTGTATGGTAAGCAGTTGACCATATAACTTTATGAACTAACCATGATATGTGTGTGTGTGTGTCATCTCTATGTATGGTTAGGTATCTTTCCATGGGAATGCATCAAAAGAAAGATTTCATATAGCCCATGGTCTATATCGTCAAGCGATGTTCATCATCAAGTTTGACGTGGAAGCTCAAGTGAAGCATCTAGAAGAAATCGTATGCTTGATGCTTGCCACCCATTTAGAGATTGTGGACTTTTTAAGATTATCCAAAAAGGGTCTCTCCCATAATGGTGTATGGGGTAGCTAATCTCTCCCATAATGGTGTATGAGGGAGAAACTTTCAAGTCTTCATCAAGCGGAGAATGTGCTAGCAAGCACGATCAAGAAAAAGGATCCAACTTGAGAGAATCAAGATCGTCATCATCTAGCTCAAGTGGAATATTTAAGTTAAATGTATGATCTTGATAGGTTTTCTGTTTTACTGGTATCATGTCTTTGGGAGATCGAGTTATAGGATCGATACTCGTACTATCAAGAGGGGCTCTTAAGTGGGTAGCTTGATCGAAGCGTCATGGAGAGCTCAAACCTTTGCATACTTGGAACATCATATTTCTTGGTTCTTATTTGTCTTTTATCTCCGCGGGGTTTTGGTGATATTCGTGATCTTCATGACAAGCCAAGGTTTATCGAAAACGGATTTCGTAAGAAAAACTTGTTGCGTTTTCGGTGGTGAAAATATCCGGTTCCTCTTTAAGAATGTTCCCACACCTTCCATGTGTGGTAACTTCTCGATTCTTTGAGTTATCAAGATTCCCTTTTTTTGATAGTCCTTATTGTTATCTTTCCAACTCAATTAGGTTCACCTTATTCAGAGTTCATTCGCAAAAGTTATGTGCGTTTTTGGTGTTGGGGGTTTTACGGTTGTTCCTTTTAGAGAGGGTAAACCTTTCCCGTTTGGTTTTAAGTTACATTGTTGTTCAATGATGTTTCTCTGCATGAACTTGTTGAGATCGTCATTGCGAATTCAAAGATCCAAATATCAACAAAAACGGAGTCCTAATGCCAAAGTTATGGGGCTTCAGGTTCAGCCTCACAGATACAGAAGGTAACCGCAACTGAAAATTTCTGTTCAACCGAAAAATCCGGTTCTGAAGAGGCCAGCCGAAAATGGCTAAGGACTAAAGATTTTCAGGACAGATGGGAGCCAGAAATTTCCAACCAGAAATTTCAACCGGAATATCATGTTCAAGTTTGAACCAGAATATCATGTTGAATCCCTGCACTCCAAACGGCTAGTTTTTTAGGGGATCTATTTAAGGGGTCTTCTTCCCCATTGGTCCCCAAGTTACCCAAGCACGCTTTTCTCTCTCTCTCTCCCACCATTTTTGACCTTGGAAAGCTTTCCCCCTCTCAATCTCTCCCATGATTCTTGCATATCTTTGAGGGAAAAGTGAGAGGAGATCTAGATCTACATTCCATCTTCCTTCTTAGTGAGGGAAACTAAGTGGATCTTGATCTTGGAATTCTTGGTGTTTCTCCTCCTTTGTTCGTCCTCTCTTATTCCCCCATAAGCATTTGTTGCTTTGTTAATTTTAGATTGAAGGATTTGAGCACTTGTGCTCTTGCCATTTGCATTGGTTGCATCGGTTTGCTCTCTCCACGAGGATTCATGGAAGTGAAAGTTTGTGGACTTGTTACTCTTGGATCTTGGACCCTAGACGACTTGTGGTGTTCTTGGGAGCCTCCAATTGAGTTGTGTATGCGTGCCCCAAAATTTTGGTGACATCGAGAGCCTCCAATTATGTTGTGGATGCGTGCCTCGAGATTGAAGTTTGTCAATAGTGGAAGGTGAACTAGGCCTTTGTGGCAAGGTTCATCGGAGAATAGGGTGTGACCTTTGTGATGTTCAGTAGGCCTCTTGTGGCGAGCTCACACCCCTCCAATGAGACGTACTCCCCCCAAAAGGAGGAACTCGGGAATACATTATTGTCTCCGTGTGCCTTAGTTATTTCTATACTCGAGCTATTTACTTATGCACTTTACATTGTGATAGTCTTAGTGCTTGAATTCATATATCTTGATACCACCTTGTTACTTGTCTTGCTTAGCATAAGTTGTTGATGCACTTAGTTGAGTCTAGAATATTTAGTTTGTGTGCTTGTTAATTTAAACACCTAGTTCATTTCTGCATTTAGCAAGCCTTAACCGAAAAAAATTTAATCGCCTATTCACCCCCTGTAGGAGACATTGTTGTCCGTTCACCTGCCTCGAAGGGCGCCGCACCTTCGGCCGACAGAGATGTTCACCCTAGAACAAGCAGGAGCAGCAAACCCAGAGCCGCCATCGGAGAGAGATAAAACGGCAACCGTGTCGAAGCTCCACATGAACACTTCCATCACCTGCAGTACATCCACACTACAAAATGCAAGCTGCAGAACGGAGGCGCACACTAGAAGACCGGCACCAAGAGGACAACAACACCACCACACCCGACCGGGTCTCCCCGGAGCACCATGCGCTTGCCACCACTTGGAGCCACTGCCACCGTAGAGGGGAACCCTATCCCCTCTCGCCCAGGTCTGAGGGCACCGATCCATCGGGGAACAAGAGCCACGGAGGGGAAAGCAACCCGAGATCGAATCCAGCCAATCAGCCAAAGGGCATCGTCGTCGCAGACCTTCAGCACCGCAACACACCGTCATCGGGCTCATCCACTCGCCAACCACCTCCACAATACCCGGGGCGCCTCCAGGAAGGTGAGAGACGTCGCAACACCGTCGCCAGCCAAACAGGGGATTAGGGATTTCACCCACCGGTAGAGGGGTTTGGAGTTGGGGAAGGGGATCTCAACGTAGCCTCCATGGAGGGATCCGGCGTCGAGGCATAGACAACGTCGTGGCCACCGCCGGCCAGGGATTTTCCCCGATCCCGAGCCACCCAGTACCATCCACCCACCAGATCCCATGGGACCAGCCAAGAAGAGGGGGTAGTTGTGGTCGAAGACGTCGGTCTTCCCAGATTTGACGCAGAGGATGATGGGGAGCCCCTCGCCCCATTCCGCCCGCTCACCACTGCCCTGCTATCTACACGGCTAGGGACATGGGCCAGTACCCACGGCCGCCACCCTCCTCCGAGTAGACGCTACCACCCCGGCATCCATAGCCCACCGTAGGAGGCCGCACGACTAGGGCCTCACCGCCACCGTCATCAGCGTCGCGCGGACTTGCCCGATGGCCGCTTCAGGCGGAGGCGAGGGCGGGAGAAGGAAGGAGGGAGGGGTGGTGGCTGGCTAGGGTGTAACAGCCATACTTTTGTGTAATAAAGAGAGGTGTTGTGTACATGGCATGCATGCATGAAAATTGGACCAAATTTTTGCTTTTAAAATTTAATCACAGCACTACCAGAAAATCACTTAAACTGGTTTCAAACAAAGTTGTTCTGCAAAGTTTTTCAAAATGATCCAACTATATGCTAGAAAGATGGAAAATTTGAAGAGCTTTCCAACGACTATTTTTGTGCAATTTTTGGTTCACAAAAAGGCCCTCAAATTTCATTTTTGGGTTCAGTTTTAAATTCCCAGGGACTTCTTTGTAATTTCTTCAATCTTCCCAGGGGGTTTTCCGCGAAACTCCCTGTCGTCTTCCTCCTGTCCGGTGACAGGAGGGCAGCCGCCGCCGCGCGCCACCTCCTGCTTCCTCTCCCTGTCGACGTGGAGGAGAGGATGAGGTCTCCCCGGTGCCGTCTGAATCGAGCACGCCCGCAGAAATCCCCCCCTCTCTCGCCCTCCCTTCCTCTGTCTCCTCCTCCGCCGAAACCCGACCGCCGCCGCGATCCGCCCTCGTCGCCGTTCTGCTCCCTCCCCCACCCTTCCGAGCCCTCCGTCGGAACCGCCTCGAGCTCCTTCCCCGCCTCGAGCACTCTCAGCAGCCAGGATGGCTTAGACGCGACGAATCGCGTCTTCCTCCTCCTCTCCGGCCACCGGCAATCCCTCCACCGCGCCGCCATCTCCGACCACCTCCGGCCCCGACGAGCCTCTCCTCGAACCCGTGGTGAGCTACCGCACCTCCCCACCCCCTCCGTTTCCTTCCAATCGGCCGGAATCACCGAACGCCGCCGGAGACCGAGACCCCGCCGCCGTTTCTTCACCGCGGCTCGCCGCCGATGACCGTATCGGGGCGGCGCCGCCACCCTCACGTCCGTCTCGTCGAGGCGCTCCTAGTGAGCCCAACCTCGCATCCGGAGCCTGCCGGAAACGTCGCCGGCGAGCAGTTCCGGCCACTGCCGGCCACCACCGTGAGGTCACGGTGACGTCACCGTGACGTCACCTGCCCACGTGGCACGCCAAGTGGCATTCTTTTGTCTGTTTTAAACTGTACAGTGGGCCCGCAAGAGAAATAGAAAATCAGAAAATAATTGCTATTTGTAAATTCAATAACTTTTATTTCACAGCTCCAAAAATAATGAAAAAAATATGTGTGTGTTCAGAAAAATGAGAGCTATTTATCCATACCATTTTCATATATGTTCAACCAAGTTTAAAATGAGGTCACTTTTGTAGTTTGCTTTTAATTCAAATAAATACTGAAAATAAAGTTTTTATTCAATAAAAATAGAAAATTAAGTTTAATATACCATTTTGATCAGTGAAACAAATGCAACCCAACTATGAGGTTTACAAAGTTATTTGAGCATGTTAGCTTGGTCATATCTCTAGTTTAGGGTTTTTCCCCCTCCTCCGGTGTTCGTCGTTCACGGCACAAAACCCTAGCTTCCTGCTCCATCTTTTAAGCTTCATTTCAATTGCATTGTTTTACTCATGCATACATATTGTGCATTGCACGGTCGTCAAGTATTGATTGTTTGCCTTCTTTCCGGTATTGCTCGCTATCGGTAGACCGAGATCCGGAAGTCGACCCAGCTTTCTACGACAACCCAAGCTCTACTGTCGACGAGCAAGGCAAGCACAACCTCATGGCTTCACCCATGTTTTGAGTCTTTCAACCTCTTACTCATGCATACGATTCAACTTAGTTTTGAGTCTGTTAGAGTTAACCTAACCACTGCATGACCCCTCCCCTCACATGTCACCTTCATACCTGTTTACCCTCCTAGTATGACTAGGTTTGTTTGAGTAACGTAGAGCCTTGAGTGTTCAATGCTTAGACATGCTTAGTCTTATGATCTGCTTCATCCGGTTGATGAAATGCCGATAATGCGTGAACCTAGTATGAAAGGTGTTTATGCTTTGTTATGGTTGATTAACATGATTACCATGGCATGGATGTTGAGGCCACTGTGGGTTGTGGTGTTTGTCTCGTTCATGCCCCTAGGTGCGAGTTCTCGCCTTCGAAGCCAAGACTGAACGTACAGCCACACGCGGGGCCTAACAGACCGCGCTCGGCTAACTAACTTGTTTAGTCACTTCCATGGGTCACGTAGATTGAAGTTTCCATTTGCGGGTGTGTCATAAAACGTTTTGGAGAAAACTAGGTCGTGACCGGGACCAGTGATGGACGTACACGGATCTTGTCCCGACTCACAGAACAGGTGCCGTCAGGAGGTGGCCAACTCCCTGTTGACGGGGTGGCCCTGTTTGGGTTGACTCATGGATAGGGCTAAGCAAGGTAAAGGCCGTGGTCGACCACACTCTGCCGCGCTCTTAGAGAGGAGCGTTACCGCGTGGCGTTAAGAGTCGGTTGATACGTGTGGGTAAAGTGTACCCCCTGCAGGGATAAATATTTCGGAAAGCCGTGTCCACGGTTATGGACGACTTGGCAACGGATTCTGTGATCATAGACAACTCTAACGGAATGACTAAAACTTGCTGTCAATGAATGAAGGATGCCTCCTCGACTAAGTCGAGAGGGGTGATTCTTGTAGCATAAGGTAGTCTGGGGTTGAGAAAGTACTTGGTGGATTAAAGAACACGATGATATCAGTATTTGAGTAGATTCCTCCTCTGTTTTATAAATGCTCTATTACACGTGCTTTTCTTCCTCAACTTCGGAAAACAAAGTTGGCTTTATGCAAAGAACCTTAAAAGCCAAGTCTTGCTGAGTACCTTTTGTACTCAACCTTGCCTCGTTGTTGTTTTGTTTCAGACTTCGGTGATGCAGCTGAAGAGGGGTTCTACCTCGACGTCGACGAGTAGTTAGGAGTTCCCAGGCAGCAGTCTGGTATCTATAGTATGGGTTTGGCTACGTTGCTTATGTTTGGGACTCTTAGTCCTTTTGCTCTTGTTGTATAGCAACATCTTTGCTTTCGCTGCTTGTTGTAATGTTGGGTTGCTGGACCTATGTTGGTCTTGTAACCTCTTTGTGTAAGCTACTCTAGTATGCCTTGTTTAATACAACT
Source organism: Alopecurus myosuroides (assembly GCA_028641055.1). NCBI lineage: Eukaryota > Viridiplantae > Streptophyta > Magnoliopsida > Poales > Poaceae > Alopecurus > Alopecurus myosuroides. Next base: position 156,370,487 of record CM054063.1, read on the forward strand.
TTCATGTCTAGAGTACTGCTTTGATTGATTGTTGGTCTCGAGCCCGTGGTTATACAGTTTTGGCTATGCCTGCATAGTTGTCGCAGTCGAGGGGTTGTGGAGCCGATGATCCATGACCGAGCCCGCCTGCCGGAGATATCCGGCCTGGGGCGAGGTAACCCCAGTAACCCTCGATTGTTGTTGCACTTTCTGGACACATAGCATCTCTGTATAACTCTGGTCCCGTTCCTTCAGTTTCATCCGACTCGTGGATGCTTGGGTATACATATCTGGTTATGACTAGCATGGACACAAGGAGTAGTAGACCGGTGATCCGGACTACGTGCCGATGAATCCGGTCTGCCTGCCGTTGTTTGTTGCGGCTGGGGCTGGTAACCCTAAAGCCCTTGTGGGTCCACTGCTAGGAGCACATGACAGTTTGTATATCTCGGGGTCCGGGGTCCGACAGGTCTTGGTATCAGAGCAGGACTGCCTGTAGGAAACCCTTGCCGTTGGTCGATGTTGAGTCTAGAACTTGTGAAAACTACTTTGAAAAGACAAAATGAATTATGAAAACCCTCTTAGGATTCTTTTTGCTCCTTACCTGGTATCGCTCTAACTCTGAGTCACCGTATCTCATTTGTTTTTGTGTGTTGCTTTCCTGTTGTTGTCTCGAAAGTTAGGAGTAAAACCGTTGGGTGTTTTCTTCTGAGTACTATGTCTCAGGTTGCTATAGTTCCAAATTCAACTCATTTCTTCATGTCTTTTGACAACTTGAAAATGTATTTGTTTCAGATGCCTTCTGGTCAGGTTGTTCGACATACACTATGCCTTGGAGTTCCAGGTTTTCCTCATCTCTTAGCCTCAGCCTGTGCAAACATAGGAGCCCCTTGGTATCCCGTGTACACCGTGTATGAGGAGTACCGTGACTTCCACCAGACCCAATACTTGTGTGGTGTCCGTCTTCCTCAGCTAGATGGCACCATCTTTCCTGCTGAGCACTATGCTGAGGGTATTGGTTTCACCATTGAGATGGCTGTGCAGGATGCTGCACGACACTGTCTCAATGAGCTTCGTTACCACTACCCAGATCACGAGCATAGCTCCTTCCGTTACTGCCCTGGTTCTGATGCTACTCTTGAGGGGTGTTACACTCATACCTTTGCTGATCCCTCCCAGGAGGAAGATCTTACACTTAGGTGCACCGCTGATCTCCTTGCTGCTTATGCTCGTCGCGAGCGTGAGCTTAGTGCACTAGTTAACACCCTTGCAGCTAGTCTCAGGACTGTGACAGCCAGAGTGAGGCCATTCGTTGAGAGTGGTGTTGTTCAGGCCTCTGAGATAGAGCTTCCAGCTGTACTTGTGCCTTCCTCGGTTGCATCTCCAGATGTTGGAGGTGATGTTCCCCCTCGTGGACGCCTCAGGAGGCCTAGGATGGTGCGTGGTGTACCAGAGTCTCCCCACGGACCGCAGGACGAGTCTGTTCGTCGCTATCCTGGTGCTCCGGTTCCACTTCCTTTCGACTTCGGAGGATACTGAGACCGTTGTCGGTTCCAGCTAGAGCAATGTTTGCTTTCATGTACTCGAAACCCGAAGTTGTAGAAAAATAATGTATAGGAGCAGAACTTCGGTGATGTGTATCTCCCGTACTTTCTTTCAGTGTTGTATGTACTTAAGCTTGTGAGCTTGTACCGCCACTATGTATGGTTTGTACTTCGACTGGTTTCAATAAATGTTGTAATATGTGTGTCTCCATGTTGATGAAATGATACACTTCATGCCCATTTATTCTGTTCTACTACATTCGGCATGTATCTTGTTTTTCCGTTGAAACTACTACATGTCGAACCATTGTATCTTTTTCCATGGATGTGCTATTCATGATTCCTCTTCCTTTTACTCAGGATGTCGGGTGGTACTCGTGGCCGTAACAACCCTCCCCCTGAGCCAACACCTCCGCCGCCACCCACAATGGCGAGGTGCTGCAGAGCATTGAGACTAACCGTCCGAGGAACGAACAACTTCTGGAGCGTGTGGCCCAGAACACTGAACGCCGTGCTGCCGGTGTTACACTTGTGGACTTCCTCAAGGCTCAGCCACCATACTTTGCTGACTCCACTGAGCCTCTCGATGCCGATGACTGGCTTCGTACAATGGAGCGCAAGTTCATTGCCCTCCGTGTCCAGGAACGTGATCGCGTGAACTTCGCCACCTATAAGCTTGAAGGTGCTGCTGGTGCTTGGTGGGAAGGCTTTCTGGCGTTGCAGGCGCCCGATCATGAGGTCACTTGGGCAGAGTTCCGTACTGCTTTCCGTGAGGCTTATATTCCGAAGGCAGTTATGGATGGTAAAAGAAATGAGTTCCTTGATCTTACTCAGGGAAGTATGGGTATCGAGGCCTATGGTCGTGTGTTCACTCGTCTGGCCCGCTATGCTCCTCGTGATGTCACTAATGACGAGGACAAGCAGGATCTGTTCCGTAAGGGCCTGAACCCAACTGTTCGTTATGAGATGCTTCCCTTCAAGTTCCAGAGCTTCCAGGAACTTTACAATCAGGCCATCACTCTTGAACGTGGCAAAAAGGAGATGGATACTGCTATCAAGAAGAGTGCTGGAGATTCCCGTGCTTCACCCTCTGGTCAGAAGAGGAAGCGCCGTGTGTTCATTCCATACAGCACTGTTCCCAGGGCTCCGTTCCAGCCAAGGCCATCTGGATATGCTCCTCGTCCACCTGCCCCACCTGCTACATCAACCTACGGTGGTGGACAAGGTTCTCGTCCTCCAGTTGCCGCTCCTCCAAGCAATGTGTGCTACCGCTGTGGCCAGTCTGGTCACTTCTCGAGGGAGTGCCCTCAGAATCATGCTGGACGTGCAGATCCTCCTCCTAAGAAAATGGCCAAGCCTGCTGTGCTGGACGTGGTCGTCTGAACTATATGACTGCCGAGGATGCTCAGGACGATCCAAGCGTCTTACTGGGTACGATTCGTGTCAACTCAATTTCAGCTTTAGCCTTATTTGATTCTGGAGCATCACATACATTCATGTCAGAAGGGTTTGCTAAAATGCATGGGATACCTTTCGAAAAGTTGCAAAAACCGTTAATGGTAAACTCCCCTGGTTGCAACTGGCAAACCACCATGGTTACGCCAGAGCTCATGGTTGAGGTGGGATCCTTACAATTCCCTGCAACCTTCATTGCCCTAAAATCCACTGACCTTGATGTCATACTGGGCATGGATTGGCTTGCTAAATATGGAGCTGTTTTGGATTGTGCAACAAAATGCCTCACCTTGAAACATCCTTCCGGTGCCATCATCGACTATTGGTCTGAGTTCACCATTCCTCCTTCAGCACGCACACGACTTTCTCCTGAACTGCAGCTGTACTTCATGCAAGGTGATTACCCTCCTGAAATTCATGAGTTACCTGTAGTCAGTGATTTCCCTGATGTGTTCCCTGAAGAGTTACCTGGCATGCCACCTGATCGAAGTGTGGAATTTGTCATTGAGTTAGTCCCTGGTACCGCTCCTATGTCTAAAAGACCTTACCGTATGGCCCCAGAGGAGTTGGTTGAATTGAAACGCCAAATTGAGGAGTTAGAAGAAAAGGGTTTCATCCAACCTAGCACATCTTCTTGGGGTTGTCCCACCATCTTTGTCAAGAAGCGGGATACCAATGTTCCACGTTTGGTTGTTGACTATCGGCCGCTGAATGCAGTGACCATCAAAAACAAGTACCCTCTTCCAAGAATCAATGACCTCTTTGATCAGTTAGCTGGTGCAACTGTCTTTTCCAAGATGGACCTGCGATCAGGATACCATCAAATAAAGATCAGAAAGGAGGACATTCCTAAAACGGCGTTCACTACTCGTTATGGTCTTTACGAATACACCGTCATGTCTTTCGGTCTTACCAATGCTCCAGCTACCTTCATGAGGCTTATGAACTCGGTATTCATGGAGTATCTTGATAAGTTCGTCGTGGTCTACATCGACGACATCCTGGTCTATTCCAAAACCGAAGATGATCATTCTGAACACCTGCGTTTGGTGTTATCCAAACTCCGTGAGCACAAACTTTATGCCAAGTTCTCCAAGTGTGAGTTCTGGTTGAAAGAACTCATTTATCTCGGACACGTAGTGTCTGCCGAAGGTGTTGCCGTTATTCCAGACAAGATCCAAACTATTCTGGACTGGGAAACACCTAAATCAGTCAAGGATGTTCGGAGTTTTCTCGGACTGGCAGGTTATTACCGTCGTTTCATCGAGAATTTCTCCAAAATTGCCAAACCTATGACTGAACTTCTTAAGAAAGGCAAAAAGTTCGAGTGGTCAGAAAAAGCAGAGGAAAGTTTCCAAACTCTGAAAACCAAACTGACTACCGCTCCTGTGCTTGTTCTTCCTGATACGAGCAAGGATTTTGTTATCTTCTGTGATGCCTCTCAACAAGGACTCGGTTGTGTGTTAATGCAAGAGGGTCATGTAGTGGCTTATGGTTCTCGTCAACTGAAACCACATGAGCACAACTATCCAACCCATGATCTTGAGTTAGCAGCCGTGGTCCATGCTCTCAAGCAATGGCGTCATTATCTCCTTGGGAATCGATGTGAGTTATACTCAGATCATCAGAGTCTGAAATATCTGTTCACCCAACCGGATCTGAATCTCAGACAGAGAAGATGGTTGGAGGTAATTAAGGACTTTGACTTGGGTCTCAACTATCAACCCGGCAAAGCAAATGTCGTTGCTGACGCGCTAAGTCGGAAGTCTTATTGTAACAACTTGATGATACAGCAAGCCCAGCCTTCTCTTTATGAGGAGTTCTCCAAGCTGAACCTTGAAGTTGTTCCTTCCGGATATCTGGCCAATTTGGAAATAAAACCTTCTCTCGAAGATCAAATAAAAGATGTTCAGAAGAACAACTTAGGCATTGCTAAGATCAAGAAGAACATTGCCAGTGGTGCTGCTAAGTGTTTTTCTGTCGATGATCAAGGCATTGTCTATTTCAAAAGCCGTCTGGTTGTACCCAAGAACCGAAATCTGAGAAATCTAATACTCCAAGAGGCTCATGACACACCTCTTTCTATTCATCCTGGTAGCACCAAGATGTATCAGGATCTTCGTCCGAAATTCTGGTGGACCCGGATGAAGCGAGAAATCGCTCAGTATGTTGCTGAATGCGACGTATGTCGTCGTGTGAAGGCAGAACATCAAAGACCAGCCGGAGTTCTTCAACCTCTGCCTATTCCTGAATGGAAGTGGGATGAAGTGGGTATGGATTTCATCACCGGTCTTCCCAAGACAAAGAAAGGCCATAATGCTATCTGGGTGGTGGTTGACCGCTTGTCCAAGGTTGCTCACTTCCTTCCTATTCGAGAAGATATCACTGCTATCCAGCTGGCGGATCTGTATGTATCCAGAATAGTCAGCCTTCACGGTGTTCCAAAGAAGATCATCTCTGATCGTGGAAGTCTGTTCACCTCTAAATTCTGGGCAAGTTTCCAGCAAGCTATGGGAACCCGTCTATCTTTCAGCACTGCTTTCCATCCACAAACCGGTGGTCAAACTGAGAGAGTTAATCAGATTCTCGAGGACATGCTCCGAGCTTGTGTTATATCGTTCGGTAAGGATTGGGAGAAGTTTCTTCCATTTGTCGAGTTCACTTATAACAACAGTTATCAATCTAGCTTGGGCAAGGCTCCTTTCTAAGTTCTTTACGTCCGCAAATGCCGGACTCCGCTGAATTGGTCTGAAACCGGTGAAAGATCGTTCTTTAGTCCGGATGTAATCAAGGAAGCGGAAGAAATCGTTCGTGTCATTCGTGAACGACTGAAAACAGCTCAGTCTCGCCAGAAAAGCTATTATGATCGTCATCACCAAGATGTTCATTACGAAATCGGCGAGAAAGCTTATCTTCGAGTCACACCTCTGAAAGGTGGAAAACGGTTCGGAATCAAAGGCAAACTGGCTCCTCGTTATATCGGTCCTTTCCCTATCATTGGAAAACGAGGTCAAGTTTCATATCAACTGCAGTTGCCCCCAGGATTTCCGGATGTCCATGATGTATTCCATGTCTCACAACTCAAACGTTGCTTCAAAGATCCTGTTCGTGGTGTGGACCACGAAACCATCAAGCTTAAGGATGATCTCTCTTACAAAGAGGTTCCTGTCCGTATCCTCGATGAGGCCGAACGAAGAACTCGTAGTCAAACTATCAAGTTCCTCAAAGTTCAGTGGTCGCATCATTCCGAGAACGAAGCAACCTGGGAACGACAAGATCGTTTACGATCTAAGTACCCCGACTTCTTTTCTAAAACCTAGGAATCTCGGGACGAGATTCTTGTAAGGGGGGTAGACTTGTAACAGCCCTACTTTTGTGTAATAAAGAGAGGTGTTGTGTACATGGCATGCATGCATGAAAATTGGACCAAATTTTTGCTTTTAAAATTTAATCACAGCACTACCAGAAAATCACTTAAACTGGTTTCAAACAAAGTTGTTCTGCAAAGTTTTTCAAAATGATCCAACTATATGCTAGAAAGATGGCAAATTTGAAGAGCTTTCCAACGACTATTTTTGTGCAATTTTTGGTTCACAAAAAGGCCCTCAAATTTCATTTTTGGGTTCAGTTTTAAATTCCCAGGGACTTCTTTGTAATTTCTTCAATCTTCCCAGGGGGTTTTCCGCGAAACTCCCTGTCGTCTTCCTCCTGTCCGGTGACAGGAGGGCAGCCGCCGCCGCGCGCCATCTCCTGCTTCCTCTCCCTGTCGACGTGGAGGAGAGGATGAGGTCTCCCCGGTGCCGTCTGAATCGAGCACGCCCGCAGAAATCCCCCCTCTCTCGCCCTCCCTTCCTCTGTCTCCTCCTCCGCCGAAACCCGACCGCCGCCGCGATCCGCCCTCGTCGCCGTTCTGCTCCCTCCCCCACCCTTCCGAGCCCTCCGTCGGAACCGCCTCGAGCTCCTTCCCCGCCTCGAGCACTCTCAGCAGCCAGGATGGCTTAGAAGCGACGAATCGCGTCTTCCTCCTCCTCTCCGGCCGCCGGCAATCCGTCCACCGCGCCGCCATCTCCGACCACCTCCGGCCCCGACGAGCCTCTCCTCGAACCCGTGGTGAGCTACCGCACCTCCCCACCCCCTCCGTTTCCTTCCAATCGGCCGGAATCACCGAACGCCGCCGGAGACCGAGACCCCGCCGCCGTTTCTTCACCGCGGCTCGCCGCCGATGACCGTATCGGGGCGGCGCCGCCACCCTCACGTCCGTCTCGTCGAGGCGCTCCTAGTGAGCCCAACCTCGCATCCGGAGCCTGCCGGAAACGTCGCCGGCGAGCAGTTCCGGCCACCACCGTGAGGTCACGGTGACGTCACCGTGACGTCACCTACCCACGTGGCACGCCAAGTGGCATTCTTTTGTCTGTTTTAAACTGTACAGTGGGCCCGCAGGAGAAATAGAAAATCAGAAAATAATTGCTATTTGTAAATTCAATAACTTTTATTTCACAGCTCCAAAAATAATGAAAAAAATATGTGTGTGTTCAGAAAAATGAGAGCTATTTATCCATACCATTTTCATATATGTTCAACCAAGTTTAAAATGAAGTCACTTTTGTAGTTTGCTTTTAATTCAAATAAATATTGAAAATAAAGTTTTTATTCAATAAAAATAGAAAATTAAGTGTAATATACCATTTTGATCAGTGAAACAAATGCAACCCAACTATGAGGTTTACAAAGTTATTTGAGCATGTTAGCTTGGTCATATCTCTAGTTTAGGGTTTTTCCCCCTCCTCCGGTGTTCGTCGTTCACGGCACAAAACCCTAGCTTCCTGCTCCATCTTTTAAGCTTCATTTCAATTGCATTGTTTTACTCATGCATACATATTGTGCATTGCACGGTCGTCAAGTATTGATTGTTTGCCTTCTTTCCGGTATTGCTCGCTATCGGTAGACCGAGATCCGGAGGTCGACCCAGCTTTCTACGACAACCCAAGCTCTACTGTCGACGAGCAAGGCAAGCACAACCTCATGGCTTCACCCATGTTTTGAGTCTTTCAACCTCTTACTCATGCATACGATTCAACTTAGTTTTGAGTCTGTTAGAGTTAACCTAACCACTGCATGACCCCTCCCCTCACATGTCACCTTCATACCTGTTTACCCTCCTAGTATGACTAGGTTTGTTTGAGTAACGTAGAGCCTTGAGTGTTCAATGCTTAGACATGCTTAGTCTTATGATCTGCTTCATCCGGTTGATGAAATGCCGATAATGCGTGAACCTAGTATGAAAGGTGTTTATGCTTTGTTATGGTTGATTAACATGATTAACATGGCATGGATGTTGAGGCCACTGTGGGTTGTGGTGTTTGTCTCGTTCATGCCCCTAGGTGCGAGTTCTCGCCTTCGAAGCCAAGACTGAACGTACAGCCACACGCGGGGCCTAACAGACCGCGCTCGGCTAACTAACTTGTTTAGTCACTTCCATGGGTCACGTAGATTGAAGTTTCCATTTGCGGGTGTGTCATAAAACGTTTTGGAGAAAACTAGGTCGTGACCGGGACCAGTGATGGACGTACACGGATCTTGTCCCGACTCACAGAACAGGTGCCGTAAGGAGGTGGCCAACTCCCTGTTGACGGGGTGGCCCTGTTTGGGTTGACTCATGGATAGGGCTAAGCAAGGTAAAGGCCGTGGTCGACCACACTCTGCCGCGCTCTTAGAGAGGAGCGTTACCGCGTGGCGTTAAGAGTCGGTTGATACGTGTGGGTAAAGTGTACCCCCTGCAGGGATAAATCTTTCGGAAAGCCGTGTCCACGGTTATGGACGACTTGGCAACGGATTCTGTGATCATAGACAACTCTAACGGAATGACTAAAACTTGCTGTCAATGAATGAAGGATGCCTCCTCGACTAAGTCGAGAGGGGTGATTCTTGTAGCATAAGGTAGTCTGGGGTTGAGAAAGTACTTGGTGGATTAAAGAACATGATGATATCAGTATTTGAGTAGATTCCTCCTCTGTTTTATAAATGCTCTATTACACGTGCTTTTCTTCCTCAACTTCGGAAAACAAAGTTGGCTTTATGCAAAGAACCTTAAAAGCCAAGTCTTGCTGAGTACCTTTTGTACTCAACCTTGCCTCGTTGTTGTTTTGTTTCAGACTTCGGTGATGCAGCTGAAGAGGGGTTCTACCTCGACGTCGACGAGTAGTTAGGAGTTCCCAGGCAGCAGTCTGGTATCTGTAGTATGGGTTTGGCTACGTTGCTTATGTTTGGGACTCTTAGTCCTTTTGCTCTTGTTGTATAGCAACATCTTTGCTTTCGCTGCTTGTTGTAATGTTGGGTTGCTGGACCTATGTTGGTCTTGTAACCTCTTTGTGTAAGCTACTCTAGTATGCCTTGTTTAATACAACTTTCATGTCTAGAGTACTGCTTTGATCGATTGTTGGTCTCGAGCCCGTGGTTATACAGTTTTGGCTATGCCTGCATAGTTGTCGCAGTCGAGGGGTTGTGGAGCCGATGATCCATGACCGAGCCCGCCTGCCGGAGATATCCAGCCTGGGGCGAGGTAACCCCAGTAACCCTCGATTGTTGTTGCACTTTCTGGACACATAGCATCTCTGTATAACTCTGGTCCCGTTCCTTCAGTTTCATCCGACTCGTGGATGCTTGGGTATACATATATGGTTATGACTAGCATGGACACAAGGAGTAGTAGACCGGGGATCCGGACTACGTGCCGATGAATCCGGTCTGCCTGCCGTTGTTTGTTGCGGCTGGGGCTGGTAACCCTAAAGCCCTTGTGGGTCCACTGCTAGGAGCACATGACAGTTTGTATATCTCGGGGTCCGGGGTCCGACATAGGGTTTCCCCCAAGTCACCTCCTAGGGGGCGACCCGGAGGAGAAAGATCGGATCAGGTGGGAGAAATTTCACCGCTCTCACAGCCTAGATCTATAATAATACTCCTAACGACTAGGGAATTTGTTGCAAAAAGTAGGTAAATAGGTTGAATGCTAAAAAAATAATGGAGAAATCTATCCTAAGGCGTCGTATGTGTGGCGCGCGCAGCGCAACGAAATTTTTCCGACGCGATAGCGACCTCGAGTGCACCACACCAGCCCCCGTTAGACCCGGTCCATGATTTTGGTCCCACTCGTCGTTCTCCTGCGAGAGAGAAAACGGTCGTGCGATGCCGATGTTCTTTTTGCAACAGAACGGCTGCGCGTCATGGTGTGGGTCCCGCTTGTCAGCCTATGACAAGAATAACGGCCACGTTTGCGCCCACTTTGCCCTCTTTTCTGGGCCTGCATTGTCAGCGTCACAGGGGACGAATTTGGGGGTGAGCGGTTTTGAATTTCGGAGAGCGTGCCCAGGTCCATTCGTGTCCGTTTCCCCACCCTCGCTTCTCCTCTCCGGCGACGAGACGGCGATTTTCCCTCGCTCACACCGCCTGCTCGTCCGTCGCCACTGGAGATCCTCGCCATCGCTCGTTGCACCGTGGTGAGTGGGAGCTCGTCATCTCCCGTCCCCCTTACTCCTCCATGCTCCGCGAGGTGTGTTTTATCCGCATCTTAACTCTGTTTCTAGGTCGGCAGGTCCCTGTCGCCGGGGGAGATCCTCGCCGTTGCTCGCTCAACCGTGGTGAGTGGGAGCTCGTCGTCTCCCGCCCATTTCACCGCCGTGCTCTGTGAGGTGTCGTGTTAACCTCATCTGAGCTCTGTTTCCAGGTCGAGAGGTCCCCGTCGCCGATGAGCCCGCGCCTCCAGATCCATGGTAAGCGTGTGCGTACCCTAGCCCTTCCCCCCTATTTTTGCAGCATTAGGTGTTGTTTGTACCGGCTTTCTCGTCCCCCGTGTTCTAGGTCGACAGACTCCCCACCGCCACCGCCGCTGAGCCGTCGCTTGTCCCTCCACCCGACGAACCCGTTATTCTTCATCGCCGCTGTGAGCTCTCGTTTCCCCTCTACCTCATTCTCCCCTTCGAATTGCTATTTTCCTGTCTTTCTTTTTGTGTCTATCACCGTATTTTAGGCATAGATGGCATGTGTAGGTAGGCATTGTTTTGTATTTGGTTTTAGATCCCTCATCCCATAGTATGGGGAGCCTGTAGAGTTACTATGCAATCAAATCAACATGTTTTTGTTCTGTCTGAATGTGTATACTCTGCTTTTTTCCCTTGTTTATTTTTGACTGTAAACAAACTCGATCTTGTTGACCATGTATATGTAGTTGTAACTTGTACCGAAACATCTTGTTTGTATCTGATATAGATGTTGTCGGAATTTGTTTATTGGTCTAGCATATAGGTGGTTTTTGTAAATTCCACTCACTAGTTATTATATTTCACTTCTTTTTTATGTTGATTATAAAAAAATTCAAAGTATATGCTAATTTTTTTTGTTATTGTAATGAAGGTAGTTGTTGAGATGGGTCGGAGGAAGCGTGCCCCGAATAAGGATTGTGTTAAAAGGAAGGCTCGGAAGAAGGAGAGCAAGGTAAGTCTCATCTACTTTGTTTTTTCGCTTTGGCAAGTCAGATGAGCTATTAGTGATTAACTTAGTATCCACAAGCTGTTATCCCCATTGTAATAAAAGTATCTTGGGAATATTTTTGTGGTAGCTATTAGTGATAAACGTGGTATCCACAAGCTGTTAGCCCTATTGTACTAAAACTAATCATTAACTATGACAGATATCATACATTTTCCTTTGTATGTGAGTCCATTTTTTATAGTAGCTATTAGTTTTTAACATGGTATGTACAAGCTGTTTCGGTATATGGTTCCTTTTTAAATCTTTGTAAGCATGTATGGTAGCAATCATAGATTATCCTGTTATCTGAGACATTTTTTTGGTAGCTCGTAGTGCTTAACATGGTATCTACAATTTTGTTTTTGGTGTATGCTGTTTTTTAAAATTTTGTAAGCATGATGGTACTAAAAGTATTAGTTATGACAACTATCATAGATTATCCTGGTATCTGAGAATATTTATTTTGGTTGCTACTATTATTTAACCTGGTATGTGCAAGCTTTTATGTTCTTGTGATGATTTTTTCAAATCTTAAACATAGTTCTTATAAGAACATGCACTACCCTGGTAACTGAGAACATTTTTTGTGGAAGGTTATCAACATGCTATGTAGAACCTTTTTGTTGGTTATATATTTTTTGTAAGCATTATGCTAAGTAAGAACTATATTTTTTGGTAGGTATCATCAATTAACCTGTTATCCTTTTAGCTCATTGTTATTTTTTTGTATATATCGTGGTATATAAGGTCAATAAATTTGGTAATTACTAGTCATTAAATTGATTTCTAGTAGTAGCTTGTGTTTGTTTTAATTTACAAGTTTATTTTGCCACCATCAGCTGCCAATTTTTTTTGTCATTTTTTTATACTCTCTCACCTATGATTTCCATTTTGCTTTTTTTCTACGGTGCAATGAAGTAGACCAAAACAGGGCATCTCCAGCCCCGGTCATCAAGCTTTGCAAAAATGGCTTGACCGGCGGTCAGCGCACTGCTGTACTCAACATGGGTCAAGGGAGTTTGTTGAACATCAAGTGTGAAGATCTTCACAATCCTTTGGTTAGCTCGTTTGCAAGGTGTTATGTCCCGTCGAGGCGAGCCTTTATTATCCCCTGTCATGGAGTTATCCGTCTTACCGAAGAGTCCGTGGATCTTATGACTGGTCTGCCCGTGGCCCGCTGGAGGTCAACTACAAAGTGGATTTTGATTTAGAGGAGGATTTTTCGAACCGTCTCTTTCCTGGTCAAGGTAGCAGGCCTAGTGCATCATATGTTGCAAAAAGAATTATCGAGCACCACCTTGCAGATGACACTTTCAAGGAGTTATGGATTATTCACACTGTCTCTACTCTAGTGTCTCCTACCCTTGACAACAAGATCAGCAACAAGTGCTACTCTATTATGGTATAATTTATTTTTCGTCTTTTTTTGTATTTTCTTTGTCCTACTGTGTCACCGTCATTTGTTTTACTTATATGTGATTTTTTTTCCTTTGGCAAATAAAAAGCCTGATGTTGGGAGAGCCAATGAGATGAATATGTGCAAGTTTATAGTTGATCAGCTACATGAGAGCTTGTCAAGTGGCAAGTTTGGAAAGGGTTGTCTGTTGTATTACATGGTGAGCGTTTTCTCAATGCAATTTGAGTATTATTCTTTTTTTCTCTTGATTATGCTGATATCTTATAATCGATAACCCGATATGTGAGTATTATGATTATGGTGGGTTTTACCAGTTAAAAAATCCTCGTACATTTTGTTTTTGAAACAAATTTGTTTGTTTCTGTAGTAGAAAACATGATTTGATTGTGTGTTACAATTCTTGGTGGTTTTTATACTTAGCTCATGTTAGCTTTTTTGTTCTTGTGATTATGTTTTTATCCCTATCACTCTGTTTTGTCCTATAAAATGCTGGTAGCTGTTTTGTTTTTAATTGGTTTTCCTATCTTGATGTAGAAAATATTTTTTGTCTTCTCCATTTTTTTCCTCTAATTTTTTTGTACTTTCTTTGATGCTTATCTATGCTACATCACGGCTCTCAATACCGATGAATTAATTCTTGAGCTAGACGACTCATCTTATGCAATTAATTCATGGACAACAATGGCAAGGGATTGAGTAGCCTCCTTGGACACGCAGGAGTATGATTCAACCAAGTTTGGAGTTCTCCAGGTTGTCTCTCTATATATTTTTTGAAACATTTTCTTCCCCCTTTTTTGTAATTAACTAGTTCTATATTTGCACTAATTCTTTTTGTTTTTTTAACTCAGCTTCGAGATGAATTCAAATATGTTTTATCTCAGGACGTGGGCCTTTTTGGTGGGCCCGATGGCTTTGAGTTCTGGATGCATATAAATTTGCACCCAACAAGCACAATTGAGGTTTTTTCTTTCACTTAATTGAACCCTTGTTCCTCTTGATAAGTTGTTGTATTAATTTTTTTCAATTTATAGAGGGCACTCTCCTTTTTTGTGTGAATCTGTTGCCTATAATGCTACCCATCCATTAATCTTAACCACATTTCTTTAATGCACACGGTCTATATATTTAAGTAACAACTATCAGTTTGTTTATTAGTAATGACCAATTTGTCACTTATCTTTTACCAGGTTTTTTTAACTATCAATATTATATATTGTCATGTTGTTCAAGGAGTTATAACTACCATATTGCTTAACAATAGATACCAGATTCTTGTGACATAGATATCAAGTTCTACTAATAAAACTAAATATAATGATGGAAGTTTTCTTTAATTTTCAGAAGTAAACTTTCCCATGTTTTTCTTTTTCAGCCTTTTAGTTTTTATATTTTTTAATAGCTAACATTGTTGATTTTTTGTTTTTTCACTTTAACAGCAAAGGAATAGAGCGCAGTCCCTCATGCTCAGTTTTGCTTCCACTATCAATGTAGCTATTAGCAGGCTTGTTCAAGGCTTAACTAAATCAGTGCCATGCGAGAGGTGTGCTGGAACAGATGGCACTAAGGCTTCAAAGTCAGACAGGGAAGATGAAGATGATCCAGTTCATGGCCAGGATGACTCAGGGGAAGATGCAGATGCTGATGGATCCACATCCGTAGATGATGAGGAAAAAGAATCACATGCCTACCAGATTGCCAAAGATATTGTTGAGCCAAGTCATCATGGACTGTCAGACCCCGGACCCAGAGATATACATACTGTTATGTGCTTCTAGTCATGGACCCACAAGGGCTTCAGGGTTACCAGCCCCGACCGCAACAAACAACGACAGGCAGACCGGATTCATCGGCACGCATGCCGGATCACCATGTGATGCATGTAAAATGCATACATGAACTTTGCATGTTATTTCTTGTTTTTCCTACATATTAGCAACTTATATTCATGTTTTATAATGATTTGGGGGATTTTCTGAACAATCCCCCTTTTTTTGGTTCTAACCCTGTTTTTCCAGAAAACGTACTTTTTAGTGTTTCAGACTTTCCGGGAGCTTCGGGACTCCAAAAAGGGCAAGGCCAAAGAGCACGGTTCAGAATTTTCGAGACAAAGACCATGGGCCAAAGTAGAGGGCCAAAAGGCCCACCAGTTGGAAAAGAGGACCCTCCATGCGGCCAGATTCCTTGGCCGCGTGTGGGGCCCCCTTTTTGCCCCCGTGGCTCCGATGCCGTCGATCTTTCTTCTCCCGAGTGTCTCGTGACCTAAAAACGACTATATAAAGGGTCCCCTGGCCTTTTCAAAAGCGAGGCGGCACCGAGATACGAAACCACGAAACAGAGAGACAGAAGGCTGCCGCCGGAGAAGATCGGAGGGGGGAAACGCCGCTGGGATCACCCCCGGAGGGCTCCACCCCCCTCCGGCATGTTCATCATCAACATCTACAGCAAGATCAGCTCCATCTCTCCACTGTAATCTCTTGGCAAACACGATGTATGATGCAATACTATATTCCCTTGATGTATTGTGTCTCCCCGTCTATGTTTGAGTAGTGAATTGTTCTTGGCAATGGTGAAATAGTTCGTTGATTGGTTGCATACAAGTTTGTTATCTTCTATGATTGTCTTTATGTACAATATATGAGTGCACGCATATGTTGGGGAATGCATGTAAGGTGATCACCGGTAGCATAATGGAGTGGTGGTGACTTGGGAGTGACAGTAACCTGAGACCGAGCCACAAAGTTAAGTTATTGGGGGATATATATAGGGGACCTTAGAACGTAAGGCTATGGTGGGACTTTATGTCTTAATCAATCTTGTGCAGTCATTTACTTGGCCACATGATCCAGTATAAGGGGTTGTAGATCATTTACTTGACTATACCTATTCATGGCTCCTTCCTAGAAGAAACAACTAAGACTAAAACATGTGCTTCACTAATTGTGACAACCACAAGAACGAAACACCTATTGCTAGAACACTTGCTCCCTTGAGATACTTGAGATATTTGCTGCTTGCTACTTGTGAAACTTGCTTAGAAACTTGCTTTAGAAACTTGCTCTAGGATTACTTGCATTTTAAACTTGTTTCACTAGTTACTAGACAAACCACACTCCACGTCACTTGCTTTTAATTAGTTAGTTCCTTTTAGTCAAACTTATTGCTTTGCATAAACAGCCATATAAGAGGGTTATAGGTCTTTAGAGAATAGATAGCTTACCTTCAGCTCCTCGTGGGTTCGACACTCAAATACATATCGAAAGGTACTACAATTGATCTCCTGCACTTGGGAGTCATCAAGCACTTTTCTGGCGCCGTTGCCGGGGAGCGTTGTGCTAAGCTTTTATTCTTTTTTGCATTGCATACTAACATATAAACCTAAAACACAAAAAAAAATTATAAAATGGAAAACAACCAAACAATTTTAGAACTGTATAATATCTACCTTGAATTAGGACATGAAGTGTTTGAGGAGAAATTGAAAAATTATTTGCACAACAATCATATTTGTGGTAGTACTAATTCTTTGAACACCTTTATTGATAAGGAAAACCTTGAGCTTGGGGAAGTTTTTCTTGATGAATATGATATTTTTAGTCCCCCTACTATTGAGGATAAAAATGATATACTTGCTGATTCTATGGAAAGTTTTAAGCTTGGGGAAGTTGGTTTTGATGAGCATGATATTTCTAGTTCCCCAAGCTTGGAGGAGAAAATTCACTTTGATGATACTATGCCTCCTATATATGATGATTGCAATGAAAATTATGAATGTTTAACTCCCACTATCACTAATGAGGATTTTACTTATGTGGAGAGTAGTGATTCTTTTATGCATGTGGCTCATGATAAGAATGTTTTATGTGATATTCATATTGTTGAATCTATTCATGATGCTACTGAAAATTATTATGAGAGAGGGAAACATGGTTACACATATTTCAACAATATTAAGTTTCCCCTCTTTATGCTGAAAGTATTGAAGTTGCACTTGATCTACCTTTCTATGCTTGCTATTATGTGCTTCTTTTATTTGTTTCATTACAAAATGCCAATGCATAGGAAAGGGGTTAGACTTAAAAATAAATTGTTTAATATTTTTTGGTGTGTTCCCTATGCTTTAATTTCCTATTCGGTTTGAGCACACATTTATATCTTTTCAACATGTAAAATACCTTTACCTACGGTTATCTATCATTTAGTTTAAGATTTTCATTTTATAAATTTTTTGGGAAAGTAAATGAGAACGATGAGTAATGGAGAAGTTGGGTCGACCTTGAACATGTGTTGTTCATGCCAATGAAACCATTGCAAAGTCTCTATCATTAAAACTTTTTCCAAAGCTAAAAACAACAAAAATATTAGTTCACTACTGTAACATCACATTTCTGTCTTATTTCTCATCATAAATGGCAAGAATAATCTTATATGAGAGATAGGATTAAACAATAGTAATTAGCCGTCCAGAAAACAGATTCCTGAACTTCACTGCGAAAAATGTTTAAAATCACAGAAGTGGAATTTTGACCTGGTAATTTACGACAGAAATATTTAGTTATCACTACATATTTCATTAGTTTTAAGTTTTCTGATTTTAGCAACTTAAGTGCCTCTAAAAATTCACTCTTTACGGGTTGTTCAGTTTTTGGCAGATTATGTCTTTATTTTGCATTGCTCTCATTACTTGTGTTTTGTGTGGTTCTTTTGATCAAGGAGCAATGCACAACTGTTGTAACAGTATTTAATATTTAGAATCAACTCATTATGTGTATTTTCTGTACCTATGTGGATTTTATTTATGGAGGCACTAACCCCTCTAATCAAGTTTTATGTTGAGATTTGTATAAGAAGAATTTTTCAGGAGGAAGAGTTGAGTGAGATGAAAAAAGATCAAGAGGGACAACCAATCAAGCTTGGGGATGTACCCCTGGGCTCACCCTACATGTATCAAATAAGTACAAGAATCCAAGCTTGGGTATGCCGAGCCACCTCACTCCAACCATCATGATGTTAAGTAAGAAAAGCCTAGCTCTACGGCTATCAATAAAGCGCTTTACGGGAGGCAACCCGGTTGTTCTTAGTTGGTTTTTCCTAGTGTACTCTTGCTATAACAAGAGACTTAGTCTTTATTTTAGTTTCTGGAGTTTTCAATAAAGTGTCAAGTTTCACCCATTTGGATTTAAAAGTTGCTATCCTAGTGCTCGGAATTTCTGTTTCAGCACGATTCTGCTCACCGTACGATTTTTCATTTTTTATCTGTAAGTCGGATTGAGATAATTTTTAGTATGTTCTGCAACTTTTCGTACTCTGTAAGCACAAAAATTGGATTAATTTTTTGATGAGTCTAGCTTAGGGAAAACGTTCGTTTTGCTGCTATTGCTTTTCTGGACAGATTTTGCCTTCTTTTGTTGGATGCACTCTTTGGGTTTGGGACTTGAATTTCCTTGATCTTTTCGAGCTAGAGAGTGAACATACAACATTATGAACCTTATTGTCTATATTCTGGAGCATTTGTTTTGGAATTTTGCGCAGCATGCATACGTTTTGTTTGTCCTTGCTAATCTCACCCCACAGAAAAAGAATGGGAGAAACATGTTTTGTAAAGTTTTTTCACAGGGAATAGAGGAGCTTCGCCAAGAGAGATCCAAGAGTGGGAAAACCACAAGCTTGGGGATGTGGTGAACACCCCCCTGGACCAACACTCTTTTGGTTAGCACACGTCTACTTTCTGTTTTTCTAAGCGAAGCATTTATCGCAGAAACTTGAAGCGTCTAGTTTTGTTTTTTTTTAGTTTATTTGTGAGACCACCACCACAATTATCTTTATGAGAATCAGCTACTAGAATAATGGGTTAAATTAAGTTGGATGTTGTTATATTTATTGGGAAAGGTATGCTTTAGTTGATTATAAAAGCTACTTATAGTTGCATGATTTATATGCTGTTTTAGGTGTAGAAATTTGCAATAATGTTGTCATGAGCTATCTCTTATTCATGTTTTTGATGTTGATTTTTAGTTTAATTAGTTTGTCATGAAATGAGTAGTTCTATGGACACTAATGCATGCATAGTAGCTGGTAAACTATCTCCCTCTTGCTAGCCAAAAAAGTAAAAATTCCAACAAGTATAAACTTGTTTCCAACACCCTTTAGCCAAGTATTTCCAGTGAGTCCACCATATCTACCTATTAGCTTCAGAGCTATTCCGAGTATGTTCACCATGTTATAGTGTTATTTATGTTCTAAATTAAGATATTCACTTTATTAATTGTCATGAGCTGAATTTGGGATAGGACTCTCACGAACTTTTGAATGCACACCTTTACTTTTCATTGCACTTAATAAACATGACCCAATAACGGGAGCTAAAAGTTTTGCGTTTGACAAGTGTTTGGTTGGGAGCTAGCTATAAACGTGTATCACTGGAAAGCTTTCAACATTGCACAAAAATTTACATTTGGTTGATATCATGTACTTTTGTTTTTGGACTCCTGCCATGCCGAAATGAAATAGAGGAATAGTATGTTTTGATGAGTAAGTATATTTATGACTAGAGAAACGCATTGGGCCGCTAACCCAAGCCATGCTTGATCATGGTGGAAATTTACTTACAGCTAGAGTGGACTCTACAGACACATCCTACAATAAAATAAGAAGCTATGCATATAGTGAATGAAATAAAAAAGGATGATGAGTCTACTCCGTTTGTTCATCTTGTCATTGTGACATGGGCTGGTTTCCATGTCATGGGGCAAGAGGTACCTCTTTGCGGTTCTCTATGATGTCATTAATACATATTATGATTGTACAAAGCTTATTAGGAATCTTAAGTTGAGTAATCATGGAGTAGGTTTTCACACTCACGGGGCATGAGGCATTCAACCAACACCTTGTCAATCACATTACTTCAACATTCACAATTTAAGATGCTAGTGATAAAGGGGCAATGAGAGTCTTAGACCAATGGATGCCACATTTCAATTAGTAATTTTAGTTGAATAATTTAGAGGCTAAATAAGACTTGATCATGTTTTACCTCTACTCAATTTTCTCCAAAGTGTCCACCACATTTTCTATTTTCCATTATGCTATTCTTTGACCAATATAGGATTTTATTTTTCATTTTTGGTATGCATTTGGTCCATAGTGATTTTATTTCATTATACACTTTGTGAAATTTCATGAAGCATCTTTGCTTGCATATTTGATATTTCTTATAACATGAATTGTATGTTGCTACTCATCTATATTATGAATCATTTGATTATATGTAGCATGATGCAAAGTCCATGTTAGTTTTATCACCTTCATACTCGAGGACGAGTATGGGTTAAGCTTGGGGATGTTGATGCATGTAAAATGCATACATGAACTTTGCATGTTATTTCTTGTTTTTCCTACATATTAGCAACTTATATTCATGTTTTATAATGATTTGGGGGATTTTATGAACAATCCCCCTTCTTTTGGTTCTAACCCTGTTTTTCCAGAAAACGTACTTTTTAGTGTTTCAGACTTTCCGGGAGCTTCGGGACTCCAAAAAGGGCAAGGCCAAAGAGCACGGTTCAGAATTTTTGAGACGAAGACCATGGGCCAAAGTAGAGGGACAAAAGGCCAACCAGGTAGAAAAGAGGACCCTCCACGCGGCCAGATTCCTTGGCCGTGTGTGGGGCCACCTTTTTCCCCCGTGGCTCCGATGCCGTCGATCTTTCTTCTCCTGAGTGTCTCGTGACCTAAAAACGACTATATAAAGGGTCCCCTGGCCTTTTCGAGAGCGAGGCGGCACCGAGAGACGAAACCACAAAACAGAGAGACAGAAGGCTGCCGCCGGAGAAGATCGGAGGGGGGAAACGCCGCCGGGATCACCCCCGGAGGGCTCCACCCCCCTCCGGCGTGTTCATCATCAACATCTACAGCAAGATCAGCTCCATCTCTCCACTATAATATCTTGGCAAACACGATGTATGATGCAATACTATATTCCCTTGATGTATTGTGTCTCCCCGTCTATGTTTGAGTAGTGAATTTTTCTTGGCAATGGTGAAATAGTTCGTTGATTGGTTGCATACAAGTTTGTTATCTTCTATGATTGTCTTTATGTACAATATATGAGTGCACGCATATGTTGGGGAATGCATGTAAGGTGATCACCGGTAGCATAATGGAGTGGTGGTGACTTGGGAGTGATAGTAACCTGAGACCGAGCCACAAAGTTAAGTTATTGGGGGATATATATAGGGGACCTTAGAACGTAAGGCTATGGTGGGACTTTATGTCTTAATCAATATTGTGCAGTCATTTACTTGGCCACATGATCCATCATAAGGGGTTGTAGATCATTTACTTGACTATACCTATTCATGGCTCCTTCCTAGAAGAAACAACTAAGACTAAAACATGTGCTTCACTAATTGTGACAACCACACGAACGAAACACCTATTGCTAGAACACTTGCTCCCTTGAGATACTTGAGATATTTGCTGCTTGCTACTTGTGAAACTTGCTTAGAAACTTGCTTTAGAAACTTCCTCTAGGATTACTTGCATTTTAAACTTGCTTCACTAGTTACTAGACAAACCACACTCCACGTCACTTGCTTTTAATTAGTTAGTTCCTTTTAGTCAAACTTATTGCTTTGCATAAACAACCATATAAGAGGGTTATATGGCTTTAGAGAATAGATAGCTTACCTTCAGCTCCTCGTGGGTTCGACACTCAAATACTTATCGAAAGGTACTACAATTGATCTCCTGCACTTGGGAGTCATCACCATGTTACTACTACTCTTTGTGTCCATGCTAGTCATAACCAATTATGCTTAACCAAGCGTCCACAAGTCAGATGAAACTGAAGGAACGGGACCAAAGCTATACCGAGCTGCTATGAGTCTAGGAAGTGCAACAACAATCGAGGGTTACTGGGGTTACCAAGCCCCAGGCCTAATCACATCGGCAGGCGTGCTCGGACATGGATCATCGGCTCCACAACCCCTCGACTACGACAACTACGCAGGCATAGCCAAAAATGTATAACAATGATCTCGAAAACAACAACCAATCAAAGCAGCACTCTAGACAAGGAATTGTATTAAACAAGACTTACTAGAGTATATCATTACACGCAGAGGCTACACGACCAACATAGGTAAAGTAACCCAACAATACACCAAACAACGAAAGAAAATTATGTTGCTATACAACAAGACTGCAAAAGGACTAAGAGTCCAAACATAAGCAACGTAGTTAAACCCATACTACCGATACCAGGCTGCCACCTGGGAACCCCGAACTACTCATCGACGTCAAGGTAGAAGCCTTCTTAAGCTACGTCACCGAAGTCTGTTACAAAACAACAACGAGGCAAGGTTGAGTACAAAAGGTACTCATCAAGACTTGGCTTCTAAGTTATTTGCGTAGAGCCACTTTTGTTTTCCGAAGTCGAGAAAGAAGAAGCACGTGTAATAGAACATTTCTAAAACAAAGGAGGAATCTACTCAACTACTGAGATCATCATGTTCTTTTGTTCCACCAATACTTTATCATTCCCAGACTATCTCATGCTACAAGAATCACCCCTCTCGACTTAGTCGAGGAGGCACCTTCATTCGTTATCAACAAGTTTTAATAATTATGTTAGACTTATCTATGATCACAAAATCTGTTGCCAAGTCATCCGTAACCGTGCACACGGCTTCTCGAGGAGATTTATCCCTGCAGGGGGTACACTTTACCCACACGTATCAACTGACTCTTAATGCCACACGGTAACGCTCCTCTCTAAGAGCGCAACAGAGGGTGGTCGACCACGGCCTTTACCTTGCTTAACACTATCCATTTGTCAACCCAAACAAGGCCACCCCGTCAATAGGGAGTTGGCCACCTCCTGACGGCACCTGTTTTGTGAGTCGGGACAAGATCCATGTACGTCCATCACTGGTCCCGATCACGCCCTAGTTTTCTCCAAAACATTTTATTACACACTAGCAAATGGAAATCTCAATCTACGTGACCCATGAAAGTGGCTAGACAATTTAGTTAGCCGAGCGGGGTTCATTGGCCCGTGTGTGGATGCATGCTCAGTCTTGGCTTCGAAGGCGAGAACTTGCACCTAGGGGCATGAACGAGACAACAACCACAACCCACAGTGGCCTCAACATCCATGCCATGTTAATCAGGTTATCTAGTTCACATCAAAGCATAAACACCTGTCATACTAGATTCACGCATTGACATCATTCATCAATCGGATGAAGCAGATCATAAGAATAAGCATGTCTAAGCATAGAACACACAAGGCTCTAACGATACTCAAACATGTATGAAGGTTACATAAAGGGGGATCATGCAGTGGATAGGATAACTCTAAAAGACTCAAAACTTAATTGAATCGCATGCCTGAGTAAGAGGTTTAAAGGACTCAAAACGTGGGTAAAGCCATGAGGTTGTGCTTGCCTTGCTCGTCGAAGGTGGAACTGGGGTTGTCGTAGAAGGCTGGATCAACCTCCGGATCACGGTCTACCGATAACGAACAAACACATGGTAACCGTGTAATGCACAATATGTATGCATGGCCAAAATAATGCAATGGATGTAAGACCTAGGAGGTAGAACATATTGCTAGCGTTTTACATTGAAAAACGGTGATCAACCGAGGGGGAAAACCCTACTTTACAGGTATGTCCTAAATTAGTTGCTCAAATGAATTGTAGAACCCCTTAACTAGATTGCATTTGTTTTCCTAATCATTTTGGTACATTACACTAAAAATTCTGAATTTATTGAATTAAAACATTATTTTTATTATTTTAATGAACTTAATTGAAATTCAAATATGGCTTCATTTTGAACTTTGTCAAACATGATTGAAAATAATATAAACATGTAGCTTACATTTTTCTGAACATCTTGCATATTTTTTAATTTTTGATTTATAAATTAAAAGTTATTTAATTTATAAGAATTTATTATTTTCTATAATTCTTTTTACAGTGGGGCCCACGTGTCAGTTTAAAATTTAATTAAATTAAATCTCCAAAAACCTGGGAGAGGACATGTGGCCAGGTGACGTCGTGATGACGTCACCCCCATGTCAGCCGGTGGCTGGCCGTGGGCAGACACGGTCGCGGGCGGCGATTCCGGCCACCTTAGCGCGCAGAAGGGCGCGTTGGAAGCGTCTCGACGAGTGCTACCTACTCGCGGTGGCCCTGCCCGGAAATGGTCGGGGACAGCGAGCCGCCGTGCTCGGAGAGCGGCGACGCTCTCGGGTGTCCGGCGTATCCGGCGATTCCGGCCACGGGGAGAGCAACAGAGAGGATGGGGAGGATGCTAAGCTCACCGGGAGCACGACGGGATGGTCAGCGGGGCCGGGGAAGCACGGGGTCGACAACGAGCTTGCTCAACGTCCGACGGCCCGTGAGGAAGATACAACGGCGATCTCCTCGCCTAGTCCATGCCGGCACGATTCCGTGGGCGAGGAGGTGCAATAGACGATGACGGTTCGTTAGAGCTACTCGGCGGGGCCGCGGGTGGTCTGGAACGGCGGTGCGGGAGGAAGTCTAGCGAGCTAGGGTTCGGGCACGTGCAGGGACAGATAGAGAGGAGGCGTCCATGGAGGGGGTTCTGCGAGGGTAGGATCGATCCGGACTGCTCCCGAGCGTCATCATCTCCTCCACATCGCGGAAGCAGGAGGTGGCAGGGGCCACCACATCGTCGCCCTCGTCTTTCTGGCCGGAGAGGAAGAAGAAAGAAAAGAAAAGGGGCTTTTAAGAAATCCCCCTGGAATTTCTAAGATTTACCAAGAGGTCCTTCTGGGGATGAAAACAGACAGATTTTGAAGTTTTGACGGCCTTTTTGGAAAGTAAAAATTACCCAAAAATAACCTTTGGAAAGCTCTTAAAAAATGCCACATTTTCATCACTTGATTTGTTCATTTTGAAGAACTTTGTAAAACAACTTTGTGGGGGGCTAGATTAAGTGATTTTTACCATTTCACTGATTATTTTCAGATGCAAATTTTTGACCCACATTTTCATGCATGTATGCCATGTACACAACACCTCACTTCATATTACACAAAAGTAGGGATGTTACAAGTCTACCCCCGATAAGAATCTCGTCCCGAGATTCCTAGGTTTTAGAAAAGAAGTTAGTGTACTTGGATCGCAACCGATCCTCTCGTTCCCAGGTTGCTTCATCCTCAGAATGATGTGACCATTGAACTTTGAGGAACTTGATGGTTTGGCTGCGGGTTCTTCATTCGGCCTCATCAAGAATACGGACAGGAACCTCTTTGTAAGTGAGATCGTCCTTGAGCTTGATAGTCTCGTGTTCCACACCACAGACGGGATCTTTGAAGCAACGTTTGAGTTGGTATACATGGAAGACATCATGAACATCCGGAAATCCTCGAGGCAACTGCAACTGATATGAAACTTGACCTCGTTTTCCAATGATGGGGAAAGGACCAATGTAATGAGGAGCCAGTTTGCCTTTGATCCCGAAATGTTTTCCACCTTTCAGAGGTGTGACTCGGAGATAAGCTTTCTCGCCAATTTCGTAATGAACATCTTGGTGATGACGATCATAATAACTCTTCTGACGAGATTGAGCTCTTTTCAGTCGTTCACGAATGATGCGAACGGTTTCTTCCGCTTCCTTGATTGTATCTGGACTAAAGAATGACCTTTCACCGGTTTCAGACCAATTCAGGATTTCGACATTTACACATAAAGAACTTCAAAAGGAACCTTGCCCAAGCTGGATTGATAACTGTTGTTATAAGTCAACTCGACAAATGGAAGAAAATTCTCCCAATCCTTACCGAATGATATAACACAAGATCGGAGCATGTCCTCAAGAATTTGATTCACTCTCTCTGTTTGACCACCGGTTTGTGGATGGAAATCAGTGTTGAAAGATAGACGAGTTCCCATAGCTTGCTGGAAACTTTCCCAGAACTTGGAGGTGAACAAACTTCCACGGTCGGAGATGATCCTCTCCGGAACACCATGAAAACTGACTATCCGGGAAACATACAGATCCGCTAGTTGGATAGCAGTGATATCTTCTCGGATAGGAAGGAAATGATAAACCTTAGATAGAAGATCAACCACCACCCATATAGCATCATGGCTTTTCTTTGTGTTGGGAAAACCTGTAATGAAATCCATACCCACTTCATCCCACTTCCATTCAGGAATAGGTAGGGGTGGAAGAACACCAGCGGGTCTTTGATGTTTTGCTTTCACACGACGACAAACATCGCATTCAGCAACATACTGAGAGACTTCTCGCTTCATTCGGGACCACCAAAATCTTTGACGTAGATCTTGATACATTTTGGTGCCACTAGGATGATCTGAAAGAGGTGTATCATGAGCCTCTTGGAGTATTAATCTTCTCAGATTCTATATCTTCAGCACAACCAGATGGTTGCCAAAATAAACGGTACCTTGATCATTCATGGAATAACATTTAGCAATTCCGCTGGCAATGTTCTTTTTAATGTTGGCAATACCCAGATCCCGCCTTTGAGCCTTCTTGATCTGGTCCTCGAGGGAAGGTTTCACCTCAAGATTGGCCAAATAGCAATAAGGAATGATTCCAAGGTTGAGCTTGGAGAACTCCTCATGAAGAGAACGTCGGGCTTGTTGTATCATCAAGTTGTTGTAATAAGACTTACGACTTAGCGCGTCAGCAACGACATTTGCTTTGCTGGGTTGATAGTTGAGACCCAGGTCAAAGTCCTTGACTATCTCCAACCATCTTCTTTGTCTGAGATTCAGATCTGGTTGGGTGAACAGATATTTCAGACTCTGATGATCTGAGTATAACTCACAACGGTTACTGAGAAGATAATGACGCCATTGCTTGAGAGCATGGACCACGGCTGCTAGCTCAAGGCCATGAGTTGGATAGTTGCGCTCATGTGGTTTTAACTGATGAGAACCATAAGCCACCACATGACCTTCTTGCATTAACACACAACCAAGTCCTTGTTGAGAGGCATCACAGAATATTACAAAGTCCTTGCTCGTATCAGGAAGAATAAGCACATGAGCGGTAGTCAGTTTGGTTTTCAGAGTTTGGAAACTTTCCTCTGCCTTTTCTGACCACTCAAACTTTTTGCTTTTCTTAAGAAGTTCAGTCATAGGTTTGGAAATTTTGGAGAAGTTCTCGATGAAATGATGGTAGTAACCTGCCATCCCGAGAAAACTCCAAACATCCTTGACTGACTTAGGTGTTTCCCAATCCAGAATGGTTTGGACTTTGTGTGGAATGATGACAACACCTTCAGAAGACACTACGTGTCCGAGGTAGACAAGCTCTTTCAACCAGAACTCACATTTGGAGAACTTGGCATACAACTTGTGCTCAAGGATTTTTGACAACACCAAACGCATGTGTTCGGAATGTTCATCTTCGGTTTTGGAATAGACCAGGATATCGTCGATATAGACCAGGACGAACTTATCAAGATACTCCATGAATACTCAGTTCATAAGCCTCATGAAAGTAGCTGGAGCATTGGTAAGACCAAAAGACATGATGGTGTACTCGTAAAGCCGAAAACGAGTAGTGAACACCGTTTTGGGAATGTCCTATTTTTTTGTTTATCTGATGGTATCCTGATCGCAGGTCCATCTTGGAAAACACATTTGCACCAGCTAACTGATCAAACAAATCATTGATTCTTGGAAGAGGTTATTCGTTTTTGATGGTCACTCCATTTAGCGGCCGGTAATCAACAACCAGATGTGGAACATTGGTATCCCGCTTCTTGACAAAGATAGTAGGACAAGCCAAAGAAGATGTACTAGGTTGGACGAAACTTTTTTCTTCTAACTCCTATATTTGGCGCTTCAATTCAACCAACTCTTCTGGGGCCATACGATAAGGTTTTTTGGACATAGGAGCGGTACCAGGGACTAACTCAATGACAAATTCCACACTTCGATCAGGTCCCATGCCAGGTAACTGTTCAGGGAACACATCAGGAAAATCACTGACTATAGGTAACTCATAAATTTCAGGAGGATAATCACCTTGCATGAAGTACAACTGTAGTTCAGGGGAAAGTTATGTGCGTGCTGATGGCGGAATGGTGAACTCTGACCAATACTCAAAAGTGGCCCCGGAAGGATGTTTCAAAGTGAGGGATTTCATTGCACAATCCAGTATGGCTCCATATTTCGAGAGCCAATCCATGCCCAGTATGACATCAAGGTCAATGGACGTTAGTGCAATGAAGGTTGCGGGGAATTGTAAAGATCCCACATTAACCATGAGCTCCGGCGTAACCATGGTGGTTTGCCAGTTGCAACCAGGGGAGTTTACCATCAATGGTTTTGACAACTTCTCAAAAGGTATCCCATGCATTTTAGCAAACCCTTATGATATCAATGTATGCAATGCTCCAGAATCAAATAAGGCTAAAGCCGAAATTGAGTTGACACAAATCGTACCAGTAAGACGCTTGGATCTTCCTGAGCATCCTCAATAGTCGCGTGGTTAAGACGACCGCGTCCAGCACCCGCGGGCTTCACCACCATCTTGGGAGGAGGAGCTACACGTCCAGCATGATTCTGAGGGCACTCCCTCGAGAAGTGACCAGGCTGGCCACACCTATAGTAGACATTGCTAGCTAGAGTGGCAACTGGAGGACGATAACCTTGTCCACCACCATAAGTTGATGTAGCAGGTGGTGCAGGCGGACGAGGAGCATATCCAGATGGCCTTGGTTGATACGGAGCCCTGGGCACAACGATGTATGCAATGAACACACGACGCTTCCTCTTAAGACCAGAAGGTGATGCACGGGAATCTCCAACACTCTTTTTCATAGCGGTCTCCATCTCCTTCTTGCCACACTCAAGAGTGATGGCTTGATTGTACAGTGCTTGGAAATTCTAGAACTTGAACGGAAACATCTCATAACGAGCAATTGGATTTAGGCCCTTGCGGAATAGATCTGCTTGTCCTCATCATTGGTGACATCATGAGGAGCATAGCGACCAGACGGGTGAATGCACGCCCATAGGCCTCAATGCCCACATTGCCCCGAGTAAGATCAAGGAATTCCTTCCTTTTACCATCCATAACTGCCTTCGAAATGTAAGCCTCACGGAAAGCAGTACGAAACTCTGCCCAGGTGACCTCATGATCTGGCGCCTGCAATGCCAAGAACCCTTCCCACCAAGCACCAGCAGCACCCTCTAACTTGTAGGTGGCGAAGTTCACGCGATCACGGTCCTGGACACGAAGATCCAGAAACTTGCACTCAATTGTGTGAAGCCAATCGTCAGCATCGAGAGGCTCCATAGATTCAGCAAAGTATGGTGGCTGAGCTTTGAGGAAATCCACAAGTGTAACACCGGCAACTCGGCGTTCAGTGTTCTCGGACACACGCTCCCGAAGATGTTCATTCCTCAAGCGATTGTTCTCAATGCTCTACAACACCTGCACCATTGAGGGTGGCGGCGGAGGTGTTGCCTCATGAGGAGGATTTTTATGGCCACGAGTACCACCAGACATCCTGAGTAAAAGGAAGAAGAATCATGAACAACACATCAATGGAAAAAGATAAAATGGAATGGCATGTGATAGTTTCAACGGAATCGAGATACATGCCTAAATGTAGTAGAACAGAACGAACGGACATGAAGTGTGTCATTTTATCAACATGGAGATAACAACATACAACTGTTTATTGAAACTAGTCTAAGTACAAACCATACGTAGTGGTGAAAGTGCAAACACGCTTAAATCATCTTGTTTTGGTGTTTGTTAACAACACATGTATCCTTAAGTGTGTTGATGTATTTCAGGGCATAAACAACATATTTGATATGGTGGTGTGGTGTTGCAAAAAGGGGCAAAACACCTGGAATTCTGTCTGCTGGAGTTTTGTCCAGGCCGGAGTCTTCGGACTCTCAGACCGGAGTCTCCGGTGTGAAGATTTTATCCAGGGCTTTGTCTCTGGATTTTCTGGTGTCGCCCACTGCATCCATACCGGAGACTGTCCGGACTCTCCAGTGTGGGAGCTGCCTCTGAAGAAACTGCTAAGGACTTTTGGTGTCGCCTGCGGTACTCAGTCCAGAGTCTTATCGGAGACTATCCGGAGTCTCTAGTGTGACTGGGTGCTGTTGGTTCCGCTCGACCCCAGACAGTCTCCAGCTCTAACCGCAACGCCAAGACCGGAGTCTCCGGTCCTCCTGACCGGAGTCTCCGCACTGGAGCTTACTGAAGTTTTTCCAAGAGGTGCACACCTGGTGTCGTCTGCTGCATCCAGTCCGGAGACACACCGGAGATTTTCCGGAGTCCCCGGTCTAGTGGTTCTGCGAAAATTTCAGACCGGAGTCTCCAACCTTTACACCAGAGTCTCCGGTGTGAATTTGGCAGAAAAGCTCCAACGGCTCCAAGACTTTATGAGGGGTATAAATACCCCCTCCCCTCCACCTACCTTGGGTTAGCTCGTCTAGAATTAAAGTCACCATTGTTGGAGCTCCCCCACCTTGCTAGATCTCCCAATCCATCCACCCAAAAGCCTTGATCTTTGGAGGATTGAAGGAGAAGGCCCCGATCTACGTCTTCACCAACCGGATTTCATTTCCCCTCTCATTTGCTTGAGGGATCTTTTCCTAGGGTTTCCTCTTGTGGAGAACCTAGGCTTCTTGCTACTCTTGGTGATTTGTGAGTGTTGGGAGCCCCCAATTTGGTTGTGGGTGTGTGCCCCAAACTTGTTTGTAAAGGACTCGATCCCCGCCTCAAAGGGGTTCAATAGTGGAAGGTGAACTAGGCCTTTGTGGCGGAGTTCATCGGAGAATAGGATGAGGCCTTTGTGGCATTGAGTAGGCCTTCGTGGCGAGCTCACACCCCTCCAACGAGACGTACTCCCTTAACAAGGAGGAACTCGGGAATACATCGTGTCTCCGCGTCCCCCCATCGGTTATCTCGTTCCCTTATATTTTACTCACTTGTACTTGTTGCATTAAGTGTTGTTCTAGTTGCATTTATTGTTTTCCTTGTCATATAGGTAAATTCACCTTAGTTGCACTATTTACAGAATTTACCTTTGTGTCAAGCCTAAATCAAAAGAAAAATTAAAATTGGTCGTAGCAACTGTTCACCCCCTCTAGGTGCCCATACTTTACTTTCAATTGGTATCAGAGCCTCGGCTCTTCTATCGGGCTTAACCACCTAAGAGTTTTAGTATGGGAGACGATTTGGATACCGAAACGTCCGTGGCAAAGGTGACCATGGATGATCTCAATGAGTTGAGAACCTCATTGACCTCATCCATAGACACCAAATTTGATGAGTTGCGTGAATTCTTGGCACAGCTCCTCAAAGCAAAAGGACCAGAGGTCGCCGAATCTACTCCTCCGGAAACTACTCCGGAGGGCGCCAAGAAAGGGGTAGATGGTGATCCATCTAAAATTGCTTCCGCCGAAAACTCCACCAAGAAGGGCACGGATGGAGACGAAGGATATCACTCCGTTGAAGGACAATATTCTCCCAACCCCCCCGTCCCTCATCCTCATATAATCCCTAGGGGAGATCCACCTAAAATTGATGCTTTTTCTTTTCGTGAATGGCAATATTACATGGAAACTCACTTGAACTCTTCTTGTATAGATCTTTGGAGGATCACTCGTGATGGATACAAGCCATTTGATACCAAGAACCTAACAAGAAGAGAACCCGTAGATTGCCAACTCAACTACACCGCTTTGTCCATTCTTCAACAAGCCGTGGGTCCTAACCACATGCCGCATCTTCAACAATATTCCGCCACCAAGGAAACATGGGACGCTCTTGTCATCATGTTTGTGGGCAATGAGAGCATGCAATGGAA
Source organism: Alopecurus myosuroides (assembly GCA_028641055.1). Lineage (NCBI taxonomy): Eukaryota > Viridiplantae > Streptophyta > Magnoliopsida > Poales > Poaceae > Alopecurus > Alopecurus myosuroides. The sequence continues at coordinate 156,402,255 of CM054063.1, forward strand.
TAGATATGATGCCTTGACCAATGAGGCCGAAGGGTTCTATATGCATGATGGAGAGGATCATGTGGACATGTTCCGGAGACTCAAGACTCCTGCCACCGCCTTCTCAAATTTTGGTGCCAAGTACATTGATGATGCTTGGATCAAGAGGAAGTACATGATTGCCATAATGCCATTTGAGGGCACGGACATGAAGAGCATCCAAGGAAGACATGATTTCTCTTCCATGACCTCAACTCAAGTGATGCAAGAAATGTGCTCCTATAAAGTGCAAACCAAGAATGCTCTTGACAACCGTGCTAGGGCCATTGGAATGCACCAAGGAGCATCCGTTGCTTTGAAGGCCAAGGTTGTGTCAAGAGAGGTTGAGTATGACGAAGAAGGAGAAGAGGCATTGCCTCCCTTGAAGGAACAAGACTATGATCCCGTGCTAAAGCATCTCATTGCTCTCACCGTGCAAAAGTTTTGGAACAATCCTCCCAAGGGTAAGAGATCTGTTGAGGAGAAGACCAAGTCTCGTTATGGAAATGATGGGGCTCAAAAAGTGAGGTCTTCCTTCAATTGCCAAGATAAGCACCACTTCATTGCGGAGTGTCCCTATGAGAATAGAGATCTCCATAGTGGGAAGCTCATTCGCAAGGAGAAGTCCAAGATTTAGTACAAGAAACCTCACTTCAAAAAGAAACCATTCAACAAGAAGTCTCCCACCAAGTTTGTGCTCTTGACTCAAGAGGAGTATGATTCCGGGAGTGATGAAGAAGAAGAAACCACAAGTGAAGTGGCCGCTCTATCTATTGCTTCTATTCCATCATCTTCATCCCTCTTTGAATCCCGCAATGATGATCTTCCTCAACGAATTGCCAAGTGCTTCATGGCTAAGGCCACGGAGTTATCACCTTCCTCCAACTCTAAAACCCCTAGTGAACTAGAACATCTTGCTAGTCTTAGAGAAGAAGAGGAGAGGGTCTCCTTGGAACATTTTATGTCTAACATGCAAGGGGATACCAAGAAGTACTTTGAGTATCTCATGAGGCAATTGCGAGAGGCCCAAGATGCTCTTGAGAAGAAAGGTGAGGTTGAAAGAAGGGATGCGGATGAAATTGCATCCCTCTCTATGACTCTTGAGGAAGAGCATGATGGTAGAGTTTCTCTAGAGGATGAACTTGAATCTATTGAATTAAATCATAATTAACTTGTCTCTAACATAACTAAGGAACGTGATCTTGCTATTGCTAAATATAAAAAGGCTAAAAAGGATAAGGTTGAGTTTGGGGTTGGTCATGGTAAACTAACCGAGGAGTTTGAAAAGCTAACCAAGGCTCACAAAGCTTTGGAGAGCCAACACTCTTCCCTCAAAGAGTTGCATGAACAACTTCAAACTCAACTTAACAAACCTAACCACCCTAGCACCTCTACTTCTTCTTGTGATCATGCAAATATTATTGACGAAAATGCTTGGTTGAAGGATGAGCTAGCAAGGCTCAAGGGCAAAGGCCCTCAAGTTGAGAAGGTTTTGATCCCTACCCCAATGGTGGTTGCCCCTAGCTCTAATGTGGTCATTGCTAGAACACAATTGAGTGCTCCAAGGCAACAAGTGGGCAAGCAAGGTCTTGGCTATGTAGCCAAGAAGAAGAACAAGAAGAAGACCAACAATGGTGCTTCGGGTGGTATTGTCATTAGGGACAACACTACTCTTAGCACCTCCGCGGGAACTAAAAATCCACACCATTTCTTATATGTTGATTATTATGGTGTTGTGCAAGCTAAATATGTTGGTCCTATTGAGGGTTTCATTGACTATACTATTTGGGTTCCAAAGACCCTTGTTGCTAACATGAAGGGACCCTCCTCGGGTCCTAACTCTAGTCAATGATCTCTTGCAGGACTATGCTTCCGGTGGGACTAAATGGATAATTGATAGTGGATGCACTAGCCATATGACCGGAAGCAAAGAACTTGTGATGGAGTTGCTTATGGAGACTCGTCCTCGTCTAAGGTATCTGGGTTCAGCAAGGTTGTGGTCGCTCCCATATCACTATCGTGAACGTCATGCTTGTCGAATCCCTTGGTTACAATTTACTTTCCGTCCGCTCTCTTGGAAATATGGGTTTCTCCGTCTTTTTTGATGTTGATATTGTGGTCCTTTTGAGGAGAAAGACTCTTGACGTCGCTTACGTGGGACATGTTGAAAATGAGTTGTTCGTGGTGGACTTTTCGAAGTCTACCAACTCTCAAACAATGTGTCTTTTCGGAAAGGCGGACGTGGGATGGTTGTGGCATCGCCGCTTATCCCATGTCAACATGAGAACTTTGCAAAGTCTTCACAAAGGTGGCCTTATTGTCGGACTAAAAGAAAATGTTTCCTTTTCAAAGGATCGCATTTGTAGGTCGTGTGTTGAAGGAAAGATGCATGATAAGGCACACAAGGCCAAGACTATTATTTCATCAAAGAGGATCTTGGAGCGTCTCGATGTTGATCTCTTTGGTGTCGTGCCCGAGGTAAGTCTTGGTGGCAATAAGTATTGCTTGGTGATTGTCGATGATTATTCAAGATACACTTGGGTTTATTTCTTCAAGTGCAAGAGTGAAACTCAACAAACCATCATCGACTTCTCCAATGAAGTGCAACGTCAACACAATGTGCAAATCATGGCTATTAGGAGTGATAATGGTTCGGAGTTCACGAACTACACTTTGAATGAATTCCTTAGTGAAGAAGGAATTCGTCATCAATACTCCGCCACTTACACTCCTCAAAAAAATAGTGTTGCAGAAAGGAAGAATCGCACTCTCTTGGATATGGCAAGGACCATGTTGGCGGAGTACACTTCTCCCCAATACTTATGGGCCGAGGCCATATCCACCGCATGCCACTCCTCCAACCGCCTCTACATCCGCAAAGGCTTGGACAAGACTCCATATGATATCCTCAACGGCAACAAGCCCAATGTCTCCTACTTCCGTGTATTCGGTTGTAAGTGCTTTTATTTGATCAAGGGTGTTTGGCTGTCTAAATTTCAATCCAAAACTATTGAGGGTATATTTGTTGGTTACGGTGCCGAATACCACACTTATAAAGTCTTTGACAAAGCCTCACGGATTGTTATAGAATCTTGTATTCTGGCTTTCGAGGAAAATGATGGCTCCCAAGTGGCGCAATTTCATGTTTCTAATGTAGATGTTGAAATACCTCAAGAAGCCATAGGAAGGATGGGTGTGGGATTTTTCCTCCCCATTGAGGGACACCTTATGGCGACTCGATAAGGACTATGCTCTAATCAAGTGGAGCCCTCCTCTACAATATAAGAACAAGCCAAGGATCCAAGTATTACACCTAACCAAGAACATGTTCAAGACCCTCCTCTCATTGACCAAGACACTACACAAGTCGTACCCACTCCTCTCACTAATGCGAGTCAAGGTCAAGGCCAAGATCTACCATCCTCTTCATCCTCTCCTCAAGTTGAAGCAAGTGTTGAAGATATTGTTGATGATGATGATGATGATGATGATGATGATGATCAAGGCCAAGTTGGTCAAGATGGGCACCTGAATGATCAAGATGATCAAGTGATCCCTCCGCGCAATAATGCGGAGATCGAAGCCCGTCGTGTCAAAAGGATAAGAAGAGCTTTGAAGCAAATTGATGCCCAAGACAACAAAGTCTTGGAGGATATTCAAGCTAGAAGATCCACAAGAAGGCAATCGGCACATTTTAGTGAGCATCAAGCTCATATCTCTATGGTGGAACCTAAGAAAGTGTTTGAAGCTCTTGAGGACTCCGATTGGGTTGAAGCTCTGCATGATGAGCTCAATAACTTTGAGCGCAACAAAGTTTGGAGATTGGTTGAGAAGCCCAAAGATTGCCACAATGTTATTGGAACTAAGTGTATTTTCAAGAACAAGCAAGATGAGCATGGCATTGTCATAAGGAACAAGGCTAGATTGGTTGCTCAAGGTTACACTCAAGTTGAAGGCATTGACTTTGATGAAACCTACGCACCCGTGGCTCGCCTTGAGTCCATCCGTATCCTCCTTGCTTATGCATCTTCTCATAATTTCAAATTGCAACAAATGTATGTGAAAAGTGCTTTCTTGAATGGTCCACTAAAAGAGGAAGTATATGTGAAGCAACCTCCGGGGTTCGAGAATCTCAACTTTCCTAACCATGTCTACAAAATTGACAAAGCTCTCTATGTTCTCAAACAAGCACCCCGTGCTTGGTATGAGGACCTTAGAGAATTGTTGGATGACCATGGTTTCGAAGTTGGGAAGATCGACCCCACTCTCTTCACCAAGAGAGTAAATGGAGAGCTTTTCATATGCCAACTCTATGTGGACGATATTATCTTTGGCTCAACTAACCAAGCTTTCAATAATGAGTTCTCTAAGCTTATGACTAACATGTTCGAGATGTCTATCACGGGTGAGCTTAAATTCTTCCTTGGCTTTGAGATCAAGCAATTGGCTCGTGGGACTTTCATTTCTCAAGCCAAGTATACCCAAGACATGATCAAAAGGTTTAACTTCCTAAATGCAAAGATCAAGACATCTCCTATGCAAGTCAAGTGCCACCTATCACGTAACCCTAAGGGTAAAGATGTGGACCAAAATATGTATCGTTCTATGATTGGTTCTTTGCTCTATCTTTGTGCATCTAGGCCCGATATCGTTTTGAGTGTAGGTGTGCGTGCAAGGTATCAAGCGAATCCTAAGGAAAGCCATTTGATGGCGGTCCTTAGGATCTTTCGTTATTTGGTTCATACCCCAAGATTTGGTTTGTGGTACCCAAAGGGGGCACATTTTTCTCTCAAGGGCTACAGGGATTCCGATTGGGCGGGTGATCAAGATGATAGGAAGTCTACTTCCGGGGCTTGCCAATTTCTTGGTAGGTCCTTGGTGAGTTGGTCTTCCAAGAAGCAAAATTGCATATCCCTCTCCACCGCCGAAGCCGAGTATGTAGCCGCCGCAAGTGCTTGCACTCAATTTCTATGGATGAGGCAAACTCTCAAGGAATATGGAGTTCATTTGGATAAGGTGCCTCTTTTGTGTGACAATGAAAGTGCTATCAAGATCGCCTACAATCCCGTGCAACATACAAGAACAAAGCACATTGAGATTCGCCATCATTTCATCCGAGACCATGTGGCAAGAGGGGATATTGCACTATCTTATGTGCCCACCAAGGACAATCTTGCGGATATTTTCATGAAGCCACTTGATGATGCAAGATTCTTGTTCTTTAGGAATGAATTAAATGTCATTGATTCTAGGAGTTTGACTTGAGGATCTTGCACACACCCCTATAGATGAAACGTGTTCGAGTTTAGATGTAGGCATGGACATAGGGGGAGTGTTATCCTAACACATTGGGTTCTCCCTCCCCCATTATGCCCAAAGCAAAAAAAAATCATTTGTTATCTCTCTTTTTCTAATGTTGAATTGTGAGCTTCAATGTTGAGTAATGGCAATGCCCCCAAGATATATCTTCGCGGTTGCATACCATGAACTCTTACATGGTGGCCTGGGCCACCAACCTCTTCTTTGAAGAGTTGGTTCTTATTTAAGGGTTTTGGCATTTTCGGATGATATACTCAAAATTTGTTATCCAAATGTTTTCTAGACTTTCTTGAGTATAAGATTCCCTTCCTGATGTTGTTTTTATCTTTCCTTGCCAAAATCTACCTTTTTAGACACAGTTTTATTGGCTTTTGCATGTCATGTCCTTTCTTTGGGGGGGGGGTTTCTGGCGTGGGTCTGGAGACTCTGGTCTGCCACACCGGACTCTCCGGCCAGTCCGGAGATTCCGGTGTTAAGACCGGAGTCTCCAGTGTGGGGTTTCACAGTATAAAAACTAGGGGCCGAGGGAAGTTAGGATTTCATCCCCCACTTCCCCCACGCCCCAATACCTTGCTGCGTTGCCGCCGTCGCTAGGAGCTCCTCCCCGGCCGTTTCCCACCGCTGGAAACCGCCTCCCCCGCCTCCCCTTGCCTCTCCCATCTGAGGGAGGCTCAATGACAGGCCAGGGTGACAAGGGTACACCATCTCTTCTCCCCATTTGTTTGTTTTTGCATCTAGATCTAAGGACTAGGTATTTTTTTGTGGAGAGATAGTACCTGCTGTTGGTAGCATCACCCTAGCCTGTTGATCCCTGGTATAAACTGATAGTAACATCCTAAGAACTAGTTGTGTTAGATTCATATCCCTGCCTGACGCCTAGTCCGGAGACTCCGGTCTGCCAGACCGAAGACTCCGGTGTGAATCTCCCAGAACTGATTCTTGCTATTTCTGTTTTGATTCTGCATTTTTTTGGACATGTATGCTCATTTGGTCTCTCTTCTGTTGTGTTTCTGGTTTTGTGTGCGCTTTCAGGAAAAAGGGTGAAGTCAGCAGTCTCCAACCCCAACAAGCGTGCGTACCGTATGCACTCCCGCAACTATCATGTCACTGATGAAGCCACTGGTAGAGTTGGTCAGAAGAACACCTTTGAGACTGAGAGGCGTCAGAAAGAGAGGCATGAGGCTAGGCTGAGGACTGAACTGGCGAAGAAGGCCAAGTATGACAGGATCACCTCTGTGGTTTCCATGAGCAAGAAGGAGTACAGGATTATGCGGGCTCGACCGTTCTTCACCATGGCCCGCACTACTGAGCTTTTCTCATTATTGGAGGAGGGAGTCTGAGTTGATCATGAGTGAGATCTACTCCCGCTTCAGGCAGCCTGTATGTCCCCAGAAAGTTCTAGACTTAGAGGCTCTCGGCAGTTCTGAGTACTTTGAGGAGGCTGTCTGGATCATGAAGAAACTGGGTCTTGAGCATCTTGTTGGCATTCAACAGAACTACAATGCCTCTATCATTCAGCAGTTCTTTGCCACTATCACTTTTGGTGAAGATGATGATGTTACCTTGAAGTGGATGCCTGGGTCTGTTGAGTGTGAGTCCTCTATGAGACGCTTTGCTGAGATTCTTGATTACCCATGGGGAGAAGGGAGTGGCCACCGTGTGCATATTCACGGAGTGGCCTATTACAAGAAGCGCATGGCTCCGATCTATGAGAAGCTATATAGCACCGGCACCGCTAAGGATCTCAGGAGGGTTTACAACATCTGTCTTCGCCTGTTTCGCTGCAACATTGCTCCCAAGGCCGGGCATGTGGATGCTATTAGTGGTGGCCTTGTGAACCTTCTCTACCAGGCCTTCCAGTGTCACCTTGCTGGTCCTGATGGAGAGGGTTTCGAGATTGATGTTATGCACTTCATCAAGGAGGATATATACTCAGCTATGATCGAGATCAAGAAAGTGCCCGTGTATGCTCCTTATGTGATGAAGCTCATCCTTGATCAGTTTCCTGGCTTGGCTACCGAGTCTGAGCACCCAGTGGGTTCTCTCCAGATTCTGTCCTCTCACCTTCCTGATGGTGACGAACCCATGGGGGACGCTGAGGCGCCTCCTCGCTCTAGGAGGAAGAATGCTGATCCTCCCTCTCGCCGCTCTAGCAGGGAGGAGACACAGGATGAGATGAAGAAGCTCTCTTGGTTCCAGCGCAACATTTTGAGCATGACTGTTGCAGTGCACAAGGAGAACCATGTGGCCTACAAGGAGAGGCGTGAGCTGAAGAAGATGTTATCCAAGTTGCATGACCACGCTGGGCTTGGAGCTACTCCTCCTATGGGTACCCCTCCCACTACTCCTCCCACTCCTCCCACCACTTCTGTGACTATGTCATATGAGGAGTGGAACACTGATCAGTTCCCTTGGGGTGACTTTAAGGATGTTACCTCAGCTCCTTCCTCTTTGACCCACCGTGCCAGGGCCCCTATGACTGAGGAAGAGGAAAATGTTGAGGATCAGCCTGAGGATGATGATGAGGACCTTGAGTTCTTCAACAATGGTTCTGATGCTGAGGATGATGAGTAAGATGATGATGATGAGGTCACGAACCCGGTGGATGATGAAGACGATGATTATGAGGATGATGACTGAGCCCTTGGGATGTGTAGTGCTCTTTGCCCTTTTTGGTGTCTCGATGCCAAAGGGGGAGAAGTAGCTTTGTCTTCTCCGGGCTTTGCATGGGTTGCTTTGCTTTTATTTTCTTCGGAACACAAGTCTTTGAACTTGATTTGCCTTTTATGGCTTGTGTTCCCATTATCTTAGTTGCTTTGCTTTTCTAGTAAACAATGGATGTTTGTGTGTGTTGAGACCACGTGGTGAAGCTATCTTTCATATT